>JALPQD010000602.1:0-600000 GCA_023101885.1 Typhlomys cinereus
GCATCTGACTCTTAAAGATTGCTATTCATCTGTAAGAGAATGTTCTCCCATGTGCTTCAAGTACATTGTTCGGGGTGGATTATCTGACTCGACACACAAAAGCACATGTTACTTGAAAATTCCAACTCTAACAAGGGAGATCTCTGCTGCCGTTTGGCTGGTGGGCTTTTCTACTGCCTTAGGCCATTCTGCTGCTGAGGTTCAGAGGTGAATGCGTTGGTTCAACAGTGCACTACATCCGGCGAGAGAGCATGTTAGAATCGACAGGCGAGTAAAGGAGTCGTGCTGCTTGCCAAGATCCTGAATCTCACAGGCGAAGTCTGCTTGCTTCTCTTCTGTCAGAGTAAATGGGGTTACTATTTTTGGCTCCATGTTCTTTTCCATTTCTGGTTATTGTGATCCGAGAGAGAGAGAGAGAGAGAGAGAGAGAGAGAGAGAGAGAGAGAGAGAGAGAGAGAGAGAGAGAGATTTTACTTTGTTTCTGAGATTTTTTTCAGGCAACTCCCAGATATCTCACCCTGCTCCCAGAACTCACATGTAGTAGGGTCTTTGGATGGGAGATGAGAAAGCTCCACGTGATAAACTAAATATGAAATATTTCCCTCAATATTACTCCATGCTAGGAAATACCATGAAATTGGTGAAATCCAGTCTTCTTTAATAGCCTGTCAAAAGCTGTTATGTCCTTAACGCTCTGCCCTTTGGGAAGAGCCAGCTTCTAGTCACATCACTGGAAAAGCATTTAAAGGGGATTTAATGGGGGGAATAATTATTTTAAGTTTTTGGAATAAAGCCCCTGAAATTCCATCTATATGCTAAAAAGGCTAATATGAAAACAGTTCAATAATGTAGTTGTAATCAGATTAGGAGGAAGTGTGTCGCTATGGGACACAGGGAGCTGGGAGTTGGAACCAAGGTCATCCCAGAAGTTTGGCTGCATGTATGTATGTGTGTGTGCATGTGCAAGTGTGTGTGCATGTGTGTACGTGCATGTGTGCATGCAGGGGTCTGCATGCATATGCTTGTGCATGTGTGCGTGCATACACATGTGCATGTGTGTGGGCATGTGTGCATGGGGGGCATGTATGTGCATGGGTGTTGCTAGGAAGTCTTCTTCAATATCACTTCACTTTATTTATTTTTATTTTACTTTTTTTTAAGAATTTTTTTATTCAATTGTGCGTGTATGTGTATGTATGTGGGCATGTGGGCACGTACACGTGCATGCATGCGTGTGTGTGTGTGTGTGTGTGTGTGTGTGTGTAGAACCACAGGTGAATTTGAGACCGCCTCCACGTCCTCCTTGTTTTACTCTGCCCTGGGATTCACAGACTCCGCCCTATCAGGACCAGAAGCGCAGGCCACCCCCGCTTCTGCCTGACATCTATACGTGGGGTTTAGGATCCGAACTCAGGACCTTTCACCTGCAAGGCAGAGGCTTAACCCCTGAGCCACCTCTCCAGCCCCACTTCACTTTATTTTTTGAGACAGGGTCTCTCCCTAAGCTTGGAGTTCACAATTTTGACTAGTCTGTCTGGCTAAGGAGCTCCTGGGATCCCCTGGGGTACACACGCTATCCCCATGCCTGGCTTCTTCTGCAGACATTGGAATCTGAACTAGGGTCCTCTGTGCAGCAAGTTTCTTTTTACCCATGAGCCATCTCCTCGGCCCCACTCCTTTTTTAATTGAAGGGGAGGTATTATAAATGCAGACATAGAGGACAAAGTTATGAATCTCCACCCCCAGTTTTTCACTAACTAGCCCTAAGTGGGAATAAATGGAAGAGAACAGCAATGGAAAAGACCCCCCTTGGCAGGCCCTCTTTCTAGTCCATGAATTCAGTAGGATCTTGATTCTGATATCTTTTATCAGTCTGTGGCAAATAAAAACTCGTGTTTTCCTCCCTTGGGCTCCATGCTAAAGAATGCTTTGCCTGGTTAGTAGTTTGTCTTGTAACCATGGCAACTTGACTTGCTATCCAGAATGCATACAAAAAAAAAAAAAAGTAGGACATGGTAATGCGCATTTGTCACTCCAGTGCTGAGGAGTCAGAGACAGATGGATCCCTGGGGCTGGCTGGAAAGAGAAAGAGAGAGTGAAAGAGAGAGAGAGAGAGAGAGAGAGAGAGAGAGAGAGAGAGAGAGAGAGAGAGAGAGAGAGACCCTTCCTCAAAAATACATGGATACAGCCTGAGGAGCTCCACCTAGATGGTCCTCTGGCTTGTATGTGCATGCACGCACACACACACACACACACATGTACACACACACATACACAGTTGTTCTATTGCTCTAATTCACCTTGGCTCCATAAAAGTTAAGCTGCATCTCTGGCGAACTTGCACTCTTGGGGTCTGCACCCACACTCTCGGTCCTGAAGCATACAAGCAATGACGATGGATGACACGCTCTGTGTTCTGACTCCCCCCTGGCTCAGGGGCGTGCCTGCTGCCTCACAGGCCATTCACAGCTATCTTTTTGCTTGGGGGACTCACTCTGCCAGTTTGCCCTATGGCCGTGACTCTCCATAGTCCCACCTTACTTTTGACTCCTCTGAAAGTTGACCCCCTTCATTGCATCACAGGGTTCAGATTCATTCCTATCGTTCCCTTCCCACACACTCACCATGAACTTAGGCCCCGCCTCCACCCCTGTTCTGCTGTCCGTTTCCCTTGCTGACCTTCACGTCCACTTGCCTTTCTCATACTGGTATTGCAACTTGAGAACAGAGGATCTTTGTGTTGAGTGACCTCTGACCTCTGCACTGCCCTGGGAGGGAAGAGGAGGAGACTCCAGGTATCTGTGCATGGGGGTCCAACTGCTTGGATCTGTGGTCAAGTCATTCACCTCTCTTGTGCCTCTCTTGACATAGCTTTAGAAAGGTGACCATTTCCTCTACTAGAGTCACTGTGCCAGCTAAGGAATGACATCATCGGCCAGCTGAGGAATGACATCAGCACTGTCCTCACCACCGTGTCTGGAGCTGTTAAATATAATCGTTCACCTTTCTTTTGGTCACTGGATGTAGGGGCTGTCTATCCATATGTTTGTCATGGGTAGCATTCTGCCGTATTTGGGGATTACCATTTGCTAACATTCTTCTTTTCCTTCCCCACCGGCCAGGTAGCTGTAACCTACTGTGCTTGTGTGTGGGTTTAGCAATTATCACAAGGTTCACATTCCACACCCTGAAATCCTGTCCTTTGGTAGTCCCAGCCTTTGTATCCTCCCTCGCCTTCTGCTTGTAGTCTTGGGTCAGGCTGTACATTATTACTGTATGTCAGACAATTGCTTTTAAGACATTTTTAAGACCAGAACTGGAGAGATGGCTCAGGGGTTAAGACTCTGCCTCAGAAGCAGAAGGTCCTGAGTTTGGATCCCAGATCCTATGTACACCAGGCAGAAACAGCAAGGTAGCCTGGACTTCCGGCCCTGGTGGGAGGAGCCTGGGAAATCCCACAACAAAGCAAGAAGGAGGTAGAAGCAATCCAGGATGATTCTCGAAGTCACACTTGGTTCTCCACAGGGACGCATAGTGCTCTCTGATATGCACACACACACACACACACACACACACACACACACACACACACACAAACAAACAAACAAACAAAAGATATTAACACCAGAGGACATGTCTATGTCCTCTGCCTTTTCTGGAGGCCCCGACTCCTCTGTGGTGACCTGGTGATACCTGTTGCTGTCATTTTCCCTCTTCACTATGTCCTTCCTCTGACTTTTTTTGTAGTTAAGATCAGTTGGTGAAAAATTTCTTGGGTTTTCTGTTTCTACAAACTGAGGCCTAGTGAACTTAGAGATTCCAATACCCAAATGAAAAATGTTTCCATTAAGAAAGAGAATACTGTTTTCTTGCTTTTTTTTTTTTTCTTTCACATATATGGACATAGAATGTGTGCATGTGTATGCATGCACACGTGTGTGTGTGTGAGTGTGTGTGTGTCTGTGCATGTGGGTGGGTGTGTTTGTACGGGTGTATGTACACAAGTGCACTTGCATGTGTCTGTGGAGGTCTGTCATAGTTAGGCACAGGTGTCAACTTGACTATTGAGGGTTTGAGCTCTGGGCACATTTATGGAGAATTAGTGGTTGGGTTGGGCCAGAGCAAACCTGCAGGAGATTGTCTGGCTGATGGGGAAGGCCCAGGCCATGTCGAGTGGGATAAGCCCCTTGAGAGAGTCGGCATCCTTATGTACACTTGGCCAGACATGCTGGTCTGGCAAGTAAGGATCATCCCTCTCTCAGTCATTTTGTAGATATGGTGTGGCCAGTTCCCTTGGCTTGGCGTTGGTGTGAGCTCTCCTGTCAAGCTGGACTGAGAACTGTAACCAGGAATCTTAAGAAAGAATAAACCCCTTGTTCCTGTGAACTGTTTGAAGCTATCTATCAGCAGTCATGCAGGTGAACCACAACAAGGCCCAAAGGTGATTGGGAATCATCCTCCATTCTTCCGCCTTATTGCTGTGAGCTGGGGTCTCTAGAAGCAAAGCACACCATCAGGGCTAGTCTGACTTGCCAGCCTGTTCTGGGGGTTTCTAGGTTCTGCCTTCTAGGACTGGAATTACAGTGGGGCCGCCATACCTGTCTAACATTTTTCTTAGGATCTGGGGATCTGAACTTAGGTCCTTTTGCTTGTGAGGCAAGGACTTTCACTCCTGAGCCATATCCTCAGCCCCTGAAAATAATGTTTGCAATCAGGGGCTGCTGAAATTGCTTCCACAGTCACTTGGGACCCCACATGCCATTAAACTGGGATCACAGTTCTTTCCTGAATCATCAGTGTGGATTCCTTAGGGGATGCAATGTAGGGGAGAAAAATTTTGTACATACTCTGAGAGATTTGCTGGAGTGACCTCCCAACGCTTTCTATCTCCTAGTCCCAGACAACAGGAAGATCAGACCAACCCATGAAAGACAGGACCCCTGAGAACTCAGATCCTTGCAACCACCCATTGGCACAACACCAAGAGGGCTTGTTGGAAACAGCCAGGAAATGCACATGAGTTGGGAGCATGAGGGAGCGGGGCCACGTGACCAGCCGCCAGACCGAGAACGCTGCGGCTACATTTTATGTGATAATTACTTTTTTTTTTTCCATTTTCCTCCTGAAGTCTTTTAGGAGGCTCACTGGTGATAACTAATTTCATCTCTCTTACCTTGACAGAATTGTTAATAGAATTTGCTGTTTCTGGACTGTTGTAGATAAGAACTTTTCGCCCCAGGGCCAGAGAGATGACTCAGCGGGTGAGGAACTTGTGACTCAAGTCTGATGAACTTGAGTTTGATCTGTAGAACCCACAGCAGTGGAAGAAGCGAACAAGTTCCAGAAAATTAGCCTCCAACTACTACACGCATGCCTCAGTATGTACACATGCATGTGCACATGTGCGCATACCCACAGTAAATCAAAGACACGTCAAGTTTCTTTTTCTTTTTGAAGGTCAGGAACAATGACTGGGAAGCAGAAGATGAGGCCCAGTGGCTCTCATGGCGCCCCAGTGACCCTGCCCCAAGATGGTCTGTCTCATCTGGGTGGTGGTCTGTGGACTTCAGTGACCTCCCGGCACTGCGTTCAGTGGCTCAGCCTGACCACGGACAGGTCCAGGAGCAGAGGAGGGTGGAAGAAGAGCAGTTTGGACTCTGTTATCTCAGCCTGTCCCCTGCTGGCTGGCTACGGATTCCCCGCATCCCATCACTCAAGGCCCTGATTCCTCCCAGGTAGCTCTTCTGATAGGACCATATCTACGTCCTGTTATAGTTAAACTGCATTGTTACTCTTCCCATCCAACTGGGACAGGACTCGCTCTCCATCCCAGGTAAGTTCCCCCAGCACCCAGGTTGCTGCTTGTCCCAGCTCCTCCCACCAGCCAGCCCGAGCAACACCAGGCTGCCTTGGGCTTGCGTGGGCCATGCCTCAGGTCCCAGCCCCTCTGTCCCTCCCTCCCGTCTGCCTGGGACAGGACTCCTCCCAGTCCTCCATCCCAGCACCTCTGCCCCTCCGGCCTGCCCGGGATCCTTGCTTGTGGTTCAGGGAAGACACACTGTTACTCAGAATTCAACAGAGTCCAAAGGAAACTCAAGCAACGTTCTAGGGTACAAAGGCCATACATCTGAAGTCCTCTAAAATCATCCTATCACATGGGAGAGATTCTTTACATCCAGCCCTTTAAGATAAGTAAACCTCTTTTTTTTTTGTTACCATACTGCTCCTTTCTAGTATTAATCACTGTAGATTAACTTTTCCATAGAGCCACCCCAAAAATATATACAATTCCAGAGATTATGGCACTCACCCTCACATATCACCAAGGTACTAAATCGTAAAAGTGCACTACCATACTAATATTCACCCCTTGTCTACTTAACCTGACTTACCTGATGTACTAACAGCCTAATAGCCTCATCTAGGAAATAACACTAACAACAGACAAATGTACCCAACTCCAAGGCAAGCACTAATAATAACTGCCCGAGAGTAGTAATACCAACTAAATCAGTTCAGTCAAAAACACACAGAAACTGAAAGGTCTTAAGAGACAAAACAATAATGCCCAAGTCAAAGCGCAGATACATGAGAAACAGCACCCAAGAAGACAAATCTCCCACCGAAAGAATTAACCCCATAATGATGGATTCCAAGCAGAAAAATTCACAGAAAATAGCCAAGAAAGCCAGACCTAAGATAATGACTTTCAAAGCATGATCATTACCATGATCAATACTATGAAAGAGGAAATCTGGGAGGAGTTAAACAACCGCATCAACCAAGCCACTTTGAACAGGAACACAACAGACACTTGGAGGAGGTGAGAAAAACAGTTCAAGAAACAAAAACAGGCATAGAGAAGCTAAAACAGATTCAAGCAGAGTTTAAAACTGAGCTAAAGACAAGTTATCTTCAACCCAGAACTCAACAGAGAGTTTCATTAGCAGAAAATTAATGAAGCAGAAAATAGAATTTCAGATCTTGAAGACAAAGTGGGAGTATTAACCAGCTCAATGGAAGAGGTTGTTAAAGCCAAAAAGATAAGAATTATGGGACACCTTGAAAAAGCCTAACGTATGCATTCATGGAATACCAGAGCAAGAATCCCAAAATACCACAGCTGAGAAAATTTTTAAAATGTCATCAAGGAAAACTTCTTTCAACTAAAGAATGGGAGGCCCATCCAAATACAAGAGGCATTCTGCACCCCAAACAGATATGACCAAAATAGAAAATTGCCATGGCAAATAATAGTCAAAACACTCCACATGCAAGATAAAGAAAATGTGCTGAGAGCTTCAAGGGGAAAAAAAAGTCACTTTTAAAGGTAAACCTGTTAAAATAACAAATGACTTCTCAATGGAAACAGTAAAAGCAAGAAGAGCTTGGAGAGATATACTTCAAGTATTGAATGAGCAAAAATGTCAACCCAGGCTGATATATCCAGCAAAACTATCCGCCATGATTGAGGGAGAAAGAAAAGTTTTCCAGCACAAAGACAACTTGAAGGCACACATGTCTACCAAACCAGGCCTTCAAAAAATGCTAGAAAAGATACTCAAGACTGAAGAAAAAAATAAGCATATCCAGGAAAACAGAAGGGAAGTATAATACCACCAAAACCTAAAAGCCAAATAATAACTTACAAAAGCCACTAAACACAAAAAATGTCCGGAATTAAAAATAATTTCTCCATTATAACATTAAATGTCAATGGAATTAACTCACCAATCAAGAGACACAGATTACAAACTTGGATTAAAAATCACAATCAAGAGACACAGATTACAAACTTGGATTAAAAATCACAACCCATCAATCTGCTACCTGCAGGAAACTCATCTCACCACAAAAGATAGGCACATCCTAAAAATAAAAGGCTGGTCCAAAATTCTGCAAGGTAATAGAACCAGGAAACAGGCAGGGGTAGCCATTATGCTATCAGACAAAGTAGACTTCAAAACAAAAAAAAATCATAAGAGATACAGATGGATAATACATTTTAGTCACAGGTACAACTCACCAGGAAGACTTCACAATACTGAACATATATGCACCCAATATGGGCCCCCCACATTCATTAAGCAAACTCTACAATGTCTAAAGCGAGAAATCAATCCCCAAACGATAATTCTTGGGGATTTCAACACCGCCCTCTCAACATGGCATATAGATCAACAGGTCAAAAGCTTAACAGAGACACATTGGAGCTTTATCAAACCCTTACTGAAATGGACCTTACAGATCTCTATCGAACTTTTCATCCACGCACCAAAGAATACACATTTTTCTCAGCAGCACATGGAACGTTCTCCAAAATAGATCATATTGGGCCACAAAACGAATCTCCACATATACAGGAAAATTGAAATTCTAGCCTGTACCCTATCAAACCACCATGGTCTAAAGCTTGATATCCACAATACAACAAAGAACAGAAAATACACTAATTCCTGGAAACTTAACACTATGATTCTGAATGAGAATTGGACACAGGAAGAAATTTAAAAGGAAATTCAAGATCTCCTGAAAGTGAATGATAATAAAAATACAACTTATCAAAATCTTTGGGACACAATGAAAACTGTCCTAAGAGGTAAGTTCATAGCTCTTAATGCCTACATCAAAAAAATGGAAACATTACAAATAAATAACTTAACAATGCAGCTTAAAGCTTTAGAGACACTAGAGCAATCTGATCCCAAAAGCAGTAGGAGAGAGGAGATTAGCAAAATAAGGGGAGAAATATCTGAAATCGAGATTAGGAAAATGATACAGAGAATCAACCAGTCAAAAAGCTGGGTATTTGAAAAAATCAATAAGACTGACACACCCCTAGCTAAATTAACCAAAAGCAAAAGAGAGAAAACCCAAATTAACAAAATTAGAAATGAAAATGGAGTTATCACTACTGATACCCAAGAAATTCAGTTTTATAACATCATATTTCAAAAACTTATACTCTGTGAAATTGACAACACAAAAGAAATGGATGAATTCCTAAGTAAACACAACTTACCTAAATTGAATCAGGAAGTTGTGAATTATTTAAATAGTCCTATAACACCTGAGGAAATTGATGAAGTAATTTCGAATCTTCCCACTAAAAAATGTCCTGGACCAGATGGATTCAGCACAGAGTTCTACCAGACATTTAAGGAGCTTATAACACCAATACTCCTTAAACTGTTCCATCAAATAGCAAAGGAAGGAATACTACCAAATTCCTTCTATGAAGCTAATATCGTCTTAATTCCCAAATCTAATAAAGATACACTTAAAAAAGAAAACTATAGGCCAATCTCTTTGATGAACACAAATGCAAAGATTCTCAACAAAGTCTTAGCAAATCGGATTCAAAAACATATCAAAAAGATCATTTACGGGGATCAAGTAGGCTTTATCCCAGGCACACAAGGTTGGTTCAACATATGCAAATCAATAAATGTAATTCACCATATAAACCAGTCCAAAATTCAAGACCACATGATACTCTAGATAGATGCAGAAAAAATTTTTGACAAGATACAACAGCCTTTTTTGATCAAAACCCTTGAGATAGTTGGAATGAAAGGAACCTTTATCAATATAATAAAAGCTGTATACAACAAGCCAACAGCAAGGATTATACTCAGTGGGGAAAAACTTGAAGCATTCCTGCTTCAATCAGGAACTAGACAAGGCTGTCCACTCTCACCACTTCTATTCAATATTGTACTTGAAGTCTTAGCTGAAGCCATAAGACAAGAAAGGGAGATAAAAGGGATTCAAATCTGCAAGGAAGAAGTCAAGTTATCTCTATTTGCAGATGACATGATCATATACATATACCTGAGTGATCCTAAAAACTCCACCAGGAAGCTCCTAGAACTAATACAGGAGTTCAGCAGGGTGGCAGGATACAAAATAAACGTACAAAAATCAGTGGCCTCCCTATATGCCCAGAATGAAAGAAGTGAAAAAGCCCTGAGAGAAACAATCCCATTTACTATAGCCCCTAAAAAATGAAATACCTCGGTATAAACCTAACCAAGGAAGTAAGAGACCTTTATAATGAAAACTTTAAAACCCTAAAGAAAGAAATTGCAGAAGACACCAGAAGGTGGAAAGACCTCCCATGTTCCTGGATTGCCAGAATCAATATCATAAAATTGACCATCCTACCAAAGGCAATATACAGATTCAATGCTATACCAATCAAAATCCCAAAGCAATTCTTTAAAGAGGTTGATCAAACAATCTCAAAATTCATATGGAGGCACAAAAGACCCAGGATAGCAAAAACAATCCTGAGTAACAAAAACACTGCTGGAGGTATTACCATACCAAACCTAAGTCTATACTACAAATCCATAGATATAAAGACAGCCTAGTACTGGCTTCAAAATAGACATACAGATCAATGGATAAGGGTTGAAGACCCAGATATAAGCCCATACAATTACAGCCATTTGACCTTGCCCAAAAAAATCCAATGGAAAAAGAATAGCATCTTCAACAAATGGTGCTGGCAAAACTGGATGTCCACATGCAGAAGATTAAAACTCGACTTGTATTTGTCACCATGTACAAGACTTAATTCCAAATGGATCAAGGACTTCAATATAAGGCCAGAGACTATAAAAAACCTTAGTCAAAAGTGTCGGGAACTCCCTCAAGCTGATTGAACTAGGCCAACAGTTCCTAGTAGGAAATCCAATTGCACAGTCAATACAACCAACACTCAACAGATGGGATCTTATGCAATTAAAGAGCTTCTGTTCAGATAAAGAAATTGTAACTCATGCACAAAGGCAACCCACAGAATGGGAGAAAATCTTCACTAACCACATATCTGATAGAGCTCTATTATCCAGAGTGCACAAAGAACTTAGAAAACTAAACACCAAGAAGACAAATGGTCCAATTAAAAAATGGGCCTTGGAACTTAAAAGAAACTTTACCAGGGAAGAAATTGAAAGGTCTAACAAATATCTTAAAAAATGCTCTGCATCCTTAGCCATCAGGGAAATGCAAATCAAAACCTCCCTGAGATATCATCTCACCCTGGTCAGGATGGCAAAAATCCACAATACAAACAACATCAAATGCTGGAGAAGATGTGGAGAGAAGGGAACTCTCCTATATTGCTGGTGGGAATCCAGGCTTATACAACCACTCTGGCGAGCTGTCTGGCGATTCTTAAAAAAGTTAAAGATTGAAATGCCATATGACCCTGCTATTCCATTTTTGGAAATAATCCCCCATACAGCAAAAATTCACCTCGATAGTACAAGCAGGACCATGTTCATAGCAGTACTATTTACAATAGCAAAGTCTTGGAATCAACCCAAATGCCCAACAGTTGACAAGTAGATAAGGAAAATGTGGTACATTTATACAATGGAATACTACTCAGCCATCAAAAATGATGAATTAATGAAATTTGCTGGGAAATGGATGGAATTAGAAACAATTATATTGAATGAAGTATTCCAGACACAGAAAATTAAACACCATATGCACTACCAAATAGGTGAATCCTAGTACCAAGCCCACTTAGTGACACACTCAAAGATAATTCTCTGTAATACCTACAGTAATAGCAAAGATTATAAGCAGGGAGGGAAGGGGAAGGAGGGCCCCGCCAGCAACAAGGAGAGAGGGAATCATGCTACTGCAGAAAAAATAGGCCACCATCATGGACTGTAAGTAAGTAATGAGACATCTGGGTTCGCAGACTTTCCTTACTGGTCACTTGCATCTGATGGGGTATGATCTCACCAGAAAGGGAGGGCATAGAGTCTGGCAGATAGAAAGTAACCATCCTGCAAATGGTCTCCTACTCTTATTCCATCTACCTTTGAATCTACTCTTATAATAAGTCTCTATTTTAACAGTTCTTTATCTTTTGCCAGGGGGTGACATCTAATACCCATCAGGGTAGAGCCAGGGGTGATGCAGGAGCAGCAAAACTGAAAAAAAAAATCAACAAACCATAATTTGGAAAATCAGAATCTCTACATCAACCACCTGGAACCAGGCCAGCCTAATCGCTCACCATCCTAAAGCTCAGGGAAATTTGTGGAAGAGGGGGCGGTAAGATTGTAAGAGCCTAAAAATGGGGAGGAGCAACGATATGCAAGATACTCCATACAAGTTAGGGCCGAAGTAATCATAATAGGACTTTGCATGACCTGTGCAATAACAAATGTATCATTGAACCCCCAAAGTCTAGCATGGATCACAGGCATTACAATCCTTAGAGGCAAGGGATTAACAGCCACAATAGTGTTCCTATACTAAAGGGGAACACGCACACACAAAAAGAGCTCTAGGCAATGCCACTGAGTCCTTACACCTCATCAGAGAGGAGGACCCAAAGGGAAGGTTGACATGCACACTATAGGATGCTCCAGGGATGGGGGGAGGGGGCACTGGGAGAAAGGGAGAGAGGGGGAAAAGGAAAGGGAAAAGATGGGGAGGGAGCAAGGGGATCCAGGGAGGGGTGGAGGAAGGGAGGGGAATGGGGTACTTATCAACTTTGTATGAGTGGAAGAAATAAAAAAAATGCTAAAAAAAAAAGCTGCACTGTTACCGATGAATTCATGACCAAATGGCTTATCAGGAAACAAGGGGTTCTAGTCTGGCTAGGATAGTCTGGTTACAGTTCCTACTCCAGCTCGGCAGGAGAGCCCACGCCAACGCCAGGGGCCGAGAGAACTGGTCACTTCATATCCACAAGACTACTGGGAAAGGGACTTGCTTGCCCGATCAGCATGTCTGACCAAGTGTACCAAGAGACGCCAACTTCCTCAACCATCTCTCTCCATCTTATTCACCCGCCCAGGGACTAGTCCTGCCCGCCAAGGACGGGATCTTCACCCTCAATTTGACAGTCTCCCGCAGACTTGCTCAGGGTTGAACTCAACCACTAACTTCTCATAACTGTACCCAGAGCTCAGAGCCCTCAGTTGTCAAGTTGACACTGGTATCTAACTCTACCATGAGGCTTTTCTCCTCTCACACTCCAGGTCAAGAATTGCTCTTGTCGCCCTGAGGACTCTACATCATTTTTGCTGTTTTTTTTTTTTTTTAACATCTTTAATATAGCGAAAAGTTTCCTCCTCCTCCCAGTTTGAAAATATCATCTCTTTCTAATCAGACTCTCCACTGATGGAATTGTCTCTAGATTCCTTCCCTTAAAGTCACATTCCTATCCCTGTCTGATCAGCCCTGGACAGGAAGTGTGAGATTAAATAACATAAACACAGCTAAAGAGCTGGTCATGCGCGCGTTGCCAATAAAAACACTTGTGAATAGAGGGCGTAGACTAAGTGTTTGCCCCAGATTTGGCAAGGCGCTGATGGAGCAAGGGTAGGGAGTCCTCGCTCTTAATTTTCCCATGACTGTCCAATGTCTCTTCACTGCTTCTTGTTGCTGAGGATGCTGCTGAAGGGGGGATCTTGGGACACCCCAAATCCCTGGAAGTGATAGGTAAAACGATTACTGTTCTTCCTGGGAACCTGGTATTTTTTTCTTCCATTTTCTCTATGTGTACACGCATATGCATGTGGACATGCATGTTTGCGTATGTGTGAGTGGACATGCGAGTGTGTGTGTGTGTGTGTGTGTGTGTGTGTGTGTGTGTGTGTGTGTGTGTGTGTGTGCATTTGGAAGCCAAAGGTGATCTTGGGAATAATTTTGGTTACTCTTTTTGAGAACCTGATAAATATTTTTTCCCATTTTTGTGTGTATGTGCACAGGTGTGTGTGTGTGTGTATGTGTGTGTGTGTGTGTGTGTGTTTGCATGTATGGAAGGGCACATGTGCAAATGTTTCTGGAAGTTGTAAATTGGTCTCAGGAACTAACCTTGATATCTTTTTTTGGGAAACTGGTATTTTAAAAATTTTCCATTCCATGTGTATTTGTGTGTGAGGTGCGTGTATATGTGTACACATGTTACTATGTGTGTGAGCACATGTGTATGTGTGAGATACATACTCACATATATGTGCATGCATTTGGAGACCTGAGGTCGACATCAGGAATCATCTTTGTTGGATGATACTGGGAACCTGGTTAATCATTCATGTAGACTTCCGAATGGAAGCTGGCATAGACCACTGCCCAGCTGGGGGGATTGAAAAGTACACTTGGTTTGCCTCTTAGAGATGAAGGGTGATCCTAGAAAAGAGACTGGAGCAAGAAAAAGCCAGAAGCCAACTGGAACTGTTTTCCCAGGACTCTCAGAGATGCAAGAACCAGTGTATCGCCCAGTGGCCTGACTCCCATTTCCGGGGATAACATGGCGTGACTCTGGAATGTCCAGACCTTTGAAAGAGCAGTTAGAAAAGCTTTTGAGAAGCAGACTTAGGTGTCCTGGTCATGAAAGGCTCCACAGCACATGCTGCAGGGTGGCAGAGACAGTGTGTCAGCCAAGGAGACAAGCGAGCCGTGGGTAAGCTCTCCACGAGCACACGGGCCAACTGTGGGAAATAGAAGGAGAGATGCAGCGCTGGCCTGGGCCGACTGACCTAGCCTGGAAAGAGGGAGTTGTTTCTGTCATGACTCATTCGCAGCTACACTGAGGGGTCTGGGGACATTTGGGTCACGTTCTTATACATGCTTTTTTCCAGTAGTAAATCTCGATACTTTGCCTGATTTTTGAAATTCACGTGCATGCTCATGTGTGCATTTGCATAAGTGTGTGCATGTGCACACACAGGCCAGATGACAGAAACACCATCCTCTTCCTCTAAGGCAGTTTCTACCGTTTTACCTGGAGTGTTTCAATTACTCTACAGTGACTGGCTAGGGCGCCCCGGGGATCCCCTTCTCTCCACCTCCCTGTGCTTTGGTTAAGAGCGTGTGCCCCACGTCCAGGATACAGATGACTCTGGGATCAAACTCAGATCTCCATGTTTGTGAGGCAAGTTGTTTCCCAACTGAGCAATCTCCCAAACCTCTCTTTATCTTAAGTTTGGTGTGTGTGTATGTGTGTGCATATGTGTATGTGTGTGTATAAGTGTATGTGTGTGTGTGTGTGTGTGTGAATTCATGTTGTCATTCTGAGTCTTCTTTCTCCATCTCTTCCTCTATCAGATGTGACTTGGACTCTCTGCTGTGTGCTTTCCCTGCATTTGACACTCTTTAATTAATAGCCACATTAATGCCCTATTAGAGAACAGAGACTATAACTTTCCACTTCCTATGTTGTTCTCAGCAGTACACAATGCATGGGTCAGCACATAAATATTTCAGATTGCCTGGGTTCTTTCCGTTGTCCTTGGAGTGATTTTCCCTCCCCCTTCAGACATTTCCTTCTCCTCTGCAGAGTTCCGAGTAGAGTAGAATTCATTTCTATAAACATTATTATGCAAATATAAATCCTTCCACATAACCCCCTTCCAGATGTACTTGGACACTGGATGAATCTGAATTACCAACAGGTATGAAGCAAAGAATCTTCTCCGTAGTACACCCTCTGTACAGTTCCAAATATTTTCTAATAAATCTTTTTTGTTCCTGAGTCTAAGTTTATTTTCTCATAAGAAGCCATCTGGAAAAGGTATGAAGAGCTACGTTCTCTTTTATGCACTTCGCAGTGAATCCCTGCCTTGCCGTTTAATCAGGGCATCATTTCTCAAACTCATTCTTTTGTAGCTTCTAGCCTAGATTTCAAAATTGTTATTGTATCTACTGGTGGATCGATACATCTGAAGAAATCCGCTGGAGGCCAGAGGGAAAGAGGAAAGAGGGACGTGACAAACTCCTCCACCATTCCTCATTTTTATTTATACTATTCCGACTCAGCTTATTGTGTCTTCTCCTTCCAGACACACCATTCTTTGACACTGGAAACTCGTGAGAACAAGTGAGTCTGACCATAAACGTTAATATTGGTATCAACTTGGAATCATTAATGCCTCCCTCTTGGAATTGTTCTTAGGGTTGAAATAGTCACCACGTGTCACAAGCAGAGAACACTGGCCCATTAAAAATGCCTACAGCAAGAGATGGCTTCGGCCACCATCTCATTGGTCAGTGTGGATGTTGGTATCATTTGACTTGGCGCCCCAAAGCACATGCTGCCAAGATCAGGAAATGAAGAGCCCGACTTGGCCTGCGGCAGACATTCTTTTGTTAGATCAGAGTTACGGGTGGAATCCTGCTTTTGAAGGACCCATCCACCTGTGCCCATCACATTCACAATGCTCTTACCTGTGTTAACATTCCCAGGAGAGCAACACATTGCACAGGAAATTAGTTGGCACAGAGGAAAAAGTCCTTTTTTTTTTGTTCTCACGCTCGATTCCTTTTCCTTCTGCACGAAAAGAAATCGTATTTTCACTCCTTTCATTCTCCCCTCTCTCCATCCTCCTCCCTACCTCCCTCCTTCCCGCTCTCCGGCATTCTTCCTTCCTTATTCCTTCTTCCTCCTTGCTTCCTTCCTCCCTTCAATTCCTCCTCACTCATTCGACCCCCTTCCCCCCTCTTCCCCTCCCTCCCCTCCCTCGTCCCCCCTCCTCCTCCCTTCCCGCCCCCTCCCACTCCCCTCCCTCCCACTCCCTCATCCCTCCCCCTCCCTCCCTCCACCTCCCTCCCTTCCTGCTTCCTTCATCCTTCCTTCCATTCCTTCCTTCCTTCCTTCCTTCCTTTCCTCCTTCCCTCCTTCCCTCCTTCCCTCCTTCCCTCCTCTCTCCTCTCTCCTCTCTCCTCTCTCCTCTCTCCTTTCTCCTCTCTCTTCTGATAGGGTCTTACTAGTAGACCAGGCTGGCCCAGGGCTTGCTGTGTTTCCCATGCTAGCCCTTAGGCTTACAACAGCTTTCTGCCTCTGCCTCCTCACACTAGGCTGCACACACCTGTGTGATTACAGATCACAGATCCCCTCTCTACTCAGGATCACAGTTTCGTCTCTCAGTTCTCTGTGTCTCCTCTGCTTTTCGAAAATCCTCATGTTTTATCATGTCTTTTTGGTGTGGCTGACAAGAAAGAGTGCACGGATTAAACAATCAATTTCTGCTGAAAGTTTGAGAAGAAAGTGCTATTGGGAAAAGCATCTTCCCTTCCTGCACCAGGGTACAGGCTTCGGCTGAAGGAAGGCAGTGCCTAATTAATATTCATCAGACAAGACTCTGCGTCTCAATTTGCATACGTGACAGATTAAGAATACCAGAGCGTCTAAATTGGGAAGGGCAGAGCCCAGGTTTTGATTTGCTGCAGAAACAAGGCTTTCGGTGGGCTTCCATCATTTAGGATCTGAGGATAATCTTCAAGGGGGTGGGGCGGATGTGCTCTGCAAGTGGATGTAAACCATTGCACAAAAACTAGTTACTTTCCCATTGTTAGAAGAGCAGGAAATACCTGGCCAGAAGTGATGCTGGGAGGGTTATTTGACTCACAGTGTAAGGATGTGGCTCATGAGGTAGAGAAGGTGGCAGCAAGGGGTTCCATGGTGGCAGGAGGGAGCTGGGATGTCATGGCAGAAGCGGATGCAAACAGCCAACAGGAAGTGGGGACAGGCTATGACCTCTCAAGGCCCAGTGACTAGAGAGACTGCAGAACAACTCCTAGAGTGACATCAGAACATCACAAGCCTTCTAGCGTTCTTTGGGCTCATTTTAATATTTATTTTATATGTTGTGTGTGTGTGAGAGGGCACTGCGTGTCTCTGTGGAGGACCAAGGGTGACTTCCGGAATCATCCTGGATTGCTTTTACCTCCTTCTTGCTTTGCTCTGGGATTTCCTCCACCTACCTGGTTTTTTTGTGTGTGTGTGGAACCTGGGATCCAAACTCAGGACCTTCTGCATGGGAGACAGAGTCTTAATCCCTGAGCCATCTCTTCAGCCCTCTTCTGGGCCATTTTAAAAGTGTGACTTTGAGCCTTGTGTGTGTTCAGGTCATGGACACGGGGTGGGGGGTGGGGGATGGAGTGGAGGAGCGGGGGTGGCCCTCAGTTCTTGATGGCACGTGCATACCAGTCCAGTCCAATAAATTTTAATAAAGGAATCTGCTTGGTAACTTTTACTTCCTTCTCATTGGCTGGACTGTGTCACATGTTTACCTGTCACTCCTAAAAGACAGGGAGCCGGCATTTGTTAACCTTATTGTTTGTTACAAACCACCTTTTAGCTATCCAGTGTGTCTGAATGTGAAATGTCCCCCAGGGGCTCAGGCACTTGACGACTTGCTTCCCAGCAGCATAGGATGATTCCTGAAGTCACCTTTGGGTCTCCACAGTCAAACACAGACAAATGCCCTCAGGTGTACACACACACACACACACACACACACACACGCAGAAATATAAATAACTTCAGGTAGAACAAAACACAGGTGCTTCTCAATTTATGCATGGGATTGTGTCCCGGCAAACCAATGAGCTGTAAATTCATCTGCTGCTCCCAACCTGCCAAACATCACCGCTGGTTACACCGCACACTGCAGTGGCCTTGGTTTCTCTTGCCATGGAGTGCCTAACCGGGATTTGTGGCTTGCTGCTACTGTCTGACTTTTCAAGAGGTGACATCATGTGTCTGCAGTTCGGGAAAAGATCAGGACTCAAAGCAGCACAGCTTCTATTGAATTCCCTTCCCCTCCCCTCCCCTCCCCTCCCCTCCCGTTCCCTCCCCTCCCCTTTTTTTTCCCTCCCCTCTCCTTTTCTTTCCCTCCTCCCCTTTTTCCTCAAAGTTTCATGTCCCCTCTAAAACCCCAAGCATTATGGGAATTGCTATCTGTTGAACTATGGTCAACGATGATTTCTTGTTCTCTGCGCTCCCCAGCAGGCCTCTCAGCTCAGGAAGCTGAGACCCGGCTCATTTCCAGAGAGGTTGAAGGATGCGTCTGAGTGTTCGTTTCCCTTCATGTTGCTAACAAGTGAGAATCAAACACCTTGAGAGGATAATTTATTCTCACTTGTGATTCTTGCTTACACTTCATCCGCATGGCAGTAGAGCTCACGCCAACATCAGCAGTGGAGGGAACTGGCTACATCATATCCACAGAAATTGCTGAGAGAGGGAAAACTATCTCGCTCGCCTGCCTGTGAGTCTGCCAAAGTGTGCGAAGTAGGCAAACTACTGAACCAGCTCTCTCCATCTGATCCACCTGCCCAGGGAACGGTCTCGTTTACCATGGGCTGAGTCTTCTCTTTCAGTTAGACCATCTCCTGGGATTACTGAGGGCTTTCCTTAACTACTAATTCTACACAAATGTTCCCCAAAGCTCTGCCTTCAATTGTCAAGTTGACCCTTGTATCTAACTAGTACCAGTATGCTTTTGCTACACAAACACCCAGCCTAGATCTTCTACTCTGTTGCAGTTCACCTGCATGGTTGTTGGTAAATCACCATCAAACGGCTTCAGGAAACAAGGAGTTTATGGTCTCTTATGATTATCTGGTTACAATTCTCAGTCCGGCTTGACAGGAGAGCTCACACCAACACCAAAGCCGAGGGAACTGGCCACACCATCTCCACATAGCAGCTGAGAAAGACACGATCCTTCCTTGCCAGACCAGCATGTCTGGCCAAGTGTACACAAGAATGCCAACTTTCTCAACTAGCTCTCTGAATTTTATTTCTAGGCCTAATCCCACCCACCATGGGTTGGGCCTTCCCCATCAGCTAGACAATTTCTTGCAGGTTTGCTCTAGGCTTAATTCAACCATTAATTCTCTACAAATGTGCCCAGAGCGCAAACCCTCAACTGTCAAGTTGACACCTGTACCTAACTATGACACACTCCTGCCCTCTACATTTTTACTGAGTTCTTAGCCTCTGTGCCATTATTTTCTGCCCTATTACTCACTCTAGAGTTATGCACCAGAAGCAAAAAACAGTTCCTTTATGCATGAATACAATCCTTAGAACCCACACGGGAAGAGAAAACAGAAAAGAGTTAGTGGCAAAAGTGTGTCATCCCAGCACTAGGGAGACAGATCCAGGAAGATCCTCGAGGCTTCTGGCAGCCTAGCTTTCTTAGAGAATTTCAGACCAAGGACAGATTAAACAGTACTCTTAACTATTCTGTGAAAGAGCATTTAAAGTCAAACAACTTGAGGGAGAAAGGGAGATTTATTCACCTTACAGTTCCAGAGGGGAGATTCAGTCTTTCATGGTGGAGGTGACATGGCTGGTGGCTGAAGCTGGCAGGCTAAGTCACTGCAGACATCCAGTAGGCTAGTGGGTGATGGTTGAAGGCTGAGGGATTCCTGGAGGGTCTCTCTTTTTAGTCTCCTGTTCTGTGGTTCCTTTTATCTGGTCTGCTTCTGGGAGGTTCCATTGAGATCTAGGGAGATTCCAGCAGGGTCTAGAGCTGGTCTTTGTATTGTAAATGTATTGATCCAGATCTCTTTAGGTGGTCTCAGCTGATCTTAGTTAAGGCCAGGTGTGTCAATCTGACACACAGGATTAACTATCACAAGTGGACAATGCCTGAGTAAAGGCACGCGTGCACACACGTGTACCTGCCCATAGGCACACATACATTCAGCTGCACACATGCACACACACACGTATGTGCCCATAGGATACACACATGCAGCTGTGCACACGCACACATGTAAGTGCTCATACGCACACACACATGTACATGGCCATAGGCACACACACACAATGTATATGCCCATAGGCATGCACACGTGCAGCTGCACACACACGTACCTGAGGCATACATACATGCAGCTGCACACACACACACACACACATACACACACGTAACCTGCCCATAGACGCGCACACACAGCAGTTGCACACATGCACACACAATCATTAATGTATATAGATGCCATACCACATCTGATTCAAACAAACCCTGATAATTACCCTAGTTTGAACATTACAAAGTAAATCCGTCTGCTGAAACATCACATTGCATGCCTTTGCTATGCACAACTACTATTTTTCAATGACAAATAAAATCCATAAAAGAAACCCAGAAGCATCCCCCCTACCCAGCACATGTTTCCCATCTGGTCTGAATAATGTGTAGCCCTGAAACCCATCACTGTCAAGCAGAGTAGGACCAATAGGATTGTCTGAGATTAAAGATTTGCTCCCAAATCTTTTTGCTCCACAAAACGGGGGTCCACTGAGAAGGGGGAACTCTGGGCAGCTGATCAGCATCCTCTACTGCCCGTTGCAACTGGGACTGAGCCTCTGTCTAGAGCTGAGCTTGGGGTGCGGAGCACAACTAGGGTTGTGCTAAGTGGTTGCTATGCTCAGTCGCCATTCTGAGCGCGTGTTCTCGAACACAGATGCTTCTGGCCCAGAAGCGGAGTCAAACCATGCTGTTCTCTTGAGAAGGGCTCTTGGCTTCTAAATAGTCCTCGCAGGCTATTTATTCTGCTTGGCTCCTGTCTTTGTTCCCCCCGCATCTCTGTCACTTTGCTCTCCTAAAATTGTGCGAACTGACTAAGTGGCTCTCTCCTCTTCGCTGCCGTCCTACGTACCGGGGGGAGCTCACATTTCTCTTGCGGCACCGGGCATGATGGTTAATCTTCTCCGTCAACCCGACTGAATTTAGAATCACCATGGAAACACACCTCTGGGTTTGTCTCTGGGGTGTTTACTTTGAGGTTTAAAACTCTGAAGCAGGCAAGACCTATTCCGAAGGTGGACAGTACCATCTCATGGGAACTGGGGTTCTGGGCTGCGTGAAAAGGAAAGGAAGAGAGGCGAGTTACCAGCACGTAGCTCTCGGTTCTTGCGGACCGTGGACGCGTTGTGACCCATCGTGACTTCATGGTCCTTCCACCATTCCTTTCCTGCCTTGATGGTCTGTGCCCTCGAACTGGGAGCCAATTAACTTGTCTCTTCCTTGAGTTGCTTTTATCAGGTGTTTCGTCACAACAGAGAAAAGTGACTAGCACAGTTCGGGTGGGCGGAGCTAAAGCGTCGCTTGGCATGTTGAACCGGTTGCTCTAGTCGGGTGGGAATGGGAACTTCTTGGAGGTGGGATGAGTGTGAGTCCATTAAAGATGCTCTTGCGCAGAAGGTGGATCTGCCCACAGCAGTGTCGTGGACTTTGGATCATCTGCCTAAATCACTTCTCAGTCAAATGCCCCAAGTGGTGGGCTCTTTGGTCCTAACTCATGCTGTTGATTCAGTGAGTGATCCCAGAAACAAGGGAGCACCCCGCCCGGCTGTGTGGTGTGTGGCCCACCTACAGTCTCCTGGCATCATCCGAGAAGGTGGAAAACTGTGATATAAATTGAAACCAAGGTGGCTGCAGTTTCTCTAGGCTTAGCTGCGAAGGGAGACCTCATCAGATTATGGCTTGAGTGAAATCTATTTAGCTTCCTCCAGTTTTCACTAAAGCAGCAAAGGATGTCATGACCCCACGTCTGTGCTGGAAGGTGGACTGACTGGGGTAGACTCTCTTTGTGCCAAAGGGCCAGGCTGAGCGAGACTCTAAGCCTGACATTGCCAAGACATATTAAGCTGGATTCTCGGCTTGGAGAGCTTTGATTTTCACTTCTGCAGTTACTGCCAAGATCGGGGTCAAGATCATTACAGAGAGTTCATCCTTGTGCCCGTTGTGGTGAAAGTGCCCACTGTTGTCACAAAAGTACATGTGACACATGTCACTGCTTTCTAGTCTTAATAACTGGCAAATCAAGTCCTCCTTGAGTTTATTCCTTCTCATGATCCTCTTCAGTGAAACCACCAGAGCAAAGAATCACCCAGAAGCCACTGTTAAGGCTTTCCTATTTTTAAAATTTATTTATTCAATTGTGCATGTGTGTGTTTGTGTGTGTGTAGAACCACAGGCGAATTCGGGAACCACCTCCTCCTTGTTTACTCTGCCCCGGGATTCACAGGCTCCGCCCCACCAGGGCTAGAAACACAGGCCACCCCCGCTTCCGCCTGGCGTCTATACATGGGGTCTAGGATCTGAACTCAGGACCTTCTGCCTGCAAGGCAGAGGCTTAACCCCTGAGCTACCTCTCCAGCCCCAAGGCTTTCCTATTTTTAGATAAAAGTGAAGATTTCTATGTTTCCTGGCATGACCTGGGGCTGTGGAGACAGTGCTGGCCCTTTAAGTGAAAGGAATAGCATATCTATGCTTTTGAAGTCACACAGTGTGGGATGCAACGTTGGAAGTGATGGTCAGGATGAAGTTTGTGTGTGAGCATATGCATGCATGTCCATGTTCATGAGTGTGCAGGAGTATCTCTCCATGTATAGGTGCTTGTATTGTGTTATGTGTGAACATACATGTACACGCATGTGTATGTGTGTGCTATATGTACATGTGTTTATATGTATATGTATATATTCATGTGAATGCAAGTGAATCTCTATGTGTACAGGTGCATGTGTATGTGTGAGTGCATGCATGCAAGTGCATGTTCATGTGCATCTGTGTGTAGAAGTGCATATGCATGTGTTTGTGTATATCTGTGCATGTATGTTCATATGCATATGAGGGCATGTGCACATGTATCTATGTGTATGTGTTCATGTGTGTGCAAGCAAATCCCTCTGTAAAATTCACATGCATATGCATGCGCTTGTGCATACATGTTCATACGTGTGCAAGTACACCTCTGTGTGTGCATTGTGTGTGCCTGTTCATATATATATGCATGTGTAAGCGCATGTATATACATGTGTGCATGTTCATGTGCGTGCGATGCAGCTCTGTGTTTGCTGCTACATGTGCGTATCATTCCTCAGGTGCCATCCATCTTGCTTGTTGAGACAGGGTTCCTCATTGATCTGGAGGTGACAATTAGGCCAAGCTGGCTGACCAGAGAACCCCGAGGGTCCACCTGTCTCTGCCTCCCCCGTCCTGGGATTCTGCACATGTGTGATCGCACCTGGCTTTTGTCACATGGGTTTTAGGATCAAGCTCAGGTTCTTGTGCTTGTGTGGCAAGCACTTCATCTACTGATGTCTCCACAGTGATACTATTGCCCACAAAGAAAGCTCCAAAAATGTTTCATCCCTACCCTCAATGTAGAAAGATTATTATTAATAGCATGTCACACAGTGACGGTTGGCTGTCCACAATCTTTTGGAGACAAGGCAGATGGAAATGAACTAAACAGTAAAAAGTAGATTGTAAGGGACTTACCAGGGAAGCATAATTTTAAGTAGTAGACTCATGTTTATCAGTTCAGAAGTCTATAGCATTCCCTGTTGCCCAAGGGCTATTACTGTGTTATTATCACGTACATTCACATTACCTGGGCCAGGCACAAGCCTCTTAAAGAAGAGGACTTTATCATTCTCTGTTAACCTCCAGAGAAACCAAAAGTTCATACGCCAGGGTCCTGGAGTCACTGGGTGTGATTCACTTTCTTTCCAGGAAGGTGGGAAAATGTCACAAAGAGAAAACACCAGGTAAGTGAACCTGTGCAAAAACCATATGAATTCAGAACTCAGGGTCTCCCAGACTTAGAGTGGCCAGATGACACCCTTCTTCACATGCAAGAGAATGGGTTGCAATTCAAATTATGGGAGAGTATACTTCTTCTTCTCCAACTGCCTAATGAGTATAAAATATTGCTGAGATTTTAATGTGGTTAGATAGCCCCATACTTGTGTTAGAATCTCATGAGATAATTGCAAATCAAAATGACATGAATAACTCAGTAATAAATGCAAAATGAAAGGGTCCATGGACGAAACAATAATAGCATAGGTTCTATCTAGTGGGAAAACACTTTCAAACCTATATTTTGGTGTTCATGTTTTCTTCTCAAAGTAAAGCTTTACAAAGTCCATCTTTTCTTTTTTTAAAAAGGCTGTTTAAACATCATGTGTCTGAATTAGAGGCTTACTTGTACAGACGCGTGACAGTAATATTTTCTTTGTTGCTGCAAGGAAGCCTTTGTGGCTATTAATTTCCTTCAGTAAAGTGATATTTGCTTGGAGCTGGGACTGTGGAGGAGCCTTGATAATGATTCAGAAGACACACAAGTGACAGAACAAAACACAGTAATAGAGACCACTCAGGTTATGGGGAAGCCAGAGCTCTATAAATGGAATCAACAGAGGGAATTCTGTCGGGCTAGATAGGAAAATCTCTAAGACAGGATCTCTCACTGAATCTAGGCCTAGGTTAACAGGCAACAAGACCCAGTGATTTTGTCCCTTTCCCCACAATGCTGGGCTTACGTGCCTGTTTTTTTTTTAATGTGGCTTCTGGGGATCTGAACTCAGGTCTTCATGACTGCACAGCAGCGCTGTCACTCACTGAGCCATCCCCTAGCCCAAGATGTTATTTTTTTATGAATATCTTTAGTTAGCCAAACACAATGGAAGCTGGAAGTGATCTTTAACCACATGGTTAATGGAGCCTGTATTAGTAAGGGTTCTCTAGAGGAACAGAGCCAGTAGAATGGATGCATATATAAAGCAATTAAATTCACTTGCAGCAGCTCTCAGCTTCCAAGATGTCTGCGGTGACTTAGACTCCTCCAGCTTTGGCCAACCAGCCATGCCGCCTCCGCTATGAGAGACTGTACTTTCCCTCTGGAACCGTAAGCTGAATAAACCTCCCTTTCTCCCTTAAGTTTCTTGATTTTGGGTGTTCTCTCACAGCAATAGTTAAGAGTAACTGTTAGAGTAGCTGAGGGTGACTTTGAACTTCGGCTACCCCTCATTCCCACATTCCAAATACCAGGATTACAGGCATGTGTCACTCATTACATTGTAAAATAATAAACAGTAATAATTTTAAAAGTGAAAAAAATTCACTTGCAAAATAGAATAGTCGAGTCTGACAGTAGCTGCTTGTAGCTACTCGGTTCTTGAGCTGAGTATCTCAGAAGATCAAAGAATGCCTGGGAAGTCTCAAACTTCAATCACTCCAGAGGGCTGAAGGGGCTGGGCTCTGATGTCAGTGGGAAACAGCAGCAAAGCTGAGATACTGGGCTCCACCATCAGCGAGGAACAGCGGCGAGGTCAAAGAGGTTGAGCGCTGATGTCAGTCAGGAAGATCAACAGCAGCGGCAGCAGCAGCAGCGGAGAAGGCGGCAACAGACCAGCAGTGGATTCAACACAGCAAGTCAAAACAGGACAAATAGGGCAAGTCCTGCCCCCTTAAACTTCCTTCTATCCAGTCTACCACTGGAAAGTACCACCCACTGTGGGCTGGATCTCCCATATCAATTAAACAATCACCTATGGGCGTCTTCAAAGACTTACTCTAACTATTAACTCTTCATGGCTGTGCACCAAATTCACCTTGCCAGTGTCTAGTTGACAACTGACTCTAACCATCACAGAGCCTGAGCCCAGCCTGGTTTTATTCCCATAATGCATCTTCGGTGTTGCTTGAATATGATTGCCCAAGTGGCTAAGTGATGGGGTAGAAGAGGGAGTCCTAGAGACCAGAAAGTGGTTGGGAGTCTCTGGTCTGGCTCACAGCTTTGGGATGCTCATTAGCTATTTTCTGCCTCTAGCTTCAGTAAGTTCTCCTCATTCACAAAGACTTTGACTGGAAGGGTTGGGATGTTTGGTGGGATCATGTGGAAAAATGAGCAGCAGCTAATATGATGATGGAAGATTCATTGCTTTTCTCATGGCTGGGAGAAAATACCCTGATCAAAGGCTTGCAAGGAGGGAAGGATTTATTTTAGCTCATAGTCCATCATGATGGTGAAGTCATAACAGCAAGAGGGGAGGCAGCTGGTCACAAGTCAGGAAGCAGAGAGAGACGCTGGGGCTCAGCTCGCATTCTCATCTTTAGGAGACCAGGACCCAGGGAATGGGTCACCCACTGTTAGGGGTATCTTAGTCAGGCACAGGTGTCAATCTGACAGCTGAGAGAATCTGCAGGAGATTGTCTAGCTGATGGGGAAGGCCCAGTCCATGGTGGGTGGGATTAGGCCCAGGAATAAAATACAGAGAGCTGGTTAAGAGATTCGACATCCTTGTGTACACTTGGCCAGACATACTGGTCTGGAAAGTGAGGATTGTCCATCTTGCAGCTGTTATGTGGTGATGGTGTGGCCATTTACTGATGGAGGTGAATGGGGTTGTGGGTTTTTCTCTTACTTTACAAATGATTCAGAAAATGGGTAGAAATCAAGGTGGTGGAAGCAAATGGCAGAGGCTAATGGTGTGGGAGAGAAGAGAAAGAAAACACAGGAGTAGAGAAGGGGAGAGTTCTCCGTTCCCTTCCTGATCTAGCGTATGTACATGTTCATGGCGTGTGCATGAGTGTGCATGTTTACATGCTTGTTTGTTGTTATTTTCAATGGGATATAGGAATTGAATAGACACAACTGAATGCATATTCAAATGAGTGATAGGCAAGTACATATATAGGTGTATATACCTATTATTTGTAAATATAAAAATATGTGTTTACATATGCATATATTAATCTACTGTCTAAATCTTTGGGCTTTATTCCATCTATAAAGTCTTTTTGGTTTATTTTCAACACTCTTTTCTCTCTTTCTTCCCTTTTCTCCCATTTCTCTTTTAACCAATTCACTGAATGAGATGTGATTTTTTTTTTTGGTACTTGTTTTCTTCTAACTTGTTTTCCTGTTAACAATTTTAATATAGAGCAGTTGGGACCTGTATTTACATTAGTATGATTTTGACGCTCATCTAGCAGTCTTTCATCTGATGGTCACTGATCTGCCACAGACAAATATTCCCATCTGGGCTGTCAGAAAACACTTGGAGCTGACTGCCAACAGGCTGCCTGTCTGTGGAGTGCCCTGCAGCCTGCCACCCTGGCAGGGAGTGTTCAATACAGCTCTTTGTGCTGGAGCAAATCTGCTGGCCAGGACCAAGAGTGAGAGTGGAAATGCTCACTGGCATCTGTGGGAACGAGTTCTCTAGGTTGAATAGGACTCGAGTTGCTGCAAAATCAAGCTTGACTAAAACTGGCATTTGGGAACCAAGGGAAAAGTGCCTAGAGCAAATGTGTGGTTTCTGTCTAAAGCAGGCTGGGGAAACAGTCCCCCCCCCAAGACAATTCAGGTCTCCTATGTGTCTAAATCACATAAAAGCCACTAAACAAGCTGAAGGCTGGGGATTTTGCTATCCCAGTTAGAAAGATTTAGGTTCACATCTCACCATGTCTGCTCCCTGAGGGCTCCTTGGTGGGGTTGGGGAGAACTGTCAGACCCTGGGTCAGTGGTCCAAGAGAGAGACAGCAAGCAGATCAACTCAGTGCTTTCTATAGACACAGTCAGTTCCACTTTTCCAGTATATCTCAAGATGATCAACCCTCCTTATGGATAATAAAGATACAAGTTACCCATGGAGACTCTTGTTTCTAGTCCTACATGTAGTCTAGGTGTGGATGACCTTGTAGGAGAATTTTGGCTTCAGAGTTGAAGAATTAGAGTTGGCACATCTTTGCCAAGCCCTGTTTCCTATCTAAGATGTGAGTGGAGACGTGTAAGGACATGAGCTCTTAGCAATGCCTGATAAGACAATCTCCTGGTAACTAAATCCTTCTATCCACAAATCAGATACTTACAAACCTCAAGCAGGAAATGGCTTTTCATCTCTCCTGGAGTATTTCAGATCTTGTTTCAAACAATAGTTAACACTAAATGGGTGCTCATGTAGAAAAAACAAAACATTCATCTTTTTCATTAATACTTTACACAATATATCTGGTTAATCCCACAAAAAACTTTATAATTCCAACGGCTCATTTGAAGTTGAAAGAGTAGTGTGCCAAGACATACTGGAAAGCCAGGATGTAGACTTTGGAATGTCAACACAGACCAAGCAAGATCAAGACATTCTTGCACAACTTCAGGATTTAAAAAAAAAATTTGTGCATATTGTCCAAAGATATGCAAATTATATTAGGAAACTTAGGTAACTAAGATTTGCACAATAAATGGATCCATATACACATATTTTCAAAGAATGGAAAGTGTGAGACAAAGATTTTTAAAAAATTTTTTTATTTATGATTTATTCAATTGTGTGCGTGCGTGTGCGTGCGTGCGTGTGTGTATGTGTGTGTGTGTGTGCATGCATGTGTGTGTGTGTAGAACCACAGACAAATTCAGGAACCACCATGGACGCCTCCACCTCCTCCTTGTTTACTCTGCCCCGGGATTCACAGGCTCCGTCCTACCAGGACCAGAAACGCAGGCCGCCCCAGCTTCTGCCCAGCGTCTATACGTGGGGTCTAGGATCTGAACTCAGGACTTTTCGCCCACAAGGCAGAGGCTTAACCCCTGAGCCACCTCTCCAGCCCCCGAGACAAAGATTTTATATCCAGCTAAACTGACTGTTAGGCAGAGCTAGAACCAATCAAAAGCCTGGAAGAAATCTGGGCATATTGTTCATATACCCTCCGTAGTCTACTGCAGACCGAAGGTCAGACAACCAGGGTGAACATCAAATTTAGAATTGAGAATAATGAGGTTTAAAGAACAGGGACCATGGGAGGGGGAAGAAAAAGGGAGTAGAATACACATGACATGAGGGCAGAAGGATTATGGTGGGGAGTGTGAGGGAGAAAGCTAGCAGGAAGAAGACAGGGCGAGAGGGAAGCAGAGCAGGAGAAGGGGATTACAGAGCTGTGTGTATGATGATGTCATAGTGAAATAACACCCATATTTCTATGTCAATTTATAACATCTAATAAAAATGAAGTGGGGTGGGAAGATGGCTGGGGGGGGGGTTAAAGCCTTTGATTCACAAGCAAAATGTCCTGAGTTTGGATTCAAGATCCCATGTAGACATAACAAGGCAGAAATGGCAATGGCTTGTACTTCTGGCCCTGGAAGGCAGAGCCTAGAAAACCCCAGAGCAAAGCAATAAGGAATAGAGCAATTCTAGTTGATTTCTGATGTCAACCTTGGGCCTCCACAGGTACACACAAGTGCTTTCTGGTACACACACACACACACACACACACACACACACACACACACCGCCCCCACATGTACACACGCACAGAGACCAAAAAATTTAAAAAGCAAGCAATAATAAGAGAATCAAGATTCAAAAGAGGGGACAATATTACCCAGACTCTAATGATATAGACAACAGATAACTGTTAAAAAAGAAGTAAGTGCACAGAAAATATTTAAAATGCTTTCAACAAGTAAAGAAGATAGTCTTCCGTAATTTCAGAAAAGTTTTCAGTAAGATAATTGCAAGTAATATTTTTTATAATGTGGACTCTTGTGTATACTTTGTGGTGAAAACATAATTTTATTCTAATTCTGCTATCTGTAGTGTACTTTAGAGACAGGATTCTTGATGTGGAGGAAAAGTGATAATGATCTAATACAGAAGAAGCCTGATGCATCTGTCTTACATAAGCACAGACACACAGACACATACACACACATATACATAAACATACACACAAGCACATGCATACACACACACATACACACGCACACAAGTGTATGTATGCACACACTCCATATACTCATATACATGAATGAAAAGAAAAGGGGAGATAGATCCTAGTTAGCAGAGAGTGAACTGTGTTGGGGAACTTACTGTAAGGAGCTTGGTCTGGGGGCAGCAAGACCAAAGTAGACCCCTGCTGTTCAGGTTATAAGAAAGACACACATGTTGGTTAGGACAAAAGTGACTTCATCTAAGGCAGAATGTCCCTGGCTTATCTTAAGAGACCATCAAAGTGTCAGTCACATTTCTGACATGGGGTTCCAATTCCCAGCTCCTCACAAATAAGCTTGGTTATTAATAGCATGCTGGGAAGCCATGCAAGGAAGTAATGGGGTCACTCAGGGACAGTTCTGGTGTTTGTGACTCAAGACGGCAACAATCACGTTAGGCAGAGTTGATCTGGCAAGAGAGAAAGGTCTGTGTCCCCAAGAAAGTGAAGTGGGAAAGGGATCCCTGCTACCTGATACTGTGGGGAGAAGCTCAGTATCAAGTCTTTTCCTTTGACAGTTCACTTTGGGAGGGAACCCAGCCATAGACATTTCAGAATGAGAGGGGTCCTCTATTTTTGACAAAAGGGCCAAGGTTAGAGATCTGGGAGAACATGGAGAAATCATGACAGGGAGGGATTTTGAGGAGAGAATTTCCTAATGCTTCATATGAAGCCCCAAGCACACCCCCATTGCGAGGATGTGTAGCTCTGTGTTGACACGGAAGACAAAAGAGGGACACCTCTTTCCCTCGCTCAGCTTTCAGTTGCTGTGACGGAAATACCCAAGACAAGCAACTGAAGGGGAGGATGCACAACCTTCCTCTTGGTGAGCAAAACCATCATGGTGGGGGGATGTGGTAGAGCTTCTCCCCTTATGGATGTCTGGAACTGGGGAGAAGAGACAAAGGAGAGGGAGAGGAAAGAATATTGGGGGAATGAACCTAGGTCTTTGTGCACTCATGCAAAATGTCTGTGGTGTCCTTGAACTACTCCCCCCCCCAGGAAAAATAATTTAAAATTGCAGAAATTTTAGAAGGAAACAAAAGTAAATGTTTGGATAGTAGATGAGGCAGAGGTGGGCCAGCAAGATAGCTCAATGGGTAAAGGACTTGCTCACAAATCTGAAGACCTGAGTTTAATCCTTGAAGGTCTACATAATGGAATTAAAGTTGTCTTCTGGCCACACCTATTGCATCAGGACATGCATTCTTTCTCTCTCTCTCTCTGTTTTATAAATAAAATGAAATATAAAAATATTAGACAGTGTTTTATATGAAATCAAAGGTATAGTCCTTAGAAGAAATACAATAAAACAGACATTGTCAAAAGAAGGCAAAGTAAAACGGTTTCTCGCTAAGGTACAAGGATCAGTAAATGAGAAACCAAGATGCACGGAAGGCTAAGAATTTTTCCAATCTCATCTGCATCACAGGGCTTGTATCTGGGGTGCACAATGAAGGGGTGACACTTGAGTCTCAATAAGTCACCCAATTAAAAAATTCAATCTGAACAGGCGTGCTTCCAAGTAAGATATGGAAATATTGAATAGATGTATGAAACCATGACCAATAGCATCAGTTACTGGGTGCAATGCAAACACACACACACACACACACACACACACACACACACACACACACACGGGATGCCACTATACATCCGTGAGGCCCACATACTAAATGGAACCATGAACCTTAGAGTTCCACAACTGAAATTTAGAACTGGATCTATCTCTCCAGGAAAATTAGTGACGAGTTCATAGAAAGTGAAATGTAGCTTTGACAGTCATTCCAGCGTCCCATACTGGATAAAGAATCCTTTGTCTCCACCTCAAAATTGTCACATCCATGAGCATTCATCAATGTATTTGTCACTGGTGTAAGTGGGTACAGTAACAACACTGTGGTGTATCCATGCAAGGGAGAATTACTCAGCAATCAAAGATGCCAGTTCTGATACCTTTCACAAACAATGAGAAAAAGCCAGTGTCAAAGGTCAACGCTGTATTTTTCCATTTATGGCACCTTTTGGCAAAGGGAGACTTTACCAGGACAGAGAAAAGTCTAGTGTTTGATGTGACTTAGGGATTAAAGGAGGTTTTACTATAAAGGATTAGCCTGAGAAAACGCTGGGTGTGAGGAGATTTGTCTGTTTTTAGTCTGGTGGTTTACAAGCATTTCTGCACGTGTTAATATTTATGAGCTGTACAATACGAAGCTCCTTTGGTAGTAGGTAAATAAGACTGCAGAGGAGAGACTAGGCTGCGAGGTCTGAGTCGCTGGCTGCTTCTGAGGAGGGAAGGGAGCATGTCGTGCTTGGGTTGGGAGGATGTGGGTGAGACTTTAGGGTGGTGGCAAAGTTTGGTTCCCTTACCAAATAATTACTCATAAATAATGCAATTACTTGGTTTTCTGTGTTTGTATTTAACATGAGACTGTGAAATTGAAAGAATGAAATTGCAACCACAAATTGCAACCAGAAAGGAGTATTGACTCTTGGGGGGGGTCAGGTCTTTCCTTCTACCATATAGTGTTTGAGGATCATGTAACTAAAGTTACCATAGTTTGTGAGGTACTTTACCCACTGATCTATCTCACCAGCCTCAGGAATTTACTTTCTAAATACCATAAATGATAGCTATTATGATAGCTAATGCCATGTAGATGTCTGAGGATCAAACTAAGGCATTTCCATAGATTATGAATAGGTGCCTTACCCACCGAACTAGCTCATAATCTTAGGAATTGACTTTCTAAATGCCATAAACGATAGCTAGTATGATAGCTAATGCCGTGTACTTTCCATATAGGAAGAGGTATGCTCCACAGCAATGGAATAGAATGCAGAAATACACCTCTCTCTATGTAGCAACTTGAGCACTACCCAGCAGACATTTGAGAGCTGAGGGCCAAGATGGATTATTTAATTAGCTGGGCTGGAAAAACGGATTCCCCAGATTTTAAAAGCTACATCGCTGCCTCATACCGTATGTGAATATAATTTCCAGTTCAATTAAAAATTAAGTGTGGAAGACAAAAATTATAAATACTTAGAATACAATGTAAGAGATTACCATTGTGACTTCTAGACAAGGAAGTATTTCTTGAGTCTGAAATAGCACCAGCCTGAAGGAGGAAGTACCTAAATTGAAATTAAGAAGACATACTTATCAGAGCATATCATGAAACAAGTAGAAAAGTAATCAGTTAATGAGAGGGTATAGCGACAACTGTTGTTGATGTAGGACTAGCTTCAGAGTGCTGACTCGAGGTCAGAGGGGATGCATCTAAAGAAATGTCACTAAAGAAACTGTCAAAACCCTACAAGATAGAGTCAAGTGCTTACCAAGGCACTTAGCATTAAATGCTGACTGAGGTACAGAATGTCAAGTGCTGTCCAAGGTGCTGTATCAAGTACTTATCAAGGTACCTTGTGTCAAGTTACAAAGTAGCGAGTATTAATTTCCAAGTGTTGACCAAAGACACAGTATCAAGTACTAATCAAGGTACTGAATTTCTGGAATGTGTACATGCCTCTAGGATATGCCTTAGGGATATGATTTGCTAAAATAATGCTGGAAAATGGTTTGCACTGCTTTGTGTTGTAAGAAAAGTGCAGGGCTGATTAGAATGAATTTCAAGGTAATGCGTTTTTCTGGAGGATGAAGATGTTGTGGAGAACATGTAGCACTAGTTCACTTGAACTGTATGCACTGCTTTACATGGTCTTTTGTTTGTGTGATTAACATCGCAGTGCAGACAAACCTCCTTAAAATATTTTATTTGAGAGAGAAGAGAAGAAAAAAAAAGGAGGAAGAGGAGGAAGAGAAGGAAGAGGAGGAGGAGAAAATGAAGGAGGAGGAGGTGTGGCAGAGGGAGAAGAAGAGGAAAGAGAGGAGAGCAGGTGAGAATGTGCACATGGGTGGAGGTCAGAGGAAACGTCCAGAATTCAGATCTCTCCTTTCCCCATGTTGCTCTGGGGGCCGAACTTGGATCCAACCCAGGTTGCCAGGTTTGCACACAGGCGCTTGTGCCAACTGAGCCATCTCTCCACCTCAAAGAAAGGCCTCTTTGTGGAAGGCCATTGCAGCCTTTTCAAATATACTAAACAGCTGTATGTTATTTGTTGAACTTCTGTTTCCCTAAACACCTGGTCTGGTTATGCCAAGAATGTGCATGACCTTTTGAGCTGTACATGACAGGTGCAGACGATCACTAGGACTTTAAATGCTGGTTTGTTTTGTTTTTGCAGGTCTGGGGACTGGATGCTTGATAAGCACTTTATGGTCTAGCTGCCACCAGTCCAATTATGTGAATGTTTACAGTGGGAATGCACTCAGTTAGCATTTGTGCAAAAGTAGAATGGAAAAGTAAGACAGCTACAAAGCACACATCCTCTTTCACTGAGTCAGAACTTAGAGATGAGAGCGGACATACAGAAGGGATCACCAGAAGGATGCCGGGACCAGCTGATGGGACCATGAGTGTGGACAAGTGAGATGACTTAGCTAGTGCTTCCAGTTGCTGCCCGAAGACCTGAGATTGATCCCTGGGAGCCACATGGAGATGAATGGAAAGAACGGATTCCACAAAGTTGTCCACTGACCTGTGAGTGTGCGTGTGCACACACATACACACCCCACACACATGTACACATGCACACTCACATACACTCACATATACACACATACACACGTGCATGCACACACCCACACGCACGCATATGCATGCGCATTCATTCTCATGCACACACCCACATACTCACATATGCACAGAGACACACAGACACACACATGCACACACATACACACAGACACACATATATACACAGACACACACATACACTCACATATACACACAAGCACGCATGCATGCACACATATATACACAGACACTCACAAATACACAATACACAGACATGCATATGCACACATACATACACATGTACACATGCACACACATACACTCACATATATACAGAGACACACACATGCACACATACACACACATACACATACACACATATACTCACATATACACACATATACACAGAGACACATATACACAAAGACACACATACACTCACATACACAGACATACACACATATATACACAGACATACACACATACACTCATATACACACCATACACACAGATACATACACCAGACACATACACACATATACTCACATAAACACACACATACCCATACAGACACATACACATACACACAGACATACACAGACACACAGACACAAACATATACATATATACACACATACACACAAATAAAATAGAGCAGAATCAAGTTAGATTTTAAAAAGAACAGTGAGTATGTAAAAACTAGAATGCCAAGGGCACACACTGTTGAGAGCTGGTGCATAAGTCGGGCCCCAGAGCACTTTGGTATTTATCCCGGTCACACTTACATAAAATGTTATTAGACTCATAAGTCTGTTTGCTGCAGAAGAATATATGAACAATATATTCTAAATTGCAATTTGACAAGCAGGTAGGCTGTGATATACAGAATCTCAACTGCCAACCCAGGCTTGTGAGCAGGTGCCTTACGCCAGCTCCAGGAATTGATTGACTTTCTAAATGCCATACATGATCACTCTCTTGTTAGTTAGTGCCATGAAACTTTAATTTATGAGATGTGCTCCATAGCACAGACTATAGGTACATACTATCAAATGCTGACCAAGGGAAAGAGTGTCCTGGCATATAGCATCAAGTATTGAACAAGGTATATAGTGTCAAGTACAGGTCTATAGTATCTAGTACTAATGAAATTATGGAGATCAAGTGCTACCAAGATACATAGTATCAAGTGCTGATCATACAGTATCAAGTACTGACTGACCATGGTACATAGTATTGAGTACTGACCAAGATACATAGTAACAAGCACTGACCAAGATACGGAATATACTGTAATGTACAGCAGTTTTTCAGGGCTGTGTTTTCTTTCTGTGTGGCATACATCATTTTTTCACTTAGCATCAGGAAGTAAGGATCTCTTTTCCAGTCTGCTGCAATTTCATGTTTCATTAGAATTTATCTGTATTCCAGTCTTGCGCCTTGACTTCCTTCTATTACCTGTCTTCCTTTTAGAGAAGAACAGCCCAGGATTATTGACATCTATGGAGTTCCTGTGGCTTGTTCCCAGAGATCACTTTAAGCGACTGCTGGATCCCTAGAGAGGTAAATGCTTTAATGTCCAGCTTGGAACACTGTTGCAAATGGTGTCACTGGACATGTGCAAATCAGGGCTGGTGTAGACAGCAGTCTAACCACGTGGGATGCATGAAGGAGACCAACCAGGGTCCCTAGGTACTGAGATGAGGATGGACCAGGAATGGTGACAAGGGACTGTTGGCTGGCAGATCTGCACACCTCACCAGAGTGACAGGATCAGCCAGCCTCTGGGGGTGCTGAGTCCTGTCCGTCACCGAAAAGCCTAGCACAGTCACGGTGGTGAGTGTGTTGTCTTGCACGATGCTTTTGTTTTGTGATGTGTGTGTGTGTCTGTGTAGGAAGCGGGGGGCAGCTTTTATCAAAGTCCCTTCTGGGCACTGGTGATTCTGGATCTTATAGTCAGTATACTGTTGAATAGGTATAAAGTCTGTGGTAATTTCTAGAACCTTCCATGTAGCTTCCTTTTTCTCTAGCCCCAAGTTGAGACAGTTTGTGAAGTTGTATCCTTGTGGCATGAGCACATGTGCAATCGCTGGTCAGAAATTGCATCAGCCACAAAATCAGAAGGGATAAAGAGCTTGGGAAGGACTATGTAATGTAGAGTGAAACAAGAAGACAGGACCCCACAACCTCTTCCTTTATTGGACAGCACATCTGCCCCCACCTTCCCAACACATTTGCTCATTATCTCTCACATCTCTCTTATTACTCATTGACCAAGATCTAAGGACCTCACATGAATGGGGGATGTCTGTGGGTTTTGCTTTACTTTAAAGGGATTTCTCTGTGGCAAGTGACAAACCCACCAGGGGAGACACAGTCACACCTGCAGGTGCAGGCATTTTGACAACCCTTGCCCAGACCACTCTGAGCTGGCTGGAAGAGTGACCACAGAGTGCATTGGAGAGATGGGTCTCTGCAGCCATGTTTCCTGCCCCCAGGGTCTTGAAAGCTGGGATAAAAGCACAATCTTCCATTGCTCTTCCGCCGTGCAGGCTTGGCCTGAGGGATCCGAGAATAAAGTTGATAGCAAACTTGGCTACACAGCAGGGAAAATAAAGACATCATTTACTGACTGATTTGGACTTAGAAAAGATGTATTTACTTGCAGTTTATGATGTTGAATGTGACAGGCATACATTTGTGCTTTTTATTGAATGATGACTTACTACATACAGGAATCGGTGCAATTTGTAATGCAGATTATGTTTTTAAACAAAAAAGGGTGCAAATACACTGATGGCTGTCACGTGACTTGCTCTGCACTTCTCAAAAAGTGGCTGGAGCGTGGGCGGACCGACGAATATACCCGGAATGCACAAATGTGATTTCCAAAGAGGAAGATTCTGGGTGGCTTCCAATTCAGCCGGGCAGATTTAGAGAGAAGAAATCCACGGCTAAGAAAAACCCAGGATCCGAGAATAGCGGAAATCGGAGTGAGATCATTCTGAAGCAGTCCCATTAACTGCTGAGATGCCTCTAGATAGAGCGAGAAGAGCCACCACCAGAGAAGCGGGAGGTGACAGGAAGGCGTCCACGCTGTGTCTGTAAGATTCTTGAAGTCACACACCCGGGGATCCCATTTTGATTTGGGCGATCACTGGAACAGCGGAAAGAGAGAGAATACTCCCTTTCCTGGTGGAGCAAATCTGAATGACGACCTAGTTCTCGGCTGATTTTCTGAACAAGAAGTTTTGTGAGCTAACCAGCAAGCATCCAGGCGTGCAGCCAGATCTCATCCTGGGAAACAGTCATGAAATTCCTTGAGGAGACAGAGGTGTGGGTTTTCCACTCGAGACAGATTTGTGATTTTCCAAGAGGATAGGATTGAGTCCATTTTTTCCCCCTGATCATCAACCTCCATTTTCAGTTCCTTCGGTATGTCAGGTGCACAAACCACTCCTGTTTCTGCTACATGAAGGCAAATTCTACCAGTTGTTTTTCTTTGTCTGGCTGACTGAACTATGTGGCTAACTTGACCCTCATAGACAGCTGAAATGGGACAAGCGCTTACGATGCTTTCTACTTCAGTAGCTCCTAAGTCACATTATTGGGAACGTGTGACTAAAGCTGCAGTCGTGCATGGATTTGAAAATAAATGGAAGCATTTTTATTGAGAGAATTTATTTGCTTTGGTGAAGGGCAAAGCTGACTGTGAGACAATTTTCAAATCTCACAGCTTTCTTAGCCTTTAAAATTTGGGTTTCCAAGTGACCGGTGATAGCTCAGAAGCTAAGGCACAAACCTAGCAACAGAGTTCAATCCCTAGAAGCCCACTGACCTCTACTTATGCACCATGGCATGTGTGTATGCAGGCTCTCTCTCGCTCTCTCTCTTTCTTTCAAATGAATAAGTAAATGTAAATATAATGAAATGAAATTGGAGCTTTGTAGACATTATCTTATGGACCTGACAGGACTGTTGCATCCTTCATTTCACCACAGCTATGGATATTTCCTTAAGACCTGCGTGAGATTTGTCCAGGTTAAGAGACCCCATAACGTCCTAAGGGTCTGATGAGGGTTGATTCTGATGGGGCAGGAGGGAAGATACTTTTCTCAGTGCTGTGCCCACTGAGGTGGGGCTCATGCTCCAGCAAGACACATGTCATCAAAGGCAGTCCATCCTGGCTCACAGCACGAGTCAGGGAAGCTGTAAGATGGATGGCAAGACTTCTGGCACAAGGGGGTTAACATACTCCTCATCTGTAAATCAAGGAGGGGCATATCTACCACATAGATTTCCATTTTGCATATGGATTAAAGATGTAAAATTGGAAAAACATGAAAAATGGTCCCTCTCAAGTCCCACAACAGCCCCCATTCAATTTCTCAGTTGCTTCTGAAAACCACTGTGAGTGACATCAATCACAGCTTTGTTACTGAGAGAGGGTATAATGATGGGGTATGGAGCCAGATGGAGAAATCTAGACAAAGCAGTTGTAAGCAACCATGTAACCAGAGGTGGTGGAGCATGAACTGGAAGGTGGGGGGCCTGAGAGGAAGAGGTTGAAGGGAAAGAAATGTTTTGTGAGAAAACCAGAGGCAGTAGAATACGTCCCACATGCCCGATGCTCGATCCTGACTCATCTCTTCCTCTATCCTTCACTTTTTACAAGTGCAAAACAAGAATTTTATTAGTCAATTAGTAATCAGGTCTTTTACGCGGGTACAAGTGAGACTATGCAGCTAACACGTCTACCGATTCTTCTGCAACTTTGCTAGTAGTTAAGTTTGATAATAGTTTGAGTGCAGAATTCTTTGACAGTGGACTCTGACCAGTGCGAAGAGAATTCTAGTATTACTCTTCCTCTTATAAGTATCCCCTCCCTTCTCACCTCCTACTACAGTAGAGAGGAATCTGTATGAGTGATTCCTGCTGTGGGAACTGGTAAATAAACATTTGGGGAGTTAAAAGCAAACGAGGACTATGATGGTTTGAAAATGGAATGTCCCCTGCAGACTGATGTTTAAAATGCTCAGTCCTTAGCTTGAGATATTGTTTTACAGGTTATAGAGCTCTTCAAATCTAGAGCCTAGATTGTGGAGGTAGGTCACTGGAGAGGGCTTTGAAGATTATTCTCACTCCTGGTCTTACACTGTGCTCTTTTCTTCCTTCTCTATCATTATACGAGGAACTTGCACCAATGTTATCAGTAACATGAACTTTGCTATGCCTTCCTTGTCGTGATGGACTGAAATCCCTCCGTAACCATGCATGTACAATAAACCATTTTCTTTATCCCCGGAAGCTGCTTCTGCTGTGTTGTTTTACTCATGTGAGACAGACATGAGTAATAGAAGAATTTAGAGTGAGTCCTTCACAGAACAAACTGCTTCCTACTGAGCTTCAGCCACTTGGATGAGGATGAAGGGTATCAGTTTGCTGAAGACATCTCAAGATGACCACCTATCAAAACATTTAATGGGTACTGAAGAGATGGCTCAGGGGTTAAGGTTCTGTCTCCCAAGCAGAAGGTCCTGAGTTTGGATCCCAGGCCCCATGTAAAACACACTAGGTAGAAATGGCGGCAGCCTGCACTTCTGGCCCTGGTGGGCAAAGCCTGGGAAATCCCAGAGAGAAGCAAAAAGGAGGTAGAAACAATCCAGGATGATTCCTGAAGTCATCCTTTGTCCTCCACAGGGACACACGGTGCCCTCTGACACACACACAAATGTATATGCATGCATGCACACATAAATAAATAAATAAAAAAATTTTAAAAATTGATGGGTGAGGAATGCAGGTTGAAAAGTCAGTATCATAACTAAAGCATTTTAGATTTGATGCCAGTGATTCCGAAGTATGACTTAAAAGCCTCTTCTGCTTCACTCAAAGACCAGGTGCTGTCGCACACGTCCAGAGTTTTTCCTGCTCTTGCAGAAAAACTAAGTCAACTGAAGCACTGGTGTATTGTTGCATTTAGCTAGCTCTAGTTACTAATTCAATTACCTCCCAAGAATTCTATGGACTTCCCCCAAAATAGATTAGCTACAACCACACTTTACTTTTTTCAAGTCAAAAAGTGCCATAAGTGTAATGAACATGTAATTTTAAAATGCAGTGGGAACTCCCTTGCCCCTGATGGGACTCCATGTCTGGAGTCTGTGAGTTCTTTTCCAGCTCCTTGCCCCTCAAGGATTCCATGTCTAGAGTCTAGGAGTTCTGGGGTCTCTTGCCCCTTGAGGATTCACGTCTGTGAGTTTCATTCTTTCTTTCCTCTAATAAACTCTGCCTTAATCCTCAAAAAATGCATTGGGTATTGTTGTATCACAGTCTTCTGTTTATACCTCTCCTGGATGGTGTATATGTGTGTATTTGTGTGAGGTGTTTGTATATATAAATATATATCTGGGTGTGTTTATAATATCCACACATATGCTTATAAATATTCATAAGGCAACTCATACATAAGTGAATAATTTAACTTCCCTGGTCTACCTCCTGGATCTGTTTATAGAATCTCCTTTCTATCCCAGTTGAGCATCACCTCAAAACTTCTCACACATTTTCTTTGATGGCCCTTGCTTAGTAGGTGACCAGACCTATTGTATCCAATGAAATCTACAACACAGCATTTGTTTCCCACACTTACAATGTCATGAATGTGTTGTCTTAGATTCCTGGTGACCAGAGATGCTAAAAGAAAGTGTTCATTTTAGCATTAAGATCTCTTCCTATTTCTGTAAAAAGTAGCTGGAATGTAAGTAGACATATCGACTTTTCAAGGGCAAGAGAGGGCTTTAGCCTAGGCTTTCTTCCCTTAAAGGAACCATGGTTTTCAAGATGCCAAATCTCCACATGGTGGCTTTCATCTCTTCCTCCATCCCAGTGCAAAGCACTAGGCTTTTCTTCACTGGTGTTCATTTCTCCAACAGTCACAGTTGCTCTGCTGTTTGGCATTTCCTCATCCAAAACATCATCACAGCTCTCCTCTACCAAGCAAACCAGTCTACCATCTTTAAATTCAACATTGCCAATGTCCTCTTTCCCTAAATTACAATCTGGACCCAAACAATTCACAGCTCTCTCAGTATTGCTATCTTCCAAATGGCCCACAAAACTCTGCTGAATGGTTTTTATCACACACAATCTCAATGTCTTCAAACATTGCCATAGTCCTCCAAAAAAAATTCGAAATCTATGAAGTCCATGTAGCCAGATTTGTCAGCAGCACCTCACTTCTTTGAGATCAAGTTTTGCTGCAGTTAGCCTTCATTGTTGCCCATAAATTCAAGACAAAACTGATTAATAGGGATCAAGGGGTTTAATTTTGGCTTACAATCTTGCAGCTTGGCAGGAGAGCCCACACCAACACCAAGTCCAAAGGAACTGGTCACGCTATGTCATATATCCATCCACAGGATTGCTAAGAAAGAGATGACCCTTACTTGCCAGACCAGCATGTCTGGCCAAGTTTGCAGAAGGATGCCAACTTCCTAACCAGCTCCCTCCATCTTATTCACTTGCCAAGGGATCAGTCCCACTTATTATCGACTGAGCCTTCTCCACCAACTAGACAATCTTCCACGGGTTCGCTCTGAGCTTTAACTCAACTACTGATTATCTACAAATGTGCCTAGAGTGCGAACATCAACTGTCAGCTGACACTTGGATCTAATTATTAGTATCAGGAGTCCCTGAGACCAATGTCATGAAGTCATTCCTTTCTGATGAAGTTATTTTGATAACCATTCAGTATTTCCTGAGCACTTACCCTGAACTAGACTTTGCACTGGGCTTTGGGCATAATTTTGACCAAGACCAACATGGCTTTTGCCTTCATAAATTTACAGTCTAGTTGGATTAGGGAAGTTAAAGGAGTTAGCATAGCCTATATACTAAGTAGTGTGTGGTAAGAATGGTTTACAACACTACCAACTATTCCTTCTTCTCATCATCTCATTGCTGGGTCTCAGGGTACCATCATCCTCTACTGAAAGAAGACACAGGTGTCATAGACTCTTGGTGAAGAGTTGTGGGGAGGGGTGACTTTCCATGTATTTCCCACATAGATAAGAACTGAACTGTTAAACACCCCCCTCCCCGTAGTAAGTCAAAGATCATCTGTATTTAAGAGATTAAGTTGGCAAAATGATTAATTCAGAAAACACAAAAGACAAGGGATCAGGGATGGCCCTCGAGATCTGATGTGAGTCCCCGAGTGTCCCATTTCTGTGTGAGGGCACAAGAAGAGAGGAGGTGGGAGAGGGGAGGAATGTAATGGGACTGTTGAGTTTGGACATGCAAGTAGAGCGATTGAATAGGCTATTCATCAAATGCAAGATCGGGGGCTCAGGAATAACGTTCTGCCTATGAAGGAAGCTTGGAAAGTCACCGGGGTAAAGCTGATCAGTCCATACAACTTCAGAAGGGAGAGAGAATCTGTGGACATTTTTAAGAGTGATGGAACAAGAGGACACCAAGTCAGAACCAAGTGATGTTCCAATGGCTGAGATGGAGTCGGGAATAGTTTAAAAGGAATTTAGAACTGTGGGCAGAGGAATAGGAGAAACTGCATATTTCCCATGAGAAGGAAAAAGGTTGTGGTGCATAGCATAAATCATTGAGAAAAGTTTAGTTTATGGCTTGGATTCAGTAGTAGTAGGACCAGAAGCTTGCAGAGGGAGGAGTCAAATCCCATCAGATGGAAAACCAAAGCCAGGACAAGACAGTGGAGTTAGTGTAGGCAGGTGTTTCCCAGTCAGACAGAAGGAAGTTGAATGCAGCATTAGCCTCGACAGCCATGGTATAGAATTAACCCTAGTGCCATTGAACCGGTGATTGCCCAGAGAAGCTGTGGCAGATTAACACAGTGCAATGTCCGTCCAGCTATGAACAGAGAAGTACGGTTTGGGCTGCATGGCTGAGCCTGGGGACCATGACGTAAAATAAGGCTGACACTGAGAGACATGTACAGCATGATTTTTCTTATGAAAGTCAGTTTCAGAAGCAGACAAAGGAAAAAGAGGTTATCAGAGGCTAGAACGATAGGGAGTAGGGGTGTGCGGAAGTGGCTGGCCAGTGGGTGTGTAGTTCCAGTTAGATCAGAGGAGCCAATCAGGACCCCAGGAGGAAGACTAAAATCAATAACAGCACTGTTTATTTCAAAATTGCAGATTTCAAATGTTCTCAGCTCCAGGAAGTGATGTGTTTGGGGTGATGATATGCTAACATCCCAACTCAAGTAAGAGAAAGAGAAAGGGGGAGAGAGAGGAGATGGAGGGAAATAGAGAGTAAGGGGAGGGAGGGAGAAAAAAAAGAGAGAGGAATATATATATATATATATATATATATATATATATATAGAGAGAGAGAGAGAGAGAGAGAGAGAGAGAGCCCTTTTCTAATTAGCACTACCCATCATGGAGGCAGAATACTGCCCTTTTAGTTCTACTTCCCAATACTGGTACCTCCAGGAATAATGCCCAGAACATGTCTTTCAGGAGACATATTCAAATAACAGCCACCATCATTGTTTTCATTTCCTGAGGTATCTGTTAAAGATCTAGTTTAGGAGAAGAAAAAGCTGGTGTTAGGCTCTGTCTATCATCTATCATTTATCTATTTAAATATCATCTCACATTGTTATTATCATCAATTATACTATGTATCTACCGCCTATCGTCACTATTTTTCTTCCACTATCTTTCTATTCTTATTCTTTCTTTCTGTCTTTTTTTCTTGTTTTTCTTCTTTTGCTTTTTCTTTCTCTTTCTTTCTTTCTTTCTTCTCTCTTTCTCTCTCTCTCTTTCCTTCCTTCTTCTTTCCTTCTCCTTTCCTTCTTTTTTTCTATCCATCTTTCTATCTATGTATCTAAATTTGGTTTCCTCTCAAAAATCTTTTGGAAGTGCTGACCAAAATGACAAAGACTCATCAATCAAAACAAATAATACAATCTATAAATCCCATGTGCGCCTAAGCCGACTGACTTTCATCATCTTCTGGTGCAAAGGGGAGTGGTCTGAAAAATGTTACCATCTTCTGTGCATCACCAAAGTCACCTCCCCTTCGGGATGCTTTCAGCTCCATGGATAGCCTGTGATTGTGTGGCTTATGGACTAAGCGTAGATATTGTTTCCATCACTAACTTAAGCATTAATAAAGCATTATGCGTTTCTTGGAATTTTTGATATAGATAAACACAGCCAGGAGTTTTAGTTGTTATGATGGGGAAATAACTTTTGCTGGGTTAATGATTATAATAATCATCAGTGGAGAATGACCCTGAATGGACAGAAGTGGGAGGGCACAGTTCTTGAAAGAACCACCCAGCCGGGCAAAAGCTGCTTTATTCATGTTATTTTACACTCTGAAGAAAGCACCTATTCCTTTCGATGCAAGGACATGTTTCTTTCTTTCATATTTCTGAAAGTGTTTGTGCAATACTGGTATTAATGTTTTCCCTTCAGTATTTCATAGAATTCAGTAGCAAATCCACTTGAATCTAGTTTTCTTTAGGAACAGGTTTTTGACAGTGGACTCAGTATCTTCAATAGATGCTTAGAATTTTCAAATAGATTGTTCTGAAATAATAGAAAGGAAAAAAAATCAACTTTTAACCATAACTTTGTATCATCAGTAGATCCAGAGTTGTGGTTTTTCATGTCTTAGAATGTTGGATTTTGAAACTGTCTGTTTAACTTGGTCAGTGTAACCACTCTACCTTCTTCTTATTTGTTGAAATTTTGCAGAAACTGCAGTGTATTTGCTTTTTCATGTTAATTTATAGAATTTAGACCTCAAGCCAAGGACACAGGCCAGATGATGAACTGAAAGTCATGCACGCCAAGTAGTGGAAGAACAACAAATTGCGTGAAGGCAATCGGACATCATGGATATGTTCATTTCTTGATGTGGTTATGGTTTCTGAATATACACACATGTCAACAGTCTCAAACTGTAAGCACATATATGCTTGGTTTCTTGCATGATTGACAAGGGTATCATTAAAAGCACACACTTAACGAAATTAAAGACATAAGAAGAATTAATGGAAGATCTCCAGATAGACAAAAATATAAAACATGGAACAAAAAAAATTAAAGACATAAAATGATCTAAACTTGGTGGAAAACTTGACAATTTATAAAGAAAATGCTAATGAATCTATCTATATAATAACACCAGAATAAGCAAATTCACCAAGGTCATGGAATATTTGATCAACCTACACAAACCAGATGCATTCCTGAATATCTAACAATGAAGAACTGAATAACAGCAAAAATCAAGCTCCATAAATACCAAAGAGTGAAGTTAATGAAAGGCTTCAGAGATCTCCATAGCGAAAATGAGAAAACACCCCCAGAAGAAACAAAACAAGATCTATGTAAGTGAAATATGCACCGTGTTGTGAATTAGGGGCTCCAGGATTTTTAAGGTGTTCACTGTCTTCAGATTCATCTTTGCATCTGTACAGAATTCCAAATATCAAAAGAGATTTTTGTAGAAACTGTAGAGATAGTTCTCGAATTTATCTGGCCATACAAAGGTCAAAGTAGCATGCTAATTCCAAAACAGTCAGGGAAGCACATTGGAAAAACCTGTCATGCATGACTGAGACTCACCGTAAAGTCCTCTGATCAAGACAGCATGATAATGGGATTAATAGATATTGTAATAAAATAGTGTCTGGTCATAAGCCATTCATGAGAAATGGTTCAGGGGTCAAAGCCTTTGCCTCACAAGCAAAAGGAACTGAGCTTGAATCTCCAGATACCACATAAAAATGTTGACCCTGGAAGGCAAAGCCTGGAAAACTCAATGGCAAAGCAATAAGGAAGTGGAGCAATCCAAGATTACTCCCCATGTCACACTTGGGCCCCCATGGGCACACACAATTAAGTGCCTTCTTATACATATGCCTGTTCACACATGTTTACACATGCAAAGCATGCATACACAAAGAAAGAGAGAGAGAGGAAAGAGAAAGAAAAGAGAGGAAAATAAAAGGGAAAAAAAAAGAAAAAAGAGAAGAAAGATAGATGGACAGAAGGGAGGAAGGAAAGGAATTAATTGCATCACCTTCCATTACTGACTGCAATCACGAAAGAAAGAAAGAAAGAAAAAAGAAAAGAAAGAAAGAAAATAATATAAGAAAGAGAGAAGAAACCTAGAAGCAGTGGAAGCTAATTTTCTAGAAAGAGACCAAAAGAATTCAGTGGGGGAGAGTAAAGGGTTCTCTTTCCCAAACTGACTTGCTCTAGAATGGTAGAAAAAATCATAAAAGGAAAGTCATCTTTTGACACAACTTCTCAGGAAGGTTAACGTTAAAAGCTAAAGGCAAAACGAATCTGAGTGACTCTGCGACCTACGGATGAGTTGATATTTCTCGGGCCTTAAAACACTAAAATTAATAGACAGAAAAAGAGTTAGACTTTGTATAAACATTTAAAAACCACTGCTAAGAAAATAAATCAGCAAGCTACAGACTGAGCTAAAAATATTTCCAGTGTGCATATGTGATAAATAGACATATGCACCATTCAGAAGTCAAAGACAATGTTGGGTTTTCAGAGCCATGGCTTTGATGAGAGCAGATCACAAGAGATGGAGGCGAGCGTACTCATGAGTAGATGAAGGAGAGCGCGCTCATGAGTAGATGGAGGCGAGCGCGCTCATGAGTAGATGGAGGCGAGCGTGCTCATGAGTAGATGGAGGCGAGCGTGCTCATGAGTAGATGGAGGCGAGCGTGCTCCCATGTAGATGGAGGCGAGCATGCTCATGAGTAGATGGAGGAGAGCGCGCTCATGAGTAGATGGAGGCGAGCGTGCTTATGAGTAGATGGAGGTGAGCATGCTCCCGTGTAGATGGAGGTGAGCGTGCTCCCGTGTGGATGGAGGTGAGCGTGCTCCCGTGTGGATGGAGGTGAGCGTGCTCCCGTGTGGATGGAGGTGAGTGTGCCCAGCTGTCCTCTGGTGCCCTGTACCAGTTCTGTGCCCCAGGGAAATGCCCCTAAACAAGAGGAGGCTTTCCCGGATACCAAAGACCCACAGCCCATTGCAACACTCTCCTGGTTTCGTCTAATCACCAAATCTGGTTCACACAAACTTCCCAGAGATCTTGTGTGCACCGTCTTGCAATGCTGTAATGTTATGCAATATTCAGTTTAGCCAAACTTCTGATTTTGCAACCAAGGAGAACACTGGAGAATTGGGGAAAGTGTTTGAAAAGATTTCTGAAAACCCTGCATGTGGGTGGGTAATCAGGGCTGTGGTTATTTTAATTCAATAAAGGATAATTATAGAACGTTATCAGCATCTAAGGATCTCAGAAGGAAACATTTATCCAGTTTCTTTTCTCAGGGAGCCACACTTCTGAGAATTGGTTGGTGAGTCTGCTTAGGGGACTTAAGGGAATGTTTGAAATTCTGCTGTCAAGCCTCGTTTTCTGAGGATGAAAGTAGAACGCTCTATGGCGAGTTAAGCTAAGAGGATTATTAGCTAATCAGGCATTGTGCACTGGCTGAAGAGCTGAAATGGCCTTCAAAGTACTGGGGAGATCGTGGCTCTCAGATTAGAGACACAAGCGTGACCTTTCCCCTGGATCATTAAGGCAACGGTTGCATATTTTAAAGATTTTTAGAAGTGTTTAAAAATGCCTTGAAAAAACTTATTTTTGTATGAGCATGATGTGTGTGTTTATGCATACATGCAGGTATATGGTATGTGTGCATAATGTGTGTGTGTATTCATGTGTGTGAACACAGACACCCACATGCTGCAATGCACAAGTGAAGGTCAGAAGACAATCTCCGGTTTCTGTCCTTATCTCCTACTTTTTGAGACAGGGTCCTTTGGTTTCCTTTGGGTTCCGCTGACAATGCCAGACTTCTAGGTCCACTGTTCCGTATCCCTGTTGGGAATGCTGGGATTGCAGATATTCCCTCCACACATCTGGTTTTTACATGAGATCTGGGGATTCGAACTCGGATCATCATACTTGTATGACAAACCCTTTAAGCCATCCCTCCAGCCCCTACAAACACTTTTCTTAATTTTATTCAAGAGAGAGAGAGAGAGAGAAAGAGAGAGAAGATGAACACATTCATGCCATGTTACAGGGGTGGAAGTCAGAGACCACTTTTCTCCTTCCATATGTGAGTTTTCCTGGCATTGAACTCAGGTCTCCAGGTTTGCAAGCAGATATTTTACCTGCTGAGCTATCTCCCTGGCCCATAAATGCTTTTTTTTTTTAATTTTAGAAGCACAGCCAAGTCATAAGAGACAATTTTTTACAAATCTACATTCACATTTCCTTACCTGCGCCTTCACAGTTTAGGTTATTTCATAGCTTGCTTTCTGCCCCCCCCTCCCCAATATCGCATGTGAGCATTTCTCTTACTTAAAATTCTGAAGCAGTTCTCCATTGGTGAATATTCGAGTTGCTTCCAATTTTCTCTCTCTGTGAGAGCCTAGATAATCCTGTGTTGGTCATTTCTGCATTCATGTTGTTATCTCCTTCAGAATATATATTAGAAATCTTCCCAGAAGTTATTTTGCTGTATCAATCGATACAAAGATTTTTAAGGGCTTTGATGGTCCAGCAGATAGCTTTGGAAAACCATGCTGCATGTTCAACCTTTTCTGAGCATCCGAAGCTTGGTGTTCCCATTGGATCCTAGGCAACACTTGGCATTCTCTGCCTAGAAGCGTCAGCAGACGACAAGAACCAGTTTGTGTCTCTGGTTCAGCCACTCATCCTCATTAAATTAAGAATTCTGGGCTGGATAGATGGCTCAGGAGTTTAAGCCTCTGTCTCACAAACAGAAGGACCTGAGTACATATCCCAGATCCCATGTAAAAACATCTGGCAATAGCAGTGGCCTGCACTTCTGGCTCTGGAAGGTGGTGCCTGGGATATACCAGAACAAAGCCAAAAAGGAAGTAAAGTGACCAAGGATGATTCCTGAAGTCACCCTTGAACCTCTGCAGGCATACACAGTGCCCTCTGATACACACACACACACACACAGGCTCCACAATAAATAAATAAGTAAGTAAGTAAGTAAGTAAATAAATAAATAAATAAAATAATTGATAAGAATTCAAATTAATGCAAAAATAAAATAAATGAAATCCGCCTATGCTGGGAAGAGGCATATTCTAGCCAGTTGCTTCCTCTTCCAAGTCTGAACATAAGAGATGGTGTTTCAACAGCAGGAGACACACAGAACCAAGCCCCGTCCTACAAAGCTATCGGAGATGGGTGAGTTTCCTTTGGAAGACCAAATCCTCCTCTGGCTGGTGTCAGTCCCTCTCTGCTCCCAGGGTGAGATTCCCAGAGGGCTTTCAGATCTTGGGGTCCATTCTTGTGATGGTCCCACAGCCAGAAAAGCAGGGGGAAGTCTGTGTGCTTTTCCTACCGTCTGTTTCACTGTCTGGCTACAGCAGTTTTGCGCATTTCATAAGTGAGCGGCATTCTCTATTCAGATCTGTTCTCCAGATACTTCAACGCTTTAGTCACCCATTTTCCAACTTAGATTCTACTTCTTTTGAGTTAGGTAAATACCAAAGAAGAAAAAACTTTTGAGCAACAGTCATTGTCCACCCTAATCACTTCTGAAGATCCTCTTCTTTCCTGCCAACACACCGTACCACTCCATCCTACTAGTCATGAAGGCTGCTTCCCATTCCACTCAGAGGTGTTGGAAGGAATCGATGGGAGGGCTGAGCAACAGGCTAATTCCAGTTCTTCCTATCAGAACTTGTAGAGCTTGGTTGAAGACATTCCAAGGACAAGGATTGTTCAGAAGGAGGCGAACGAACAGAACATGAGTATTTCCACGTGGTCATAGAGTGGGATTTCCAAGGTGTTGCCGGCCTGCTTATTCACACCTTATGCAGCAGGTGGAGTACCGTAACTATGCAGGACAAGACACAGGGAGGCCTGTATGTATGTATGTATGTATGTATGTATGTATGTATGTATTTATATTTGAAAGAGATCACAGTTGGTTCCCATGAATTGCCAAGGTGGATACGTTGTGGCCTATCAGGACACAACTACAGGCAGAAGTCGTGTTAAGCACTTTCCCTGTTATGACATGACTGGTATTCTTCCCAATTCTTCCAAGTCAATTAAATTCACTTTGAGGGACTTGTGCATGTTGCTGGCACACCTGGTACTGGTAATAGTTATGATTTGCCTAGTGAGCAGTAGGGAATTCACTGTTTAGCTTACAGCCATTTGATGGCTCTCCCCATTTGTTTCCTAGGTTCTATAATCCAGCTTCATTAAACTCCCTGAGCTTCCATCTATTCACTCCTGTTTGCTTTCTCAAAGCAATTAAAAAAATGTTTTGCCTTCTTAGACAATCCCTCCCCCCCCCCGTATGGCATATTTCATGTGAACCATGATAGATGTTTGTGATTAGAAAAGCATGCCAACAACAAATGTGTGAAGGAAAAATTGGACATCTATCTTGTATTCTCCTCCACTTCTTCTTTTAGTGCTAAAAATTCTCTAAGAAATATTTGCAGTGCACACAACTGAGTGTGCAAACACCATAGCATAGAGTTAAGTTTTGTTGATTTTAGTGATCAAATGGGAAGTGAATGCATGATGATTGAATGCGAATAATGGATGGGTGGATAGATGAATGGGGGAGTGGATCAATTGATGGATGAGTGGGTGGATGGGAGAAGGGGGATGAGAAGAATGGATCAGATTGTTGGAGGCGGCCCAGTGAGTGCTTGGTTTTCAAGCACGAGGATCTGAGTTCTAGTTCTCAGATCACAAATTTTAAAAAAAGAAACTAACTTACGATAACGTTCTTGCGATCCTAACCCTGAGAAGGTGAGACACAGACCCACGGGCTTTAGGCTTACTGGTCAGCTCATCTGGCCTACTTGGGGAACCCTAGGTTGAATCAGAGGGGGACAGCGTTGGGGAACAATACCTGAGGTTGACCTCTGTCCTCCACATGCACTTGTGCAAATGTGCATGTCCCCACTTCCAGACTCTCGCACCCAGTTGTTCACACATATCCATACAATAAAATGAAAAAAAAAGTTAAAAATTAAGATCAACAACATGGACCCACTCCCCAACCAACCACACGCTGGTCCCTGACTTAGAACAGCTCACTCCAATCTCTCTCTGGAGTACCTGCCTTGCTAAGCTTGACTTTGCTTTATCAAATCAACTTCAGCTTCAACTGTCTCTTGATGGAATTCGTCCCTTCAAGAAGACAAGGACAGGTAGACCACCTCCCTCCCCACACCATCTTGCCTTATACTTGAACACAAATATCATCTCAACCAGTGCAGGTAGAGAGTCGAGGTGGAAGGTTGGGGGAGGAGCCAGCTCTGGGAACTTAACACACATCACCTTCACATGGCTTTGACCTCGTTGTTTCCAAAGTTGCTGTCTTCAGTCATGAGGAAGAATTTTGCTTCCCCCCCCTCAGGTTCCTAGTGCAGTGCTCAGCTTACAAGAATTTTGATTAGTGCTGATGATAACAGATTGAAATCACTGTCTTGATAGGACTTGGCTCTCCTTACAGACCGGCTTGCTTTACTATCCTTGTAGCATGCTCTCCCTGCACTCAGTAACGCCGCTGATGCAAGCTAACTCCTCGCACCTCCTCTTTGGAAACTGTGTATTCCTCCAGGTACTGCTCTGAGCTTATTGCTTCTGCGCAGCATTCCCTGACAGATGCCACACTTCTTGGGAGCAACTTCCTCCAGCCTCAAAGAGTCACCTCTCCCACGCTTGAATTCCTCAACTTTCCACATGAGGACACAGAAAACATGTCTGCATGGGATTGGCACAACCCAGACATTGGCCACCATACATTCATAGAACAAGGACACAGCTCCCTGAGCTGCCTTTTAATGGTTTGGGCAAAGGTGGCAACTGTGTGATTCGATTGACTGGCACAGAGGTGGAGCCTTACTCCTGGTTTTGGCTCGATTTGCAATTGGATTCTGCATCAAAGCCTTGCAGCTCAGCCGAGCAGCCAGCTGCCTTTGCTCTGTGCTTTCATAACAGTGGGCAAGTCTCTGTCTGAGGGGGAGCAGAATGACATCCAGGTATTGTTGACTCCGTATAGACTGCCAAACACAGTAACACGTTAACAAAATGCTTTTTCAACAGGATGTTTTATATATATATTTTCATTTTTGTGTGTGTATGAAGGGTGTACATGTGGATGCATGTTTACTGGTGTGCACATGTGTATGAACATGTGGACAATGAAAGCTGATGTCAGAAATCATCCTTCTTCCTCATAGTCTTTTGAGACAAGATCTCTAATCAAAATCAGAGTTTGAGGATAGTTTAAAGAGTTGGATGGACAGCTTGCTCTGGGGATTCTCAGTCTCCACCTTCCAAGGCTTCCAGTTGCACATGGCAGCCACCCAGCTCTTTACGTGGGATTTGAGTTGACTATCAACTCTGACCCTTTGGTTTGCATGGTAAGTGATTTAACCACAAAGCCGTCTTCCTAACCTTCCTTAGAATATTCTTAGTAACACATCCCCATATCATGTAAAAACCAAAGAAAGGCTTTGAACCTTCTAGTATCTCTCCATGGTGTTGAAATAGGATGAAATATTAATAAAAGTCTATACAATAGAAACCTGTCTTAGCCTTTCCCCCCTTCCATGGGACTGAGATAAGAGGTTGCTGTGAGAAAGCTCACAAAGGATAAAAGTCTAAGGCTTTTTCCCTTGACAAATATCAGTTCTTCTGGTTTCTGATTCCCTCAGTTTCTGTTCCTGCTTCCCTTTCTTAGCAAATTGAGTCGATAGTCATTAGGAAACTGCCACATTCCTTAGGTAGATCATTGACAAGACAGGGCTCTCCTTTTTTTTCCTTCTGTTAAGCAAGATGTGTATATAATATGTGTGCCCCGTCTTTCATCACTTCTGGCTCATGGTTTTTGACCAGAGAACTTGGGTCCTCTATCTAGAGTAATAAAAATCGGCTTTTTCATTGGTATCTGAGCCTGGAGCTTCTCTTCCTGGCAGGTAGTCACCCCATGACAGTGACTGCTTTGTGTGCCACTAAACTCAGAAAAATCATCATGGAGTGATTTTATCCAGGGGGAAACTTCCACTGTATTCTAACTGGACAGTAACACCCCCAACAAAGAGGAAGCCACTCAAACGTAAAGCAAGGTCTGTGTGTTTCAATCTTTGCTATTTTGGCAAAAAAAAAAAAAAACTTGAAAAAAAAATGGAATCCTTGGCCTAAACCCAGCTTCTGTCTCAGATGCAGTCACTATGCCAAGAGAGTCGCAACTTAGATCACCTTGCAGATTATTTGCAGCTGCGACTCAGGTGGAAGCACTGGGGTTACGTGGAGCATCATGGCCTTGCGGCTTTGAATCTTTTTGTTTGCTTTGCTGTTTGCTTGCAAAGAGGAGTTGACTATCAAAATTAATGGAAAACACAGGAGGGAAGATGGGCAAAGATAATTTATTGGCCTCTCCATTGGATGAATCTCCTTTGTGTGCTTCGCGCCAGATGTTCTGTTAAATACTGGAATACACGCTCCATTTCTCAGTCTTGAAAGACTCATGGAGATGTTGTAGACATTGATAATCCAAACAAGAAGGCCTGTCAACGTGCAGTGTTAAGTACTTGTGAAGAGAGGCCGATAGTGGACCATCTACACTTATAGAGGAGGTGCCTTTTGGCTAGAATTTCACTGCGAGAAAATTTTTCCCAGGGGATGAAGCATTGCAGATAAAAGAATGAGCAGGTGAGAAGCCCCAGAGGTGTGAAAGGGCAAAGGGTGCTCTAGAAACAAGAAGCAATTGTTAGAAATTGTGGAGGTGGTATTCGGAACCTGGTATATTCTGATAAGTCATAATAAGATCGTGAGATGCACAGCGAGTTAGTGCTGGAATATGAGTTCCTAGGCGGACTGCAGCTACCCAATCCCTGACAGTCTTCCCTCCTCATCCTCACTGCTCTGTAATGACTTCTTAGCAACATCTGAGACCTTAAAGGATTGCAACCCCATCCAGGGGCTTTTCCTTTTCTCCAGCCCTCCTCTCCTCCTCTCCCTCTCTCTTTCTCTCTCTCTCTCTCTCTCTGTCTGTCTCCCACAGGCTCATTTGAATCCTTAGTTGATATTTGGGAAGGTCATGGAAACTTTTGGAGGTGGAGCCTTGCGAGAGGAAGGCTCTTCACAGGGCCTCCAGGTTGGTTAGCCCCGCCCTGCTTCTGCCCTGGTCCGTTCTGGCAGTTAGCAGCGAGCTCATCCCTCTTGATGTCTACAGTGACCCCAACCTCCTCCAGCTTCTGCTGCCTGCCATTTCTTACCCGCTGCAATGGGCTGCATCTCCCCTCTGGAACCGTAAGCCCAATAAATCTCCCCTTTCTCTCTTTCAGCTGATGGAGTGTTGTCTCACAACACAAAAGTAAGGGAGACGCTCCAGCGCTCTCCTCTCCCCCTGCTCTCTGACTTTAAGCTCTCTCTTCTGTCCAATACTCTCCCACCTTAAGGCTGAACTATGGTTCCCTTGGCCTTCAGTGCTAACGAACTTGTATTTGTTTATTCGTGTGTGTGTGTGTGTGTGTGTGTGTGTGTGTGTGTGTGTGTGCACCAGAGGGCACTTGAGTGCATGCGCCTGTGGGGAGGGTCAAAGGTGACACTGGGAGTCATTCTCGATCGCTCTACTTTCTTCTTGCTTTGCTCTGGGCTTTCCCAGGCTCTGCCTTCCATTTCCACCCAGCATTTTACGTGGGATCTGGGATCTGAACTCAGGTAGGTCCCTTTGCTTGGGCGGCAAAGGCTTTAACCCCTGAGCCATCTCTCTAGCCCTAAACTTGTATTTCTTAAGTCTCCCTCTGATGTTAATTCCGTCTGTTATTGCACCTCCATGTCGACGTGGTCAGAGTCGCTCCGGTTCCTCTCCTCAGCTGACGCAACTGGTGCTATTGTTTGCTCCTCCAGGGTCCCGATTTCTGTGGAGGGAGCTGGGCTCTGAGTACTTCATGGCGGTGTCTGAGGCTCCCTGCTCTTTGTGCGAGATGCTGGCGAGAAGCAGTCACTGCTGCTTCTTTGCGTCCTCCTGGAAACGCAGCGCCTGTGTCCCCAGGCCGCCCAGGACAGCCAAGTTCTAAATAGAATAGCGAGCATCCTCCGGCGCACTGTGGGGTACTCTGCATTCAGAGCACTTATTACTCCGGCAAATTTCCGGAATGGGGTTGTCTAGCTTGGAGTACGTCTTTCCCGCTGGCTTCCTTGAGCTGCATCTTGCCCTCCCTTTCTTTTATCCATTACTCTGTATCAGAAATAAAAGCCTCGTGAATTTAGCTTCCTTTAGCTGCAGATGGGAAAATCAGACAGATGGAAAACGTGTAAGCGAGCATCAGTCTTGTACAGTTTCCCTTCAGCAATGGTGGCTTTTTCCACAGTCACATGACATTGGCTCTATATATAGCAGTAGCATCATTGCTGATTTTTTCATTGATTAGCTTTTCCTTTCTCTGTGTGTGCATGTATGTGTGTGCATGTAGGCATGCACATGCATGTGTGTGCATGAGTGAGTGTATGTGTGCAAATGGAGACCAAAGGACAACCTGGGATGTTCTTCAAGAACCATACATTATTTTATTTTATTTTATTTTTTGGTTATTACTGAATATGTCCATGACCAAGTAGACCAGGCTGATTCCAGGGATCCTCCTATCTCCACCTCTTTAGTGCTGAGGATGACAAGCGTGTGTCCCCATGCCAGATTTTTTTTAAACGTAAGTTTTGGTCCTTGTAAGTCAGGGCTTTGCTGATTGAGCCATCTCCCCAGCTCCACATTTGTACTTTCATTAACTCATGTCGAATAGAAAATCACAAGTAAGAAGATGCTTTATTTCGTGCTATCCCAAAGCCCATTGAGTGAATCATTCACTACAAATAAAAATATTTGTCCTTAAATTTTTTTATCTTTCTTCTTTAGAAGGTCCTTATGGATGTCAGGCTGTCCTCAAACTTTGCCGTGAAGCTGAGGCTGACCTTAAACTCTTGATCTTCTGGTCTCCTTCCACCCCCAGAGCGCCGGGATTATATGTGTGTACCATCCAAGTGGGGTCCTTTGATATTTTTCCTTTATAAGCTACATCTACCAGACGAAGGTTCTAGAGCCCAAGAGACACTAGCCCAAGGCTAAGATCCGGCCAGTCAACTCATCTGCATGGTCAGACCTCTTTGCTGCCGAGGACTTGGATGGATCCCCTGGAATTCTGTGTCTTCTCCAGGCATGTTCTCCCTCTTTCCGTTGAAATCCAATACTGCTGAAATCCTTTATTTTGCAGGTTGATCAGTGAATTAATATTCCTAATCACACATTTCAAATCAGAACAGTGCTAAGGCGTGCTAAGCATTGCAATGATGAAAACTCTTTATACTCAGCCGCTGTCCTTTCTGTCCGAAAGGAGAAAGCTCTTTTAGGTTTCTCGCTCTGTCTCCCTGACAGCACTTGCCCCTCCTTCTGCTGAATGCTTTCTGGTTTTCTCTATTTGTGACTTTCATCCATAGTCTTTCTAGTTTTTTTCCCCCGTTTGGGGCTCAATGGAGATCACTACCCTGCTGGAATTCGTTTTCTCATGTGGGCTTGGAAGCAGCTGCTGTGTATTCCGTCCCTGACGTCTAGATCCTTCTTTTCTAAGCTGCTCCATACCAACGCATCTTTAGATAATTAAAGCTTGTCCTCTGAACGCTCCCAAATATTTTTAAAAATCCCAGCCACTCTGATAGAAATCTTTCTAAATATATTACACAGTTGAGTGCCTTCTTCTATAAAGGAAATATAATTTCTCCCAGAGAGACATGTGTATCAGAGGAGCATCTCAGATCCGCTTGCATTTGTTTGTACCTCTGGTTTTCTCTTTGACCCAAGAGTGGCTCAGTTGCATGTTAATTAGGTTGATGTGTATGTGTGTGCTGACTCTCAGACCCCCCATTGAAAGAGCTCACTAGGAAAGAAGATATGTAAACATGTCAAGACAGAATTAGTGATAAACACGGCGAGGATCTGGGAACACAAAGGGTCAGGGATAAGTCAAAACCTTGTTCGGTCAGAGGGACGGATGCGGGAAATGCAAGCATGCCTGAACTGCCTCTCTGAGGATGGAACGGAAATTTGTCAGTTTGTCTTGTTTTATGGGATGTCACAGAGCCATGAATGGCCGGAGGTTTACAGGAACACGGATGTCGATGCACAGGGCAGCAGTAGATTCCTGGGGAGAAAAAGAGAGTGAATGAAAGGCGAGGAATGAATGTGGACGAGGCCAACAGGTATTCCAGAAGTTCTCGATCTGGTAAAGGGCTGTTTGCTAAGCTGATTTCCTGCCGGACATATGCGTGTGTGTGTGTGTGTGTGTGTGTGTGTGTGTGTGTGTGTGTGTGTGTAGGTGTTTCTGTGTGTGAAGGTACACTGCGTGTGCATGTGGAAGCCAAGGGAAAACCTTAGCTGTTGTGCTTCCAGTGTGTCTCAGTCAGCTAGGCTGACTGGACAGTGAGCTCTGTGGGAGTCGCTTGTCTCTGCTTCTACAGTGCCACCATACTTGGATTTTTCTTCATGCAAGTTCTGGGGAATTGAACTCAGGTCCTTGTGCTTGCAAGGCAAGCACTTTACTGACTGAGCCATTGTGCCAGCCCCTCCCATCTGACTTGAATGGCATTTCAGACATGAGTGGATCTGGATTTCGGTGCCAGGACTCTGATCTGTAGATCAAGGGCCCACCCGGCAGAGCCATGGACCCAATCCTGCTGTTCACAAGTAAACGCGGTAGATGAACTACTTGCTTCTGTGGTGTTGCCACTTGGGGTGGACAGGTCTGTGACAGAACGATAGTCCAAAGAAACCTCATGAGACTTTTGCATAATAATGGACAGGACTCAATATGCTGTGGAAATGATTGCAGAAATGGCATAGAAGTCGGTTTATGAAACACTCCAGTTTCCTGCAAGGCGATGGTGGGAAGCAACTGAAATAGACCTGCAGCTCTCAGAGGAAAAGGCCGTCACAGCTAACCCATGGGGGTCTTTGCTGGCAGAGCCATCTCGTTCTTTCAGGGATTCTGCTTGACCCCACCTTTTAAACAATCCCCAGGGCTGCAGCGTGGGCACCTTGGCCTCTCAGGAGGGAAGGTCAGGACAGAGCAGTACGTGAAGGCGATGAGGGCAGAAAGGAACCAGAAGATGCAGAACACGCCGGAGTGACTTCTAGTTTCCCTGGGAACACTGGAATCTCCAGTCTCCACCCGCGAGTCAATCAGCTGGGTCTGAACCTAGGCAGGATGCCCACCTCCCAGGGAACTTGACCCACCTGGAGGCCTGCCAAAGAGATGGGAGGGGTCTACCCTCTCTTGCTCAGAAGCGCCTTCTCTTTCAGCCTTTTCTCCTCCTTCTTAGCAAGACACAAGCAGAAGATGAAACTTCCAAGATGTAATTTGGTAAACAGCATGCTCTCGGAGCTTTTAAAGTGCCTCTCTCTCCTCTCTGTCACAAGCATCTAACACTGAACAAGCTTTCCCTAATATTCAAGAATTCCTACTCTTTCCCTGAAGATGCTGAAGTCTAACTTGGTCACACAGTCGCTTGCCTCTTTCCACATTCCCAACTGCTTAGATCTCAGTTTCTAGTCCTGTTGATAAATATCAAATATCTTCAGCTCTTCCTGTTATTTAATTTTTTATTTTTCACAGAAAGCAAACCCATGCCCCTAGACCTATGGCAATTCCTGCTTTTGTCTAGATAATCACGTGTTCTTCCACCCTTCCTCAGCATCTTTTTTTATTATTATTTATTCAATTGTGTGTGTGTGTGTGTGTGTGTGTGTGTGTGTGTGTGTGTATGTATGTGTGCATGTAGAACCACGAGCGAATTCGGGAACCACCGGCAAATTCGGGAACCACCATGGACCTCCTCCACCTCCTTCTTGTTTATTCCGCCCTGGGATTCACAGGCTCCGCTCTACTAGGACCAGAAGCGCAGGCCGCCCCCGCTTCCGCCCAGTGTCTATACGTGGGGTCTAGGATCCGAACTCAGGACCTTCCGCCTGCAAGGCAGAGGCTTAACCCCTGAGCCACCTCTCCAGCCCCTTCCTCAGCATCTTGTGCAGACTTCTAGTTTGGTTTTGATAGTAAGGGCAATATGCACTTGCTTGCTTTCTTCCCTTATCATCCTTTGATATTGCATCTCTCCAAACCTAGGGGCCGAGCACCTAGATACTTGGTGCTTTAAGAAATCTTAGGTGAATAGTCAGTAAAGTGTGGAGGAAGTTGAGAGAAAGAGCTGACTGATCAATTTAACTTTCGATTTGTTGCAATAGAGCTGATAATTAGTTCACATTAGAACTCATTAAATCAGGAGGCCCTGCGGGATACGAACACAGAAGAAAGACTCGAGATTGAGACACTGGGTTGTGTCAACGTATGTTTCGGTGGGTGATATTGTTTGGACAGAGTGTTTCCAGAGTCACGTAAGTTAAAGAAGAGTGTTATTTCGAAGGGAGCCGCAGTGCCACACTCACAGGGTGTGGTTGATTAAAACAAACCCGAGCAAGCATCTGTCCTGTGTGGCAGCCATGTTGGCTGGAATGGCTTCAGTGGGGGCCACAGCCGGGCCTGCAGAAATGACCCCTGTGATTTCAGTGTGCACCTTGGGCTCTTCAGGAAGGGAAGGTGCGGGACAGGGCAGTGAGTAAAGGCCGTGGGAGCAGAAAGGAACCAGAAGATGCAGAACACACCAGAATGCAAACGGGGCAGAAAGAAGACTTGATGCAATGGGTCCTTGTAGGGAAGGGAGTGAGCAGATCAGCAGGAGGTGATAAAACACTTACTCCTTAGAATCCCCATAAAAAGTTGGATGTGGTGGCCCAGATCTGTAATTATAGCCTGGGGGGCGGGGACAGAGACAGAATCCCTGAGCCTTGCTGGACAGACATTCTGGCCTACTGAGTGAGCTTCGGGTTCGATGACAGACTGTCATGGTTTGAAATGTGGGTCTCCCCCCATCCCCACCTCCCCTCTCTCGGGCTCATGTATTTGAGTCTTTAGTTGTTTGGGAAGGTCAGCGCACCTTTAAGAAGTGGCGTCTTGCTAAAGATAGGCATTCCCAGGGGGTGGGCCTTGAGGTGGATTAGCCCCACCCTGCTTCCGGGAGAGGTCTGCTCTTGCGGTTGGCGGTCTTACAGCTCTCAGCCTCCATGAGGGATGTGACTTAGGCTGCCTCCAGCTTCTGCCAGCCAGCCTTGCCTTTTCCGCCATAAAGGACTGTATCTGTCCTCTGGAACCATAAGCTGAATGAATCTTTTCTTTCTTCCTTAAGTTACTTGACTCTCAGTGGTATCTCACAGTAGCAGAGAAGAGTAACCGCTATGCAGACTCTATGGCCAAAAAAAAAAAAAAAATTAGTTTAAGAGCAATGAAAACCCAATGTTGATCTCTGGACATACACTTGTGTGAGTACACACACACACACACACACAAATAAAATAATAAAATACAATGGGGAGCTGGAGAGATGGTTCAGGGGTTAAGACTCTGCCTCAAAAGCAGAAGATTCTAGGTTCAGATCCCAGGTTCCAAGTAAAAACACCAGAAGAACCGGTGACAGCCTGCATTTTAGGCCCTGGTGGGCAGAGCCTCAGAAATCCCAGAGCAAAGCAAAAAGGAGGTAGAAACAATCCAAGGTGATTCTCACAGTTGCATTTGTTTTTCCACAGGGATACACAGTGCCCCCCCAAACACAGAGAAAGACAATAAATAAATAAAATTTAAAAAATAAAATAAAATACAATGGGGATGAGGAGGCTTTGAAGGACTCCAAGACTGATTTTTTTCTGTGACCTGAGTTTTTCTGTGACCTGGATCACCAGGGTGGACAAGGCAAGAAGCAAGAGGCCAGAAGGAAGGGCCAGGACCCTGTAGAAAACTCTGGAAGCTTCAAGTCCACTGGAGGAAAGAAACACACAACTCTATGCAGAGGCTGTGAACTTGGAGAAGTGACTGACTTCACATTGTCCCAGCCTGACTTCACGGTTTATTTTTAAGGCCTTGGTTTCCTGTAGAATTCTAGCCATCATTTGGCCTCTTTGGTCTCTCCCTTGCTGTCCGATTCTCCCACTGGGCTCTTGTCCCATCTTCCCTCCAAGAATGGGGTGGGCAGACAGCAAAGAGTGAACTCCACAAGTTTTTATTTGCTGCGTGGGAGTAACCATTGAAACTTTTTTTTTAAATTTTTTTTTAATTTTTTATTATTATTATTAATTCAACTGTGTGCATATGCATGTGTATGTGCGCGCGCGTGTGTGTGTGTCTGTGTATGTGTAGAACCACGGACGAATTCGCGAACCACCATGGATTCACAGGCTCCGCCCTACCAGGACCAGAAGCGCAGGCCGCCCCCGCTTCCGCCTGGCGTCTATACGTGGGATCTGGGATCCGAACTCAGGACCTTCCGCCTGCAAGGCGGCGGCTTAACCCCTGAGCCACCTCTCCAGCCCGGGAGTAACCATTGAAATGGGAAAATGGAGTGCTCTGGGAGGGACAAGTCAAGCAGAACGTAGAGACTCTGAAGTTGGTCTCCCCTAAGTTCAATCTTCTCTTACGGGCTGCCCCAAAGGGGTTGGGGAACCAGACTATCTCCAGAGCCAGAGAACTCTGTTTTATATCAGTGCGGACAAGTCCCTCCAAGGCTTGAGATGGTGTATGCTAATGAAGCATCAAATAGGAACCAATCAAGAGAGAGCTTTCTGCCTGCAAAAGGAAAACAAAATGTCAATGGCAGTCTTCAGTAAGGGACTGCTCTGTCCTGGCTGGGAAAAAGGAGGACTTCAGTTTCTCCACTCCGTCCCAGCTTCAATTGCAGTTGGAGCATTTTGCAACAACACTCTGGTCTAGTCAGGGCTTCTCCTCATTCATTTCCGGCTGCTGCTTTGGTGCTGCGGTGCGGAATGGGGGCATTCCACCCCATCACCACGAGGAACAGTGCATGCCGGTGCCCTGTCCCTTCCAGTGGGATGGAATCACTCAGGCAGAGCACACCTGGAATACAGTCCTTGGCAAACAGAAGGCACATTTCAGTCCTTGCCCAGTTTTTCCTTTGCCCAAATGTGTAGGTTAAAATATTGACTTCATATCTGCCCAAATTGTCTTGCAAACCCATGTTTGCAAAGGTCTTTTGCCCTTTTGCTGCTCTCTCAACTGTGCGTGGACCACCCTGGCTGCGTATTCTGTGGCGAATGCCCTTTGGAGCTCTGTTGATGGTGTCCTTAGGTCAGCTTTTTGAAATGAATCCTGTTCCTTGGCTGTACTTCTTGGTGCGGCAGTTAGTTTTAGATGCCAACCTGACAGTTGAAAAGCTGAGCCTTTGGTCACATCCGTGAAGGGTTGTATAGCTCAGGCAAAGCCTGAGCAAGTCTTTGGGAGATCATCTAATTCATGTGTAAAGATCCAGCCTATAGCGGGTAGGACCATTCCCGACAGGTAGATAAGACGGAGAGAACTGGCTCAGTGGTTTGGTAGACTGGCAAGTGAGAAAGCATGCCCCTCTCTCAGTTCTACTTGTGGATGTGCTATAGCCCGTTCTTTCTGCTCCTGACGTTGGTGTAGAGTCTCCTGCTATGCTGACAAACTGTAACCCAGAGAATAGTAAGCAAGAATAAACTGACTGTTCCCCTAAATTGTTTGGTGGTGGGATTATATGGTTTTACACTCATGTCAGCTACATAAGAGGAACTGGAACACTTGGAATTGTTAAGAGTATCTATCTGCCTATTAACAGCTCTTGTATCATTGCTGCAGCTGTTGAAACAAAGTTCCCCAAACCATTGTTCTAAAAAGAACAGATGCACCCTCTCACTTCCGGAGGTCTTACAGTCGATACAAAGCAGCCCACAGGGCCGCATTCCTTTTGAGGTATCCTGGGAAGTCTTGCTTCTGGTAATTGCCAGGCAAACTGGCCCCTTCACACAGAATCTGACAGTCACCTGGCCCATGCCCAGTCCTCTGGGTCCTTCCTAGTCTCCATCCTGGGATTCTTGTGTATCATGTTTCTAATGCAGAAATTCTTTCTCTTTGGAAAGGTAACATGTGGAATGTGTAGCTAGGACCCATCCAACAGTAGCCCCACGATGATGGTGGAGCATATATGGGATTCTCTACACACCAGCAGTTCCCAACTCTGCCTGTAGAGGGCGTGATAGAAACTCGCTTATAAGAGTAATCACGGGTACTAAAAGAATTTCCCAAAGTGCTCATTACCAAACAGGAATCCTAAACGTGGTCATGACTGAATATTAAAATTTATGCTACTTTGGGTTACAGACCATGCATGCTTGCTGATGAATGCATCTGATCTATCTAGACCAGATGATTCATTTTATTATCCCTTCTCTCTCCTCCCCTTTTTATGATACTGCACGGGAGCCAAATGTCAGTTGCAGAACCATGAGGTATCATTTTTCGCCCCCTCCTGATTCCCAGTTTTAGCTTTCAGAGAGTCAGGGCTTAACACCACGGACCTCTCCTGACCTCCTCACAGTCGTGGGTTGAGTGTGAGTCGCTCCCCCTCTCAACGAACCTTGAATCTTCATGGTGTTAATGTGTGAGAAGGTTGTGGCACCTCCAAGGGGTGGAGCCTTGCTGGGGGAAGAGGGGAGGGAAGGATTGGAGGTTTGGCAGCTTGACCCTGCTTCCTCTTGCTCTTCCTCTTGAAGATGACTGAGCTTCCTCTTGCTTCTGCCTGGAGCCATAATTCCTGCCATAATGGGCTCTGACCCATGAGCCAAATAGATATCGCATTCTCCCCTATGTCACTTGGGGATGAGTACTGTCTCACAGCGACAGATGAAAAGTAGTTGTAACACTTGCTTTGTGCCAGACAAGTTCTTTCCTTACATCAATGGTACAGCTTGGATTGTGTGTGTGTGTGTGTGTGTGTGTGTGTGTGTGTGTGTACCAGAGGGCACTTGAGTGCATGTGCCTATAGAGGCCCAAGGGTAACATCAGGAACCATCCTGGATAGCTCTACCTTCTTATTGCTTTGCTCTGCAGATTTCCAGGCTCTGCCTTCCAGGGCTGGAATTACCGGCCATCACCACATCCTCCCAGGATTTTTACATGGGATCTGAGGATTAGAACTCAGGTCCTGTTGCCTGTGAGGCAAAGGCTTTAACCTCTGAGTTATCTCCCCAGACCCAGCCTGAATCTTGAACGTCTTTCCAATGCCCACGCTGAAGAGTTGGTTCTCAGCCCGAGCCACTGTTGGAAGGTGGGAGTTACAGAAGGAAGTTAGACCTTGGGGGTGTTCCTTTGAGGGGATATAAGAACCCTATGTTTTTCTAGACTCTCTTTGCCTCTACTCGGCCACCTATACTCCCACCGTGACTGTGGGGCCCAAATTAACCTCTTCTCCTTCTAAGTTGATTAAACTTTTATTAGAATTCCTGAGCTCTCAAAAAATATTGTGTCACCCTGAGAGACTATGGAAGGCTAGTGTCAGACAGGAAAGAGGGGAGTTTCCTTGCTCAATAATATTCCCACTGACTGGTATCCATACCCAAGAAACCCAGTGGGACGCAGATGACAGAAGACAATGCTAGAATCCAAGGAATGTCGTCAGTGTGACGGGAAGCGAATGCAAGCAAAGATTTGGTTTTGTGTTAAGATGACACTGGTGTGCTTCCATGTTAACCTTACTTGTCTCAGACTTTGGAGGCTCCTCTTTCCTTGTTCTGGTGCTGGGGGAGCATTCTTTTAAAAGAAAAAAGATTTTATTCACTTCCTATAAAAAAGGAGAGAGAGAGAGAGAAAGAAAGAGAGAGAGAACTTGTATGCTGTGAAGCACAAATGGAGGTCAGAGGACAACTTTTCGAAGTCAGTTCTCTCCTTCCACCACGTGGACTTCTGGAGACAGGACTCTGGGTTTCTGAGTCCACAGTGGTCCTCCGGGGTGGGTTCTCCCAGCGCCTCAACTTGCACACTTGAAACAACAGAAAGGCTAACGGATAGAACCAAAGTGGGCATCGGGAGAGAAAAGCAGACAGAATTGTTCCCTGCAAGAATCACCTCGCCATGTTTCATCTCCATTCGGTCAAGGACATTTCTCCCTATTTCATTTCCATTCAGTCACGGGCCAGCCTGCCGCCCCTTGCTTTCTTCTACTGCCTACATTCCTTTCATGCAGCCCGTCTGTCACTTAGCACCGATTTTCGCTTTCCATCCACCTTCACCTTCTCTGCCCCTCCAGGTGTATTCGTGACCCGGTGGCTCACAGTGAGGTTGGATGTGCATCCTCCCTCCTTCCCACGCTCGCTCTCTCCTTTCTTCCTCGGGCTTTCTCCTCCCCAGCTTCCTCCTGCTTCATTTCCCGCAGCCCTTTCCCTGTTCTTCCAAAATTAGCTCCTCCGAAGTGTGGTGGCTTTAGCTTCCCCTTCGGCTGTGGCTTCAGTTCTCTGCACTGTAAACACGATTATTATTAGCTGGTCTCTGCTCGTGGGCTGAGCCTGCCACTAGACACCTGGACGACGCTCCCCACCATGCCCTTGGTCCTTAGTCCAGGTCAGCGCAGCAGATCTTGCCCTGGGACCGGAGCAGCTATTGTCTAACTGCTTGTGGAGCATCCCAGCCTGACACGGGGCATCCGGCAACCTGCTCTCTCTCTGGAGAGAGTCGCAGCTCTGTGGAAGCGACTATGCTGTGGCATCCGGCAGAAGTATTGCAAGAGACTGAGCAGAAGACCTTCACAGGTAGATCTCTCCCATTACTGTTGCTCCTGCATATTCTCTGTCTTAATGTGCTACATGGTCTGCGCAGCCGCAGCATTCGCATGTGGAACCATGCAGGTTCTGGTTCCGGGCGATGTGCCAATGTTCACCCGAGGCTCACAACCAGCTGTGTGCTCAGGATGTGTGATCCAGCATTTGACTCACAAAGTCTCGATCTGAGAGATGAGACTGAAGACTGACATGGAAAGCGTCGCTGACTAGGCTTCTAGCCTTCTGGGACAATAACGAGTCGCCCACCTCTCTGCATTCCTTCTACCCCAAGTGGCCAGTTATCTAGTAGCCAGTCAGCTTCCAATGTCATAATATGGTATAGATTTATTTACTTATTTCTCTGCTTTGACGCTACATAGAAACCACGAACCTGTGTGTTTTCGCCCCTCACTACCCATCCCATCCCGTTCCACCTTATATGTCCTTCTTTCCAGCCAGTCCTTCCTAGTTTTTTCCACCTCTGACCCACTGGGTTTCATCTGGGAGGTCTGCATTGGCAGTTATCTGAGCACCTACTGAGGTTTAGCACCCATCGGAGAGCAGGTTGTTGAGTAGGAAGCTCCCCGGCTCCTGTCTGGCGTTAGCCTCCAATAGTCTCTCAGGGTGGCATGGTATTCCTTAAGGTCTTCCCACATGCATGACGAATATTGATAGGCCAGCTACTGCACAGGTCTCGCGGGAATAGATATTGCTGGAGAGAGTTCTTGGGTGCAGCAACCCTGTTATGACCAGAGGGTACTTACTGTCTGGCATTCCCCCCAGTCTGCCTACAGACTCTTATTCTCTTATCGCCCCCTCTTCCTGCACTCTGGTGTCTGTTTCTGTCTGACGGGTTCTTCGTGATAATTCCGAGGTGCTTTGTCTTTTTTCTTCAAGACCTTTGAAGTGCTTTGGATGTTGGTGGTGGCTGCAGAGATGCACAGACAAGGAATGTTCTGGTTTGAATGTGAATTTGCATCTTTAGCTGATGTTAATGTTGGGGAAGGTTGTGGAATCTTTGGGAGGTGGAACCTTGCTGGAGAAAGAAACATCGCAGGGGCTGGACCGTCAAGGTAGCCTGTCCTGCTTCCTCTTGTTCTCTGTCTCTCTCTGTCTCTCTCTGTCTCTCTCTCTCTCTCTCTCTCTCTCTCTCTCCTCTCTTTCTGCACTCCTGATAGCTGCAGTGTTCTGACCCAGCATTTTGCTTTTAACTCCAGCTATGCCTTCTGCTATGTGATTCCCACCGTAATGGACCACATCCCTTCTGAAGCTGTAAGCCAACGAGTCTCCCTGACTCCATTAGGTCGTGTGTGAGTGCTCTCTCACAGCAATAAAGGGAAAGTGTCTGCAACACAGAGTAAGGCAAGCCTCGGGTTTCAGAACACAACACATGCGCACATACGCATGCGCACATACACATGCGCACATACACATGCACACATATGCAGGGGGACTTCATTTGCTCCCCCACCTACAATCAGGCCCAGGCCAGAGTGGGCGAGATCATTCCTTGGGCAGGTGGGGTAATAAGCTGAGGAGAGCTGGCTTCGTGCTTTGGCACACTTTTGTTGGCAGACTGAAGTGTGACAATTGAGGAAACTTGGTCCTCTCTTAGCAATTCCTGTGGATGTGGTTCGACCGGTTTCTTTGGCTCTTTGATATGGTGTGAACTGTCCTATCCAGAGGGACTAGGAACTGTCCCACCCAGGAAGCTGAGGAGGAAGGTCACGGGTTTGGGTTAGTTTCGTCTGTGTAGTGAGACCATCTCAGAAGTGGCAGGAAGAGAGCTGTGTGAGAAGACTGTTTGTGTGTGTGTGTGGTATATGTTGGATGTGTGCATGTGGCAGCCAGAGGTTGTTACCTGTCTTCCTCAAGCTTCCTTCCAGCTTATTTTTTGAGGCAGGGTCTCTCTCCCAGCAGCTTAAATTCACTGATCGAGCTAGACTAGCTGGCCAGTAAGCCCCCAGACATCCTCCCGTCTCCAATTTCCAGCGCTGGAATTAAACTCAAGCCATCACACATGGTTGCTAGGATACGAACTCAGGTCCTCACACTTGAGCAGCAAGCATTTTACCAACTGTGCCATCTCTCTGGCTGCCACAAGAAGACATTTCTGATTTAATGCCAATTCAAGAGAATGGCACTTAAAATATTGAAACGTATTCATAGGGTTCGAGTGCATTAACGAGCGAAGGAGCCTGACTGGATGAACCAGACATTTGCTTGCTTCACCGGCCAATCGATGTCTCTCTCCTCTCGAAACTTTCTAGAAGTCAGATCCTCACAGAGACATTAGTAGACACAGGATTAGAAGGAGACTGGGGTCTTAGAGACTGAGGGCTGGTCCCATCTCAGGTAGGATGGGACATCCTGCTGGTCCGCCTTGGAGCATCTCAGTCTCCAGGTGGTTTAGAACACTTGTCTCTGACTCTGATTTCTGGCACTGTTATGAAATACGTGGTCTAAACAGTAGGGGAGCAAGAGGCTTATTCCAGCTTAGAGTTCAGGTTACAGGCTATTATGATAGGAGGGGCTTTCCAGTGGGCTGAGGATACTGACGACACCATGTCCACAGGAATCGCTGAGAGGCAAGAGCCAAAACAAACCTTGTAGCTGGTCAGTTCTCTATCTTTCCACTTGCCTTGGGCACCTTTAGAACGTGGAACCTTGCTGGAGGAAGACACATCACAGGGGACAGGCCTTGAGGTAGCTCCATTCGCTTCCACTAAAAGTCTGCCATTGCGGGACCAAACCACCTGCAAGAACAAAGAACTCATTCTTGTTCATGATTTTTGGTTACATTCATAGTCCAGCTTGGCAGGAGATTCAATACTAGCGTCAGTAGCTGAGAGAATTGACCACATGTATCTACACCGAGAACTAAGACAGGGACTTTTTTTTTTTTTTTGCTTGCCAGCATACCTGATGCCAAAATATGCCAGATCAAGAGAAATGGAGGCTCAGCTCCAGACTTGGGGTGCACTTACTAAGGCACTGGATTGCTTCACCTCATGACTAGCAAATGGCATTGTAACCAGATCCTTCAAGGGCCCTTCAGGGTGGATAATGGGGAAGAGTTCACAGAGACTTTTGAATGAACTTTGATTTCAATAGCGTAATTTCCACTTGAACAATTAATAGACATTTATTAAATCAAGAGAATCAATCACAACCAGGTAAGGAACTGATAAATGAGTCCATTTAGCGTTGCTGTTTTTTTGTCTTGTCTTTTTTTATTATTTTTTTGGGGGGGATGGTCATGCCTCTAGTTACACGATCTCCAAATATTCTTTGTGATCAATACCCGGGGCTTCCTCCGCCTTTTTCCCAGTACATTTTGCTTGTATGTTGGCAACACCTGGGTGCTCAGCTAGAAGTGCTAAAAGCAGAAGAAAATTCCCATTTTAAAATACTGACAGGTTGGCGGGTTGAGTGGTGGGTGACGGGAGCAAGAAGAACTGTCTGCCACAGTGAGACATGCCATCATCTTCGAGTTAAGAACACAGGCACGGGCCCTTCTGGCCCAGACCCGGGCCAGGGTGGACTCCTTGCTACTCAGGAGGTGACCTCCAATACCAATCAGGAAGGAGCCAAGGGCGGTTCAGGAACAGCAAGACTGAAAACAACAATAAACCCATAGTTTAGAACACCAAAGACCCTGCATTGATCACCTGAAACCAGACCAAATCTCTCCCCATCCTAAAGCTCAGGAAACTTTTGAAAGAGGGGGCAGCAAGATTGTAAGCGCCTAAGATGGGGAGGACCAACAATATGTAAGATGCTCCACACAAGTTAGGGCCGCAGTAGCCACAGTCGGACTTTGCGTGACTTGCACAATGCCTGACGTGTTGATGACCCTCCGGGGTCTAGTATGGATCACAAACGGTAGGATCCTTAGAGGCAAGGGATTAACAGTAATAATAGTGTTCCCATACTAAGGGAGAGCTGGGGAGGGGGGCGTTTCTGGACTATGCCACTGAGTCCTTACAGATCTCTGGAGTGGAGGACTCAGAGGGAAGTTTGGCGTTCACACAGGGGGATGCTTGCTCCAGGGGATGGGAGGGCGAAGGGGGAGGAACTTGGAGAGCGGGAGGGAGGGAGGTGAAAGGAAGGGGGAGGGGGAAGAGTGCAAGGGGGATTGGGGAGGGATGAAGGGAGGGAGAGGACCGGGGTATCTATTGAGCTTGTATGATTGAGGGGAAAAAAAAAAGAACACAAGTGCAGGATGGAGTCTCCATAGCCACGCCCACCTTGCTGGTCCCCCACCGCCAAGCCCATTCTCCTGCTTCTTCCCATAGCCAAGCCCACCCTTCTGCTGGTCCCTGTAGCCATGGCTATCCTCCTATTCCCAAACCAGCTGTGCTCAGTCCTTTCACAGGTGTGCCTGTTAGCACCCATTCACGGGTGACTTGCGGGCAAAGTTGGAAGTACATTCTCATGGTGTTCATGTCTGCCATGCAGCCCGTGCATGCTGCTTCTCCACTCAAGTGCTTCTCCATAGCTCTTCTGGAGTCATTGGCCGTGATCGAAAACACGGGTTGTTGGAGAAATCCTGCTTATTAAAAAGAAGATAGAGATTGAATGTCCAGGTAGTATGATGCCAAACCACAGTATGTAAATACAGTCCAAATACTAGCAAGACAGATTAACCAGATCTGTAGATTACAACAGAACTAGAACTAGATAGATAATGATTGATAGATGACAGATATGGTGATGATTGAGAGATAGATGATAGATAATAGATGCAGATAGTTAATAGATAGTAGATAGAAATAAATAGATGATTGATAGGGGGCTGGAGAGGTGGCTCAGAGGTTAAGCCTCTGCCTTGCAGGTGGAAGGTCCTGAGTTCGGATCCTAGACCCCACATATAGACGCAGGGCAGAAGCGGGGGCGGCCTGCGTTTCTGGTCCTGGTAGGGCAGAGCCTGTTAATCCCCGGGCAGAGTAAACAAGGAGGAGGTGGAGGCGGTCCATGGTGGTTCCCGAATTCACCCGTGGTTCTACACACACACACACACACACACACACACACACACACACACACACATACATACATACACACATGCATACATGCACAATTGAATAAAAATAAATAAAAAATAGATGATTGATAGATGATAGAGATAGATAGATATATGATTGATAAGTGACTGATATCGCTATCATCGATAGATGATTTATAGACAGATGTTGGATATAGATAGAGAATATATGATAAAGCACAAGAGATAAAGGATAGACAGCTAGCTAGATGATAGATAGATAGATAGATAGATAGATAGATAGATAGATAGATAGATGCTGGATTATGTATAGGCAAATCTACTCATCTTTTCAATGATCAGTTTAAGATTGGCAAGGAAACCAAATACATTTTGCCTAAAGGCCTTTGATAGATTCCTTTTTAACCCTTGGAATCGAAGGGCTCTTCTTCTTTTGTAGAGAGGAACAGACTCTACCATTGGACTACAGGGACTGACTGTAGTCATCATGTCTGGTCATCCCAGTTTCTTTTCCAAACCACAATACTGGACCAGCCACTGAGGGCATTGGCCACCCAGCGCCTTCCTGAACTGGATCTTTCAAAGTCATTTCAAATTCAAATCTACCTTGTCAAGGGATAGTGGAGCCCAGAAGGTGGCAGTGCCCATGCGTGATGCCAGATTGGGGAGGGCAACCAGGCTGAACAGAATATGGAGCCCGTGAGCATCTCAGGGTGCCTGAGTACATGATGGCATTGCTTTGAAGATTTCCAAGCTCTAGGGATGCTTCTTGGAGTTAGTCCACATCATGGCGCCCTCCTTTTCTGACTAACCATGCATGAATGAGTGTTGCCAGTATGAATTTTAAGTGGCCATTAGTTACGGATGCCAACTTGACCAGTGGAGGCTGGGCACATCTGTGAAGAGACATTTAGTTAAGGGCTACCCTTAGCAAGCCTGGGGAAAATGACCTAATTGAGAGAGGAAGACCAAGCCCATTGTGAGCGGGACTATTCCCAAAGCAGGTGGATAAGACGGAGAGAGATGATTCAGTACCTTGGCATACAGTCAAGATGGCAAGCAGGAAAGAATGCACCTCTCTCACTCCTGCTGTGGATATAGTGTGGTCCGTTCCCTTGGCTGCTTATCTTGGGATTAACTCTCCTGCCAAGGTGGACTATGAACTATAACCAAGAATCCGAAGCAAGACTAAACTCCTTGTTCTTGTAGATGGTTTGGTCCCACATTCCTCCCCCAAAATGAAATAAACACATCTTGCTATTCTCTGTTGTCCTTCCCTAAAGAGCAAACAGGCAACTTTAACTGTGTCTTCTGGCAGAGGTCTTGGCTTTCAAATCAAGCTGTAGAAGACTGTAGAAGAGCTCAGTCAGTATAGTGCTCGCGGACTGCTCAGAAGCCTGGGGAACAACTTAGCACTAAAGTGCTTGCTGGCTGGCTGCTTACGAGGTTGGGAGACAACTCAGTGATAAAGTGCTTGGCTGCTGAAGCATGAGGAACAGAGTTGGATCCCCAGAACTTATATAAAAACTTGGGTTTGGGCTGGAGAGATGGCTCAGGAGTTAAGACTGTCTCCCAAGCAGAAGGACCTGAGTTCAGATCCCAGGTCCCTGATGTAAAAATATCGGGGAGAAATGGTGGTGGCCTGCACTTCAGGCTGTGGAAGGCAGAGCCTGGGAAATCCCAGAAGGAAGTAAATAGGAGGTAGAAGCAATTCATGTTGACTCCTGAAGTCACACTTGGTCCTCCACAGGGACACACAATGCTCTCTCTATCTCTCTCTCTCTCAGTCACACACACACACACACACACACACACATACTCATGTGCAAAAAAAAAGTGTTTAAAAAAATTTTAAAAACTTTTGGGTGTGGTATGTGCTCACAATCACAACACTGGGAAAGGGGAGACAATTGAATCCCCCCAGACTTGCTGACCAGCCAGTCTAGTCAAGAAATAGAAGGTCCCTTTCAGTGAGAGACCATTCGTAAAAACAAATGAACAAGCAACTAAACAAACTAGTTGGATAGTGTGATAGTTAGCTTGGGTGTCAATTGAACACATCTGGCATTAACTAAGATCAGCTGTCAAACTATCTAAAGAGATTATCCAAATCAGTACCAAGACCCACCCTAGATTTGATTGGAATCTCCTAGTAGTGGACCAGATAAAAGGAACAGGTAGAAGAAGGAGACAGAGAAGAAGAGAGACTCTCCAGGAATCCTCAGCCTTCAGCCGTCACCCACTAGCCCACTGGATGTCTTAGACTGCCTCCAGCTTCAGCCACCATCCATGTCACTTTCACCATGAAAAGACTGTTTTCTCTCCTCTGGAAAGTTTCTCCCTTAAGTTGTTGGACTTTGGGTGTTCTCTCACAACCACAGTTAAGAGTAACCGTTATAGATGGCTCCTGGAAAAAGATATGCAATGTTGATGTCTGGCCTCTATAAATATGCCACCACACACTTGTACACACACACACACACGTACACACACACACACACACATACACACTCCTGAACTTTGTCACTCACCTCATTCTGGTTCAGTTGTTCTATTCTTTGTTGTTCTGGTCAAAGAAAACTGCATTTTTCTTAAAGAAAAATGTCTCTCCTCATCTAATTCCATGCACATTATTATAGTCAAAAGCAGCGGTGTTAAAAAGAGAGCTTTGTCTACACCTTACCTAGTAGCAAAAGCAATATTGCTTCGGTCTTATCCAAATCAATTACTCTTGGGCTTTCAGAAGTTGGCAAAGCATTCCACACCCCTCCCAAAAGAGCTGAGGTTGCAGAATTATTTAAAACCTTTATGATTCACACTTCTATAAGAAAAAGGATGTATAATCCCTTCTGAAACCTGTCTTGGACTGCTTCGATAGCAAACACATTCATCTGCTCTTCCTGGTACTTCCTTCAGTGTTCGAGACTTCTTTGGCCCTTCAGTCAGATGCAGGCTTCCTGATGAAATCTATCCCTGTGATAAAAGGAAATAAACAGACCCTGCGCCCCAAGCTGCCATGATTTTCTGAGTTCTGGAGGGCGACCGCTTGTTTACATTGTTAGGCTTGATAAGTTTCCTAGGCGAGATGACTTATCTCTGTCCAGTTCTTCTTGGGGATATTCACTGGGCAGAAAGTGGATTAAGGAGGAACAGAATAGCCTGGGATAGAATGGGAAGGAACTGTATGAACAAGCCACAGAAAACGGTAGCCTAACCCGATTGCTGTGCAGCCTCTAAAGACTGCAAAAATCAAATCACGTCAGAGAGAAAGACAGTGAAAAGAGAAGGAAATTGCAATATTTTGGTCGAAGGAAGATTACATTGTGGGGTTAATAGAATTTCAGTGGCAACATCATTTTTAAAACTAGACTGGCTCACGCTGGCAATTCCTGAATGCACTGTTCATGGGTGAGGTTTGTGGATGTGTGTCTTTTTTATTTTTATTTTTTGACATGACATGAGAGAAAAGAAAACAAGTTCACAAATGATAATTGCCTGGTGCCAACAGTCGCACAATCCCCCTTCTTTTCAAAAGAGAATAGGGGAAAGAGTGGTTGCCAAGGCGAGCTCAGGAACCGGGAGGACCTGAATTCTCCCCCCATCGCTTGCTTCTCTCCCACAGCTGTCGGGCATCTGAAAAGCTCCGTTTCTAGCCCGGCTCACGGCAATTCCAGCTGGGATTCAGGCCCGCAGATGTGCATTCTTTGTTCACAACCACTGGGCAACCTCGGAATGTCTGTTGCTTCCTGAGGAAGTGAACAGATGGGTGGCCACGGTCTTCTTCCTCTAGAGACAAGGACTACAGAGCGCCATAGTGTTGAAGATGGAGTGCGAATAAAGGACAAATGATTATGAGGATCTGCTGTGCCTAACTTTGGAGGCACAGAGCCCCAAGGTTGGTATGATCAGGCAGGAGAAGGGAGTGGACTTACGGCTGATATGGCTGACTAACGGGATCTCAAGGCCTGCTATGTTAGTGACATTGTAGTTACATTATATTATACATCGCTGCAGCAAAATACCTAACCCGAAACAATTCAGGAGAGACAGAATCTAATCAGCTCACAATTTCAGGTTATAGACACTCTGCCATGGTTTGAAATACAGGCTCATGTGTTTAAATCCTTAGCTGCTAATGTTTAGGAAAATTGTGACATTGTTAAAAGGTAGAGACTTGGGCTAGAGAGATGGCTCAGGGGTTAAGCCTCTGCCTGGAGTAGCAGAAGGATCTGAATTCGGATCCCAGATCACGTGTAAAACATGCTAGGTAGAAATGGTGGCAGCTTTCTGAGCCTGGAAGGTAGAATCTGGGAAACCCCAGAGCAAAGCAAAAAGGAGGTAGAACCATCCAGGCTGATTCCTGAAGTCAGTCTTGGGCCTCCATAGGCACACACAGTGCCCTGTAATACACACACACACACACACACACACACACACACACTAAAAAGGGAGGATTTTTTGCTGAAGGAAGACTCATTACAGTGTGTGGTCCTGAGGTCTGGTAGCTTGCCCTCACTTCCTCTTGTTCCTTTGCTCTCTGTCTCCTCTTGATGGCTGCAGTGCCTTGAATTGGCCTCCTGCTCCTGCCTCCGCCAAGCCTTCTGCCATTGCTTCCTATCATGATGGACTCTAGCCCCTCTGGAACCGTGAGCCAAATAAATACTTCTTTCTCTCCTAAGTTGCTAGAGTCTGAGTTATGTCTCACAGCAGGAAAAGAAAAACAATAACAACACAGCCCATCACGGGCAGCACAGTGAAGAGTAGAGGAAATGGACCAATGTCTGTGTGTGTGTGTGTGTGTGTGTGTGTGTGTGCGTGTGCATATGTGCATGTGTGTGGTGTGTGGTGTATGTATGCATGTGTGTGCACATGTGTGTGCTTGCTTGCTGTATTAGTCAAAGTTCTCTGAAGAACAGATTCTCTAGAATGTAATATATAAAAATAAGTTTATTAAATTAACTTATAATAAAAAACATGTCCTTCAAAATAGCCATGTGTAGCTGCTTCACTCTTGACCATAATGTCCTACAAAGCCAAAAGATCCCGAGAAGGTCTCAAGCCTTTGCTCCTCCGGAGGGTCGAAGACGCTGGATTCCGACTTCAATGAAGAACAGCTGGGCTCTGATGTCGACGATGAACAGCGAACAGCAGCAAGGCCTAGAGACCAGGCTCCAAAGGCAGCGGGAACAGCAACAACGTGATGGAAAAGGTGAAGCTCCAAGTCAGCCAAGGACGGAGGCGGCAGCAGCAGCAACAAAGAAGGCCAAGATGTTTTAAAAGCCAACAAAGCGTGCAGAGTGGACTCCACAGCAAGTCAACACCAGATAAGGGAAGAGAAGTCCCCTCCTCCTTACACCTCCTATTGTCTGGCCCACCACTGGAAAGCACCACCCACTGTGGCTGGGTTTCCCGCAACAATTAATCGAGCACCTGCAGACTTGTTCAGGGGACATTCCAACCATTAACCTTCCACAGCTGCGCCACAGTCTGCAACTGTTGAGTTGACACCAAAATGCAACCATAACACTTGCTTTCTCCATCTTTCACAGGCTGGGGATCCTCTGCTTTGGGGATGGTCACGCCCATCAGGGGAGACTCTTCCCACCTCAACTGAAGCAATCAAGACAGTCTCCCACGGGCATCCCCAAGGAGCCTGCCTTCATCTGGAGAATCCCTCCCAGGCGCGCTGGAAGCTTGACAGTCAGTACTAACCATCACACCTGTGATGGAAGAAGCACGGTCAGTGTTTCCAGGACTGTGAGAGGGTGTCGAGCATTGGGCGGAACCCTGGACATGCCGTGCAGTAATCCCAAGTCAGTTGGTCCAAGGAAGGTAAAGAAGTGGGCATCTCTCACAGGTTTCAAAAGACGAGTGCAAGCCGTCCACACAATGCCTGAGACTTTTAGCACATAAACTAATTCATCCATTTGAGGTTTATGTTGGTAGAGGTAAAAGATACAGCAATATGTATTTTCTCCAAATGTCTGACCAGTTGATATAATACTCATGTATGCTACTATCCCCCCACTACACCTCCTTGTGGTTTACTAACTTTTCTTAGATTCCCCAGCCTGTTTCTAGGTATGAAGTTTCTAACAACACTCTCTGGATGGTCAACAGCGGTCCATTTGGAGGATGTTTAACCCTTACCAAGTGTTTGTGCTTTGATGTCAAGAGCCAGATGTCAAAAAAAAAAAAAAAAAAAAAAAGAAAGAAAGAACCACAGAAACATAAGGGCTGTTTTCTCTGGCGCTTACAAAGGTGTGGTGGATAGAGCTTGGCTTTCCTTTACTCTTTTTGAAAAAATAATTCATTTATTATTTGTGTGTGGGGGCATGTTGATGTATTGGAATTAAGGTCAGAAGTCAGTTTTTTCCTTCCACCATGTGGGTTTCTAGGGATCAAACTCAGATTGTCAGGTCTGTGAGCAAACACCTTACCCACTGAGCTATCTCACTGAGCTATCTCCTTGGTTTACTCTTAAATGAGAATCTTTTCCCAATCTTAGTCTTCTGGTGGCCTCCTGCTTTCACTTACTTAATGGAAGGAACCAGACTATTTTCTACTGTCTCTCTCTCTCTCTTTTCCCTTCTCTTTCCTGTTTCTCTCTACATGTCTACATGTTTCTTTTTCTTTCTCTTTCTTCCACTGAATGCCCAGCTAATCCTGTTTCATAACAACTGTAGGAAGTCACTTGAAGAGTCTAGAAACCAAACCAATCCCTACCCCAACCCCTGGAGACTAGCAATGGGGGTATTTCACTCAGCCCAAATTCCAAACACTGAAATCTTCCATGGAAGTCCATGAATCCTCTATTTCATCAACCACAGGCTTACTGGCACCGCCATGATCCCTCCTGGCCTCCTTCTAGTGACCCCAGGCAAACGGTTTGCCTTCAGTGGGCAAAGAACCCCAAGGGTATCCTGACACTTGAAAACCTTTGCCTTAGAGAGAGAATCAGTCATGTTCTACACTGCAGTTAAGCGTGCCTGCTGCAAGGTACCAGTCACCATGATTTACAAGACACAGACGGCACTGAAGGCTGCCAATCACTTCCTAGAAAAGCAGACAAGAAACTTTTAGCATATGAATTGCCAATAGTGTCTACAGTCAATTGGGGGAAAAAAGGAATATATTTTAATGTAGGAGATGATTTCCTAATCAAGCCAATCTTTGCCATGAAATTATGTGGACTAGCAATACCTGTCAGATTTTAAAAAATCCATTTAAATAGATCTAGTAAAGCAAAAAGAAAAAGATCTATTTTGGTGACTGTTAGGTATATAGCTGTAAATCCATTTGAAGCAGACAATTGCTCACCTAGAAAGTCAGTGTCTAAACTGTTCATTGGCTAGAGCAGCCACAGGACACAGGTGTCACCACGATTAATTGCAATACAATCAGCCTCTTGTTTTAGTTACACTAACCACATCTTTCCTGCTTTGCTTTGTTCTTCAAGTTCCAGTTATTCAGTGGTTGCGCACACACGTATCTGTGGAGGCCCAAAGCTGACATCCGTTGTCTTCCCCATCCACTTTACCTAGCGAGGCCGTTGCTAGTTCTCTAGTCTAGCTGCTTAGCTTGCCTCTGATGTCCTCGCCTCTGTCCCCCCGAGTGTTGGGATCACAGGCAGTTAATGCACCTGAACAACATATATATGGGTTTGGGGGATCTGAACTTTGGTCCTTACACCTGAATTGCAAATGCTTACTCCACTGAGCCATTTTCCCTAACCCTCCACCTTACACCTCAAGACAGGGTTCTTGGCTTGAACCCAGAGCTCGCCAGTTCGACTCACCACGCCAGTCCATTTGCTCTGGGGAATCTCCTAGTCCCATTTTCAGAGCACTGTGATAATAGGGGGACCACAATCCTGCCCAGCTCCCACATGGGTACACGAGATCTGAACTTGGGTCCTCATGCCTGTGTGGCAAGCTCTTTTGCCCACTGAGTCATTTCCTCAACTCCACAGCCAACCCCAGCTTGCTCTGAAGGGCTAACCTCAGGCCTTGTCCCCCTCCCCCAAGACGTAAGAGTCTTGATAAATCCATGGGGCTGGAGAGGTGGCTCAGGGGTTAAGCCTCTGCCTTGCAGGCGGAAGGTCCTGAGTTGGGATCTTAGACCCCACGTATAGACGCCAGGCGGAAGCGGGGGTGGCCTGTGTTTCTGGTCCTGGTGGATGGAGCCTATGAATCCTGGGGCAGAGTAAACAAGGAGGAGGTGGAGGCGTCCATGGTGGTTCCCGAATTCGCCCGTGGTTCTACACACACACACGTACACACACACACACACACACACACACACACACACACACACATACACACGCATACACACACAATTGAATAAAAAAAGTCTCGATAAATCCTAATCCAGTTACCTCACTGTCATTACTTGATCTAGGAGAATATTCTCTGAGCATTGTGAGCTTATAGAGTTACACTTGCACAAAGCGAAATACATAGCAAAGATCCAAAGAGAGTGTCCCAGGTAATATGCACACAGCACACACATGTGCTCACAGTCATCACTTGACCCTAGATACTATGTTGATATTTCTGCATTGAGTTCTGTAGAAACCTAAACACTTCCAACATAGATTCTGGCTAGAGATAGTCGAGATGCTCCAATCTTTGAATACCCCAGAGAACTTCCAAATACCAACTGTCTTGGAATCAGCCAATAAATGCCAACTCTGGCAACCATACTGTTATTACACAGCCTTAGCACACATTGGATAGCTGCTACTGGCTTTAGTCACTTCCCTACACTACCTCATTTCCTCACATCTTTTCAAAGTAAGTGCTGGGTGCTAATCATGTCCTAACCACAAGTAGATGCTCAAACTAAGTGACTCACCCAAGCAGAGAGCCCTGGATCCATTTTCAGAGCTGGAATTTGGATGCAATAAAATGAGGTTCTTGGCTTGGGTGCTGTTTTGAAGAAGGTGGCCAACAATTGAGTAATCAAAGTAAGTAATCAGCTCAATATTTGAAAGAACAGCAAAATGACAGCAAAAATAACCCCGAGGGATGAACTACCACCATTTTAAATAATTATGGGCTATTGCCATGAGTTGTATTTATGAGTTTGTATTATTGTTTTGTTTTGTTATTTTAGATTTTGTTTTTGGATGTTTTGTAGGTAGGTAGTATGTGTGTGTGTATCAGAAGGGCACTTGAGTGTGTGTATCTGTGGAGACCCAAGAGTGACTTCAGGAATCATCTTGTATTGCTCTTCTTTTCTGTTGTTTTGCTTGAGGTTTCCCAGGCCCTGTCTTCCAGGTTGGAAGTGCAGGCCACTATCATTTCTGACTCTGTATTGTTGGGTAATAGGAGTCGACTTGTCTGATCGGCTCCCAGCTCCCAGATGTCACTGCAATACTGAGTCTTTAGCTAGGCAAAGCTGATGACAGTGAACGGTCAGATTGGGCAGCATAGCCCTTGTAGATAGTCTGATGGTGTAGATCCCATTGACCTGCTGTACTATGTTCAAAACGGGGAAGATGTTGAAATGAATCAGGTAAGGAGATGCCTTTTGCCCCTCTGCCCACATGGGTCACCACTGGCTAGGGCTCTCAAATTCCAGGCTGGGTAGAAAGCCCTTCTCTGCCCACAGTGGTTCTCCGTCTCAGTTCCAAGTTAGACTCAAATGGGGAGCTGGAAAATGTCCCCATGCCCACAGCCTGGCGCCTGACATTGGCTACAGAGTTCTTGCTTCATTCTACTGTGAGTTTGACCATGATGTTGTTGCACCATGTTGCCTGCACTTCGAAAAGGAGATCAACTGAATGTGAATCCCCTTCCGGCAGAGATAAGAACTGCAGCAGAGCTGTAGATCTGTTCAGTGCCTTGGGAATCAGAATGTTCGAGCTAAAAGGACCTCAGATTAGGTGATGAGGAAACAGACTTGAAAATGTGGCCCCTGGGTTAGAGAGGTGGCTCACAGGTTAAACCTTTGCCTCGAGAGCAGAAAGACCTTCTTTTGGATCCCAGATAAAAATGCCAGAAGGAAATGGCAGTGGCCTGCAATTCCAGCCCTGGAAAGCAGAGCCTGGGAAACCCCAGAGCAAAAGCAATAAGGAGATAGAGCAATCCAGGGTGATCCCCGATGTCACCCTTGGTCACCTTTGAGCCTCCAAAGCACCCACACTCAAATGCCCTATTATGCACACACACACACACACACACACACACACACACACACACACACACACAGTGGCTCTTGTTCAAGAGAGGCTAAGAGACTATGGAGACAGAGTATTGATGAGGTCTTCTCTTTCACATACCTACACGTATGTGAGTAGACATGGTCACACACATGCATACACATACCACCGCAGGTATGCACATACATACACACAAACATGAATGCATATGCATACACATATGCACACACATGCACACACATATGCACACACATACATACACATATGCACACACATGCACACACATATGCACACACATGCACACACATGCGCACACACACATGCACACACATGCACACACATGCACACACACGCACACACACATGCACACACACGCACACACACATGCGCACACACATGCACACACATGCACACACATGCACACATATGCACACACATGCACACACATGCACACACATGCACACACACATGTGCACACACATGCACACACATACACACACATGCACACACATGCACACACATATGCACACACACATGCACACATATGCACACACATGCACACACATGCACACACATATGCACACACATGCACACACATGCACACACAAACTTCTCATTTTCACCTACACTACAGTCAGCAGCTCTCTCCAAACCATAAGAATTGTACAAAATGTTCCTTAATTCAGCATTTAAGACTTGTTTTTCTCAGATTAAATTTAAGTAGTCTATACCCCAGTTTATAAAGTGAAATCAGAAAGGGCAAATATTTTCCTGGATTCTTATGGTATTTTTGAAAGCCTAACAAGTGGCTGGAGAGAGTTCAGTGGTTAAATTGTTTGCCATGCCAGCAAAAGGACCAGAGTTCAGGTCACCAGAAACTGTCAGGTGCATGTGGCAGGTCGCTCATAATTCCAACCCTAGAAGGCAGAGCATCTAAATAGCCAAAACAAGCTGGCTAGCCAGACAGACATATTAGTGAGCTCTGGGTTTAGCTAGAAACCCAGCCTCAAAAGAATAAGATGAAAGAGTGAATGAAATTGAGAATGACTCCAATATAAATCTACACACGCACACACTCACATACATACTTACATTCGTACACACTCACACACACATATATTCACACATACACACAAAGCACACAGGTACTCATATTCCTATGTACACATATGCACATGCATTCACATGAAAATACCCACATATCTCTAATACACATGCACACACAAATACATATATGCAAATGAAGAAAAATACAATATAAAATAAAAAACTGACCTGCAATTTCAATGTAGAGAAATCCCACATAAAATTTTTGAGAACATGATTACTTTGACAGTTTGGACTATTTGTTTTTATGCTTTAAAAAATGATTCTAATCATTTTGAAATTTGTTTATATTTATTTATTCTTATTTATCTGTTTTGCACGTGTGTACGGGCACATGCATGCCAAAGTGCACAAAGAGGTCAGAGGACAACTTTAGGAGTCTGTTCTCACTTACTGTCTTGTGGGATCCAGGGTTTGAACTCTGGTCACCAAGCTTGCATGCAAGCACTTCCATCCACAGAGTCATCCTGACACTTGGAATGTTTTTGTCTGGCGCATCTGTATTCCTGATTGTCACAGCTGTCTGGTGCTGAGTCTTCTGAAAGGAGGTTCTGACCCTTTCTCTCGTAGCCTCTTACTGCCTCATCCTTGTGTCTCTAGGCTGGTCAGATGCTGCTAGAAAACTGAAGATTGCAATTTGCATCTCCGAAATGCCAGATCCTTTCCCGACTGCATCATGCATTGTCTTTAACTCTTTAGAGTTCGTGATCTCTGATATTCACCTCCTAGCTCATCATACATTTAGGACAGAAGGTGTTGCCCTGCCCAGAATGGGTGGAGCAGTGATCTACATGGAGACCCGAAGAGTGGGTGCCACAAAGATCCCAAGAAAACTGGGCTCTCCAACTTGAGGTTTTAGTTTATAGGCAGCCTCGGTATATATGGCTTAGGGTAGCTGATACTGTTCACATCACGTCACTACTCCATGCCGCCTCACCGATTTCTCCTCTCCTCCCTGCTCTGTGCAATCTCAAGATGGCCTTCCCAGTGTCACCTGGAATCTCTTTGTTTCTCTAGACTCGGCCTCCTGGGTTACTTGTTTTCTTTCTTAGAAGTCCTTACAGTCCCAAATCAATAAAGAAACTAATTCAGAAGATTAACTCCTTAAGTCTGCCTGTGTATATTTCCTCTAGATCCTTCGTCACACCCAAACCAAGCTAGACTCTACACACAGTTTTGAGTTTTTACAGCCCCCCCAAGCCAGCCATGAGATTCCAATGATGGCCACTAGAGGTCGCTGGTCTACACGCTCACTTCCTGCCCAGATTCCTTGCAGCACAGATTACTAGACACTCTGGAAGTAGGGCAGGCTTCTTTTTTCCCCCCTTCTTCAACACAGCCTCGGGCCATCGGAGCTTCTGATGTCAGGGACCCTGCTGTGCAGGCTGCAGAATAAAAACCCTGCAAATAAGAAAGGTCACTGGTGTGCACACATCTACAGCTCATCTGAAATCTCTGCTTCCCAAAGCAGCTCAAGTTCTGAGTATCTTTCCCAGCTCCACATTCCAGCAGGAAGAGGAAGAAATCTGCAGGGATTGACTCTGTGTGTGTGTGTGTGTGTGTGTGTGTGTGTGTGTGTGTGTGTGTGTTTACAGATTTTGGCTCATATCCTGAGCCCAGAGATGACTAGAAAGGTCTCTGTACGAATTCTTCTTCTCTGATTCCCAAAGAGTTCCTGAGCAGGGTGCTGGCCTAATAACGACACAGCCTTTGAAGGCAGACCTTATCCAAGGAGCCAGGCTTCCTGTAGAGGTAGCAGTCAGCCGGGTTTTATTGGACAGACCTACAGAAGGGAGATCGGGAAACCGAAAGATGGGACAGACACTGTAGGTTAGAGAAGAAGAAATGCATGTAGCTCCCTAAGGTGATACAGACGGCGCATGGTCCTGTGCCCCATCTGGGGTTACATGGGCCAGGATGCTGATGCCAGTTATGCAGTTGGAATGAATAAATCGCTCATGGAACCCAAGGTAGGTGTTCAGGCACTAGGTAACAACCAGTACAGAGCTCAGTCTTGGAACAGCGAAGCTCCGGATCTTTCTACGATGACCGCCATGATTCCAGCTCAGCATACTGGTACTTTCTAAGCAGCATTCAGAACTGCTGGCATACTCCAAGGGAAAGGCAGATTTCCCAGGGCACCACAGTCAGAAGGATGTGTTTGTGAGCAAAGGGGCTGCCATGGGGTGCTGATTCCCTGAGTGGCAATCCACGTTCACCGGGCACTCAGTGGGTCTCGTTACTCCTCTGTGAAGTGGACTGAATGGCAGTGCCTGTCTCACAGGTCACTACGAGGTGTTGACAGACACAAAGTGTATAGTGTCTGGCACACGAGCACAGTTGAGTGTCGCTGAACCGTGAGCCAGCCACACGCTGATAAACAGATCATTATGGCTGGGTGAGCATCGTCGAGTGCACTTACACACGGCTGCATGGGCAGCACATCAGGAGGAGCATCTTTCTTGAGCAAGCAGACAGAGCAATGCGAGGAGCCCCCTCTTTCTGCTCTCGTAAGACACTGGCAACTTGTCTATCATAGTTAGGCACAGGTGTCAATTTGACAGTTGAGGGTTTGAGCCCTGGGCACATTTGTAGAGAATTAGTGGTTAAGCCCAGAGCAAACCTGCAGGAGATTGTCTAGCTGACAGGGAAGGCCCAACCCATGGTGGATGGGACTAGGCCCTGGAATAAAATACAGATTGCTGGTTGGAGAGAGTTGACATCCTTTTGTACACTTGGTCAGACATGCTGGTCTGGCAAGTAAGGATCGTCCCTCTCTCAGCCGTTATTTAGAGATGGTGTGGCCTGTTCCCTCGGCCCTGGTGTTGGTATGAGCTCTCCTGACAAGCTGGACTGAGAACTGTAACCAGACATTGTAAGAGAAAATAAACCCCTTGTTCCTTAAGTCACTTGATGGTCACTTGTCACCAACCATGCAGACGAACTGCTACATTGTGCTTACTATGCAAGAAGACCCTGAGGTGCCCCATGGTGTCAGACCACAAAAAGTTTCAGTTTTTAACCTACAATGTTGTCCTTGAGGAAAACCTCACTGCTCCCCAACCCCAATGTCCTTTAAGGTCTTGCACTGGGCTCCAACTTGGCCTCAGCTATGAAAGAAACTCCTTTTGAATGTTTATCTGCAGAACGAGAATAATGTTACCTCCCACTGAAGGAAAATTTCCTCCACCACGAGTTGTTGGGAATTTTCACATCCTTTAGCTGTTTCCACATGGTCCTCCCGGTTCTGTCACATGACACAGCTCTTGGGCACAGAACTCCCTCTCACACGATGTAAAGGACAGACAGCTCCTGAATTGCTCGAGCCATTTGGAACTACAGTGACCTCAGCGCTGGGGTCTGTCCAGCCTTCTCTTCCAACTCCGCAGCACATCTTTGCTCTAGCAGCCATCGTTGCAGTGCCAAAAGGGAAATATGGTCTGCTCACCCTTCGATCCAGCAACTGGAAGTTTCTCCAAATCTTATACAAACCTTCCTCAATACTTTCATGTTTTTGACATGGGGCTTCATATAGCCCAGGATGACCTTGAACTCCCAATCCGATCCTCCCGCCTCAATCCCCTGGTACTGGTATCTCTTTGCCTTCGGTAAATCAAATGTTCTAGCAGTTTCTAACACTCCACGTTTTTCTGGGTCACAGCTGAGGGATGGGACATGCCTGACTGAAGAGCAATAACCATCATGATTTTCTATCATAGTCCCTAAGTACTTTCACTTTCGCTGCCAGGTCAGCCTCGATGAGACCTTTAACTAACAACAGGGGCTGATTTGCAGACTTAAGATCCAGGATGAATGACACAGGTGAGGTTAAACCAAGCCCGAGTGAATGACGCAACCAAGACCCTAAACATAGAAATGTGATGGAAAGAATGTTGGAGTGGCACATGGCAGGCCCCTGATAAGCTTTTCCGACTAAATAAAACCAGCATGCACTACAACAGTGGCAAAATACAGCACTGCAAGCCTGTAGGCTGGTGGTATGCATCATCATTACGTATGTGTATAGTTTAAGTGACATACTTTTATATGACTCTCATCAGCACTGCTAAAAGAATGAGTGATGAGGGCATGATACTCACATGCCAATAGATCACAAACAGTAATGATACCAGCATGATGCTCAAATGTAATTAGGTCACAAACATGAGTGATACTAGCATAATGTTCACATGTAATTTAGGTCACAGACATGAATGTTACTAGCATGATGTTCACATGTCATTAGATTTCAAACATGAATATGATGTCCACATGTCATATCATGAACACAAATGATGTTGGTATGATGTTCACATGTAATTAGTAAGCATGAATGTTGCTAGCATGATGTTCTCATGCCATTAGGTCACAAACATGAATGATGCTAAGATGATGCTCACATATCATTAGGCCAAAAGCATGAATGATGCTAAGATGATGTTCACATGTCATTAGGATGCTCTCATGTCATTAGTTTCATATGTCATTAGGTCACAAACATGAATGATGCTAGCATAATGTTTACATGTATTAGTCACAAGCATGAATGTTGCTAGCATGATGTTCTCATGCCATTAGGTCACAAACATGAATGATGCTAAGATGATGCTCACATGTCATTAGGTCAAAAGCATGAATGATGCTAGCATGATGTTCATATGTCATTAGGATGCTCCCATGTCAACAGAGGAATTGCTCATTCCTTCATCACATCATAGAACTGCCATTGTGTAAGCAGTACCTCACTGACTGAACTTTGCTGCCTCGCCCATGCCACATACACTACTTATTATTGTGATCACCATGTTTTTGCCATTTCTTTTGTACAAAAGTGACAGCCAAGCCCTTCGTTTCCAGGCCGGCCATGTTTGGAAAGAATGCTAAAGAACTTTCCCTGGAATGCTGCCAATGTTTCATGGCTGAGCGATCACTTGTGATACTCTTTCTGCACGTTACTAGGAGCTTCTGAGGACAAGAGGAATAAGAATCACCTTCAAGTCACAAGAAAATGAATGATTCTCTCAAAGCACTCGTAACTGTGATTGCAAGATGCGCATTTCTTTCTCCTCCTCAAAAGATTGCTTGACCTCTGTCCCATTCTTTCCAAAAGTAGCATACTCAATGCAAGAGTGAAATTATATCTTATTTTGGAATTGTTTGCTATAAGAATGTTGAAAGAGCTAAAAATGGCTTCATTTGGCCAAAGGCATTTCGACTCAGTGACAGAAGCACAACACACTAGAAAAGGCCTTAGATGTTGAAATTATGGAAGATCAAAATATTTAGTGTCTGACCATGAAGCAGAAGAGTGATTAATTTAGTAGGAGTTTTTTTTTTTTTTTTTTTTTTTTTTTTTTTTTTTTTTTTTTTACACAGGCTAACTAACCTCCAAATTCAAATTTCTTTTAAAATAAACTGAACTTGATTTTCCAGCAGTGTTAAAATGGCTTTCCCATGATTTCCATTTGGCTTTCAGAGGTGCTGGCTGTTTTATATATATGTACATCACTGTCACACCCATGTTAAATTCCTAAGTAGCTTGGTGAAACTTAACAACACTTGACATAACAGGTACATTTCATCTTTCAGTCAGGAGTGATGTCGCTTTTGGTAGAAAGAAAGAAGAGATCGACCTGATAAGCAAATCGAAGAATGACCCCGTTTCTTACAAGCAAGGGAGATTAATAACGTGTTAAAAAGTTTACAAGGGATGGGCTGGAGAGATGGCTCAGGGGTTAAGACTTTGCCTCACAAGCAGAAGGTCTTGAGTTCGGATCCCAAGTCCTATGCAAAAATGCCAAGTGGAAATGGCAGCAGCCTGCACTTCTGGCCCTGGTGGGTGGAGCCTGGGAAATGCCAGAGCGAAACAAAAAGGAAGTAGAAGCAATCCAGATGATTTCTGAAGTAATCCTTGGTCCCTCACAGTGCCTAAAATTAAAAAAAAGAGAAAAGTTAAAAGGGATTCGTCTCAGGTCAAGAAGCTGACTCAGTGATGGGGGGGTTGCTTGCAGGCCAAGAAGCTGACTGGGGGTGGGGTGGGGCGCTTGCCTCAGAAACCTGATGATCCCATGTGGCACTACTGATTCAGGGAGGCCCTAGCCCGGGTTCCCGAATGCAGGAGGTCTGGCTACAGACAAGCCTGAATAAGGAACCACACAGGCAGAGGGATGGACAACCAATGGGCGGAGGGATGAACAATCAATGGAAAGTGGCCATCTAACCTGGACACCCAATAAACAGCTGAGATTGGTGGCTGCTCCTCTCCCTCCCCCGAGCAGAGAGGTGGCCACACCTGATTGGACCCCCGACACTATATAAGCCCAAACGCTTCCTGAGTAGAGTTGAGTCTGCGGCCAACTTGTTGTCGTCTGTGTGCTGCTTCTCGCCTGATTCCCGGGGTCTGGGTGGTGACCCCGTCACCGGCTCAGACCATTCGCCTCACGCCCACGAGGCCCCGCTGTTTCCCCTCTTCCCCCAGCTGGCCCGGCGGTGGATTCGGCAACAATCCCAGATCAATCCCCTGAGCCTACTTGAAAAGCCAGATGTGGTGCATCTGTAATCCACACTCCTCTGGTAAGATGGAAGGTGGAAAGAAAACTGGCTGGAAGCTTGTGACCCAGCGAGCCTAAAGCCCCTGGTGTCACACAGCAAGAGAAATAAGAGAGACCCTGCCTCAAGCAGGCCCAAGGAGTGGGCATCTCCTGACAGCTGCCTCAGTATCTTGGATGATGTCATGATATGTACCTACATTTTTCTACTGTTAAAATTGTATATCGATCTCTCTGATTTAAATGAATCCATTGTCTTCTCCCTCATCTACCCTGGCCTCTCTCTGAATCCCTCTCCCTCTTTCTCCCCTCCTCCCCCTTAAAGAAAGCAAAGTTTGCTTTGTGCTTGCTTATGATGTTAGGTTTGTGATCCCCAGCTAAAAATAATAAATAATAGCCCAAGAAAATCTACCTCAAAGAGCGTAAACTTCTGAGAAATGTTGACTTGGTTGGCTTCTTTCTGCTAATTCTTTGTTTATCTCTTACTTAGGCAAGAAATTATTAAAGATCTTTTAAAAATGTAAATGATTTAGGAAGGTAAAAAATAGGTCAGAACATGGGTAAAACACAAAACATAGGACATTTGATAAGTTCCTGGAGCAAATCAACTAAAGAACTTGTCAGCATTAGAATCTCTCTTATTCTTGGTTGACCAGATGCACTCTAAGCGTTTGCTTTAGCAAAATAACCATTGTTCATATTCATTTAGTGTGTATGTGTGTGTGTGTGTTCATATGTGCACATGCTTGCATATGCGTGCACATACATACTCACATGTGCATGTAGAGATAGAGGACCAAGTTGCATTGTTACCAGACCCTGGGTAACAGTCTGTGCCTCCAGAAAACCAGATTTGGTTGTCCATCTCAATAAGACAACAAAAGTCAAATTAAAGGTGAAACACAGAAAAAGGAGATTTATTCAGTGTGTTCATATTGGAAAGAGGGACATCCAGATATCAAACAAAATTTGTTTGTTTTTAAGATGTGTTATTCAATGCCGAATATCTTTTTACTCAAGAAATTGTTCTATTATCAAACTTAGTGAGGTGCGATTGTCTGATCTCCTAATGGAGATGAAAGAAAGGCACAAATGGAAGAGTTGGGATATTGTGGAGATTGCCCTTGTGGGCAGGGCCAGAAAATGAAGGCTTTATTGACTGGACTGAGCTACACAGCCTTCCCTCCCCCATGTCTATAACTCAGCTCTGCACGCAAATTAATTAATCTACTTTCTATTTATAAAAACTACCATTTCTTCCATCTAATCACTGCTGGCCTGTGGTCATGTTGAAATTTGAGATATCCTGGGCATTGCAAGATGGTGGCACTAATCTGTGGTCTATACAGTCCAAACGGGGTAGTCTCCGCCATTGTGACAGGTAAAATCGCCTCTGGAGAGTCTCAAAGGTCCCTTAAGGTGGCAAAATTACCTCTTATTGAATACAATTGATCAAAATCTATTCAAACATTCGTTACAGGGAAGAGAGACCTGAAAAGATTTGTGTTCTGCCTTTGGGGGCCTTGAACTCTTGGGGTTTGTTTTGTTTGTTTTTGTTTTTTGCTTGTGTGTGTGTATGTGCGTGTGTGTGAGTGCCTGTATGTGTGTCTGTATGTGTGTGTCAATGGAGGGCTAAGGGTGATATCATAAGCATCCTAGATGGCTATTCAACCTTACAACTTTGATCTGAGCTTTCCCAGACTCTGCCTTCCAAGGTTAGAATTACAGGCCGCCGCCATATCCACTAGCATCTTTTTACTTGGCATCTGGAGATCCCAATTCAGGTCCATTTGCTTGCCAGTCACCTCCCCAACCCTGTGAAGTCTTCGCTTAGAAAACTGAATGCATGAATTTGGAAACAACATGAGTGAAGGCATGAGAAAAGGAGTGAATCAGTTGTTTTTGAGCCTTACTTTTCTCCTTGGAAAAATCAGAGGTCCTGTAAAAACATCTTCTGAGCCTTCAGTGGGTCATAAGTATCATGTGTGGCACCTGCTTCTTCACACTGCTCCAGTGACCAAGAGAGAAGATATAAGAACATTGCTCACTGCAGCCTCTGACACATCCTAGGTGCTCCTTCAAGGGTTGCCATTATCAAAGCCAGTCATTCTCACGAAACAATGGTCATCAGCATGTTTTAAAACCATATGGTCTAAGTTATTGCAAATTCTAACCCATGGGTCAGCAAAGTGGCTCAGTTGGTTCAGTGTTTGCCATACAAGCATGAAGACCCAAGTTGGATCTCCTAGGACACACATAAAAAGCCAGGTCTGCTGGTGGATACCTGTAATCCAGACACAGGAGCATGCCCGGGCCTCGCTGGCCAGCCAATCTGACTGAATCCATGTATGTCAGCCTCAGTACGACACTATCTCAATCAATGTGGACCGTTGTTGAAAAAACACCTGACATTGACTTCTGGCTTCCACAAGCACACACATGTGTAGACATACACGTATACACATACACGTTCATGAACACATACACAAAAGTAAGTACAAACTCTAATCCTTAAAATAGCTTTCAAACGCCTCTTGTGTTCATAATCATAACATAACAGCTTGGGACTCTGTTTTGCATTGTTTGAGAACTTTGAGCGTGAGGAGAACTCGCACTCCTTGCTCAGCCTCCTGAGTCCTGGGATTGGGGGTACATGCCCATCTGCTTCTCTCCTGTTCTATAAACCAAGAAACAGTCTCAAAGAAGGGATACATCTCATTTGTGGCTCAATAGGAACCCAAGACTAATTGCAACTTCTTGTACCTCCTGTGTATTATCTGCTGAAAACTGCGTGAGTGGAAGCACAAATCCCGGAGTGGCATCGCCACAGGGGTGTGGTTGGCATTCAGTGGGGACACCTGTCTTTTCCTTTCCAGACACTACTATTTCTAGCCCACCGCATTCCACTTTTAGAACACGAAAATCAGAACCCTTAAACATTCTGGTGCTCATACCAAGCTGAGCCTCACAGTCTAAGGTGTCTGATTCTAGGTGCCAACTCGTCTCTGGTGCCCTATGCACACAGTTGGGTGCGATTCAGAGTTGGGGATTTTCTCTACTGTTTCGTATGCAACCTCTTCCAAGAAAACCTTTGGCTCACTGCTCATTGCGATGAAGTCATGGATCATTTCTAAGATCCTTCATTCACCAACATCATCATCTGGGGGGGGGAGAGAGAGAGAGAGAGAGAGAGAGAGAGAGAGAGAAAGAGAGAGAATTTTTGTGTCACACTGCCAAGTCTTTGGGGCATGATTTTCCCGAGCAGTTGATTGGGGGAGACCCTAGTCTGCCCACGGCTTCAATCCCAACCAAGATCAAGGGTGTCAGAAGCAGCTGAGAAAGAAGACAAAGGTAGATGTGTCAGAAGTTACATTTGTTCCAAATACTAAATTTGAATTTCAGAAAATATTGACATTTACCATCTGAGAATCCAGAGTCAGCGCTCCACACCTGGGGGAATTTAGCTTCTCTTCCCCAACCCTCTCTCTCTCTCTGTCCCCAACTCTCCACCTCCCTCCACCCCCACACACAGACAGAGAAAATGGTCACAGCATGGGGTAATTCAGCAGTGTGCTTTTAAAAGGAGCATCAGATTTATTCTAGATGATCTGCTCTCGACATGGATAATGCTATGGGGTGGAATAAAGGCCTCCAAAGAGCGATTTCTATTAATAAATCGTCAGGTGAAATGTAACAGCCAGACACCAGTACTCATTCTCAAAGAGGGAATTACAATGACACAGCCCCTTTTAGAAGAGTACCAGGACCTTTTTTGCTTAGAACAAAAACATATTTTTCATTTAAAGAATAGCAAGAAAGGAAGAAATAGCAAGGACAAAGTAAAATTAAATGTGCATTTTGGGAACCAAATAAGTTAAAATATCATTTGAAGCCTTCAATTTAGGAACCCATGAGATGTTCTCCCTTAATTTAAAATGCACTAGATAATAGAAATGGGACACATGAATTACAAATATTGTAGCACACTGTGTACAAGACATGCACGTGGACTACATTATGTCTAGTGACCATTTTATTGAAGTTTGGGAAGACAACCCTCAGTTTAGATGCATTCTGTCTAAGAATCGAAACACACACACACACAAATAAAGAAATAAATTTGAAATATTAGGAGTGAGAAATGAAGCACAGAAACATTGGATTTGTAAGCAAATAAGTGGTCTGCCAGGCTGGTGTATATAATGGAGACAGCTTTAACAAAATGATGACCATCTGCAAGCTGGAGAGGGTCAAAAGCAGGGGCCTGGTCCAGGAAGCCGGGTGCCCTAGCAGTCGGGGTCCTGGGCTAAAAGCCCAGAAGGTCCCTGGAGAGTGTCAGGTAGTGAACACATTGAAAGCCTAAGCAAGTGGAATCTGATGTCAGAAGTGAGGATAGATATATTCGCTTGGAAAGAAAGGGGCTGGCTGAGAGTCCTGCCTCCATTTAACCCTTGTCAGAGTTAGGCATAGGTGTCAACTTGACAATTGAAAGTTTGCGCTCTGGGCACATTTGTAAAGAATTAGAAGTTGAGTTAAGCTCTGAACAAGTCTGCAGGAGATTATCAAATCGACAGGGAAGCCCAGCCAACGGTAGGTGGGACTAGTCCCTAGGAATGACCAGATTGGGGAGGGTGGTAGAGGAAGTTGGCATCCTTCTGTTCACTTGGCCAAACATGCTGGTCTGGCCAGTGAGGAGTGTCCCTCTCTCAGCAGTGGATATAGTGTGGCCAGTTCCTTTACCTCCTAGTATTGGCATGATGTCTCCTGCCAAGCCAGACAGTGAACTGTAGCCAAGAATTATAAGCCAAAATAAAACCTCTTGTTCCCGTAAGCCATTTGGTCATGAATTTATTGGTAACATGCAGAATACCCACAGCATCCTCCACCTTCTCTTTTCCTCTGTGCCATCCACATTCAGAGCCAGTCTTCCCTACAACCCACCTCTCCTCATGTCATCATTATCTGAAATGACTGCTCACAGACACACAGGTGTGCATACAGGCCTTGGCAGCTATTGATCCAATCCCCTTTCATTCTTTCAAACCCATCAGATAACTGAAAGCGAAAGTGGGAACATTCTTAACTACAACTCCAAAACCTATGAAATACAATGCAGAGGCCGCTACAAGAGTCTATTCAGTGTGAAGACGTCGGCTATTCCACTAGAAGGGGTAAATATTGATCTTACATTCACTGTAACAACTTAATGTCTATTATATTCTTTAGGGCGTATACCAGAAAAGCTACACAGGAAGATGTAGTCAACCATACAACAGAAAAATCACAATGGAGTTATGTGACACATTCAAATGCTACAAAACAAGTCAGTGGAGAAGAAGCAGAGGGGTGAAGACAGGGGGAGATAAAGCAAAACAAATGGCAGAAAGTAGATCTAAAGTAGGTAACATCGATCATTATCCTAAATGTAAACGACCTAAATAAATCAGTTCAAAGACAGAGAGTGTTAAATTTAAAAAGAAATGGCCCAACTGAATGGTGTTTATAAAATCTCTTTTTAATACAACCATACTTATGCTCTGTATGCAGACGGAAAGCACACATACAAGAAAACACACCTAGCACACATATATAAGAAAACAGCAGGTGCCACACAAGCCGTAACTACAGAGAAAAGAGAGAAGGAAGGAAGAGCAAAGAAATTGGTGGGACATTACATGGCAGAAATATTAATTCACTGGAGGTCCCTGGAGAGTGTCAGGTATTGAACACATTGAAAAGCCAAAGTAGGTGGAGTCTGATGTCAAGGAGGGAAGTGAGGATAGATATATTCGCTTGGAAAGAATGGAGCTGGCTGACAAGTCCTACCTCCACTCAATCCTTTTCAGAGTTAGATAGATGGTAAAGTATATGTTGCATAAGAACGAGGAATTGAGTTTGGATTCCAGCACCCACATGAGGAAGCTGGGCACGGTCAAGTGCACTTGCAATAGCACCGGCACAGGGTGTGGGTGAGACAGACCAGCAGATTGCAGGGCTCTGTAGCGGCTGTAATTCTGGCCCTGGAAGGCAGAGCCTGGAAAGCAAAAAGAAGATAAGATAGAGCAATCCAAGATGATTCTCAGTGTCACCCTTAGTCCTCCACAGGCACACACACTAAAGTGTCCTCTTACACACATGCATTCGTGCACAAAAGGGGGTGTGTGTGACAGAGAAAGAATAGCTGCAACACATACACATAAAAATTAAAGCAAAGATATATTTATCCTAAATGTGTATATTCCATAAAGGAAAGTTTTGATATACACAAAGATGAAAAATGATAGAACCTCAGGGAGAAATGGACAGATGCACATTCACAGCTGGACACTGCCGTGCTTGATGGAGCAAAGACACAGACTCAGAAGTCGAGAGTTGGACAAGGGACCCCAGGATGGCATACAAATGAGTCAGAACTTTGGGTCTTGCAAGCAATCATCACTTACCTCAACTTTCTGTTAAGAAGCCTGAGTTATTAAAATGAAAATCCAGGCTGGAGTAGTGCATACCTAGTTCAGTAGCAGTTCATAGTTTCCTAGCAAGCAAAGGGGCCTAGGCTTGACATCCAGAGCAGGAGAGAAAAAAATTAAGAACAGGAGAAAGGGAGGAAAAAAGAGACAAGGAAGGAAGGAGGGGAAGGGAGGAAGAAATTAAAATAAGAGTGAGGCAGAGAAGGTGAAGCAAATCTATTCTTGCTTCATTTTCTTTTTCCATTTTCTAGTGTATGTGTGGAGGTGTATGCATGTGTGTGTGCTTATTTGCACATTTTCACACAAGCAGGTGTGCATGTATGTAACTGTCATAGTTACGCACAGGTGTCAACTTGACAGTTCAGGGTTTGAGCTCTGGGCACATTTGTAGAAAATTAGTGGTTGAGTTAAGCCCAGAGCAAACCTGCAGGAGATTGTCTAGCTGATGGGGAAGGCCCAATCCGTGGTGGGTGGGATTAGGCCTGGGAATAAAATACAGAGAGCTGGTTGAGAGAGTGGGCATCCTTGTGTACACTTGGCCAGACATGCTGGTTTGGCAAGTAAGGATTGTCCATCTCTCAGCCACTATGTACAGACGGTATGGCCAGTTCCCTCGGCCCTGGTGTTGGTGTGAGCTCTCCTGCAAAGTTGGATGAGGAACTGTAACCAGTCTATCATAAGAGAATAAACCCCTTGTTCCCTTAAGCTGTTTGATGGTGATTTATCAGCAATCATGCAGGCTGACTGTAACAGTATGTGTGCATGCATGTGTGTGCACATGTAGAGGTCCAAGTTTGGCATCAGGAATTGTCCTTGATCACTCTTCCACCTTATTCTTCTGGAGACAGGGTCTCTAATCAAACTGAGAACTCACTAATATGGCTCATTTGGCTATCCAAGTTGTACTGGGGGATCTCCAGTTTTTGCCTTGGAATGTTAGCATTATAGGTAGGCTGCCATGCCCACTGGGCATTTTACATGGGACTGGGTATCTGAACTTTAGTCCTTTTTCTTGTGCAGCAGCTCTTTAGCCCTACTAATGCTTTCTGTGCATAATCTTTCATACAAACAGAAGCATTCCTCTAAGATTATTTCCACCTGTTTCCTTAAAATACGACTGACTTCAGTACTTCGGCAAATCATTTCTCCTTCTGAATTTCCTTTATCTTTATCTGACAAATGAGGATAGTTTGCCCAATTCCCCAACCCACTTAGACTTCACCTCACTAAATCTTCCATATCTAAGTTTCCCAGAGCTTTTACTTTCTGGGCAGTGTTTCTTTCTAGACTGGCATTTTCAAAACGTTCTATACCAGAGCCAAGCTTATCTTTCCATCTTTCTGCTCAACTTGCAAGGAAAAATCTGAAAGATACCGCAGAGTGGAAGCTGGCTTGCTGTCGTTCGGTCAAAAGGTTCTGGTCTGGAAACCTCCAACTTACCGTGAAACAAAGGCAGAAACCAACACGGAAAAGTCAGAAGTGGAGCAAGTTCCAACCAAACATCTTGTTTTATTTTTTCTGCTGAAATCGTTTTTCCCCGTTAGGTAGACATAAGCGCAGGCCATATTTAACCAAATACTATTTATGCATAATGAGAAACATGGTGATTTTGCTTTAGGAAAGTTACATATTATAAACAAAACCTGACAAACTGTTCAGACATTGGTAATGTAAGAAGAAAAGGAATAAATTAAAAGCTAACCACATTCTTCTCAGCTTTCTTGTGGGCTTGGTCCAAGCCGCTCAAACAATTGCAAAATATTATTCAAGTAATGTTCAGCCATTCTGCTGTTATCATTTTAATTTGAGGAACATTTCATGAATATTTACCTTATTGTGCTAGCTAGTTCTAAACTCTGGAAGACATGAGGTGTGAGGAGTTATACAAGAACGTCTTACTGGACTTACTGAAAATTCCAGCGAAGAATATAAGGTAATATAACTATTGCTTATGTAGCACATGCCTTGTGCATGTGTGTTCATGTGAGCAGGTGGAAGCCAGAGGTCACCATCAGTTGTCTTCCTCGCTCTTTCTCCGTCTTGTTTTTCTGAGACAGACTTTCTCGCTGAACCTGAAGCTTGCTGAATTGAATCCTCTTGCCTCTGCCTGCCCCACACTGAGATTACAAGAACACACCACCCCGATTTCCCTTCAGTTGCTGGGGATCAAACTCAGCCACTTATGCTTGTGATGCAAGCACATTACTGACTGGACTATCTCACCCGCCTGGCACAGGGCTTGTTAGCCTGGGAAGACACAGTGCTTTGCTCAGGATGTGGCCCACCTGAGTTATTAGAAGACACAAGAAATTGATTCCACAGCTAGTCTTGCTTCACTTGTCCCTGAAGAAGGAATCTCTCTACAAGAATGGGTCACGCTCAGTCTGCTGCTCTGTTATATGTTTGTAATATATTCATGTTTATGTATGTAATATGTTTATAATATATCATAACTTATATATTATATATAACACATATAACTATATGTAATATGCTTATATATACAAATGAGCAGGCTTTTTCAGTTTTAGTCTTTATGTTTACCTATATAACTCACCTCCCACACACTATAGGGTTGATACAAATTTTTAAGACTGTAAGTACTATGCTTTGAGTCCAACACAAACAGTGCTTCCCACAGTCCCTCCCCTTCGCCCAGGGATCACTTAAATGCAACGCCTGGCCAGCAAGCCTGGAACAGGGCTAGAGATTTGCATTTGTCTGCAAGCTTCTGTTGATGGTGATCTAGGGCGTGCATCTTGAGTAAGAACACAGGCAGGAAATGTCACATGTAAGCAGTGTTCAGACCCAGCCGGAAATGATATGAACCATAAATCTCAGGCTGGACAGTGCAACAAGCACAGAACCTCCAACTGAGAGCTACTGGAACATTATCTAGCGAGACTGACCTCCTAGGTCTCGCAAGGCTGAAATATATTCCTACACCCTCCAACTGTCTACTATTTACTTTCCACTGGGGTTGGGCTTTTAAATGTCCTTTGCTACCCACACATCGATGGTAGAGTTTATTAAGTGAAATAAACCAAGCAAAGAAAGACGAACCCCACATGATCTCACTTCTGTGTGAGATTAGAAGACGCTGATGTCCAGGAAGCCAAGAAGAGAAGAACCACGGTTTCCAGAACAGGGGCTGGGATATGGGAGCGTGAATGGAGAACGGGAGGGAGTTGGTCAGTCACGGGTCCCAAGGTAACAGCTCCATAGAAAGACCCCGATGGAAAAGCAGGCTTCAGATGTTTCCATTGCAATGAAATGAGACCTGTGCGTGGTGACAGCAGTGCTAATTGCTGTAATTTTATTATTACACAGAATTTACAAGTGTCGAAATACCCTACTGTATCCCATAGATATGTTCAATTATTATGTGTTGATAGGAAACAGCAGTGACCGTCATGGACCCAGGTTGGGAGACGCACTCTCCCCACTGAACGGTGAAAGCTGGCTCTCTTCCATTGAAATGATCTCATGTGTTGGCCCAAGGGAATGAATCCTCTCTTTTCTCCCCCCAAAGTCACTGCCCAGGCCACCTACCAAGAAGAAAGCAAGAGAGTCAGTGTTCAGAGAATTCCAGAAGGTATGGTCTATAGTCTGAATGAGAATTCACCCTGGCACAAGGCTGTAGGTGGCCAGTGATTCGGGGCAGGACAGTTCAACCTGTCATGGCTGCCAGGCCTGGGTCCTGGATTTTCAGAGTCATCTGAAATCTGTTTTCCCTGACCTTAACTCGGAAAGGTGTCTTGTTGACCATTCTGAGAACTGTTGTGACCATAGTTTACCTTCTTCTGATTGTCTCGTGAATGTATGTCAAAGAGAAAGAGAGAAAGAGAGAAAGAGGGAAAGGAAGGAAGGAAGGAAGGAAGGAAAGAAGGAAGGAAGGAAGGAAGGAAGGAAGGAAGGAAGGAAGGAAGGAAGGAAGGAAGGAAGGAAGGAAGGAAGGAAGGAAGGAAGGAACGCTTTTTCTCACTTGCTTAGAAATCATTAGAATCATTAGAAAATTCTCATCATAACCAAGTCAAAGACATGGAAAGGAATCTTTACCCTTGCCCTGCACGAAGTCCCTTTGGAACAGAGGGTGAGGAGCTTTGCTGCCCCCTGAGCGTGGGACAAGCACACTGCAGGGAGCGACACTAACACGAGCAGTGAGCACAGGAACGCAGTCTTCTGCTCTTCTGAAATCGTTGCTAATGGTTGTGAATGACGGCATCCTTCGCTGCTCCCAGATCCCTGCAGCTTCCTTTAGGAATGAGGATCTCAGACTTTGCCCCAAGCCCATGGAAATCACACGAGAAATTAACACCATCACCTCTAAGCTGCCTCCTTTGGAGACATCGACATCTTTTCAAGGCTTTTTTGCTCGACTCTCCCTCTCCTCCCACACTCCACTGCCTCTAACCCTTCGGTGGAATTGCAAAAAGCCAGAGAATCCTCAATGGGCCACGGAAAACCACATGTGAGTGAGAGTCCTCAAGGGACAGAAAGCCACGTGTGAGCACCAAGTGCCTGGCTGTGGCTGTGACTGGCCAATGTGTGGCCTATTGAAATGACTTAACATCTCTTCAATTTCTATTTGTGGTAGTTGGAAGAGTCAATTTCATTTTTTTCTATCTCCAAATAGCTAGGCGTTTAATTTTTTTTTCAGAACTCCTAAATATAACCAGGGACTTCTAATTTATGAGACCAAAACCCCCTCATGAATGAAAAGTGTCTTATCCTCTTTGGACATGAAGCTTGACCTTATAAAGGTCAAGATTACCTGGGTGAATCCACCCAAAATCAAGAAGGGATCCATGGCTCCATCCACCATTAATTTTGATCAGCCCAGCCGCTTGTGGTTGACAGACCATTTCTGAATCACTATTCCTCCCATTAAACCTTCTTTCTTCACCCCTCTTTCGTTGACACCTCCAATCCAGACCCACACCAGGGGATGCTTATGAGAAACGAAAGCCTCTTTGTTTACCAACAAAATGTTGATTCTCACAGGAAGTAGAACTAAGTCTTTTTTCATAAAGCAACCTTAAAACATCCACACAAAGCCACTTTGAAAACAAAAGGCATGTTATATCCTTGTGTGTATATCAGGCTCTGCCGTCTAGAGCAAAACTGCAGGTCGCTGCCATATCCTCCTGGCATTTTTACATGGGATCTGGGGATCTGAACTCAGGTCCTTTTGTGTGTGAGTTAAAACTCCAACCCATCATTTGTACCTTTGCCAGGAAGAATACAGGTGAGGTGGTCTCGTGGTGAGTCAGAGGGCAGCCGTCACCACAGCTCCAGATGACGCGACTCAGAAGAACAAAGCTCAGGAAGCGTGATCTCAAGAGACTTGGCATTTCAGTGCATCCAGATCCAGTTCCAGATGGGAGAGCTGGGGTCAGATGTCAGGAAGGAAGGCGATAGAATTCTGAATGGCAAGAATAATGAGTGCAGGCACGCTAATGGACAGTGAGATCAGAACCCAAGCCTGAGCACGGGCCGGGGCCTTTCCATTAATAATGATGGCACCAGCTAAGAATGAGACAGACGAGAGACCGACTCGCTTCAGCCTGCATGCCGCCAGTAAGTTTGCGTGCAGCATCCTGCAACTCCGCTCCTCGGAGGCAGAAAAGTGCTGGGCACCATTCCCAGAACATTGCTAACTTTTCTTCTTTCTTCTTTGGTCCACATATTATAATCGTATGTTTTTTTTTCTTTCTTTCTTCCAAAGCCATTTTCAACTCAAGAAATGGAGAGAATATGCGGTCCACATGTTACCCAAGTTTAGATCTAGTTCTCGCCTGGCAAGTTCTGTGCTGATATTCAGCTCCGAAGGAATTGGTGGTGGTTTTTGGGGTGCATGGGATGACGACCTGGCTGCAGAGAATTCTTTCCCTGGGGCGACAGAAAAGAATGTCTACTTTCTCCTTCACCTGGAAGGTCCCCAAAGTTTAACTTAGGGAACCAGTAAAGTTCCTGGTTACAGAGCACAGGTGAGGGGTGAATTACAAGAGCTAGCAGCTGGGCCTGGGGAGATAATTCAAGGGCTAAAGCCTTTGCCTCACAAGCAAAAGGACCTGAGTTCGAATCCCAGATCCCATGTAAAAACTCCACGTGGAAATGGTGACAGTCCCTGAGAGGTGAAACCTGGAAAACCCCAGAGCAAGCAGTAAGAAGGTAGAACAATCCAGGATGATTCTCAGAGTCACTCTTGGTTCTCCGCGGGGACATATAATGCTCTCTGATACACACAGACACCTACACACACAAAAGTTAAAAAAAAAAACCTGAGTATTTACATTGGAAAGTTTCACTCCTGCATGAATGACAGCTTCCCGTTCACTGTACAGATGGAGCCCCCCCCCGCCCTCACCCCCCAGAACCTCCACACATTATGTACACGGCCCGTCCTGAGCTCAGGAGGCCCTGCGTGCTGAGGACTGAATCACACACAGCTTCTGAGAGCAAGCCAGAGCAGCTGGGGTCTCAGGTGAACTTCCCCACCCCTCCTTCCGTGAAGACAGGTCAACAGTCAACAGCCCTGTCTTTGGGGGCAGGGGGAGAAACAGTCCCAACTGTTCCGAGGGTGGCAGGGGTGGTGGTTGTCACAGGCTAATGCTCTGTGACCCTCAGAGACCATGGCAGCCAGCCTGGAGCCTGTGAAGCTCCTTTGAATCTTTGAAAACTTGGACCCCCAACTCCCTCTCTTAATTCTCAACAAGCAATCACAACAAGATGTTAGCGCTCAGTCAACTTAGCTTCCTCTCTCTTCTCCCGCAAGGTTCTGGGCGGTCATCTTTGTCCTCACTGCTCTGCTCTCCTCTGCACCACCCATCTCTGTGTCCTTCCTGCTAGACGCGAATATCTGATTTACACATGAACTGTATGGATTGATGCACAGGATTTTGGGAGGTGGGGGGTGGAAAGTGGCTTATGGGTTAAAGGCTTTAACTAGAAAGCAAAAAGACTGAGTTCAGACCTCCCCCCCACTCATATAAAAAAGTACCAGGGGTGGGTGGTAAGGTAAGGAGGGATTCTCAAAGTCACTCTTGGTCCTCCTCAGGTACCACAGTGTTCTCTAATATACACAACTAGTCTGCACTTCAGGCCCTGAAAGGCAGAGCCTACAATAAGGAGGTAGAGAAATCCAGGGTCCTTCCTGATATCACCCTTGGGCCTCTACAGGTACACACTTAGCTCTTGTACACACACACACACACACACACACACACACGCATGCAACTTCCCTATTGCCCCTTCCTCTCTGCTCTCAGACTTACAATACTCTCACAATACTGCCAATTTATGATTCTCTTGACAGTACAGCCACGTTGTCTGGTTCCTCAGTGTTAGAACCTGAGATTTAGCTGGATGCACTGCAGCTTCACCTTCTCAGCTCTGTGCTCAGAGCGACCCACAGGGCAAAGGCAGGAAGGAAGGGGGAAAAGCAAACACCTGGGAAATTCATTTCTTGCAAGTCACTCCTCCAAGTTTCAAGCTCCTTCCACAGTCGGTCGGCTCTGACCTACTTTTCAGACTCTTCTGCATTGGATCCTTTTCTGTCTGAGAGAACAGTCATCCTTACTTAACTTTCCACCAGGGCCCGCTCTTGCCTTCAAGCACACCGCACCTCCTGTCCCTTTCTAGCAACATCCTTCCTTCTCTCTTGCCTCCTGAACACTCTGTGTCTTACTTTGTCTTCCTTTTCCTTTGCTGAGGTCCTTAAAAACATACTTGCCGCACAACCATAGACTCCACCTCTGGAAGGGGCAGGTTCACAGGGTCCACCCTTTCTCACAGATCAGAACCTTAGAGGCTGTAAAAAATGCAGAAGGAGAATCTTGTGGGGCTTTTTGAAAATTAAACTAAGCAGCTAACTGGAGGAAGAAAGCTGGATCTTGGAGAAATGGCTTGTAAGAGAGCCTACTCTCCAAATGCCTTTCTGTTATTTTCTTAGAGCTCCACCCTAGGGCACCCCCGTCACATGGAGGAAGAGGTCAGCTGTGCAGGGTATTAAAATCAAGAAGTTGATCCCCAACTTTCTCAACTAAGCTCTGTGCTTGGAGCAACCCAAAAGACAAAGCCAGGAAAGAAGGGGGACAAACAAACACCTGAGAAATTCATTTCTTGCAAGTCACTAAATGTCATGGTTTGAAATGTGTCCCCCACAGTCTCATGTGTTTGGCAAGGTCATGGCACCTTGAGAGGTGGAGCCTTGCTGGAAGAAGCAGTCGCAAGGGGTGTCCCTTGAGGTGGATTAGTCCCACCCTACCTCCAGGAGAAGTCTGCCTTTGCTGCAAGCAGTCTGCAGCTCTCAGCTTCCAAGATGATTGCGGTGACTTAGCCTCCTCCAGCTTTGGCCAGCCAGCCATGCCGCCTCTGTTTTGAGAGACCTAACTGTTACACTAAAGAAATGGTAAGAAGGGTCATCATGAGCCACAAAGCATGGAGAGGAGAGGGCAGAAAAAGGGAGTCCTCAGTTCTGGTTAGAAACTCACCAAGTTCCGTGCTGGAAAGGTGGCTCAGGGGTCAAGCCTCTGCCTTGCAAGCAGAAGGTCCTGAGTTCGGATCCTAGACCCCATGTATAGACGCCGGGCGGAAGCCAAGGCGGTTTGCGTTTCTGGTCCTGGTGGGCGGAGCCTGTGAATCCCGGGCAGAGTAAACAAGGAGGAGGTGGAGGCGTCCATACTGGTTTCCGAATTCGCCCGTGATTCTACACACACACATGTGCACACATTCACAATTGAATAAAAAAAAAAAAAAAAAGAAACTCACCAAGTTCATGCACCAAAGTTCCACATTAAGTTTCCTCTAAGGTGGAACCAAAGGCTGTGAGAGCCCGAATGCCATCCTGCAGTGGCCCAGCTCGGGGCTCATTCTTCATTGGTGTGTGCCTGAGGCCTACAGGACAGGCCAACCTGAGGCTAGAACCACACCCACTTAAGAACATTCTGTGCGCTGGCTGAAGTGCAGAAAACAAGTGATTGCACACCACTCAGCCTTACACAGGGTAGGAATCGCTCACAACTCTAAGGCTCAGGGACCAGCGCATCACAGAAGAAGGGGAGGTAAGAATGTAAGAGCCAGAGGGTGGGGAGAGATGCGGGCAGACATCCTCTGAACCAGACAGGGCTGCTGCATCCATAAATTCACTCCCGCTTTTTGTCCTCCCAAAAGACCTACACAAGATTTTCTCTATCAGCAATTCACCAAGGAAGGGAAAAGATCATCAAGCAGCTCCACAGTTTCCTGAGTGACTTTTGGGGGTTAACGTTGAATAGAGTGGGGGTGGGGGAGCTGCTTGTCTTGATGACGTAACCATGGATGGAGCTCAGTGGATCACACATATGAAAAGACATGAAAGAAGGCAGGGAACTGGTAGGGTAGAAGGAGGTTTATCACGGGTGAAGAAAGGAGGAGGGCATTAGGTGTTAAGAGGCGAAACTAACATAAATTCACTGTACTTGAGTACGAAACGCTAAAAGAATAAATTAAATAGAAGTGAATGTTTTATGTGAACTTTCCTTGATTGTTTGCCTAATAAATCAGAGAAAAGAATCAACATTTCCCAGAGACTCATAACGATAGTCTATGCAATATAATATTCACAGTGTTGAAGACACAATCTTTGTATTACTCATATATAATATTAGAAAAATTCCCAAGAAAAAGACTAGGAGTACATGTCACCCAAAGATGACACAGATGTTAAATATTCAGACAGAGGTGTTAGAACAGCTATTGTACCCAGGGTCCTTGAAGCAAAGTTAAATAAACATGCTCACAGTGAACAGAAAGAAATACATTCTCTGTAGAGAAATACAAATCGTAAAGGGAGCTGATTGGAAATTACAGCACTCCAAAGCATAGTAGCTAAAAAAATTTTTAAAAATCATTGGATAAGCTCAAACAAGTACAGACATTATAGGAAAAAAAACAAAAGGAGTCTACATTTAAAGACATGTCAATAAAACTTATCCAATTCAATGGCCAGAGAAAGAAAAACAAAACACAACAAAATGAAAGTAGAGCTGCAGGGACTTGCAGAAAAATATCAAAAGCTCTAACCTAGATGCTGGATTGCAGAGAGAAATGAAAACCAAAATGGAGCTGAAAGTTTCCACAACCGCAGAAAGATGAATGGAAAGGTCAAAGTAACTTTACAGATGAAAGCAACCAGTGAGTCCCAAGCAGGTGAAAACTTCAAGGAAACCACATTGCACGCATCGTAATCAAAAGCCTGAAAAGCAAAAGTTAAAAACAAACAAGTTAAAAAAGCAGAAATTATTGCATCCAGGGGATGCACGATTCAGGGCATTTTGACTGTTTTATCGGAAACTGTGGAAGCCAGAAGTAGGCACATCAGCGTCTTCCGTGTTGACAGACCAATCACAAGGCAGGTTTCATATTTAAGAGAGAGGCTGGAAGATTAAAAATATATGGTTTGGGACCCGGAGGTTGGATGGAGAGGTGGAGTTCAGAACTGTGGCAAAGTTCAGAGACAGGAGATTCCCTGGGTGTTAACTAAGGGCTGACTGACTCTCCAAACACGAGCACGTCAGACCTCAGAACACAGCACGCCCCACCACTGATCATCGCACACATGTACACAGCAGAGTGACCCCTGTAAGCCTGGAGACAGAAAGCAATTGGCCTCAGAGGGAAGGCTGCAGGGTCTTGGGACCAACAACTGTGGTGACGTGAGTTCTTTCTCCAACATATCCACCAGGTCTCCCTCTTGTACCCTGTTTCCTATTCTTTCAACTCAACATAACTAATTCATACGTAGCCTTGATGGCCTAGTTCACATGCAACTTTATTTAGTTTATAACAAAAACTTCCTAGATACTCACAATGCACCCGGAGCTGAATCTGACCGTAAAGCCCTCCTGGATCATCCTACTAAAAACACCCAAAGCTATTTATCTCCTCTCCGAATCTTCATATCAATTCATTACATTCATTTTGGACTAGGTATTAGTGGGCCACGAACCTGTATGCTCATATGATCTGAGGATGTGCATTATATACCTTTGGGTTATGAACAAAGTCTATCACTGTCACTTTAATGTACTGTGCTTTGTACTCTGAATGAAAAGACTGAACAGACATCCTTTGCTCTACCTAAACTTAGCTGACTACTAGCAGTCATGGAGAATAATGTGGATTGTCTATATTTTTTTAAAAAATCCCACTTAATAGAATAATTATGTGCTATAATTAGCAAGTGTTATCAAATTTGGAATTCAAAAAGAACACTAATATACCATGGAATTATTTCGTGTAACTTTTTGAATTTTATTCATGCTCGGAAGAATTCCACAATATAGGTTTAAAGGAGAATTTGAAAAGTCAGTGAAAGAAACTTGCTTATCATGCCTAGAGCCTTGAAGTCAGTTCTTAGCACCATAGAAATAGGAAGATCAAGCCCTTAATTTACAAAGTTAAATACTGAGAGATAAGAGTCTTCCAAGTTTGATGCCAGACAGGAGAAGGTGAGTTTCTTAACTGGTTGTTAGCCAATGGTTGACAAGCCCCTGGTAAGGCCCCCGTGACCCAGCAAATAGTCGGGTTATTACCAGTATTGATATTCTTGTTAGAATCCAGTAGAAAAATACTTTTAAAAATCATGAAAAAAATCACACATGCAAATAGACATGAAAGTAAGAGGGAGACTGGAAAGGAAAAAATATGAAGTGGAACAGAAGGGGGAATGAGCGTGCATAGCAAGGGGTGAAAATACGTGAATTCATGGTATTTATGTATGAAAGTATCAAATAATGAAAAAAAGTGCCTTCCCCCAAAGCTCATACTAATTGAACAGAGCTAAAATTCAGAATATTCTGATGTCAAAATATCTAGTCACTCTGGACATTGAAGTTGTAAACACATCCTGCTTTCTTTCATTCAAGTCGCAAGTTTGCAACTTGTATTGCGAGTTGCAAATTTTATTGAAAAAATAGACTTCAACATTTTGTCGCCTGTTTGCATGAGCTGGACAGTCATGTACATCTCAAGGATGGTCAGCTCCTCCCAGAAGATTCAAGAATCCTTCTGAAGGTTATCCTGCCGTTCAGCACGCTCTTTCTGTGTGTCTGTGGCTGGCCACATCAACCTCCCTCACTACCTTATTCTACGCAGGATTTATAATTCTGTCACTTAAAAGGGGAGTTCAGAAGGCGATGGTTATGAAGCAAGAAAGAAAACAGAGATGGAAAGAGGGACTCCGCATCTCGCTTCAGTGTTATCAAAAGCCAAGTTAAAGACAAAGCAAATCTCCTTTGATCCCTTAGCATTCTTGCTTAGGCAATGACGTCAAAATATCTAGTCACTCTGGACATTGAAGTTGTAAACACATCAGCTGGCTAGGTAGTCAAACAGATGTAAGTATAAATGAAAACAAGCAGGAGAAGGGGGGGCGAGGGGAGTGGTTTAAATACAAAAAGAAGGGGCGTTTCGAGGGAAAACGGCAGAGAGATCATCTTTTTAAGAAGTTGATTTTTTTTCTTCTGAGTCATCCCTGAAGTGAGGGAACCAAGGTGATCCTGCTGCTGCTTAACTCCAAAATAGATGAAAGATTGAAAGGAGAAGAAGAACAGCCCAGCTGGGGAGGAGGGGAGCCCCGAAATAACCCTTCACTGATGTTCACAAGTCACAGGGCACCATTCATCTTTCAGAAAGAGACAGGAACAAAGACAAACAAGGCAAAAGGTGACTTTTACATAACGCCAGGTCGAGCGGAAGAACTAACTTGGTCTTGGGCCCAAGAGTATCATGTAGAAGCCTCGGGAGGCAGCCCGTGCAATGCTGGGCTCCTACTTTCAACAAATGCTTGGAGATGCCATTGAAAGTCCGTTTGATGTGGGCAGAAAGTTTTGTTCATCGTTTTCTTTTAAATTCTTAAAAATATATGTGTATGCATCCAAAAAAAAAAAAATCCTCCAGTCTCATCTGTACATTCGCCGAAGATCAGCCAAAAGCGAGCAAACCGCAGTTTGGGAAGTTGGCATCGGATGTGACTCGACTTTAATTTTTCTTTCTTTTGCAAGACAGCATTTCACTGTGTATACTAGGCTGGTCTCCAACTCCAAGTGATTCTCCTGCTTCAGTCTTCCAAATGTTGGAATGACAGATAAAGTCAACCACAGCCAGCCGAGGCTTTGCCGACTTCAATATGGAACAGTGCGTTGTTCTCAAAACAGTTACAGTTTCTAATATTATCAACTCTGCTTTAAAAACATAGTATTTGAATATGATTGTCCTTATAGCGTTTTGTTTAGATCGGTCTGTGCGTGAATATAGACTTTTTTTCTTTTTTCAATGCTTATTAACAGTGTATGTGTGTATGTGCATGCATGTATGCTCATGCGTATATGCAAATCAGAAAACAACTTGAAGAGGTCGGTTCTTTCCTTCTACCATGTACTAGTTATTCTTTGTATTGCTGTGAGACAAAATCAAGCAACTTAATGGAAAAAGGGAGATTTATTTAACTTACAGTTCCAGAGGGGAGATGTCTTCTTTCATAGCAAAAACAGCATGGTTGGCGGCAAATGCTAGAAGCAGGCTGAGTCACTTCAGACATTCAGAAGGTTGAGAACTATGAGACTGCGAACTACAAGAGCAGGCCTCTCCCAGAAGTAGGGTAAGACTAGTCCACTTCAAGGCCCGCCCCTTGTGACTGCCATCCTCCTGCAAGGCTTTACCTCCTAAAGGTGCCATCACCTCCCCAAAATACCTGAGATTGTATTGGACACATTTCAAGCCATGACACATCGTATTTTGACTATTTGTCTATTTTGTCTATTTGGCTGAAAGTCAAGTTACAAGACTTGGCAGTAAGTGGCTTTACGTGTCTAGCTATCTTTGCTGACCTATGGATGAGTTTTTTCTGTGAAGACAGTAATAATAATACTTAAATCCTGATGTGGATGTACTACTAATAATATAGCTAAAACTAGAGGAGACTAAGGTCACAGAATCACCTGCAGCAAGAATAAATTGTCTCCAGAAGCACATATTTATCTAAAAATGTATGCAAATTTTAAATGCACGCTCTACATATTGAATATTGAAATAGTATTTTTCCCCCTCAAAGTTTCCTAGTAGAACAGTACCCTCCAGCAAAACATAGAAAGAAAACCCACAATGGTTTCGGTCTGGTCTTCTAGCTATTTTGAGGCAAAATTGTTTTGTTACATTTTCTCTGTTGAATTATTCAAACCTCTACATCAGTGTACATTCTGCATTTTGCAAAAGTGTAATACGACTAGGAAAATCTTAAATTTTTCTATTAGCTTGTGGATTTTTTTTTTTTGGCAAGAATATCTTTTAACTGTTCCTTAGAGAGAAACCAAAAGACACGGGGAATTTTCTCCACATTTTCAATTGTAGTTTACAGTGAATGGGAAAATCACATCTCGTGCAGATCTGCCTGGCGATTCGCGGGTGGAAAATAGTTTTAATTATTACATCTATGCAACCAAGATTGTGTGGGACAATCCCAATTTGATTCTTTTCAATGAGTGTGAATTTCATCACGCTCATAGGAAATTGTCCAACACATGCTCTCTCTTATAAGTGATTAAAGTCCATTGTAGAAAACTGTTCACAGTAGCATTGTGGGTAATGGTGAACAAATGGAAGAAAGTTAAACACTTCTCCGTATGAAATGCTTTGAGAAATTTGGATAACGCAGCACCAAGCAGAATCATGTTGATCCCTATGGAAAAAAAATAAAAGATATGCTGTTTATCAGAATGATCAAGTTACAGAAGAGATGATTAGTATATTTTCTATGTATTTTTGCAGAGTTTTATAGCAGGATATATCAGAAACAGGTAAGGAAAAATGGCAGAAATATCTGTAGCACTGGGATGGAGAGCAAGAAGGAAATATGGGCTTTTACATGCCATTTGTAATTTCTAACTCCCAGTGTGTCGAGGCCATCTAAGTAAATGGACCTTCTCCCTGCTGTGCCGGGTTCTCACAAAGTTGTTTGAGACCTTCAGTTGCATTTCACGGTGTCTTGGCCAGAAGACACGAGACCCACAGGAAGTGGCTGTGGGTTGGGAAAGCAAATGTTCCAGAACTCTAGCCTCGGAGTCAACGTTGAGGGACACAGTCCCTAGGCCCACTCGCCCAGTGTTTAAATGAGGCATTCCACTCGCCACATTGGGCACAGAGCCGCGATGTGGAGTGTCACAGGGGAGCCCATGTGAGAAGCCAGGCGGTGGAGGATATCAGCTTATTTCTTAGACGTGATTTGTGGTGGGCCAAGCTGGTTGCACCACGGCCCAGTCTTCTCTTGGCTTTTTCCTGGGGGCAGAGCCCAAATGTGGAGGTGGGATGCTCCCAGTCCCCCCTGGAGCTTGCTAGACCGCTCAGCAGAGGACCGCACCTGCATGTAAACCCAAGGACATGAGTTCAATCCTTGGAGCCTACAGGATGGAAGGAGAGGGGTAACTTCTAAAAATTGTCCTCTGATCTACACACACAGCCATGGTTCCCCTTCTTTCTATCTGTCTCTCTGTGTCTCTCTCTGTTTGCCTCTGTCTCACACACACACACACACACACACACACACACACACACACGAATGTTTAAAACAATCATCTCCTTCAGACTCTCTTAATACTGAGCTAAAGCATGTTACTTAGTATTGCCTGTCCTGTAGACTGAATTCAAGGCACTCTTCCGAGCAGAACTCTCTGAAAACCATTCTTTCTGGATGAAAACAGAATTATAAAAGGATAGTCTTTGCCAGCATGTGCCTTTGGACCCTCATCTACCAATCTGCCTAGAAAAAGATTCAAAGTCTTAGAATGGAAGAGTCATCTGGCATTCTCGAAAATCAACATCACACAGTAAGATGTCCAAACAGGACATTGACAAGGGTCCAGGTCCCTGAGGACTCATAGTACAGTTTGAGAAATACTAAATGTGTGGAAAGTGGTGTAATGAAATAGGGGTACAAGAGGAACGTTTAGCATTAGCATGCCAGGCTGGGAAATAGACTTATGTCATATATTATACATAGCAGAGCTGGAGGGGCCCAGCCGTTTCTCTCGTTTCATGGAAAGTAGTTGTTTGTACAGAGTTCAACACCCTCATTCTTCATGTCCCATGACATTTTCTGATGTGATTCTAATATTGACTCATCTGTACAATGAACATTTGGTTCAGCCTGAGCCATGGCTGCAACCCCACCTGGTTCAGTTTGCCCACCTGATCCCAACTTTTCTGTTAGTGTCGTGTCTCTCTTCTTTTCATTTTTCCATTGACCAAACAATACCCCTGCACAGGTCACAACACAGATGGATTCCCACTCTGAACATTCTGTTATCTGTGACTAGTGACCCTCTCTCGTCTAAATGGTCATCCCCACAGACTTCTACAGTAGGAAGTAAGCCTGACCGATTATGAGTCTTCCAACAACGATTTTGGATAGAGAAAAGAAAGAGCTGTCAAGTTCTCAAAAGGTCAGGCTCTGGGAAAGAAGTCTACAACCCTATAGCGTAAAGATTCCAGGTGGAATCTATACAACAATCCAGGTCATTTCCTGAGAAGCCAGGAGGGGACCTCTGTAGCCAGAGAGTTGGGGAGGGGCTTGAGCTGAGATGTGCAAGATGCACTTCGACATCGGTCTGGCCATACAAGAAGATTCTGTAGGAGGAAGAAAGCCCAAGTAACCTCTGGCTGTCTATGACATGGAGTGCAAAGGGTGTTCTCCATTCTTTCCAGGTCCTCAGCTCAGTTGTCCTTTCCGGTGATGAGGAAGAAATGACCTATTGACAGTCCTCAGCATTTTCTACCTCTGTTTGTGCCTAGCCTCCCATGGATGTCAGTAGCTGTTCAACTTAGCAAAGCCTGTAGCCTGAGACCAGAAACGGAGAAAAAGAGAGGAAGAGCCCCAGTTCTGCCACCTTGCTCCTGGAAGGACTCCCGTCTTTTGCTCACTCTTCTTACTTTTACTAATTGTTTGCTGAAGGCCTCCAAAGTCAAGAGAAGGTAAACTGGAAAGATAAATAAATAAAAGTGTTAACTAGAAGAGTTTCCTTTTGATTCTCTTTTTTTTTTAAAGATCTCATTTAGAAGGATGCATGATCTGTTAGTAAGTAGTGTAAGTAATTATCTTCCGCGTGGAACCGGTATATTTTAGGCAATCCCGCTGAAATGGCGTAAACAACATTTCCTGTGTCAAAAGCAGAGATCCAAGTCTGTTTTAGAATGGTCCTTAGGCTCCATCTCTTCTAATTCCCACCAATAACTTGTCTTTTTATATATGTTGGCATCTGTGTGGAAGACAGTATCCCACATTGACCAAGCCTCCATCTGGTGACAGACTGGGGAACAGGAACGTAGACTGTCACTTCATGCAGATGAATTTCTATTAATACAAACAAGTGACCCTAAAAGAGAAATTGGCTAGTTCCAGCATAACTTGAAGAAGATCGCTCTGAATTTCCTGAAAACAGGTTATTTCTAAATACGTGGTGCCGCCTTTTAAGCATAGCCTAGACATGTTGTCCCTCTTGGAGCTCTTTTGCTTGGGAAAGAACGAGAAGGGGAAAGAAGGGTGGAAGGAAGGAAAGAGGCTAGTTGTCATCCCTGTGTGGGGTGAGGAGGATGGAGAGATTTGACTTAACACTTCTACATGCCTCCCTCCTATGTCTTGCTTTATCTGGAGTGTAGTAGCTTTAACCATATTCAAGTACATCCAGCAGGTAGATGCACATTTTAAAACTAGAAGAGTGATTCCTTGTTAATGGCACAAATATGAGACATGCTCCCCACAAAGATTCGTGTTTTGAACTTTTGGTCTCCAGCTGGTGAAGCTAGTTGGGGAGGAAACTTTAGGAAGGGAACCTACTTGGTAGGTTCGCTGGGAGTGGGTTTACAGAGATACGTTACCCCTGGCTATTTCCTGCCTTACTCGACTTCCTGATTAGCGGGGATGTGAAGAGTCCTCCTCAGTACACCCTCCCTCCCAACACCATAACATTCTGCCCAGGCACAGTGCCCAAGTTACCATGGGAACCACGAACCCAAGTAAATCCTTCCTCCATTCAATTGCTTCTGTCTTGCTTTTATTGAAGAGATAAGAAAAGTAGCTAATCTGTCCCTTCTGTGGTCACTAGAAAGACTTCACATGGTTATTTATTTGGCTTCAGTGTCCACTCAGGGCTGAGGAATGATTCCTAATAGTGAACAACCCAGTGGCTTATCCACAAAGATGGAGCGATTGCATGTTCATGTAGCCAAGTATGGCTCTGATTAAAAAGCATATTTCGTAAAAGTCCTTTAAAACTATAATTATTTTCATGGTCCTTCAACATTTATGTTCTCTCTGTGCTCAGCTGTCCCATTATATTCTTAATGTAAGTTTTAAAAATTCGATTTCACTCCAGGGGCTGAAGAGGTGGCTCAGGGGTTAAGTCTCTGCCTTGCAGGCAGAAGGTCCTGAGTTCAGATCCTAGACCCCACGTATAGACGCCAAGTGGAAGCGGGGGTGGCCTGCGTTTCTGGTCCTGGTAGGGCGGAGCCTGTGAATCCTGGGGCAGAGTAAACAAGGAGGAGGTGGAGGCATCCATGGTGGTTCCTGAATTCACCCGTGCTTCTACACACACACACACACACACACACACACACACACACACACGTGCATACATACACAATTGAATAAAATAAAAAAATTTTATTTCACTCTAAAACATTTATAGTCTCACATTACCTTTTTCCTCTAAAATTATATGTGGGACACTAAGAATCTGATGTGCTAGTTGTACTTCTAAGTCTGCAGTAACATTAACTATTAAAAAATATTCAACAAAGTATCAGCCAATATCATCCTAAGTGTTCCCAGTAATATATTTCTCATGTTTTAAAGAAACTCTGCTTCAGTAAAGTATTTGGTATCCCTAGGAGAAAGACAGGATGGTTGTTACCCCAAAAACAAGCAGAGAAAGAGGAAATAATGTACATGTACATGTGTATGTCTGACAGTTTCACAGCAGTAAGATAATAAACGTGTATATGAGCATCTGGCATGTCAGGATGTTAGACAGCATACGTGTGTGTATATGAGTGCACCCAACACATTCATGGCAGTTAGATAACATGTGTGTATATAAGGGCCCAATATGTTCATGGCACTTACTGCTGTATAATTCTGTCTCAGACTGAGCTTTATTTTTTCAGTTAGAACCATCAATTAAGAGCGGTAGATTATTTGCTGGTATTGTTATTATTCACTGTTATAAAGTGAATCGTAATCATTTTTTAAAAGCTTGTTTGGCTTTCATTGAATAGAATCAGGCTTTTGGGGGAGCCTGAAAGGAATCCCCTACAACCTTTCCTATGTCTTTCCATCTCCCTTGGATTAGAGGACACGTCTGTTTTACAGATGCGACTGTGAGGTCCACAGCGTGAAGCTGGGAACTCGCAGAACACACAGTACAGCAGCACTCCCCATACGGCTCTGCAGACTCCAGGCTACATCTAAAAACCCGTCCCTCAGAGGGGTTTGTCTGATCACTTCCTAGTGTTCAAACAGACAGAGCTTGGTGGTACAAGTGGTGTGGCCGTCTCTTGTCAACTGACAGCTGAGCGAGTGCTCACGGCTCAGTTGACTCTGGTACTTTGCAGGAGTCGCTCATGCCAGCTCTGAAAAATTCCCTAACCACAGAAATACTCCTTCTTGAGAATGCCAACCCTGCTCCATCTAGAAAAACCCTTGGTAATCAAACATGTGGTGTTACCCCCATGTCCACAGAGCAAAGGGGCTATTTGCAAGCGATACTCAGTCGAGCTCTTGAGAAAATGCTGATTTTACAATTTATGATTTTAGCACACCTGAAGAAAGTACGTTTGATAACTTAACATTCATTGTATGTGTTGAGGGTGTGTGTGTGAGATGTATGTCACATATATGCTTTATGTCTATGTGTGTGATCTGTGTATAATGTGCAGGTGTGTAGTGTGGGTATATGTGTTATATGTATGTGTCATGCATATAACTCAGGCATATGCATGTGTTAGATGTATTGCATATGTCACATGTATGTGTGGCACCTATATGTGTGTTTCATATATGTATGCTATGTATATACATGATCTATGTTTGTGTTTTATGCATAGGCATGTATATGTGTGAGCTATATGTATGTGTTATGTGTAGGTGTGCAGTACATATGAACATGTTATGTGCATTTGTGTTATGTGCGTGTGAATGTGTGTTATATGTATATGTGAGTATGTGTATGTGTCCTGTATATGGATGTCTTAAATACATGTGTTATGTGTATATGTCAATGCATGCATATGTGTTATATGTATGTGCAGCTGTGAGTGCTTTTTTTCTTATTATTGTCTACGGTTCCCAGCAACTCATAGCATAACATCATGCTGAGAAGGAAGGACGTGTTGGTCATCATGAGAAGCCTGTGAGTTTTATTTCAGAATCCCTTGAGTTTTATCAGGAAGACCCAATGAATTTTATTGTGAGGACCCCATGAGCTTTATTTTTAGATACAAATATTGGTCCCCAGACACGGGAACTCAATATAGTCTACAGCAAATGCCAGCCTTGACAGAGAGAGAGAGAGAGAAGAGAGAGAGAGAGAGAGAGAGAGAGAGAGAGAGAGAGAGAGGTGTGTGTTTCTCTCCAAACCTTAACTTCAAAATTCTTGCAGAAGAGTTTACCCTCCCCACATCTCTCAACATGCAAAGCTATGAGAACCTAGCTGGGTGCCGCAGCCCAGAGCATCTTACACCAGCCATAGACATGTCCTTTCAGAGCGAAGACAATGGTCACAATATTAAAGCCTTCTGAGAAATGCAGGTTTCGTATCCAAAGACCTCCACACTCACCTCCCTCCTGAGGACAGAGAATGAGCCAAGGAAGCCAGGTAGAAGAGGTCAGAAGTCAGCATACTCATTGGATCTTACAGCCTGAACGAAACACTGAAGACTTCAACCAAGACTCTCCTTGGGCAAGTTTCTGAGGCCGCACCTTGAGCAGTTGTGTTCTCTGCAGTAGAAACTACAGGCGAATTGTTCATCTGCGCCTCTCTCCCTAGGAAGTTCAACCTGAACGCTCAGCCAATCTCTTTCCCAGCAGGCTCAGAGCACAGGCCGGCTCAACATCCGCGGTGCTTTTTTGCCAGCCTGCACTGGTCTGCTGGGCTGATGGGTCAGCCCCGTCTGTTCTAGATCATTTGGATCTCACCAACCACAGCTCCACAGCGCAGAGTCGTTCAAGATCAAGTCCTCAATGGGAAATTCGATCTTCGGTTACATCGCTGTGGAGTGTCCAAGTACACGTGTCTTACCAACGAGGCCACTACCTGACTCTTCAGTAAATGAGGCCAAGTAAGAGAGAATGACATTCATTGATGCTTGCTGGATGGCAGATTCAAGTGAAATCAAAAGCTGTGGCCACGCTACGTTTTTTCAGTCTTCAGAGGATCACCCTGTAGAGTATCAGGTGATCATAGTACAACTCATTCGGATATCAATTCTCATTCTTGATCAGCTTGCTGGGAACATCCTGCTCTGCCACGTTCTATGAATCCTACCTACTAATGGGCACACACATTACTTTGATGTGTGGCAACACTTTTTGACAGTTTTGAACATATGTTAGCAGGCTGAACACTTGTAGAAGAATTGAGCGACAGGTTTGGCAATGATTCTGCTAAAATGTTATCTGCAGAAAATGAGAACCATGACAGCTCATCCTTATTGGTCATTTTATTAAAAAAGTCTACATAGATCAGCGAGTGATTATCATGCTATGTGAAGGCATTTGGGGTAGGTTCAACATTAATTTGATTTATGTCTCTAATCAAAGGTAATAGTACTGATTGCTTATTAATTTTCACTGCTAGATATTCTTCTGTTTTTGAAATGAATATCTTCAAGTTAGAAGTGATTAATTTCTCCCTCCTTCCCCCTCTTCAAGCCCTTCAACATAACCTGATCATAGTACTAGACAATTACTAATAATTGTAAAATGTTTATTAGATGAATAAATGAATAGAGACAACGTTGTAAATATACTCATTGTATAATTTTTTTTTAAAGTAGAGTTAGGGGACTGGTAAGATAGGTTAGCAGGTAAGGCACCTGTTTGCAAACTTGGTGACTTGAGTTTGATCTCTGGAAGCCCACATGGTAGAAGGAGAAAACTCATTTTCAGAAGTTGTCCTCTGACTTCTACTCATGTGCCATGGTGTGCATAGTTTCTCTCTCTTTCTCATAAATAGATAAATAAATAAACAAATAAATTAGTAAATAAATAAATACAAATGCTGTTAACAGTTACTCTTAACTATTGCTGTGAGAGAGCACCCAAAGTCAAGCAACTTACTAGGAGAAAGGGAGGTTTGTTCAGCTTACGGTTCCAGAGGGAAGGCACAGTCTCTCAAAGCAGAGGCGGCATGGCTGGTTGGCCAAAGCTGGAGGAGGCTAAGTCACTGCAGACATCTTGGAAACTGAGAGCTGCAGACTGCTTGCTGCAAAAGCAGATTTCTCCTGAAGGTAGAGTGGGACTAATTCACCTCAAGGCCCACCCCTTGTGACTGCCTTCCTCCAGCAAGACTCCACCTCTCAAGGTGACAGGACCTTGCCAAACACATGAGACTGTGGGGGACACATTTCAAACCATGACAAATGCTTTGGAAGATAAAAACATGTAGACTTTAAAATGATAGCTGTGATTTAATTACCCCAGAATATCTATCAAACATCATTAATATTAATATTATGCAATATTAACATTAATATTGCATGACACTAATAATATTACTATTTGCAATAAAATTTGAGAGATGACTTAGCAGTTAAGGACACTTACTGTGCAAGATTGAGGACTAGAATTCCAATCCCAGAATCCATGTTACAAGCCGGGCATGGTCCTGAATATGCCCGCAACTCTTGCAACCAGAGCCCTGAAGACAGAAGCATCACGGAGGATCCAGGGTTCGCTGGCTGGCAGCTTAGCCATAAGACATGAGCTTCAGGTTTAAGGTTGAGATTCTGTCTCAGAGGAATAAGGCAGAAAGTGACAGCAGAGAACTCCCAACATCCTCTGTTGGCATCCACAAATGCACTGGACATATAACCACGGGCTTCTGTGCATGCATCACACACATACATATGCTCACACACATACACAGAGCATTAAAAATAAAATCATCGCTATCATGTCGCTATTGACAGCCTTAAAGCATACTGTGACTGGAAGCGCTGGCTTTGTTGTACAATCAAATTGAAAGGAATGTGGCAACTGTTATCTCGAAAGCTCAGTGCAAGGAAAGGTCTTCTCAACATGAATGATCTGATCATTCACAAAGCTAAAAATATAAGATTAGGAGCCAGAAAAACAAATGATATAACTAGAGTTGATCAAAAGACTTGCCCTGAAGATAACAATCTCAATCAACGGAACAATCAGAAAATTGTGAAGAAAGCGGAACTCATTAGAGTCATGCTCTTTGGATAAGCACCCTGTTCCCTATTTTAGTTTAACACAGGCCTTTCTGGGGAGAAAAGAGGAGGGACAAAGATTAGGAACAGATGCACCTGGATCCACAGCCCTCAGGAATAAATATGAAGCTGAACTGCCAAAGCCAAAATAAAGATCATAGAAAAATCAATCAATAGAGCATCTAAGAGTAAAAACAAGCAAGTAGACAGCTAAATAAATACTGGAAAAGAATCTGACCACAAAAATAAACCATAGATTTTCCTGACAATTGCTGGGCACTTGCTCTTTATTTGAAAGTTCCTATAATCTTTCAACATTTGCGAATCCCAGTTTTGACTCTGGAAAAAAAATATCCATCTTCAGCATCTGTTCCCTTGAAGAAAACTGAGAAAATTCCCAGAAATATAGTCAGAATTGCTGCAGTCCCGTCTCTGGGTGGTGGTCCCCAATTTAGAGAAATGATATGGAGACTATCTGTTTTAGCAACCCTTTTGTGGTGCTAATCCCAAAATATTTACAGCCCGGGAACATTATAAAGAAAAAAGGTTTATTGTAGCTCATAGTTGACCCAAGGTGGAAAATCTACAGCTAGCGTGGTCTTGTTCACACAGGCACAGGGGAGATACAGCACTTACATAACGACAAGGGAGACAAGGAGCGTGAGACTTATTCTCAAAACACCAACCCTGTATTCCTCAGTTGTATGAATGGATTCATCTGCTCACAAAGGAAGAATCCCAATTATCTCTTCAAGCCCCACTTGGTCTTGTCTTGAAATATCTCAAGCAGAGGATTAAGCTGTCCCATGTACTTTGGAAGGGACAGACAACATTCAAATTATGATGAACTCCTTAGACATTTTCCCCGGGAGCTAACAATCTGAAACTGCAATCTAAGATCAGACCCACACTGCTGACTTTGACAAAATCCACTGATTGTATTTGGACCTTTTCTGTTTTTTTTTTTTTTTAAGTCCAAGTAAATTCAATTTATTGTTATTGCAGTTTGCCTGAATGTTGCCAATAAATTCACAACAAAATGGCATATGGAGGCAACCGGTTTATGTATGATTGCTTCCATTTCTTAGTCTAGCTTGGCAAGAGAGCTCCTACCAACACTAAAGCCATATTCCCAGGACTGCTGAGAGAGGGGGAAATCTCACCTGCCAGACAACATATCCATCAAGTATACCAAAGAATGACAGCTCCCTGAGTCAACTCCCTGCCATCTTACCCACCTCTCCCAGGAAAAGTCCCCACTACCCACAGACTGGGTCTCCCCCCATTAACCTGACAATCTTCTGCAGATTTGCACATGGTTAAGCTCAGTTATTAATTCTTCACAATTGTGTCCAGATCTGGAGTTCCGTTGTCACGTTGACACCTGTATCTAGCTACCACGACTGCCTACACAGTAGCTTCACTGATCTAAATGCAAGCTTGATGCTGTGTACTAAAAGATGGAACATGACCTTCTCTCTTTTAACTTGTACTTGAGCATATACATGTTCCTTAAATTTCATTCCCATTTTATTGATAGTTTCAAATCTTTACCATATGATTTTTTTCTTCCAAGCCTCTTTCTTAGATGAAGTTCTCTTGAGATATTTAAAATGTGCGAACCACCCACATTTAACCTGGAATATTATTCATCTGCCCAAATTAAGGACCTGTTGATTTATTGATTGGTAGGGTTTAAATATGAAATTGCCTCCTCAGGCTCACATGTTGAAGTGTGAGTCCCAGCTGGTAGCACTATTTTGGGAGGTGCTGGGCTTGAAGGATGTGGGGCTCAGCAGGAGGAAGTAGGTCCCTGGAGACGTGGCTTTGAAGATTGCCTTGTCCCTGGTCCCTTTCTCTCTTGCTGTCTCTTGTCTGCCATGAAGTAAGCCACATGCTCTTTGACATGCCCCTACCTCTGTGGTTTTGTGCCTTGCTACCGGCTGAAAATAATGGAGCTAGGTGACTGAAACCTTTAAAAACTGAGCTAAAAGAAATCATTCTTCCTTATAAGTTGTTCTTTTAGATATTTTGGTCACAAAGATGTAAGAATAAGTAACTCGCTCTTCTTCCTTTCTGTGGTCTACGCAGAATTTCTTCTAAGCATTACAAAACACAAAATGTCTTGTACATCAATGGACATGAATCATTTCTGAATTTACCTGTCCCCTCTGGGTATAAAGCCTGATTTTCCCCCATGTTTTATGTGTTCATTACCGTTGGTTGCTGAGTTCTTATAGTGTCCTAGGTGTTTGGTGTACAGCAAAGAGAAACAAACATGATCTGCTCTCAGGAGACTTGAAGTCTGAGATAATCCAAGACTGTTCCAAACACAACCGCTAGAATCAAGTAGAACAATGTAGGAATTTGACAGATACGCTCAAAGAATGGTCATACTTTTCCATGGGCAGGTGGAGGCACAAAAGTGACATCAGGAATCATTTTGATTGCTCTTCCACCTTTGAGGCAGAGTCTCCAAGCCTAGAGATTACCAATAGGACTAGCCTTCCAGTGCTGGAATTAAAGACAGGACACTATGCCCACTCCGCATTTTACCTGGGATCTGAGGGTCCTTTAACAGCTGAACCAGCTCTTTGGCCCAAGTGGTTTAAGGTTTTGAAAAGTTCCAAGCTGATTCCTGTCTTGTCTTACCAAACAAATGAGCTTTGCCTACTCCCCTAGAAATCCATCTCTCTGAAGGAACACTTACGTATAACATACATACAATTCAAAGGGAAATCCTGAGGTAATAACCACTTCTGACATTCAAAGGATCCTGTAGCCAAGTGGAAATTAAGACACCCAAGAGGTCTTCTTTACCTTACTCCTTAGACTTTTTTTTTTTTTAATCGGGTTTATACAGAAAGAAAGGGTCTAGTCCACAGAGACCTAGTCAAAGAACACATACGTCTCCCCTTTCCAACCAGATCAAAGCTTTCTCATAGAAGCTGGTGTGTGTGTGAGGGTGGGGACCCAATATAATTTCATTTCATGCACCCAAATGAATGGCCTGAGGGAAATTTGCTATCGGTTAATATCCATTAACTTAATAGAACTATAGTCTTTGGAGTCTATCCCAATCATTTTTCTATTCAGTCTATGCTTAGGTTATTTTATAATTGAAGCTGCCAAAATTGTCTAAACTCTCACGTATTCTTCGAGCAGGTTTTTAAACCAGTTTCTTGCTCAAGGGATTGAACTGATTCTAAGCTCTTTTTTTTTTTTTCTTTAAGTAAATCTGGCATTGCACAGATTCCCAGTTATTGACTGCTGTGCCCAGTTAGGAGAGCCCCATCTGGATGGGCATACAGCGAAGGTACTAAATTTGCACAGCAGAACGCCGGCGTTGCCACCTGCACACCTGTTATCGAAGCATATGGCTCTCTCTTTAATCAACAACACAAAATATAGGCTCCCAAGGCAGTCCTTGGAGACTGCAGGCCTGCCTCCCATCTAGCCGTTGGCAAATGCTTCCTTGTAACATCTGATAGTAAAGAAGATGCTGTAAGACTGCGCATTCCTTTAGGTACCAAATGAAAATGTTTCTTGCCCAAATGTAAATATTTCAAAAACAAGGGCGCTCTGTAAGCCTCCCCTGGAAGCTTTCATAATAAGATACAGTAAAGCAGAGACGGATTCTATTCACTTGTGGGTCGTGTCCGACATGACCTACAGTTATATAGTGTAATGATCATGTTTGGAAACTGGAGATGGAGACATAGAAAGCAGGAAAGGACCCAAGTCCACCAAAAATTTTAAGTCACTCGGTAACTCTCAATTTGTTTTTAAATTTCTGACTTCTTTTCTATGAGAAATAAATTTATAAATTGTTCAGACTGCTATTTGGAGTGAATTGAGGCTTGCTCAATCACAATTCTAATCATTATTATTTCATCCCCTTCACTAGATAAGCTGTACCACCCAAAATATGCTAAACATCATAGTCAACATAAAGAGGTAGAAAATAAGTAACCAATTCCTGCATTCGAAGAATAAGAGATCTATGAAACATGGTGCAAATTCACCTATGAGATTTTTAGGTTTCTAGTAGCCATACTTAGCAAAAAATAACATGTGAGATTGATTTTAATTACATATTTATATAGAATTATATATAAATTAAATTATATTTCACTCTTTCTGGAATAACAGATCTGGGGAAATAATCCACAAAAGCACGTGCCTCACAAATCTGAGGATCCGAGTTTTGCTCCTCCGAACACATGTAAACACGCCAAGCATGGTAATACACGCTTCCAATTCCAGAGCTGGGGAGGCAGAAATGGGCAGGTGACCAGAGCTCGCTGACCAGTCTAGTCTAATTATTGAGCTCCAAGCTAAAGAGAGATTCTAGTGTTTCTGGGGATGACATCTAAGGTTTCCCTCTAGCCTCTACACTCACACACGTGCATACACATCTGCACATATATTTTAAAAATTATTAACAATAAAGTCATTTACATATATCGTGCTTTTGTCTGTTTAGACTAGATCTCCAAAATCTTTTATCTCAATGTGGAACAGTTTTTTTTTGTCTGCTAAGAACCAGGCCAGATGCCTTCAGTTGCTACATGTAGTATTAGACAGTTTGAGTCTTGGTGCATCCACACTTATGAGCACATGCATGTGTAATTCGATATGCAAATGGACAATAGCAATCTACTGGGAAGTTACAGTGGGCTTTCCAGGTGATATGGGCAACTAAGGATGTGGTATCTGGCTGTGGCTAGAAGTAAAGAAATCCACTCATGGAGAAGGAAAATTTATCACAATCTTAGAGCAAAATAGTGTTTGACAGATGAAATGAAGTGAATAATATAGGCAAAAAAATAGAGCCTGTTCGAGAATTGCATGGGTTTTGAAAAAAAATGGGAAGCAGAACAGAAATGCAAAAGGTGTGTTTGTGTACTATGCCTGACTGTAAAATACAAGGAACAAAAATAAACGAATTCTTATCAAACTATCAACCTGGTCAAAAAGTAAGCTTATCTGACTTTTCCTTAATGAATTCTTGTGTGTATATGTGTGTTTAAAAGTATATTTTCTGTTGTTCCTAAAATTGTTCTCTGCACTAAGAATTAAAATACCTTGTATCTATATTAACATTTGCCTTTTATTTTGAGAGCAATAATTCATCTGCTGCTGATTTTTATGTATAAATTATGAAACATGGCCTAATTCTGCATTATTTAACATTACATTAGGACCAGTTTTGAAAACACCTTCCTTCCACTCTAACCCACCTCATCATTTCTGATATAAACCAAGTGATCTTATATTTACAGTCCGTTGGAGGGCTGTTCCATCAGTCTAGCATTAATACCATCATAGTTAATAGTTTCTTATATCAGGATGATCAGCAGAGAAAAGACTACCAGATTTTTCATCTCCAAGCAAATTTTATTCTTAAAATTTGACAAGTTTATATAAAAGTTAATTTGTCAAATTTTATGCAGAGAAAGACAATGGGAGGGAATGTTCTTCAGATTTTTAATTGTTACTGTTTTGCTTTTAGATCAATATCAAGAAAGTTGACTTTTTTGGTACAAAGCTTTACCATCTATGCATTTTATATTTCAAGGTTTAAAACTCTTAAGAGTGGCATTTTTTTCTGCAGAGGATTTTCTTATTTTTGTTTTAGATGATTTGGAAATTTTAATTATAGTACTACAGTAATACCACTTGTATTTAATAATCACTGCATCTTATCAAGAATCCATCACATACAAAAACTTCATACATCAATAATTTTGTATTTGTACTAATTAAGCTCAGTACATCAATTATACAAAGACTAATTCTATATCACTTGCATATTTTTATTCTCTGAGTAATAAATATATCTTTAATAAAAGAAAAGAAAAAAATTGCTTCTTGACCTTTTGGTGAAGATCAACTAGAAAAGATAGAAGAGTGATATAATAGTACCAAATATATTAAAAATAGCAATGATAGGCAGTGTTGTTAGGCACAATATTCATCTAAACATCTGTCAAGTTATTGCATCAATACAGGAATGAGATAACTGTAGAGGTGCTTTTATCAAAAGCACCCTACATCTCAAAGTCGTATTCCTCTGATAGCATAAGTGGTGATTTTCAAACTTTGCCGTCTCCGTGTCAACGAAATACAGTTGTTTTCTCAACCTAAGGTCATTTTTAATTCTAATAATTTCCTATGAATTCTTTTGAATGCCCTTTTTGCAAAATTGGTTGCGTCATCTGTGAAAAACAGTAGTTTGTCTTTCCCTCTCTTAACCTGAAGGAATTGTTTTTCTCACTGGTTACTCTTTTCTGTAGCCAAAGTCAAACAATTTAAGGGAGAAAAAGACATTTATTCAGTTTATGGTTCTAGAAGGGTGATACGGTCTTTCATGGCCGAAGGTAGAAGCTGGAGGAGGCCTAGGTCGCTGCAGACATCTTGGAGGCTGAGCTGCAAGACTGCTGCTGTAAAAGCAGATTTCTCCTGGACATGGGGTGGGACTCATCCATCTCAAGGCCTACCTCTGTGACCACCTTCCTCCAGCAAGACTCCATCTCTGAAAGGTGCCATGACCTTCCCAAACACATGAGACTGTGGGGACACATGTGAATCCATGACACTGTTTGACCAAGACTTCTCGCATACCACCCAAGTGCCTTGGTGATAATACTTCCCAGATACTTGTCATGCATTTTAGCTCTTTGACATTTGGTATCTTAATATTATGTTTTCAGACAACGAGTTTCCTTTGTGTTGTGCTTTATCCCATTGACATTTAATGTACTTGAATCTGGATTCAAATTTCACACCTGGTTATGTTCTTCCTGCTCCTCTCGGATCCTCAATGTTTTATTTTTTTCTTTCCTTGCTTACATCTGCAATGATTGAATCTGTTTTAATATTCCCTTTACTCTCCTAGTTTCTATTTTTTTTAACGATTTCCCTAGAAATCACATTAAGAACCTACAGCACACAAAAATCAAATGTTAGTTAATTGGTACATCTTACGTCTCTCTAAAGAGTACAGGCATCTGAACACATTTCCATTTCGTTTTTCTCCTTTCCAACATGCTATTTTTACAGTATATATTAATTTTATGCTTTTGCGAGCCTGCGAGTGAAGCTTCTTCAAAATGAAGTTGGTTCCAGAGCAGCAATGTTTCTCTAGAGCTAAAGTATCTTGCCAACGGTTCACTCACCCATCCTTTGCCTTCTTGTATCCAAAGTTTTCCCTTTCTTTTGTTTGCTTGTCAATGTCTAAGTATTTCTTGAATGGACAGACAAAGACGGGCTTGGAGGCCATCAAGTTAATTTGGAAGTCAATCTAAATGACAGAGGAGATGATCTTGGACAGAAGCTGAAACAATGTAGGTGGAATAACAGTGAATTGTTACAGAAATATCGATCAAGAACCAGCTTGGGCTCCTAAGTTCATGTGAAAATCCTATATCAATACTTCTAGGATTAGAATGCCAAGAAATATTTATCTTTCTGTAATAATTTCCATGTTTCGATGACTGAGGTTAGAAAATATAAATAATTTGCCCTTTCTGTGGGTAGCTAAGAGCACAAATTAATGCTCAATTTAGCTTTGCTTCTGTATCTTAATTAGCTATTTTGTATTCCCACATAGCACTTAATATAGTTTGTATATTTTTGAATTAATATTTTATATAATTTTAAGTATTTAAGCTTTCTCAATCACTTTTCAAAACAAATAGGAAAAATAGCAAATAAATGATAAATTTTGAGGTCACTCATCAACAACACTAAAATACCAGTTTCAAATATTTGTTGTTACATGTTTTAATTTACTAATGTGTCCAAACAAAATATTTATTATATGAATTTAGATGCGTGTATCTGAGGGAATCACATTGTAATTTTGAATTTAATTTTTATTTTATTCTAGATCCTATCTGCCGGTTCTGTCCTGAATACATTCAGCTCTCTTAACTGTTCCTTCTGATCCACATGAGATGGTCACTTTAAGAGACTAGATGTGGCAACCTGAGGGAAAATGGATCATCCTCCTGTAACCTCCCCTCAAGACAATGAACTGACCAATTTGTCACTGTGAACCCAAGCCTCTGTAGAAGAGAGCTCATGTTATGTGAACTAAGCCTGACCCAGAAAGACAAATACCACATACTCTGTCTCATTTGTGGACTCGGAATTTAAGAGTTGAGTGTGTGTATGCGTGCACACATGTGCGTATGATGAAATTAAAAAGGGGATCATGATGTGGTGGAAGAGATCTTAAGGAAGGGAAGAGAAGGGAAGAGAGGAAAGAGGCGCAGTGTCTTTGGATTTCATGTAACAGCCTGTATCCTAACAGGCACCTGTGGCCATCTGTTCCAGTCAGTCTGCAACATTGCTGATAAATGACAGTCAAACGCCTTAAGGGAACAAGGGGTTTATTCTCTTATGATTCCTGGTTACAGTTCTTAGTCTAGCTTGACGGGAGAGCAAGCCAAGGGAACTGAACACACCATCACTCCATAACGGCTGAGGGATAGACAGTCCAAGTACACAGAAGGATGCCCCCATCAGCTAGACAATCTCCTTAGGTTCGCTCTGGGCTTAACTCAACCATCAACTCTCTACAACTGTGCCCAGAGTTCGAACCCTCGAAGTCAAGTTGACACCTGTGCTTAACTATGACACCATCCATCCTTAGTAACCAAGAAAAAGAGCCAAGTTGATAACAAAAAGGAGAAAAGGCAGATGTGTTCCACGTAGACTGAGTCAATCAGATGCCCTCCATGCTGTAGGTGGGTCTCCTTCACCTGAATGTCGATTCAAACAAAAAGGCCAGATAACAAGGAAATCCTGGGGCTTCCGTGCTCTCGCCCTCAGAACTCAAATTTACATGGTCAGGCAGCACAAGTCCACAAGCAATGGCTGTAACTGACTGCAAATCTGGGGTCTTCTCTACCTCCATAAGTTCACAAACTGACTGCCTGTATTCTCTCTCTCTACCCCGACATGGTATATCACATGTATGTATGTATGTATGTATATATGTATGTATCTATCATCTATCTATCCATCTTTTATCGATCTACCTATCATTTATTGTCCACTTATCTACCTATCTAATCTATCTACATCTGTCTATCTATTCATGGCTGTCATCTATCTGTTTTTCCACTTCTTATCTATCATTTCTCATTCTATCTATCTATCTATCTATCTATCTATCTATCTATCTATCTATTGTCTATGTATCTATCATCTAGCATTTGCTATTTTTCTGGAGAAATGTGACCAACATATTCTTTTAAACCTACAGACTTGGGATGGAGAAATGGCCTGCCTTGAAAGCTGAAGGTCTTGAGTTCGGATCCCAGGTCCCACGTAAAAATGCCAGATAGAAACAGCCGAGGCCTAAACTTCCGGCCCTGGTGGACAGAGCCAAGGAAATCCAAAAGGAGGTAGAAGAAATCCAGGATGATTCCTGAAGTTACCCTTGGTCCTCCACAGAGACACACAGTGCCCTCTGACACAAACATATACATACACACGTGCACGCACACGCACACACAAATAAATTAAATAAATAAATAAATAATGAATGAATGAATGAATAAAAAGTTTAGACCTACAACAGCAACATCCCTGTGCTGGCCTCCTGTGAGCTGATCCATTGTCGATTCTCTCAGCTTCATGTACACAACTGTAGCGAGCTTCTTCTGGTAACTTCCTTGGGATCTGAGTTAGGGGCTCTGCCCGTTTCTGCTGAAGCCGGGTGGACGCAGTTGCCTAGGGCTTCTTCTTGTTCCCTGCTCCGGCTGGAAGGACGGGGGAGTCTAGGTGCTCTGGCCTCAGAGGCACCTCAGGTCTCGCTTCCAACTGCCCTGCCAACCCCTGGCTTAGTTTTGCTCAATCAAGTTCATGTCCTGTCCGTCACCTAGCAGAGGCTAGTGCTAACTGAATCAGGATTTGGCTAGTTCATTGAGACAGAGCAGTGTGGGAGTGTTAGGGAGAAAACCCCGTGTGTGAGGTATTTTTGTTTAATATCAAACGAGGCACTTGGGAGAAAGAGAGAGCTAGGATAGGAGCGCTGCATAAGTTCGAGGCCGGCCTCTAGCCTGAGCCAAGTGGTGATTTCTAGGATAATCTAGGCTTCAGAGTAAGACTCAGTCTCAAAAATAACATTAAAGAGGTAAAAATAAGTGAATGTGGTTAATCAGGACTGCTACGCTGTCTTAATCTTTGCTGGGGGCTCAGTAGGTTCAGAAAAGGCGATATAATGTAGCTGAAATTGTCCTCTTTCTAAGTGTGTTTTAGTTACCATATGAAGTAAACAGACTTTCTATTTCCACCATTTTAAGAACGTGATTTTTAACATGACATACATTTTTTAGTTGCAAACAGCCGACTTTCACACTTTCAGTGTGATTTCTCTCGGATCTCAATTATTGTTTGTACAGACACAATAGAATACTTGTTCCCACAGGAAGAAGAGCATTTATCCGAGTTATGGTTTGATCTCTAAAACTATCACCTCGCTGGTCCCCGGGGCTCTATGAAGATGTATTCAGGCCATTTAGACACCGACCGAGCTGCTAGGTCTTGCAGACAGAAAGGATAGATTCACCTCTCCTCACTGAGAGGCGGGAACTAGGTCCCAGCCTTGCTTCTTTACAGACCATTTCCTGCCAATTGTAAGGTGGCCTCCCTTGAAATTGGTATCAGCTTGGAAACTGCGCAGAAGCGCTTCTTTCCTTCTAGTTACCAGAACTTTCTCTTTGTGATTGGGTTCATGCACTTAGCTTGTCAAGTTCCTGGGTAAGATTTTTCTTCTTTCCTCTGCTCCAATTCAGGACATTTTAGGATCCATACATTTGAATCTCCCATCTATTTTGGAAGATAAACCAAGTACAGGTGGTCTCTGACTTAAGATAGTATGCTTTATCATTTTCTGCCTTACAATGGGGGAAAGGGATCAGCATTAGATGGAACCTATGTTTCACATTTTGAATTCAGACCTTTTCCCAGGCTAATGATAGGTTAGATAACCTTCTCTCATGATGGGGGCAGCGGAGGGCCCCAACTCTAATCGGACAGTGGGATCAGCCGTGATGCTCAGTAAGAGGAAGACTGAGAACATTTTGAATTGAACAATATCTTCGCCTGTTGATGCGCTTTAGAACACAGCCTCTCTGTAAGCTGAGGAATCTCTGTATTCTCCTTTCTTTCCTTTCCTCTGGGACTAAACTCACATGTATATCAAACTTCTCGATAATGTGCCACAGGCTCCTAACACTTGTTCCCTGTCATGGTTTAACATGTGTACCCCACTATCTTGCGGGGTTGGGAAGGGCATGCAGCCTTTGAGAGGCAAAGTCTTGCTGGAGGAAAACAGTCACAGGGGGTGGGCTATAGTGGATTAGTCCCACCCTACTTCATGAGAAATCTGCTTTTATAGCAGGGGGACTAGCAGCTTTTAGCTTTGCAGATGGGTGTAATGTAGCCTGTCTCCAGCTTCTGCCGCCAGGCATGCCACGTTCACCATGAAAGTCTGTATCTCCCCTCTGGAACCATAACCTGAATAAATCTCCTTTTCTCCCTTAAGTTGCTTGACTTTAGGTCCTCTCTCACAGCATCAGAAAAAACTAACTAGTACATTTTCTTTCTCGAGGTGTATGAAAATCTCCGTGCTTTATTTTGAAAAGTTTCTCTTGCTGCGTTTCAGAGTTCATTAGAAGATCTAATCTGATGTTGTTAATCCACCAGCTATGATTTTTATTTCGGATAGATTTTCTATCCCTACAAGATTCATTTATGGATTTCCAGCCCTTTCTTTCTCTTCATCAAGTTCTAATGCACTTGATAAAATCCTCGACCATATTACATAGCTTACATAGCTACACGTGTCCTTTTCCACCTCTGTCTTTTCTCTTTGTGGATAGATGTTTCTTCTTGTTAGGAATCACAGTATCCTGTCACTTTTCAGGCTAGCTGATATTTTTGTTGGATACTAGACATTATGACCTTTACCCTCTCAGTTGCTGGCTGGTAAGCCATCTATTTAGTGTTACACTTTGTTCTGGCACACCGTTAAGTGACTTCAGCTCGCTCTGATCCTTTTCAGGCCAAGCTTTTAACCTTTGCTAGGACAAGGCCAGAGAAGTCATTAGTCTAGGATTAATTTAGCTTCTCTCCCAGGGAGAGCCCTTTCTGACCTCTGTACCATGTCCATTCACTCCCTCCTTTAGCAAGTAGGAATGTACTCTGTGTCCTTAGGATGTTACATGACCTTAGGATTTTTTTAATCTCTCTTTTCCTCTTGCCATTTTTTTCTGCAAATATATTAAAGGCACCTATCTCAACCTTTGTCTTTCCCTCCCTATCAACCCGTGTCCCACAACTGTCTGGCTTAACTTCCCTGACCTTCGACCTTTGACCTCTCAACATGGCTGCTGGCTAGGTTTCCCTTCCTTGTTCTCTGGCTGTGGAACCTCCTTTAAGGTCATTAGCTTTGGTCACATGACTCGTTCTTGTCCCTGCTCTGAAGGTCACTCTCCCACACTCCCTGGGATCCTGCATACATCACCATTCCTCCATGTCTGCTTGCCATGCCTCATTCCAGAAGCAGAGGTTCTGTTCTGGTTTACAAGTTGTGTATTTACTGAGGTCTGTTATGGCGGTATTGGTTTTGCATGATGTATCTTTTACTTTCAGATGGGTGATGAACTTGGTTTGTTATTGCTCTGATCTTGTGGTAACTAGGAGCTGTGGGAGAAGGGAGGATCTAAAACTAAATTTTAGCCCAAATTGAATAAATCCCCCCAGTGCTTTAGCTTAAATAGTCTCCAAGTAGATCAAGCTCAGCCCGGAAGAAAAGATGGTGCCTGATCTTTTAGCCGAGTATTACTTACTACACACTTAGGACGTCCAGATTACACAAGCTTCCCCAAATGTGTCTCAGTTTAGACAATATAATTCCAGCATCCTGATCAAGCACTGGGCCCCAGACAAACAAAACAGGGATAGCTAGTTGCCATATACTTCCAAGTCATCTTCAAGATGCTGTCGGAGTGTTGCGTCTAGAGTGTACACTGAGTATCCTTGTGGTTGTAGAGAAAAGACTGGAGGAATCAGGTGAGTCCTGGATTCTTACTGGTCTCTAGTTCAAACTAGAGAACATAGATTCAAATGATCCCTGTTCTGGTGACTGTGCGCAGATGAAGCACAGAGCGTCAGTTATCACTGGCCCATAGAAACCCTGTATTCTGGGCTGGAGAGGTGGCTCAGGGGTTAAGCCTCTGCCTTGCAGGTGGAAGGTCCTGAGTTCAGATCCTAGAATCCACGTATAGACGCCGGGCAGAAGCGGGAGCGGCCTGCGTTTCTGGTCCTGGTAGGGCGAAGCCTGTGAATTCTGGGGCACAGTAAACAAGGAGGAGGTGGAGGCGTCCATGGTGGTTCCCGAATTCGTCTGTGATTCTACACACACACACACATACATACACACACATACATACCCACATGTGCACACATGCATACACGCACAATTGAATAAATAAAAAACATTTAAAAAAAAAGAAACCCTGTGTTCTGATGAAGACCCACATTCTTCCTTCAGCCTCAGTCAACCGTATCCCATCCTTCGACCACAGGCTACTGCACAAAGACAGACCCGTACATGGGAAGTCAGCTACTCGCAGCTTTATTCTTCAGTGATTGCTGAAAATTGTTATTCTGTCTGTAACTCAGGAGCTCCTGTGAAGCTAAACTCAGTTTCTTCAGGTGTTTAACCACAAGCTGTGTCCGAGCTTGTTTTCACATGACCCACCTCAACTTGTTAAGGAGACGGACAGTGGACCTCGATTGTGAACAATCCTCCAAAGAGAAGCAGGTGAAGCTAGACTACTGTCAGCATGGTCTAAATCCTCTAAATCTGGGAATCAGGACCCATGTCTCTTGCCCCTGGTTCCCCATTTCCTCAGACATCCTGGGGATACTGAAGGGACAAGATTGAGATTTGATATTCACCTTGTTTGCACCTGCACTTCTACCACGGCCCCAGGTGCACAGGGAGATTTGAAAACGAATGGTTAACCTGCCTTATTCATAGGCTTCCTAGAGTCGCAGGTCAGGAATTTAACATTAACCTTCCTTCCTGCATTCAGTGATGTTCTCACTTCTGCCTTAGTGTCTTCACGTTGAGCCAAAGACAGATTCCAAAGAAAAGCACATTTGTGTATTTTAAAGATATAATCCTTTACATGTGCCTTCTAAAACTTCACATTTTATTTTAAGTTGGAAAGTGCTTATTGCTGATACCACACTTGGGGGTTAAGTTTTGAGCATCTCAGACTTTCTGTATCTTTTATGTAACCGATAGTCTTGCCATAATTCTATTGCTAATATTGAATTCTCTATCTCTACAGGATGTTTTGATAGGATTACCTTGATTTTTATTTTGTGGATTTTTATTTGTTGTGATTTGTAAGGCATAAATAAATCACATTCACAAACCTGTTAGTACAATATTTCTTGAAGTTTCATAGGGCACAAAGTGTTGTTACTCATAAGAAATTCCATCATGGAATACATTCAGAAAACTCAAGATAAATCAAAGTTAAATGGACTTCTCCCTGTAGCTCTTCTTACTGTTTTTAATGTGTGCATGAACTATATGCTTTTAAAGTAAAAGATACACCATGAACCAAAATGATTTGGCCTTTGCCAATAAGTCTATGTACAATCATCTTGCCAAAAAATCCATTGTGCTGATATTTAAATTTCATACCTGTATTTATGCAAATAATTAATAAATGAAAGTGTTTATTGTCATCTGTGGTAAATTGTTCCTACTGAGCTCCCAATGGATCCGAGAATGACTTGCATGGATTCTCTTAGGGGTCTCCCACCGAAGACATCCCTGAAGGTTCAGTCATTGGTAGGAGAGTAAGAGAAGGAGGGTTTGAAGAAAGGAATCTAATGTGGGTCCTGCCTGCTCCCTTTCCTGTGGAACCCTGTATGCCCCTCCCCCAGCGGCCTGCAGTGATGTACTTGCTCTTCTCCAGATAAGAAGTCCTGTCCACAGCTATTGCTGTGGCTACAGGTCTCTGAAGTCCCCAGCTATCTCTCCTTCTGGTTCCCATCCCCTCACCACTCACAATCACAATTCTCAGGGTGTTTCTCCATCTCCCATCAGGTGCCACAGATCCCTGCACAAGCTGTAGCTAAGTCATGTCTTCCTCGTCAGTTTTGCAGTTGGAATGGACAGTCTTTGTCCTGTCAGTTTTTCAGTTCACACAAACCACATGCAAATCGCCGAGATTAGCACATTTCTTCTCATCCTCTTTGCTTTCTAACCTGAAGTTCTGTGAGCTACTATGGGTTCTTGTGTCTTTATGTTTTTACTCATTATAAGGAGAGAGAGAGAGAGAGAGAGAGGCCATGGCAAAGTTTTAAACTGGGTTGAGTCATTGATATCACTTTAGGTAGTGTATATGGCATCTTGCTTCTTCAGAAATACTTAAAAAATATCAAAAGAACTTGTATTCAAACTCACTCTTGGTACATTGATACTAAGACTTCTGAGGTTTTGAATGTTTTACTTTAGTCAGTCGCTCAGTAACCTAGAGTAACTGTCAGGAAAAAATACATGAGTTGTTCCATTTTTAAAGTCATCATCTGATTTAAAATAACATTTCTGTTCCCTTCTCAGAACAATGACTTGGCTTCATATAGAATTCATGAATCACCGTCCTCCCCAAATCACTAGGATGCTGCTTCCAATATCTACTGCATTTTAAGATCATGAAGCAGTTAGTCTGGAGATGACCCAGCTCCCCCTTAGGCTCTGTCTAGCCACCCTGCTTCCTATCATGACTCATCTTTATTTCAGAAATATCTCTCTCTGTCTCTGTCTCTGTCTGTTTCTATCTCTGTCTCTCTCTCTCTCTCTCTATCCTGTTCTGCAGAGTTCCTTTGAGATTGATGACGTTTCTTCCCTTCTTCAGTCTTTATCATAGCAATTACATGTAAGTAGCACACACTAGCCAATTGCACCACTGCAACTCCTCCCATAATGATCATAAAGCTATCATTTCCCAGTGTTCACCCATTCGTCTCTGATGCATAACCATAAGCAAGAACCTTCTCTATTTGAATTATCTTGCTATTTAAGATCAGCGTGGGTGCATGGCTTCCTATTTCAATGGCTTGCAATTTATTATTTATGTAAGTTACCGTTCAGATTTTTCCCAGATCTGACCAGAGTGAATCCCTGTGCTCTGAGATACTCTCTTTCAACACCCCTTCATTGTTCATTTCTAATGTGATCAAGATGCAAAGAACCAAAGGCAGAGAAGATATTCAGAGGAGCTGGAGAGGTGGCTCAGGGGTTAAGCCTCCGCCTTGCAGGCGGAAGGTCCTGAGTTCGGATCCCACGTATAGACGCCAGGCGGAAGCGGGGGCGGCCTGCGCTTCTGGTCCTGGTAGGGAGGAGCCTGTGAGCCCCGGGGCAGAAGGAGGTGGAGGCGTCCATGGTGGTTCGTGAATTCGTCCGTGGTTCTACACATACACAGACACACAGACACACACACACGCGCGCGCGCACAAACACACGCACATGTACACAGTTGAATAAATAGTAATAATAATAAAAAAATTAAAAAAAGAAAGAAGATATTCAGAAATCTGTACACACCTTTTATTTTGAGATTAAAGTTATCCCAAAGCGAGGTCTGTTATAATGTATATAATCTGAACCTGCTTATGCAAAAAAAAGTATCTAAAAATACAACCCAGTCTAGTGATGTGTGTGTGTGTGTGTGTCCACCATTGCTGGGAAGCATTCCAAGGAAACAGCCTATTCCTCATTAAAACCTCAGTGCAGGTGGCTTTGAGTGCAGCTGGTTATCCAAATCACACTACGCCTAAGGCTTAGCTCTGCGAACACTGAGGTCCAGCAGAACACAGAGGAGGGAAGGAGCCTGAAATGACCCGGAGCTGTGTGAAGCCCAAGGCAGAGAGACCCCATATCTTGTTGCCAGACTCTGGTCTCCAATGCAATAAGAACCAGAGATAAAAGAGACCCAGGACCCTGGATAGCTCCTGGACCCTCCAGCTTGGCCAGAACAGTGAGTCCCCACCCCCTCCCCACCCTTCCTATTTTCAGAAATCAGTTTGAGTCCCTGTTCTGCTTAGATTCTCAGTGTACCAACAAGACACCCTCCCCTCCATCTTCTCCTTCCTGCTCTATGCAGCATGTAACCGTGTCCCTCCTCTTTGAAAGCCTTTTCAGTCTTTGCACTGAATGGGATTGGTTTCCACAGACTATTCCATCTACAGTGAGGATCGCAAAGTCCAGAGTAAAGACTGCTGGGACCACACATCCAACCTGGCGGGAGAAGTGGATAACGTTCCCCCTCCTTACTGCTGTGTGGGTGTTGTTACTGAGGGTCCCCTTGGGACATCCTCTTGCATGTGTGGACCATGTATATGCAGCACATGTGTGCAACACGTGATGACCTTGGAGGGTGGTGCACAGGCTTACAAGCTCATACGTTACCTTCCATCAACTCCTGACAGACCACCTCGGACAAATCATCTACAGTTCTATGGTTCTGTCTTCCCCTCTAGGCTGCTTCATGCCATAGAGAGCTGCTGTGTTCTCTCTCTCTCTCTCTCTCTCTCTCTCTCGCACATTTTGCATAATCAGTTTCTATTCTGTCGTGTTCTCTCACACATGGTGCTCTGAGACTATTCTGGAAAACAGAGGAGATTTTTCAGTTCAGATGAGTAGCATAATTTTACGTTGTGCTCAGCCTGTTTGGTAAATGAAGTCAGTTACTCATAGATCTGTCAGAGGGAGAGAAAGACACATGGGGGCACGTCACCTGTTTTTAGACACAGAGACCACCCTTCTTTCCCGTCCCCACTGAGAATAGTAACCACTTGAATCACAGCCTTGAGGGTATTTGTATCTGCATTTAAAAATTCTTCCATGGCTCCTAAATATTTCCCCTCCCTTGAATTTATTCAAAATTCTGCAAGTCACACTTTGATCAAACTTCTACACCACCACTTATTCATTGCTCTAAAGATCCAGTTTTATTATGGATTTTACCTGATGTAGTTAAATGAAACATAACCCCCTCCCACCTCATCTTCCTGGATATTAGCAATGAGATTGCAGCATGGTGTATCGTCTTTGATGGACTATAGGAAGATACCAAAAGATGTTGACAGAGAGTCCCAATATCCCAAGCTCTCAGCAGGTGATGATTGGGATTCCTCACTCTTTAAGGTTCTACCATAGCATTAAATAGCTCTTGGGCAAAAACCCACCCAAGCATCTCTTGCTCCTCTAAGTTGCTCTGCCTATGCATTTATATCTGCAACTGAAGGAAAACTGAAATTGCTATAAAGGAGGACTTCCATTTCCAGCTGAATAAGAAATCCTAAAGTGTGTCAGTCAGCATGGAAGGCCAAAATCAAGAGAGTTCATGCTAATGAGGAGACAGAAGAGGAACACAGAGGGTGAGAAAAAGTTCGATGTCAAAAGATGGTTAAGATGCAGATATTTTTTTAAATCCATTTAAGTGACCAAATGGACCATGCTGAGTATCCTTACTTTGAGAAAGATGACTAAACTTTGAGTTTTGTCTGTGAATTTTCCACATGAGTGACCTTGAAACTTTAATAATTACATATTTTTCTTCCCCTGTCAAAAACTCTGGAACTTACCTGGCAATAGGAAAACATTGGGTTTCAAAATTGCTTCGATACTATCCAAGCCTTAGTTCACTGTGGTTGTTTACGGTGAGGAGTGACGAATTTCAGTGCTCCAAAGACCTGCTGTGCATTCTGATGTGCAAGCCTTCGGTAATCTATATTGTAGCTGCTTCCTTTAGTTCCACAATATGTCTTCGCTCAAAATTTCTCTAGCAGGGCCATTCTAACAAGAGATGAGAAAGTAAACAACCTAAAAATAGCGACTCGCTAATTTTCCTGGAGTTGGGAGAAACAAAGTCTGTGAAAAGTGATGTCTATCTTCCAAGCCCTCTGGGGATAAGTTAAGCCACTTTATGTCCCCCACACCCCTATGAGCTTCCGATGTGCTCCATTTGCTCCGATGTGCCCGTGTGCTCCATTTGGGCTTTGCGTCTTCTTTCTCTTCCTGCCCACTGCTTCTTTTTCAGTCCAGCCACTTCCCATTAACACATCTCCGGATGGGGAGGATGAGGGATGCAGGCATCGACTGACTTGGTCAATAGGGGCCTTTCACCCACTTATGCTAGTATAGGAGCAGGTAAGTGCAAAACTGTCTGTGGGCACTGAGTGAGCTTCATTCATCTCTGCCCATTTCTTCCTCTTTCGTTGGCCACAAACACCTTGGTTGTGAACACAGAGAGCCTCTAAGATTCCATTGGATATTTTTTTCAAAAATCCACAAAACGATTTTGTCGTCCATTTTTTTTTACAGTAGTCTTTGTCTATTTCTATCAGTTATCTGTGGTCCATCACAATCCACACATGGGAAACAGAAGTGAATAATTCATAAGTGTTAAGTCATTTCTATCTCAGTGTGCTGTTGCAATTGCTCGATTTCATTACTAGTTATTATTTCTAGTCTCTTGCTGTGCCTACTACCTGAATGAGACTGAACTCCAGGGCACGTGTAATAGGCAGTGGCAGAATGTATAGGAATCGGCCCAATGGAGGTCTTCACACACAGTGTCTACTGATGAGGAGATCAACCATGCAAATGACAAAATGCAGCCCGTCTCTCCACATGTTGGATCTCGAAGAACAATGGTGACCAGGGGGGACAGAAGCGGAGGATAGCAGTGTGGGAGTGGTTCCCATTGCGGGCAAAGCAGGCTGAAGGCAAAGGGAAACAACCTTCCCTGAGTCTCTTCCGACTCAGACAATCTATTCTTCACCTGAACTGCATTCAGGAAACGTATTTCCACTCTCCCCAAAACAAGCTTCCTTGACATCTGTGGAGAGACAAAGGCAAACACAGGGAAAGGAACCCGGAGATGAATATTTCAGCAGAAAACGTGGGAAGAAGGACATCGATTCTTGCAAGCAGCCTTCTGTACCACATGCCATAAATTAGCACAATACAAATTTATACATATTTACACCACAGAGTCTCTAACTATATAAATCCTTAATACTCAGACTTGTGGAGTAGGTGTAAGAGAACAGCCCATATGTTTATTCATGTTGCATAGAGCTTGGGGGTACTTGGTGATTTTACTCTTTTTTTCCTCATATACAATTTTTCATATATGTATATACAATTAATATATGTTAATTGCACAATTACATATAATTACATATTAATTATGCAATTATGTATAATTATACATATGCAATTGTGTATCATTGTGTATGCATAACATTTAAAATGTATATATACAATTGAAGTTGAATCTAAATGTTGAAACCAAGTTAATGTCTCAAGGCAAAACTCTGTTTTAGAAAAATCTTGCCGTTTTTCTCCAAGATACTCACAGCCAAAAAAAAAATAATTTTATTCAACTGAGCACTTACCTAGTTGTCCTGTGTATTCCAAAACGTCAATCGTTCCTAATCTACATCGAAATTGTGTTGAGGAAACTTTTCACAGATGGAAAAGATGATATAAGGGCTGTTCTCTGAGTCCCTTCATGCCTATAAAAGTGGGTAAGAGTCCAATATCAAATTTCACTTATGCTTCTTGGAAACCTCTTTACCAGTGGCGGGCCTTGTGGGTCCTGGGGGCAATGGCTAGATTTGAGGTGGAAATAGTTTGGTCTCGTGTCTGGCTCTGCCACTTGCTTTTTCTCCTGGGAAATGTCCCCAGTCTCTCAGAAGATGAAGGGGGTCAGGGAGTGATGGGGGGGTGGCCAGCGAGTGCAGCTCTGAATGTCTGAAACCCATGCCACAGAGCTGATGGGAAGTCCTCTGGCAACTACGAAGCACTTCCAAGTTGTTGTTATGGTTTCTTCCACAATTTGCTAAGCAAACAAAATGCAGTCAGCTTCTTTTACACTAGTTTTCCTGGAAGAAGGCTACAGCTGGGCTGTTCATACTCTTTGTTTTGGAAGAACACCTTCCACAATGGTCACGATGGCCAGCTTGCCTCGGCACGTCCCTGCAGCGTGCTGGCATCGTCCATGTGTCTTGCATCATCTAGCACACTGTGGATTTATTACAGACAGAATGACAGTACGACTTTTAGGGGGAGATGGGCATCTTCCATAACCAAGACAGAGATCTTCCCACATGCTACTACTTAAAGGTGTGGCAGCAGTAAGTGACTAGAACCAGTATTGCCTTGGGTGACACCAAAGCACAATAACATTGGGTCATGCCTACCATGGCCAAAGTAACAATTGCTATATGACCAAAAACAGAAGTCTGGGCTATGTGGGTGGCACAACTGGTAGAGTGCTTGGCATAAGCACAGGGACCTGGGTTCAATGTCCAGAATTCACTTAAAAAATTGAGTGTGGTGGTGCACCCCTGTAGTCCCAGTGCTGGGGGAGTCCCCTGCAGCTAGCCAGCCAGCCAGAGTGCTCTAATAGGCAAGCTTTGGGTTCAAGGAGAGAACTTGTCTCAAAATAAGGTGCACAGTGTTACCCAAGGTTGTCACCTGGCCTCCCGAAGCACACACATAAACACTACACCTTCCACAGGTACACACACACACACACACACACACACACACACACACACACACACACACTCCACTGCTGCTTTACCCTGACAGGAAACAGCATGTTCATCTTGCAATTCTTTGCCCTTAGTTCAGCATGCCTTGTTTTTCATCTCAGAAAACAAGGAGTGGATGCACGTCATACCTCCTCTGAGGACCGGAGAGGAGCCAGCCACTCTCTCTTTCACCCACACCATTGTGGGCAGGCAAAGATTCCACACACCCCAGAGAGGCACCTCCTCTCCCCCAGTGCTGAAAACACAAGCCAGGGCCCACATACATTCCACGTACGAAACTGAAAAAGAATGAAATCTTTTTCATTTCAGTATACTTTTCTAAAGTTTGCTCGGTGACAATTTCATACTGGTGTGCAGTGTGTCCTAAGTACTCTCTCTCCCCTAAGCCCTCTCTTACCTCTTTCTCATCCTTATCAGCTCACTCCTTCCCTATAAGTACCTTTTCCAAATTCATGATGTTTGATTTTGTTTTATGAGCCTCTTAGTTTAACCAGGGTGCCTGTGTGACCTTTGGATTGGATCCATCTGCTGAGCCTGACAGGGTTGGCAAAGCCATGATATGATCATAAAGTTAATATAATGCAAAGGTCCTTTTCTTCTCTCTGTTGATTCAAAAACACACAAAAATGTGTGTATGTAATGCATTGTTGGGCCTATAACATAAAGCAAAGCATTATCTTTGCTGATAACAGCAAAAAGGACGTGGGCGGAAGCTAAGCCGCACAAGGATGAGGAAATGACTCCAGATGGCAACTCGAATCTGCGAGAACAAATGAAAAGAATCAGAAATTATAAATAAGGAACCTAATATCCAAAGAACTATAACTACATAATTATCTTCTGTTTCCTTCACTTTGTCACAAGATAGAAAATCAAGTAAAACGATCACTATAACAGTGTTATTAGTCAGTTTGCAACGTTTATAGAAGTGATATCCACAACCGTAATAGCATTAAAAGTGCAGGGAGGAGACAGCCGTCAGTAGCTCTGTGGCCCGCTGGAATTGAGTTAGCATGAATCTGAAGCTGACTTTGAGGAGTTTGTATGCCTCTCCCAAGCTCTGGAGTATAGAAGGAAGTAAACTCATAAATTCAAAAGAGGAAGCTATTAGTGGAGTTAAAATGAACCACTATGAAATATCCACTTAGTTCAAAAGGTACCTGCAAGCAGAGGGGGAAGTTATAAAAGATAACAGAACTACAGAACTGGAGAAAGTAGAAAAGTGAAAGGGGCTGAGGATATGGCTCAGTGATTAAAGCCTTTGCCTCCTGGGCAAAGGGACCTGTGTTTGAATCTCCAGATCCTACGTAAAAATGCCAGGTGGACATAGCAGCCCACCCATGATTACAGTCCTGGAAAGCAGAACATGAGAATTCCCAGTGTGAGCTGGCAAGGCAGACTTGCCCCGTGTTCTGGGTTTAAGTAGAGACCCAGATTCATGACAATAAGGTTGAAGAGTGACCAAGGATGATTCCTGATATCACCCTTGAGCCTCCTCAGGCACATGCATTGAAGTATGCTTGTGTACATACTTTCGCACATGCATATACCTATCCACATGTAACATACACAAATGTACACACACGTGCACTCATGCACTCATATATATATACATGAAAAAAGTAAAAGGGCAGAGAGGAACATCAGTTTAATGTAGATGAATTAGACAAACCAATTCAAGGCAGAGTTTGCCAAGTATGATAAAGCTATGAAATCCAATTTAGATATAATCTAAATTCAGAGGTATGAATAAGTGGTAACTGAAGAGTAGAACAATATATTCCACGCAGTGACTGAAAGATCTGGGTTGGATACACTAATATCAGACAAAATAAATTTCAAGTTTTAAAAATGACTGTTACAAGATAAAGAAATCATTGTCTGTTAGTAAGAGGATTGGTCTACCAATGACATACAATGAAAAACACAACTGTACTCCACGACAGAGCCATAAAATATATGAAAGAGGAATGAAGAGAAAAACACAATGCTACCACAATAAGTGACATGTCAATATCCCACTGTCAATCATCTCCTATGTGTCAGGCATACAGGAGAACAGTGAGGAAATAAAAGACTCGATTCATAATCGAGTTGCAGTTCACCTGCATGGTTGCTGATAAATCACCATCAAATGGCTAAGGGAACAAAGGTTTATTGTCTCTTATGATTACTGGTTACAGTTCTCAGTCCAGCTTGACGGGAGAGCATGCACCAACACCAGGGCCAAGGGAACGGGCCACACCATCACCACATAATGGCTGAGAAAGGGACAATCCTTACTTGCCAGAGCAGCATGTCTGGCCAAGTGTACACAAGGATGCCGACTCTCTCAACCAGCTCTCTGTCTTTTATTCCAGGGCCTACTCCCACCTATCATAGCTGGGCCCACCCCATCAGCTAGACAATCTCCTGCAGGTTTGCTCTGAGCCCAGAGCTCAAACCTTCAACTGTCAAGTTGACACATATGCCTAACCATGACATACAACAGGTGATACGCAATGCTTGAAGTCCAACCATTTCACACCTCAGCAGTAGCCTTTTCAGGTAAGACAGTGGACAGTGTAGACCATGGTCCCAAAGCAATCTTGGTTATGATTGTATAACAGGAATATTGAAGTAAAGGAAAGAGAAAATCATGTAGAATAATGGTTTGAAACAACCATAACAGAGAATCTCTCTCAAATAAATGTGAGTCACCAAATTGCAGGTCTAGAAAGCTTGGGGAAAATGTCAGAAAAACACAATGGCTTGAAAGATCACAGTCAAACTGTAGGAAGAATCATTTAAGAAACTAGAGCATCAAAGCTTCTTTACCCCTCACTGAGCAAAGACAAGTATGAACTCTCTTGTGGCCCAAAGATGAATTCAGGTATCATCCTCCAATGCTCTATCTCCTCATTGCTTTACTCTGATGTTTCCCAGGCTAGAAGTAAAGGTTATTGTTATTTCCACCCGGTGTTTTTAGTGTAGAATCTGGGATCCAAATTTGGGTCCTTCTGCTTGCCAAGCAGAGACTTAACCCTTCTCTCTCCAGCCCCCTTTTTATCTTACATGTATGTGTGGTGTATATATGCATGTTCATATGGGCACTTTTAGCATAGACAATGTGAGACTTAAATTCGGAATATTTCAAAACACTGTTAAATTAAAGAGGATACAAATAAGTGAAAGCCACAGACCATGTTCATGAAGAAGAAGATGTGATGTTGATAAGTTGCATTCATCTAGGCACCTAAAGACATCTGTATCACAATCCCATCTGGAATCTGCATAAATGAACAGATGTGAAAGTTCATATTGAAATCTCAAGTGAGTCACAAAAGACAAAACAATATTGAAAAATAAGAACAAAATCGGCAAAGAAAGCCTTCTGATTCCAAAGCTTACCATAAAGCAATGGTAATCAAGACATGATCATGCAATCAAAGGTCAGCGGGGTAAAATCTAGAAGACAGAATCAAGCTCTCCGGCTTGTGGGTCACTAGGTTTTCAACAAGGTTATCCAGACAAGTCAAGGAAGAAAAAAGAATTTTTCAGCAAATGGGGGTGGATTCAAGCAGATATCTATAACAATAGCAGCAATCAAAAGAAAAGAAAAGAAGTCTTCACATCATATTTAAAAAGAAGCTCAAAAATATAAATACAAGAACCGAAGTCAAAACATTTCAGAAGAGTGGAAGCTCTTCATGACCTTGGGTGTGGTGTCTGATACTTAAGTAGACACAGGCACTATAGATAATGAAATAAAAGGTACATAAATATCATTTTATCACATTTAAAACATGCCTGTCAACTCTGCCTAGTGGATTGAGGGCAAAAGAGCTAAAATCCTTAAGATGTGGGTGTAGTCCATGTCGGCCATTCACAGCTGTGGAATGGCCATCTTGATGCCAAGATTCGAGAACAGTTTGCACCCTCTTAGGCTTCCTCAGGGCTACCCTGGACTAGTTCACAAGGGGTGAGTAAATCCTGAGCCATGGCCCAAACTGGCCTTAGCCACGCTATCAGACACGGAAGATGGCTAGCTGTAGTCACAGTGATCAGGAAAGGTCTCTCTGAGCAGGCAGTCCTGGTGGGGGTAAAGAACGAAAGGCATTGAGTATGTTGTAGGCAGGACCCTCTTGGAAGAGGCACCAGCAAGAGCGAGGACTATGAGTCAGGGCAGAGCACAGCGTGTGAGGAAAAGAGAAAAGAGGCAGCTTTTGGAACCAGATAATCGGGGAGAGTGAAGTCAGGTGAGGAAGAGGCCCTGGGCTGCCAGATCACTCTTAGCCATCTTCTCTGGGAAGCTACCACTTCGGTTGCCCTTATCACCTCCAAGGTGATACATCCAATACCTTGGTGATAGCACCAAGGCCTACATCCACTACTAACCTCCCTTCACCTTTCATGACGCGCTTATGTGTGGAATTGTGTTTCCGTTTGAATCCAGACTCACGTGGGTTTGAACACTAGGACGGGGCTAGTGGTACTGTTTTGGAAGGCTGTGAATCCCTTAGGAAATGGGTCGTCCCTGGAGAAAGCAAGTCCCAGGGTTAGGGTCTGTTCTCAGCCTTCTGTTCTAACAAGATATGAGGAGGTGACATTAGGGTTTGAATATGAGCTGACTTGCACAGGCTCATGTGTTCAAATCCTTAGTGGATGTTAAGGCTTGGGAAGGTTGTGGCGCCTTTGGGAAATGGAGCTTTGCTGGAGGAAGACAGGTCGCAGGGGTGGGCCTTGAGGTTTAGGGGTCCAGCTCTGCTTTCCCTCACTTTGTTCTCACAGTCACCATGTGACCTGAACCAGCCTTTTGTTTCTGCCTCCAGCCACACCTTCTGCTGTGTGATTCCCGCCATCATGGGCTCTCTCCCTTCTGGAACTATAAACTAAACAAATCTTCCTTAAATGGCGTGTGAGTGTTTACCTTACAGTGACCCAACTCCACATACTCCTGACGTCACAAAATCACCTGCTACCACGTCTTCCATGGTTGGCTACAATCCTCACACGGCAGCCAAAGTAAACCTCAGTTCCCTTTACTTACTGCTTGTCAGCAAGCAAAGTAACTCACCCCATGAGCTTTTCTGATGCAAAGAAAGTAAAGTAACCCATTCGTCTTTGGACATAGGCATTTGTGCCAACATGTAAGTGCTCCTGGTGAAATGACGTAAGTAAATGTTGACATCGAAGGTCTTTGAGTTGGACTGAGCATGAAAGCAGCTGAGTTAGAGAGGAAAGGATTCTCAGAGACGATCCGCTTCCACAGACACTGGGACTCCGTTTTTTTTTTTTTACAGTGTGACGTGATCTCTCCCCTTTTAAAGAGTCCCGTCCTCCCTGCCCCCACCCTTCCTCCTATCTTTCTAAGCATGACCCATTTCTAACTAAGATTTCCTCTTAGTGAGGTGCCTTCGTTAAAGAGGAAGTTTCTCCGTCAATGGAAATGACTGGAAACTTTGAGAAGCCACAATGTGAAGCTGAAGGCCTCCTGTCGATACAGTGACCCAGTTCCCAACCAAAACAAAGAACAGATAAACCGGGGGATGCAAGTCTCCTGCTATCACCTCCTACCAGCCAGTGCTGGCCCGGGTGGCTCCTCTGTACTTTCAGGCATGATAAGCTAATTTCACTCCCCAGAAATGGGGTAATGTCAGGCTTTTCCTCCAAGGTTCGTTCCAGAGTAGCAGTGATGGTCTGATCCCCTGTAATGGTGGGAACCTCACCCACTGAGTTCAGAGGCCGACTTCCACCATTCATCACAGGAAACCCGCCACCCCTGCTCCTGTCCAGAACTAAAGCAACTCAGCAGCAACTCTCTGTTTATTTGCTTGGGATGAGTGAGGTTTTAGAAGCTACCATGGAATAGGTGTCATAGGGAGAAGGAAGCAATGCCTTTTAGGCAAGTGATTTTGAAATATTTCCTCTAAGTGATCCCTAAGGATTTAAAACGAAGGAAGGAATAGCTTGGTTAGATTCCAGTTACTCTGACAAAATGCCTGAGAAAATTAAGTTACGATGAATAAAAGTTCATTTTGTATCATGGTTTCATTTTTACATGGGATTTGGAATCTGAACTCAGGTCCTTTCGCTTGTGAGACAAAGGTTTTAACCATTGAGCCATTTCTCCAGTCCCACCAGTTGTCATTTTAATCGCAAGAAAAAGAACTATGGCTTGGGCAACATTCTCTCTGTTTTCCTTAAGCATTTAGCAAGTGCAAACTTCGAGGCACAGTAGTAGAACCACACCCTGCAGACAGCAATTTGAGACCAGGGGAGTAGAGCTTTCTTTTCTCCTGGGTTGATCAGAGAAAGAAGAGCTATTAAAAAAGAAGGTCAAGACAGCAAAAGGGCAGGAAAAACTGATGGCTGGTACCTGGCTGGGAGGGGGGATTGGGTCTCATGCTTGGTTGAGTGGCTTGAGTGACCTCCTGGGAATGAAGCATTTGATAGACAAAGAGTGACGATGCTTCTCCAAGTAGAGTCAAATTAGCCCAAACTCCTCTGGAGAACTTTGCCTGTTCATCTACAGTGGGCCTCAGGTCTCAGCGTCAGGTCAGTCCCACCTATTCTTTAGAGATCTTGACATCTAATTGGGTCTATGGACAGCACTTTAAAGCTACTCTACAATATCCTCCCGTAGATACAATCAGCATTTTATCATTTCCCTTTGCTCTTTTGATTCGATTTTCCTGCCACTGTTTTTACCTCGTGATGTGCCCACTTGTCAACCAACTTTCATTCTGATTACAATATGATTTTCTTTTCCAGAAAGCACCGCAAGGGGATTTCTCAGCATTCCATGTGGTCACAAGTGTTGTGGATAATGTGCCTGCCCAGGAAATATGTTCTTTTGTGCCGCTAAAGAGCAGCTAACGAGCTTTTTATTTCTCAGTAGGAGCGCATCAGCTCTATCCTGGGCCCAGGCACTAGGGGGGGGGGCATTGTATTTTGTTCCCACTTTGAATATGGAAAAAAACGGAAGCTCCCACAGGTTTTACAATTTTAGTCAGCCGAATAACACAATTACCAGTCGAATATCTTGTTCCCTAGAAAGGTTTCCAATAGCTGGAGAGAATATCAACATTCAAAGAAAGCTTGCTTTATTTAAAAACCATGGGCTTTGAAATTCTTTGACAATAGTATCCGTTTCTGATTTATTTTCATGTCTTGATGACAGGAGGGAGACAGTATAACACAGAGAGGCCATGTAATACATTTCTGATGAACACAAAAGCAAAATCAATATAAGAAAATATCAGCTTCATCATATTGCTACAACATGCTATCTGTACTATCTCAGATTTAATTAAAGGAATTATGAAAAAGGATGACTCTGCGCTTTCAGCCTGAAAGGTTGGGGATATTCTTTAAGACATATTCTAATCTCTTAGTCGCTACATCAAGATGAATTCCAAATTGGGTTTGATCCTGTGTCTTCCCGCGAATGAAATGGTTGCCATAAGCTTACATTCTCTGTACCATTGTAACCTCATTCACGGTGGCTCACCATTGCACTGGAGTTTGTGTATTTATATTTCTTGTCAAATAGGGTCGAGGCTGAGAAATGCTTTGTATTTGCGCTCCTGTGTCTCTGGGGAAATGGAACTGTGAGTAAAATGAAGGGAAAAGAGAAGGAGGAGGAGGAGGAAACAGAGTAGGAAGAGAAGAGGAAAAGGAAGAGAGAAGGAGGAAGCAGAGAAAGAAGAGGAAAGAGGGATAAGAAGAACAGGAGGGGGAAGAATATAAACAGGAGTAGGAGAGGGTGTGGAGGAGGAGGAAAGAAAGGAAGAAGAGGAGGAGGAAGGAGGAAAAGAGGAAGGAGAGGAAAACGAGGACAGGGAGAAGAGGAAGGAGAGGAGGAAAAAAGAGAGTGGAGGGAGGGAGAAGGAAGAGGAGAAGGGAGATGAAGTGGAGAAAGAATGGGAAGAGGAAAAGGAAAGGGAAAAGAGGAAGAAGCGGAGAGGGAGGAAGAAGGGAGGGGAAGATCAAGAAGGGGAGGAGAGAGAAGAGAAAGGAGAGGAACACAAGAAGAGCAGAGGGGTGGGAGGAGGTGGAGCGTGCAGGAACAGGGAGGCGGAACATGAAGAAAGGGGGGAGGCAGAACATGTAGGAAGTGGGGCGGGGGGCATCTTTGAGTCTAGGTTTGCTCTCTAAATGCAGCTTTCAGAATTTTCCTACAGAGTCCTCAGCAGATCACTTTCCCGTGCGAACCCTCACTGGGGACCTCACTTTGAGCCATGTGACCATCACTAACTGAGATGGGGGAGCCCAATGACTGTCATCCGATTAGGTGCAAGGGATCATGGAAAGGAAGAAGGAAAACATCATTGCTTGAATATTCTCTTCATGACAGACACACTTTGTATTTATTTTGCACACACTATCAAGTTAGTTCAATCATCCCTTGATCTCTGTATGAGATTGGTTCCAGGATCTCTCCAATAAATACAGAAATCCCTGGTTGTTCAAGTCCTTATGGCGAATTGTCTGTTATTCACATACAACTTAAACAATTCTCCCATGTACTCGAAGCTCTCTAGGCTACTTACAATCACTCAGCATATTCATCTCAATAACTTGGCCCTGCTTAAGAATCGTCTGTGATCAACTTTGATGTGTACATGCCACATAAACATTTGCAATGCTATATTTTGGGGGAATAATAATTTCAAATATCTTCACTGATGAGTGTTGGGATCCATGGGTGTAGAACCCAAGAATGTAGAATACTAGTGACAAGTGTAGAAACTGAGCTGCGAAGGTTGAAAATAAATTGTCCCAAATCACGTAAGGTCGAAGGAGTTCAAACTCACATCTGTTCTGTTGACCACACCTGGTTTTGTCCCATAATAAACTGCTCACTGAAGACAAGGGGAAAAAGTAGGAAAACTTTCCATCTGGAAGCTGCCCCTGCTCAGCCACCCAATCAGAATCACTATTAATAGAAAAGGCTACACGGAGTCCTTACTGTCAGGTAATGTCGTGGACAAATGCTGGACTGCCATGGATCTGGGAACTCTGTAGGAGCCGAAAAAGATATTCTCTTGGTCCAATACCTCCTAAACTTCTTTACTTTAGTGATACAGAAAGGGGGGCTAACCATAACCTGCTTTTCATCTGGTTGATTATCTTGGACAAAAAAATAATATGCAAAGCAGAAGGTGAAGAATTTCTCTTCGTGTTAAGAGGCTGATGGGAGGCTCACAAGTTTGAAACCAACCTGGGCTATATGGTAAGTCTAAGGCCAGCCTGGGCTACATAGTGAGTCTGAGACCTACTTAGGCTTGTCCATCAGTCCTCTTGTCTATCAATCCTTTTAGCTGTTCTGATCAGAGGAGAACCTCGAAAAAGAACCAAGTCTCCAGGTTCCAGCACTGGTCTCTAGTACAACACCTGGTACCTAAATGCTGTCTCCAGACCCACGAAATAGGGTTTTTAGTAAAAGCATAGAGCTGGAAAGAATGTTCAGGTCATGTAATTTAAACCCCACTGGAGAAGCCAAGTAGATTTTCCATGAATAGAATTGCAATGAAGTCCAGTGAGGCCCATTGCACCACCACATTGCTTCAACAACGAAGCCGGCTCGTATGATGGAGGCTCAGCAGCTCGGCCCTGCTTTTAGACTTCTCTGTGCTCCGCTGTGATCCACAGACTGGCTTGCTAAGGTTGACATGGTCGCCAGGATAGCGAATCCTGACTGACAGCGTCATTAGCTTGAGACCCACCTAGGACATTAGTAAAGCTCTGGGGCGTCTGTAATGGTGTTGCTCATCCTACCTTTGAGTCACGCACATGGTTGACAGTTCCAAGTCCTCAGGCTAGAAGGGGCTGCGGGTGGGCGTGGCCTGTTTAAGGTCTGTCATCTTGTTCCCTTAAAGAATCAGTGTCCTTTGAGGTTTGTAACCTCACGGTGAGGGCTCGAGCTAGTACATGGATTAGTCTCCTGACGGATTCATCACAAATGATAGACAGCAGGATTGGGAGGGGGGCATGGTAGAGCGTGAGGCGGCTCAGAAGAAGTCTTCTTGCTTTTCAAAATATAATCTAAGCTTTATTATCATTGCGTGTGTGCACGTGTGTGTGTATGATGTACATATGTGCATGTATGACGTATGTGTGTGTATGGTGTACATGTGTGTGCGTGTATATGCTGTACATGTGCGCATATGGAGAAATGTGCACCACAGTGTGTGTCCTGGTTGTGGAGGGGACCGAGCTGGGGAGTCAGGTCTCTCCTTCCACCTCTTGTGGGTTCTGGGGACTGAACTCGGGTCATCAGGCTTGTACAGTAAGCACTTTTACCATCGTGCCAGCCCCTGCCCTCGCCTTCCTCTGCATTTTCTTTTCCTTTGCTTCCTGCCCACCATGGCATGAATTCTTGTGCTCCCCACAAGTGTCCCACATAATGGACTGAACGCTCTGAAACTGTGAACCGAGATAAATCTTTCTTCTCTTGTAAGCTGTGCAATACGGTATTCTGTCTCGACTGTGAAGAGTAATTAATGCAGACCCAAGTTATACCTGGCAAGGGTATTGTCTATAAAACATGGCAAGGTGTTATTTCAGATCAGATGCTTTTATCTGCAAATGGAAGAGGATCTGTGCCAAGTGGCCTAGACAAGGGATTCGATTAGCGCACATAAGTGGGAGTCTAGAGAACTCCTCGCAGAAGCATTGGCACGAAGATGACCAGGAAGCAGAGAGCACCCCCGGGGACCTACACCCACCCACCCCCCTCACTCCCAGCTAGCCCCAAGGGCACTGTGGTTCTAACGCTTCCGCAAGTGGTTGGGCAGCTGAGGCCAGATCTCAAATCATCAACCTGTGTGTGCCTGACCTTTGAGGTTGGAAATGTAACGGTAAGTGAGGTGCCTAATGTGACTTCCTTGGAAATGTAAGAGTAGGCGCCACCCATGCTTTCTAGAGCTGCTGCTCTGCTTGCTGTGAGCCTGTGACGCCGGCACCCCTGGCTCTTCATTCCCAAGTTGATATGAACAAGGAACAAGCCTCGGTGTCCTTGGGCCTCCCATTTGCACGCTGCAAAGTCCGGGGGGAAGGGAAGAGAGTCTTCTGCTCTTCTCTGGTAAACACCTGGAGCCCCAGACACACTTCCTTTTATCTTGTTGGCTGTGCTGGGTCCTGAACCCCTTTTGATCGGTAGCTCCATCCCGAAGAATGCAAAGTATTTCTGCCATGACCATCTTAGAGCCAGTAAAGGGCGACCCTGCTCAGGACGCCCAATAGAGGGGCTTCTTTGAATGTCAGAGGAGTGATCTCAGAACGTCATACAGGTACTGACGCAGAATTGATTTCCTCAGTACCCGTGCTTACAAAGCAGGAATCTGGAGCATTGAAACAGGATATCAGAGCTGGAAAGAACTTCAGAGGCTCAACTTCTTGGCACATCATCATACTAAAGAGAAATGGCCATCCATCCATCCATGAAGATGGGCTCTGTTACACTTGGAGAAACCTGCTTTATAAACACTCTCCTTCATCTGGTTTCTTGCCTTGGAATTTCTCCTATCCCCACCTCAATTGTTACTCCCAAACTCTGGAAGGCATTTGGGAGGAAAGACTTTAGGCTTGTGATAAACATCCAAGATTCAACCTCACAACATCTTTGTTTCTACCCTCGTTTTGCATTTGCTTTTTATTGTGTAGCCAAGATTTGCTTCTGATCACAGCTCCCAACTTCCTATGGTGGGGAGCTGTCTAGTTGTCATAGGTATCCCCTGATATCTTTAGAGCTTGATCCCAGGACACACAAACACATCCTACCAGCATACCAAAACCCAAAGGTGTCCAATTGTTTTCTACAAAATAGCATAAGATTATAAATGACTCATTCTTATCCTCCTATATACTCTAAATCACCTCTAGATTACTTGGAATACCTAATACACTGTACATGTTATGTCAAGAGTTGCTATTCTGTGCTATTTACAAAATAATGATAAGAAAATTAAAAGCTCAATATGGATGTATTTTTCTAAATGTTTCTCATCTGATGTTGGTTGAATCTACAGATGTGACACCTCTGGATATGGAGGCTACTGCATGCCAGGAGTGTGTGTCTCTGCTTCCTCCTTCCCCAAGGACAGAAGCCATGGCTATCAATCCCGTGTCTTCTTTCTTCTTCAGATCTAACTTCCTTTGGACAATTTTCCAATGTGTAGCTGCTTGTCTTCTTTGTATGGAATATTGGCATTAGATTGTACCAGTTACTCTTCTCTGTTGCTATGAAACACCACTCAAAGTCAAGCAACTTTAATGGGGAAAAGGGAGATTTATTCAGCTACAGTTTCAGGGGGGAGAGACAGACTATTATGGCATGGTTGGCTGTCAGAAGCCGAAAGCAGCCTAAGTCACACCTTTCATGGAAGCTGAGAACTGTGAAACCGAAACTGTCAACTGCAAGAGCAGACCTCTTCCAGAAGTAGGGTGGGACTCATCAACCTCAGGGCCTTTCCCCTGTGACTGTCTTCCTGCCTTGCTGGAGGAAGGCAATCACGGAGTGTGGGCCTTATTAGCCCCATGCTACTTGAGTGAGTGAGTGAGCTCTTGAATTTGCAGCAGGCTCTATGATGTCTGCAGTGACTTAGGCAGCCTCCAGCTTCTGCCAGCCAGCCATCTGTCTTCTGCCATTATGGACTCCATCTCCCTCTGGAACTGTGAGCTGAAAAATCTCCTTTTCTCCCCTAAGTTCCTTGACTTTCCGTGTTGTTGCACAGCAACAAGAATAACCAGTACAGAAATTAATATCAGCAGTGAGGTAGGACTAAGTAACCCCAAATTCTATCCCCCGTGACCGTCTTCCTCCATCCAGGATCCATCTCTTAAAGGTGTCTTGACCTTCTCAAGCAACTAAAGATTAAAACACATGAGTCTGTGGGGGACAACTCATATTTCAAACCATGACATAGATGTTTTTTACCATCTTGGAGCCTTTGTTCTCAACATTTATCCTGATAGTAAGTCATAATTTCCAGCCTTACTTCTTAGGACACCTAGTACCAGATCCTATTAACTTCCTCTAAGCTCTGCCATACAGAGTGTAAGGGTCTATGTTATTTTCATTCCTGACAGAATTAGTCTACTCTTTCTTTTCTTTCTCTTCAAGTCTGGACTGCAAATCTTAAAAGAACTGGGGCTCTAACATATGAGCATTCTCCACAAGGACATTGTCCCCAACAAGCTGCTAAAAACAGGGTGGCAGGAGCATGCTGAACAGACTGGAGCCCAAGGCCATCTGAAGTTCATTGAATCAACAGCACAGTGAGGACTGCAAATTAGGTTTTCCTTAAGTTTTCTGAATTATGATAAATTATAAATAGATGGATAGATACATATATAAATAGATGATAGATAGTAGATGATAGATAGACAGATAGATAGATAGATAGCTAGATAGATAGATAGATAGATAGATAGATAGATAGATAGATGATACGGATAAATAGAGGACATGTAGATACATAGATGACAGAGATGGATAGGTATATAGATACATAGATAGATACATAGATACATAGATGATAGATAGACATATGATAAAGATAGACATAAGATGGTAAGTAGATAGATGATAGATGATAGTTATATGATATCTAGATAGACAGATGATAAAGATAGAAGTATGATGATAGGTAGAAAGATGACAGATAGCTGTATATATACATACACTTTAAGCTGCACATAGTTATAACAGCATCGTTCAAAATATGTTGAGTTTTTTTTTAGGTTACTTCCTCACCATTCACACCCCAGTGCAAGAGAGATTGTTAGGGGGTAAAAAAGTCCAGATGGCTCCGTAGCTGCAGTTCTACATCTATGGAGTCAACCAACTGTGGTTGGAAAATATTTAGGGGAAAAAATTGTGTCTGGGCTGAAAATCTGCAAACTTTTTTTCATATCTTTTTCCTTCTAAACAACACAGAACTGTGCCTGTTTATGTAGCATTTTTACATTGTATTGGGAATCACACGTCATCTAGAGATGATGCCAAGGTCACAAGAGATGTGCGCAAGTTCTGTGTAAACATCAGCCAGTTCGTCTTAGGGGGATCCTAGGTTTGGTAGCTAGGAGGATCCTGAAACCCGCCCTCCATGGATAACTGTGCTTATTTACTGCATGTAACCACATTTAATCAATTGCATTTATTTGTATTTAATGTGTGATAGAAAAGAGGAGTTGCTACATCGCATGACCACATGAGTTTCAAACACCTCTCAGAAGCTTTTCAGGCTTGTAGTTAAATTTCTTGATTTCTACTCCAAAGCCAAGGAAAATGTGACTCGCTTTGTCAACGCCGAGGAAAACACGGGTAACTACTTTGCAGGCAGTTCGTGTGTTCATCTTTCAGCGTCTATTATGAATCTATTATGAATCAAGCTATCCTTGGCATATCTGTGAAAGAGCGTGTGAAGCTTTCTTGCAGAACGAAAAAACAATAACACTCATATTCATGGAGGGCGATATTCTGAGATAACCATATGTGACTAGTGTGTCTTCAAAATATTTTATTCTGTTGATACATGGAAGATTTGAAAATGTTGTTTTCTCGGCCTCTGATGTTCTCGGAGGCTGGAGAGCTGGCAGCCTAGACTGTTTTCCTTTTCTTATTCATATGCAAAAGTTATATCAGAGACATCCTCTCGCAGTAGCATGCTCATTGTTTCTTCAAGAGCGAAAATGTGGGCCCTGCTTTTTTGGGTCACAAAAGGCTTTGGTCTTTAATAGAAAGTGCTGCTAATGAATTCTACACCAGGCAGCGTCTCGATGGTGGTGCTCAGCTGGTACATGTTTGTAATGGCTGCCTTGGACCTGAACAGGATTCCTTTGCCTTCAGTCTAAGTTCAGCCTGTCAACATAAGGCCGTGTTTGCATCCCAGAGACACATGGTGCAGAGATTAAGTTTTATTCATTAATTGATACACAGTCTAGTATAGAAAAGGTATGAAGTTGCTCTGGATTTTTTTTATACTTAGAAAGTATTTTTAAAGAGAGGAGGCTGGAGAGATGGCTCAGGGGTTAAGACTCTACCTCACAAGCAGAAGGTCCTGAGTTCAGATCCCAGGTCCCATGTATAAGTGCCAGGTGGAAACTGTGGCAGATATCCCAGAGTGAAGCAAAAAGGAAGTAGAAGCAATCCAGGATGATTTCCGTAGTCACCTTTGGTCCTCCTCAGGGATACAGTGCCTCTCCCCCCCCACACACACACATACACACACACACAAAAGAAGAAAAGCAGTTGAAGTAAGTGAGAAAGCACTAAAAAGGAAGGACAGTGTCTCAAGTTTCTGTGGGAATCCTGAGGCTAACAAAGCCTTAGGCCAATGCCAGGATTTTTGTCCACTATGAAATATGCAGGGCGTATATATTTTATGGGATCAAACATACACAAACATAGACTTTTAGGGCACAGAATTTATGAGACTAACATTTACATTTTAAAAATGCTTTTCAGCTTACAAAAGTAATTCACTGTCATTCTCCTTAAATAGTGGGGCACTTGCATTTAGAATACATTCGTGATATCAAATATAAACTTCAGACTCTCTATACAGGACACTTCCAAATCTTCCTCTTCAAAGAAAGGAATAAAGAAATGATTCCTACCGTGTATGACACCCACAACTCCACTGGAAATGTTTGATCAAAAACCTGAGGGTCTAGACAGACAGCTGAACTGATAAAAGAGGTTGTCTAGAGAGCACAAGGACTTGTGTTCTATCCCCAGAACCTAGAAAAAGTTGGACATGATGGCGTGGACTTGCAAATCCAGTGCTGGGCAGGTGGAGGTAAGCATATCTCTGGGGCACATTGACCACCCTGCCTAGCAGCCAGTGAGCTCTAGACCATCGGGAGAAATGGTGTCAAAGCAAAAAAGCTACATTATCTGAGAAAGGAGAGCTGACGTTTTCCTGTGACCTCCACACCTGCATATATATGCGCACACACACCCCCATATGCAAACACAGGTGCCTACACATACATATTCACCCCACATGCATATATTCATACAAACACAAGCACACCCACATACCCATGTAAATATGAACACACATATGCACACACATGCACAAAAATATGTGCATAAGTATATGCCTCCACACACATGAGCATACATACACATATATGCACACACATGAGTGCACACATAAGCACACATACATGTGCCCCCAACAGACACACACCGAGAGAGGCCCTAAAATTAACTGGAGAGCAGTGTATCCACCTAACCAGGCAATAACCAGCCAGGATTCAGTATGTCCGATGATGTGGGGCGGGGCATAGGGCGCCCCTCTGCAAGGCCTTACCCAGCTCCTTCCGCACCTCATCCTCTGCATGTCATCGTCACCTCGCTGAACTGTCACCAACTAGAAGGCAGATGGCCCTTCAGCTGGTGCCTCGCCCAGCACCTTGAGCATAGCAGGGATCCTGGATTTTGCTAGGAGGAAGGAACGATTTCTTTCTTGAGTCTGAGTCCACGACATGATCTGATCATTCCAGAGCCGCTGCTGCAGATGCTGGGTGGAGCACCGGGTAGGTCAGCAGAGATGAGGGGACACGGTTGGGTGGAAAGGTCACAGGGATCAGATAAGAGGATGGACTAGGTGACACAGCTGGTCCCGGAATAAAAGACATGAGGGTCAAACATGCAGGGTAAACTATAGTCACAGCGTGCCTTTGAATGGTCTCTAGGCAAACAAGATTGCCCTTTGACCTTTCCATATTTATCTCACCTGCATGATACTCCTGTGAAGGTTTATCCTCCTTGCAAAATTGCCTTTGGCATTCATTTAATCATAAGTTTTAGGATTGTTGCCAAAGATGACTAACCCTACACACACTCAAAGAGTCTCTCAGATGCTCAAACGTTCCTTGGACAACTTGCTTTATATTTTCCTCTTGATACTTTTTGCCATATAGTTGGACAGTTATTCCCCCCAATGTGTGTGTGTCTATGCGTATATGTGTTGAAAGACTAATCTGTTCCAACTGCAAGCAAGTTTCCATTTTGCACTTTTACAAAATCAAAATAAATTCTAAATTTGAGATGTGTATCTTTCAAATTGCTCTGGGCTGTCCTTCAGAGATAATGCTAATAAATAATGTGATCAGATATAAAAGACTAAGAAGCAGTAAGCTTGGCTTTTTAAATAATTGGTATAATATACATGTATTTTTTTCTTTTCATGTAAAATATTTCAGTAGCTAAACTCAAAGAAAACTGTGCCTTTAAATTTTTTTCCTGTTTAAAAATTGACTTTTTGGAATTTATTTTTGCATTTATTGTTGGATAATGATGCACTACAGAAACATATAAAACACAAGCTGTCTCTTATTTTGTTGGGTGACAAATTGCTCAATTAAAAACAGGTTATGTTGCATGCCCTTGGCCCCCTGAGATGATATCGTATTGTTCATAACAGTACATGTCACCCTAACTAATTTCACGTGCATCTGTTACATTGGTAGGTGCTAATTCAACATGCATTTTGTGGGGTGACTTTACATAAGATCATTTTGCAGTTTCCTGGATTATTTATGTAACACTTGAAGATCTGTGGGTCACAAATCCTACTGCAAACTTGCTTAAAATTATTAATGGAAAGCGAAGTCCCTCTCTAACAGCGCTTTTCCAAATGTGCTTAAGAAATCTTCTAGTCCAAATCTGAAAGCAAACAAAAGTGTATTATGATGTGCATCATGTGTATTTCCCAGGAAATTGGTAAAGCAAACATTGTTACTTGTTTAACTGGTCTTCAGACTCCCCTTGCAAGTCTATCCAAGTATATGAGTGAGAGTCAATAAGAAGATGGTGAATGTTGATTTCCTCTGCCTAATTCAAGAACAAAGTATGGCCCAATAGGTCCCAAATCCTGATTCAGTGTGGTTGGTGTACAGTTCCTTTCTTCCATTTGTCTTCTTGCCATCAACACAAATTTGGGGCTAGGACTACAGTTCAGTTGGTAGAGCACTTGTGTAGCAAGCAAGAAGTTCTGGGTTCAGTCTCCGGCACTTGCAAAAGCCTGATGTTTTGTTTTATATCTGTAATCTCAGAACTCAGGAGAAAGAGGCAAGAGGATCAGAAGTTCAAGATCAACCTCAACACATAGCAAGTTCAAAACCAGCCTCAGCTACATGAAACCCTGTCTCAAACAATAGCAGCAACAAAAAACCTACTACCAATGATGCTTTGCTTTGCTGAATGGACATGTGGTCAAACGGTCTTCAAAACATGTGCTTATTACCACGGGCAAGTGGCCCTCTCAGTCTTCAGAGAAGCTTCCTCTTGCACAAGGTATGGTTAATGTGGAGACTCAAGGTGCTGAGAGTAGGTGACTGCTGAGTCCTTGGCCCTAATCAGGATATCTATATCACCCTCTCCAAAACCCAGGGAAGGAACACTGCAGAAGAGAGGGCATAAGAGTGGGAGAACTGGAAGACAGGGTGAGTGCTGTTAAACACCATCCTCTGAACATGGTGTGGCCACTGCCACGTGAACACAGGGCAGGTGGTGGCTGCCTGCACAAGACCTGCATGCACACACGTGCACACACAGATCTGCATGCACACACACACAGAGCTGTATACACACATATACATAGACCTGCATACACACACACACACACACACATACACAGACATGTATACACACACATACACACACAGAAACCAGCATACACACATACATACACATGTATGCATGCACATACATAGACCTACATACACACATACATGCACACATATGTACACAAAGACCTACAGTTGTGAGACAACACTTACAACTTTTAGCGAGAAAAAGGACATTTGTTTGACTTGTGGTTCCCAGAGGGGAGATACAGTCTGTTATGGCAGAAAAGGCATGGCTGACTGCCAGAAGCTGGAGGAGGCTTAGGTAACGTCCATCCTGGAGACTGAAAGAGTTTGGAGCAGACTGCAAAAGCAGACCACTAGCAGAAGCAGGGTGGGGCTAACCAACCTCGAGTGCCTTCCTCCTTGTGAAGTGCCTTCCTCCTGCAGGCTCCACCTCCTGAAGATGCTATGACCGTCTCAGACGCTGACAATAGCTAAGGAAACAAACACATGAGCCAGGCGGGGGGGGGGGCAACTCACACTTTAAACCATGACAGATCTTGGTGCATTGTTTGTATGTATAAAACTGACATGTTCTCAAATCTAGAGCATTCATTGCTTCGGGAACCGCCATTCTCTCCTTCTCTTTTCTCTGTAGCCCTGCGTTGTCTTGGCAGACATCACTATGGAAAATCATTCACCACTTCATTGCGTCTAGGTGATTTTGTCACGTCAGGCAAATCTCTTGGGTTCTTTGAATCTGGCTTTCTTTTCTGAAAAGACCGTAGACCAGCATTTCTCAGAATGCTACATCTATGAAAATAAGAAAAAAGAACTTTGCAAAGAATGCCGATAACTCCTGGTTTCTAGCAGGAGCACATGAAAGTCTCCGTAGTCTTGGGTCAGAGCCTCATTTGCCTTTGCTTTACTTGGTGTTCCTACAAGTATCTGATTTGGAAACTTCCTCCTGGTAACGTGTTAGTGTCTGTCCATGGAAGAGGGTTTTGATAATGTTACAACTGTCCACCTTTAAAAGACTGTTCAACTCTAATGAGCACTGGCATTCTCTCTTTGTTTTCTCTTTTTTCTTTGCCTTCTCACAAAAGGTTTGAACACCCAGATCTCAGAGCAGCTGAGTCGACAGATTTTTAGTTTTTTTTAAAAAAAAAGTTCTATGAAGCTGGGTGCTATATCTACCCACCAGTCACATAGTTCACGGCATTTAATATACACACACCAGAGTACAGTAGTGAAAGCTTTTAAAGAGTGAGTAATACTCTCTATGATAGGACAGACGCTTGGGGTTTCGGCCAGAACTTGTAAATTTAGCAAAGAATATCAGAACAACTGCTTCTGTCACCCTAAATGTCAGAGACTCTTACATTTTCATGAAGAACACACAGGTCTTGGTTTTTAAAGGTCTTACACGAACCCTTTTACTGAAAAATCACAAGGTTTGTCTGCATTGAGAAGAGGCATGTTGTAATTGGAAACATGCAAGGTTGACCTGGAAATGCCAAAGGGCCTTTGTGCCCCTAGTATAGAGCAGACCAAGTCCAACACATGAGCTCTAGGTAGCACGGCTCACAACCACCATGGCCAAACCCCTCTCCACCCTCCCAACTAAGCTTTATACAAAATATGATACTTAATTTATTTTTCCACTGTCTGAAGTTCTGCTGAGCAAACAACACAGTACCTGAGACCTGTAAAAGCAGATTTAGCATGAAGAATAGCGTGGCATTTTGTCCCATACATCCACAGTCTAGTCACAGGTTCTCCTTGCATATCCATGCCAGATGATGCCAATGCTCTCTTAGGAGCATCAAGGGTAAAGGCACATAAGGGCCTTGTGGCAAATGGCATAAAGGGCTGGGGAGATGACTCAGTGAATGAAAGTGCTTGCTGGACCTGCGTGAGAACCTGAGTTCAAATCCCCAGAACCTAGCTAAGAGCCATTGTGTAGCAAAGACATCTGTGAGCCCAAAGCATCTACATGGAAATGGGAGGCAGAGACAAGAGAATCCCTGGAAGCTCACTGCCCAGCTGGTCTGGCGCATGCAACAGAAAAGCAACCCAAAGATTCTGTCTCAAACAATATGGAAGTAAATATCAACACTCATCTTTGTGATCTCTACATGCATGCCATGTCACAGGCAGGCCTACATTCACATGCACAAACGAGCACACACATACTACACATACATACACATCATGCATGCTTGTATCTACATATACACACAAACAGCATAGAACTTGCACATAGCCTGTGTATTGCTTCCTGTATACTCTAAATCATCCCTTGTGCTGCAGTTAACCTGCATGGTTGCTGATAAAATCATGACAAAATTGCTTAAGGGAACAAGGGGTTTATTCTCTGAAGATAATCCGGTTACAGTTCTTAGTCCCGCTTGGCGGGAGAGCTCACACTAATACCAGGGCCGAGGGAACTGGCCACAACATCTCTATAAATAATGGCTAAGAGAGGGAGGATCCTTACTTGCAAGACCAGCATGTCTGGCTAAACATACACAAGGATGCTAACTCTTCAACCAGCTCCCTGTATTTTATTCACCTGTTCAGGACCTAGTCCCACCCATCATGGGCTAGGTCGGTCCCAGGCACAAGACAATTTTGTGCAGGTTCACTCTAAAGCTTAACTCAATTACCAGTTATCTACCAGTGTACCCAGAGCTTGAACTCTCAACCATCAAGGTGACACCTGTACCTAACTGTGACACCTTGATTACTTTTATAATTTCTCATGTAGCATAAATGTCCTGTAAATGGTCATTACACCATACCATTTAGAGAGTAACGAGAAAAAAGCCCATAGATATTTCTTTCCAAATAGTCCCATTGGCAGTTGGCCAAGTCCATGGTAAGCTCTGCTTACTCTCTTGGGTGGCTAACATGCTCCCTGTCCTACCCATTTCTTTCAAGGTTCTGGTCCATGATGGAGCCTATCATGGTTTGAAATGTGTCCCCCACAGTCTTATGTGTTTGGCAAGGTCATGGCACTTTGAGAGGTGGAGCCTTGCTGGAGGAAGGCAGCCACAAGGAGTGGGTCTTGAGGTGGATTAGTCCCACCCTACCTCCAGGAGAAGTCTGCCTTTGCAGGCAAGCAGCCTGCAGCTATCAGCCTCCAAGATGTTTGCAGTGACATAGCCTCCTCCAGCTTTGGCCAACTAGCCATGCTGCCTCTGTTTTGAAAGACTGTATCTCCCCTCTGGAACCGTAAGCTGAATAAATCTCCCTTTCTCCCTTAAGTTGCTTGACTTTGGGTGCTCTCTCACAGCAATAATTAAGAGTAACCGTTATAGAGCCCATGTATGGTTTATGGGGGGGCTGACTCTGCTCTAAGGTCTCTATACCCAGCACCTCATATGTACATGATGGATAGTGCCCAGAGCCAACTGAATATTTGTTGAGTTTCATCTTCTTGTTTTCATTTTGATTTCTGACTTGTCTGAGCTCCTGTTTGTTTTGAGATAAACGAGCTCCATGCTAACTTTCCTGTCCACGCTTCTCAGCTCTCCTTGATTCACCTAGCACTGACTTCCCATGGGAAGCCGACTGTACTAATAGCTGAGTGCTCACTCATTCCAAAAGGGTCCATTTAGGAGGACTGAGCCACGGAGGATAAAACGCTGTATGCGCGCAAGTCAACAGAGCATGTGGCAGCTGAGCCGAATCATTTTTTGAGCCAAATGACAGGTATCCAAGCCATTTCGGTGCAGTTTGATAGGTTTTCCTTTCCGTATGACCTCTGGTCAGCAGAGATTCTCGACTCGATTTTTATTTTTAGGAAGTCTCCTTGACTGGCAGGAACCCAACAAGTCTCCTGAATCTCCATAACTCCTACTGTCAGCACTAGTACTAGTGACAGAGGCAGGAGGATCAGCCAGCTGTTACCAAAGCAACAGTCAGAAACCCCAAAGCATCTTGACATGAAAACCCAGTGAAACCCAGGCTGGCTGGAGACCAATCCTGACGCCCTGGGCAAAGAGGCAGAAAGTGCAGCCTGGTTGCTCACCTGCAGGGAGGGCGAGAAAGGACACAAAGCCCTGTCCCTTACGGAATACTATCTCAGGGGGTTGGAGGGTTTGTGCTCCCGGTCCAGGCTGAGAGCTCTTTCCTGATTGGTCCTCATTTGATGCCTCATTTACATGCACATAACCAGCCAATCAAGTCCTACCTGGTGCTCTATAACAGGCTCCTCACAGGATTTTTTTTGTCCATCTGGTTCCTGCTCTGGTCAGAGGTGGCTCTACAGAAGAGGCACTCCTGAGAGCAAGAAGAAGAAGACATCCCCTGCCTTCCACACTCGCTGGACATAGACTCCAGGTTTGCTGCCGGAGCAGAAGAACTCACTTGGGCTCCTGCAGTTCTGAACTCTGAGTTTTAAAGTTTCAAGCATGGTACCCATCTTTGACCCAGCATCCAACGCTAGACCTGGCTTTAGACAGGAACTCTTTCATGTTCCGGGACTGACCTGTCGCTCTTGCCCTCTAAGCCCTGCTTCTTCTGACTGCTCTTGGTCAGCATCCAAGCCCTGGATGAGGATGTAGAGCTGTGACATTGCTCATTCATTGCAAAAAGGTCCATTCAGAGGACTGAGCTGTGACACTTGTGACAAGCTGTTGATGAGTATCCAGCTGCAACCAAGAGTTCAAATCTTCCACTGTTCTGTTAAAATTGTCGTTCTGTGGTGGCAATCTGTTTTCCATTTGAGTTGGATTAATGGATTAATAATTGTAAATGGGATAATAATGGCATATAAAAGTCCCCCCTTGATCACCTCTCGGTCTACTCACTTCATTCTTATGGGCAGCTAGCAATCCAGATTGAAGAACCAGTCATCTCACTGAGTATTTACTATTGTTCGTGGAAATACGCATAGACGTCTCATAGGCTTTTAAACAAAATCCAAACCCCCCCCCAAGACAAGAAGAAGGAAAAGAATTGATAGTGTGACAGATTCTACCTCAAAAACACAGCAGATGGGAATACAAATCAATCAAAGGCAAACCCACAGGGATCAGAGTTATTTAAGCTCAAGAATAGTGGGGATGAGGGCAGCAGGGAGGGAATACAGGATTTGCCAGTAATAAAGTAAGCATGCCTGTGAGAGCTATGATGGGCTGTCTGTGTTCTCCAAGTACCGAAGTCTGCTGATGTCCCTGGAGCCTGAGGGCTTGTGCTTCATGCACATGGCTCTGCTATACCTCTGTTGGGGGCTCTAGGGGCCCCAGGTTGCTCTTCTGAAAGGCGAAGCCCTGACTACTCAAAAGGCAGACTTCTTTCCAGTCTTCCCCTTTGTGGGCTGGGCGACACCTGAAGTCACACAGACTTTTCTTCCGAAGAGTTCTGTGCTGTTCCTCCGCATCTCCTTTCAACAAGCACTTTTCCCCAGGTGCTCTGGGTGCACCAAACATGGCTTCATCACAAATACAGCGTCAGCTCCTCTTTCCGTCCCTTGCCCATGAGGCTTAGATTGCGCCAGTGGAAAGAGTGTCCCATCTTTTGCCCAAAAGCTATCTCTGAGCTTGAGACAGAGTCTCATCTCCACTTGCCAAGGAGACAGAGGGTCTGATATACCTAAAATTTTGTCCTATGGCTAAGCAGCCCCCACAAAGATCACCTTAGCCAGTCACTTGTCTGGCCCTCAAATTCCCATTACAGCTTATGTAGAAATGAGGGGTTCCCTTAAGCTTCCTAGGAGACCCATCCCACCTCCGGATTGTAAAACAGTAGAGTTGAAATTGACATACCTGTCCCTTTTCCCACTGTGATTCATGCATTCCTCCTGCTTTGGCTCAGAAGTCTAATCAGCCTGTCACAGAACAATTGCATGTCTATTTAAAGAGATCTTATCTGGCTGGAAATTCCTACTTTTTGTTGTTGTTTTTCATAGAACATGTTCTCTCTCTCTCTCTTTCTCTCTCTTCATTGTATATACATGCATGTTCCTATCTGTGAATAGGAACATGTACATGTCGCAACATGCATGTGGAAGTCAGAGTGCAACCTTGGCTGTCAGCCCTCACCTTCTGCCTTGCCTAAGACAGAATCTCTTTGTCATTTTTTCTGCTGAGCACCAAGCTACTTGATCATCGTGCTTCTGGGGACTCGGGTCTCTGTCCACCATAAAATACTAGAATTGCAGATACTTACACTATGCATTTGCTTTTATGTGTGTTCTGGGGGGGGGTCACAAACTCAGGTTCTCACACTTTTTTTGCACAGCAAGTTGCTTTTACCCACATAGCCATATCCCCAACTTGAGGTCTATTTACATTCTTTTGCTAAATAAATTATTCTGTCTTATTTGTTTATCAGCATTGGGTGTGTTTATGATGCATGTGTGTGCGCACGGGTGTGCAGTCACATATTACAGAGCACATGTGAAGGAGGTCAAAGGACAACTTTGTGCAATCAGTTTTCTCCATCCACCTTTACAGGGGATCCGGGAATTGAACTCAGGTCATGATGAGGCTTGAGCTGCAAGCACTTTTAACCACCTCAACATCTTCTGTCTATTTCAATTCGTTATTGCCTTAGCCCTTTTCTTTCTGAACATTGACCGCTGATAACTAATACTAGCACCCAGTAATGATGCCCAGCTGATAATTTGCAAACATCTCATCAGGACTATTATGAGTAATTTCATGAAATTCTTAATGGCCAGAACATAAGCTAAGAACAGAGGGTCCAAATTCTGGCTTATTTTCTTATCCACAACCCTGTTTACATGGTCAGTGGAAGGGTCTGGCAATGTTTGGGAGTACTGGTTCTTGTGTTCTCAGCCTAACCCTGCTCTTTGCTTTTCTTTCTTTGCAATAATCCATTGTAACATCTGGGTCAGATTCCAGGTCAGTCCTTCTCTGACAACTAGATACCTCAACACTTTGATACACCTTGTTTTTTTAACTGCGCAGAGTCACAACTATGACTAAGCTATTTCTTTCACATCACTTCTCGTTGTTTTGTTGTTTTTTTAAATCTTTTCATAAGAGATGAGCCACTCTGCTCAAAGTGAGACAGGATAGACAGGGAAAGCCTGGAAAAGAAAAAGAGTCTAACTGAAGTCTCTCACCAGCTGAGGGTCAAGAATTTTAGCACAATTAACAGGATTTGCGGTGATGTTGTCGGCACAGACAGACGTACTCTTGCTTTTGTACAGAGGTTTCAAATATGAATGTTAAAATAGCAACAAATCCCGTGTAAGGCCTCAACCTGAGTGGCCTTACACTTCTTATGTTTCTATAAATGTGCACATTTCTGGGGAATTCACAAGCAACGCTATAAACTTTACTTACAATAAAAACACATCTTAACTTCCCCATGGAAGTCTGGTGACTGAGGGCTTTTCTTTATCAACTGTAATGCAATCCACTGCACCCCAGGGGTCACCTGAGGATCTCATTTGAATTCCTTAGCAGCCCTTCAGAAGCCAGAAAAATCATGTAGATGGATTGAGCATACCTTTCAGCACGAGATACCTCTATGTGGGCTGTTGGTCAGAGAAATCCTAGGACCCCCCCCCAATAATACAGCCTATTGCCATTGCTCTAAGTCGCCCACCAGCTTCTGGTGACCCCACTGTTGAAGTGACTCCGAAGCTTCCTCCCTGTGACTCACCTTCACAGTACAGGAAGACACTCAGCAGGCTGCCAAGGAAGACAGTCTTACCCAGCTGTGACTCTTGTGAGCACCAACAACAAACCACTCGGGCCAGATGTGTCTATTGGTGCAATAGCAGCATGAATGTTATAGGGGTAACCAAGCTCTTTCTGATTAGATTCAAGGCCTGTTGTTCCTCAGGAGCACATTCAGACCTGCTACTGCAGACCTTGCTAGGAACCCATGGATGGAGTGGGTTTAGTTTTAGGGAAGGATAGGTTGCTATAAGTTTGCTATAGGAACATGGTATCAAGCTGTCTTCCAAACACTTATTTAATACCCATAAGTTAGTGTGACTCACAGCCCTTGACTGAGAAGTGAGGCAGGATAATAATGTGAAAACTAGGGCGAGCGTGGGGAAGGGCTCCATCAAACAGTGTCTTCTGGATATTACAGGTCCCTCGTACCCTTAAACTCACCAAAGCTGTGTTTACCAGCCTGAGACTTGCCCAGGATGGAACCTATCACATTTCTTCATGGAAGGGGTGACCTCATGAGATACCATCTCTCCCTGAGAGGCTGTAGAGGGTTAAAATTGGCTATTAGGAGGGAAGCCATTTTCTTTAGTGATGTACCTTTGTATATGTCGCCCATGTTCCAGCAAGTGCCCAGGTCCTGACTACATAGACGACCCTTACAAAACTCAGTGAGTAATGAGAGAGAAAGAGAAGAAGGGAAGGAGGGAGGGAGGGAGGGATAATGGGATCAGTTACTGTAGGATGAAAATGATTTAAATTCATCGTATATATGTATGCAACTGTCAAAGAACAAAAAAGGGAATTAAATTAAAAACTTGTGGCTGCTTGAATGTGACTCTTTCTTGAGATGGTCACATCCACACCTGGGCGTGTGCTCTCCTTTCTCTCTGCTCCTCTTTGTTAAGCCCCATGCCTAAATCTATGCAAAAGAAAAAAAAATCTCTTCTTAATAAACTCCGCCGCTGTCTCATACTGACTTGTTCTGAAATTCTTCTTTGTGATGAAGTCAAGAATCCTAGCTCTACCACAGTAGCATCCTCTATCTAAAAAGAACTCAGGCTGCTCTGGTGGTGATCTGAAGATGTGTGCATGGCCCACACCCCACTGCTGCTGACAGAAGTGACTGGACCCAGGAGCCCATACATGTCTTCCCAGCTACTTTGGAGGCTTGAGGCAGAAGGGTGACAAGTTCGAGGCCAGCCTAGGAAACTTACCAGCCGCCGTCTCAACATCAAACATAGAAGGACGAGGGGGAAGGCGAAGGTCATAGTTCAGTGGTGAGTACTTCCCCATGGTATGTAAGACCCTGGATTTCATCTTGTCATAGTTAGATGCAGGTGTCAGCTTAACCGTTGAGGGTTTGAGCTCTGGGCATGTTTGCAGAGACTTAGTGGTGAAGCCCAGAGTGAACCTGCAGGAGATTGTCTAGTGGATGGAGAAGGCCCAAACCATGGTAGGTAGAGCTAGGCCCCGCCCAGGTGAATAAAGCAGAGGGAGCCACTTGAGACAGTGGCATCTTTCTGTATACTTGGGTTAGGACATGCTGTTCTGGCTATTTGGATCGTCCCTCTCTCGGCTATTACATGGAGATGGCGTGGCCACTTCCCATGGCCCTTAGTGTTGCTGTGGGCTTTCCTGCCAAGCTGGACAAACAACTGCAACCAGGGATCATAAGAGAAAGTGAACCCTTTGTTCCCTTAAGCAATTTTGTCATGATTTTATCAGCAGCAATACAGGTGAACTGCAACAAATCTCCAGTTTTTATTTATATGTTTGTTTGCTTGTTTTTTGTGTGTATGTCAGAGGGCACTTAAGTGTGTGTGCCTTTAGAGGTCCAAGAATGACTTCAGGAATCACCCTGAATTATTCTACCTCCTTATCGCTTTGCTCTGGGGTTCTCCAGGCTCCACCTTCCAGGGCAGGAATTGCAGATCTCTCCCATATACTGCGTTTTTCACATGTGGTGACCTGGGGATCTGAACTCAGGCCCTTTTGAATACTTTTTAGCCCCTGAGCCATCTCCCCAGTCCTCCAGCACCATTTAAGAAAAAAAAAAGATGTGTGTACGGTGGGGGCGGGGGCTCATTTAACGGTCTCCAGGGTGAACCTTCCATCTCCACAAGCCTGCTATTTCCGAAGACCCAGAACTCGGTTCAGAGGGTCACGGGTGGGTTGCAACAGCAGCCTTTATGATCTTGAAAAGACCAGAATCCACCAGCCCAAATGAATAAGCTCGGCTTGTTGGTGCGGGAGATCGGGAGTCTGGGCAGAAGAGTACAAAGCCCCAGCAGGCCAGTGAGGAAGGAGCAGGCAGATAAATAAGACACAATTGAAATCCATTTCTGTCCCTCCCAGTGAGCGCCACGTCATCCTGAGAAGAGAAGGAGCCGTATATTTACTTTCTGTGTTCTGGCTCGGCATCTTCAGCAGATCTCCCCTCTCAGAGGGAAGACGGTGTCTGCGGCTCTGGATTAGAACATATTAACGCAGGGAGCCCGTGGTTCAGCACGGGGTGCTGTTCCCACCCACACCGTGCCAAGGTTCACAAATTAATGAAAAGCAAACGCGTGCGGCACAGATCCGGAGCCTTATTAAACATGAGATCATCGCTCCTGGCTAACTTTAGCTCATGCATCTCTAAATGAAAAGAAATTCACCCCCTTCCATCCCACCCCCATGTGGACTACTGAAAATCCTTAGAATAGTCGCGCCTACAGCAACGGGTTCGCGCGCTATGGGCATCCTGTACCCTGGAAGAGTTTTATTGAGATGATACAGGAACCAGCAATGTTATTTATTTGGGGACAGCGGCGTGTTTTCCTTTGTTCTTTCAACAGGTTACTAATTACAGGAGTCGTAATTAGCCTTGACAAAGAGTACGCAGAAGGATAAATGGATCTGCGCGCTCCACGGGGCCTCGGCGAAGCCAAGCCGATTATTTTCAGTAGCGCTAATTATCCTCATTATACGGCATGACTCTTTTTTTTTTTTCTCTTGAATTATGAGTGGAAAAAAAGTGCTGAATAGAATTTTTTTCTTCCCCTAAAGTGCCCCGAACTGTAGAGGGAAATGAAAATCATCCCCAGAAGCTCGCTAGACAATGAGGAACATCATCCGTGAGGGAGGCAGAAATAAATGCAAGGCGCTGCTCAGGAAATACAAAGGAGCTGCGATTCTGCTGCTGCTGTTTGTGGCGTGCCAAGGATGGCAGGAAACTGCTAGGCCCAGGTGAGTTTCGGTGGAATCAGTTACAAAGGCAACAGGTGATGACCCATGTTGATTTGCTTGTTTTATCATTTACACTTCTTTTGTCCTGTGCATATCCACGTGTGTGTGTATGCGTGCGTGTGTGTATGCGTGTGTGTGTGTGTGTGTGTGTGTGTGTGTGCGCGCGCGCATGCGCGGGCCCAAGGGTAACTTTGGGAATCATCCTGGATTGCTCTACCTGGAGTTTCCCAGGCTCAGCTTTCCAGGGTAGGGATTAAAGGATCCTGGCACTTTTTAAGTGGGATCTGGGGCTCTGAACTCACGTCCGTTTGCTTGAGAGGCAAAGGTTTTAACCCCTGAGCCATCTCCCCAGTCCTGTTATTTATACTTTTAATTGATTAGGATGGGAACAAGGAGCCTCATTCTCTCCAGGCAAGTGCTCTACCACTGAGCTTCATCCCCATCCCCAAACTATGGGGTACAATTAATATACAATTACAACTTGATATATAATCAATACCCCAATGGACAGGAGCTTTCTGACTGTAAAAAAGTCTATGGGCTACATGAATAAAGATCTCGCTTAGTTGTCTTTTTTCCTTTTCTTTTTTTCTTTTTCTATTCATTCATTCATTCATTCATTCATTCATTCATTCAGCTTCTCAGAAGCCTCCTCTCATTTTTGTGATGCATACCAGCATATCCCTCAGCTGGTGCAAGCTTTTATGAGCTCCGTCCTGAAATTTGCTGTGAGATGTCCCCATTGTCCCCCGTGTTTCTCTCTGCACCAGATGCACTTGCTGAAGTGTCCACAGTGTGTTTCCGGCTGAAATTCCTACCACCACTAAAGAAGGGGAGGCTGGGAGGCTATGAACAGAGAGACCAAGCCACCCACCCAGCAGGACTTTTGGTGTCTGCAACTGCTGACTGCCAGGGGTGGTCTGATCTCTGAGCCCAGACAGTTACCTATGAACCAATGACACTTTCCCCTTTAGCTCATGTCTGTGGAATGAGTAAGATAGTTCATCCTTGGATCACCCGAGAAGTCCTTTGCTTTCTTTAGCTTCTGGGGCGTCTAATTCTAACACAGCCATATCCATTCTCAGTCGTTACTGTTCTAGATTCCCAGAGGGTGACGGGGGAAGATCACAGGAGCTCGAGAAGGGAAAGAGGTGTCCTTTAAGGACACCCCAGCTCTGTAAAGTGACACCAACTGAACCTCCAACGTTGGCTCCAACTGAGGGGTGAGCCAACCCTTTATTTAGTACATTCGGAGTTACATACTCAGCCAGATGGACTGAAACGTTCTCCAACACAAAATCATGGGCCGTCTGTATGGGTCTAGAAATGTCTGCCCAGAAAAGTCATGATTGAGTAATGTCTCTGAACGCCATGGCTCCTGTAGTTAGGTGGCTATATGTGCGTCCAGACCAGTACCAGTAACGTACACTTAAGACAAACAGCATCTACTAAAGAAGCCAGTTCAGGAGTCTACACAGGGGAAAATCCCATTCCCACCTATGGTGTTGTTGCATAGATCACATATGTCCCTGGTCCCACTGTCCAAACCCCACCCCAACCCAATAATGCTGAGAAATTCATTATAGTTCCCATGTTTCACACGGCCTGGTCATTGACAGGAGCTGCCTTCCAACCCCAGTTGCTAGTTTTAGTTCATCTTTTCCACTTTTCATGAAGATGAAGAGACTCATTATTGCAATGTCTAGGTGTTTTTCTGTCATTTTCTACTAGTTAAATATCAAGTCTCTTCAGCTACTTCATCGAACTATGGGACTATGTCAATGATCCATTTGCCAGACTAATCATCATCCCATTGCCGCATTCACACACAAGTCACAGTGTCCACAGACAAGTTGGATAATTGATGGTCTGACTGACAAGTACAAAGTTTTAGAGGGGGGAAAAGAAACCAAGCCATCAATATGGTGAAAAACACTTGCCAGGTAATCGGGTGGAATAATTTGAATGTGATCGCTTCTGGAGGGATGGAGCGCATGCAGAGAAAGGGGAGTTGTTGGTGCATGCGTGGTGCCAATGCACTCGCAACCAAACAGCTTAGAGGAACAACATGGTTTTATTCTTGCTTACAACTCTAGTTATAGCTCATAACTCAACTTGACAGAAGGATTCATACCAACACCAGGAACTGAGGGAACTGGACACAACACATCCTAGGAACTGCTGAGAGAGGGGCAAACCTCACTTGCCAGATTGCAAGTCTATCCAAATACACCTAATTATGCCAAATTGTTGAACCAGTTCTCTCCATCTTATCCACTTGCAGAGGGAACAGCTCCACCCACCATGGGCTGGGTCTTCCAACATCAATTAGATAATGTCCTACAGACTCTCTTAGGGCTTGCTCCCAACTGCCAATTCCTCACAGATGTGCCCAGACTTCAGCTGTCAATTGTCAACTTGATGCCTGTATCTAACTAGCACATTAGTCTAAAGAGAGGTTAGCAGCACAGTGATTTTGATCCTATGTTGTCCTTCCTACAGGAACAAGATTGAGTTACTTATTGCTTTTAATCTTCAATTTGCTCATCTGTAAAGTGGGAACGGTAATTGTAATAAGTCTTATTCCAAAGAGGTTAAATTACAGCCTTTAAAATAAAAACAACTTAGGGTGATTCTTACCACCTGGCAAACTCAATAATTGTGGTTAAAATTTATTATTTTGAATGTGTCATAGTTACTTAAAATGTGATGGTATGTATTGACATATTACAGTTATTTACAGTCCCAAGGAGCAAGAAGATAGTAACACACCCATTTAAGATCACAATCCTTCCCAAATGGAAGACAATAAGCAGCAGTATAAAAGACATTACTGGGGCTGGGGAGGTGGCTCAGGGGTTAAGCCTCTGCTTTGCAGGCGGAAGGTCCTGAGTTTGCGTCCTAGACCCCACGTATAGATGCCGAGCAGAAGCAGGGGCGGCCTGTGTTTTCTGGTCCTGGTAGGGCGGAGCCTGTGAATCCCAGGGGCAGAATGAACAAGGAGGAGGTGGAGGCGTCCATGGTGGTTCCCAAATTCGTCCATAGATCTACACACACACATACATACACACATGTGCACACACGCATACACACACAATTGAATAAATAATAAATAATAAAAAGTTTAAAAGACATTACTAATGGAGAATGTTTTCTTGAGCCCAGATTCAATCATATTGAGGATCCTCTTCCATCTTCAGCATCTCCATCACTCTTTAACATAAAACTCAGTCTCAGGATCTGATTTCTCAAAGTCTATTGTGGCTATAACTTGTCTAAATACTGATCTCCAAATTCTGTGTTCTCCTCTGCCTAGAATATCCCCCCCCAACTTCTCCCTCCCCCAAAGACCAGCACATCCTTGGGGACCTTCCTTCCACAGCTTCCTTGGAAACCTTCCTGGATTCCAGATGCCCAGGTTGGACATCCCTACCCGGCTGGTCCAATACAGTAGCATCATAGCTTGTTTCTTTTCTTTTGCCGTTACTGACACACAGCACGCTCTTCTTTCCAAAGGAAATAATGAGCGCGTTTATTCTGAGCCTAATATGAGTGACCACGGTCTTGGAACCCAAGCTCAGGTTGCCTCGGATGATGATGTGTCCCACTGTGAAAGCTATGACATGAACTTTATGGTCACGGAACAAAAGAAAGTCAGAAGTCAAAGAATTTTCACATGCCTCGGTGGGGGCATCAAGTGTGTGCGCTTACAGCAAAACTCATTGCAGACCTCAGGTGCTACATGAGGATGTCTTCAGCTGTGGGTTAATAGGACCCAGTCCTCTAAGTCAATACATTGTGTAATTAATACTGAGAAGTTCAATTTCTTGCAGGCCTTTCCACATGCATTTGGCCAGGATTACAGTGCCAAGCATGTGTTCTCTACCAAAAAGTGGGCTTTATGGTCTAATCAGGGAGCAGTTGGTTGTCCCCATACTTTACACGCCACCCTCGCACCAGTGGTCTCTGCTTGCCAGACACAGGTTTTTCAGGTATTTGAAAGATTGTCAGGTCAGACACAGAAGAGGGTATTAAAATGGCTATTTAAAAGGCCAAGGATAGCTCAAGATAGTGTTGGCTTTTCAGCTGCTGCATCCCAACCTTCCAGGATCACTAAGTTCAAATCAATCTGCGTCATCTTCAGCACAGATAAAACTTTGCCGGGAACTTCAGTTCCAGCTGCTAAACCATGCATTAGAATTACTTCCTTCCCCTCACTAGCCCAAGAGCTCCTTAAGCGCAGATAGACAAGTGTTGAGTTCACTACAGTTGCACAGAGCCAGTGCAGAGGTGCAGAGGCATGATGCATGTACAACATAAATTGCATTGCTTATGTACACATGCAACACTGCATTCTCCTCATCCCTCGTGTGCACAGCATGCACAAATGCATTTGGAACTTAAAATTAGATTTTAGCCTCCTCTTGATGCATAAGAAATGATGGGTCTGGGTTACCCGACTGCCACAAATAAGTAAGAAATTCTAGGTCAAGGTTAACGTTCGGGTCATCCACCAATTATTTTAAACATATCAGCCTTTCACCAGAGGCATCTCTGTGGATGGAGCTAATGAGAAGTAGTCTAGGAAAGAAGACCTCTGATGTCTCATTTACTGAAAGCACAGTGCTTGATAAGTCTCTGGACATGGGTCCCAGAAGGGCACGAAGCCCCTCCCACCAAGCCAGTGAATATGTTCTTCAGCATCCCAGGCGTGTGCCCCATCCGGTTGTGCCCCTGCAGGGCCCTGTTAACTGTGGTGACACAGGACTGGAGAGATGACTCAGCGTTAAAGCTTTTGTATCACAAGCAAAAGGACCTGAGTTCAGATCCCCAAATTCCATATAAAAAGAAGACGGAGTCTGGGAAACCCCAGAGCAAAGCAATTAGATAGAAGAGCAATCCAGGATGATTCCTGATGTCACCCTTGGACCTCCACAGCCACACACATGCTCAAGTGCCCTCTCGTACACACAGCACACATATGTACACCCACCTACATGAAAACACACACGCACATGAACAAATACAATATATAAAAAAGAAAGTGGGAAGTTGGTGTTTGGAATTCCAGAGTGCAGAGTCAGAGAGAGAAGGCATCTTACATTCTTAGCAAGGTGATCCTGGCACAGGCAGCTGCTGTTGAAGGAATTTTACCACCTAAAATTCAGATTTTCTGGCTAAGGGAATAAGGTTTTCTCTGTTGACAGTTATGGACTGTAATCGTGTCTGAGTCAACCGCAAAGTGCATCTGTTCTGCCCTAATAACTCTGCCCAGGTTTACAGGGTGCACTGAGAAGTAACTTCGGGGACTATTAGGCTTTGAAATAGCTCACCGGCAATGCTTAGAGATTTACGCCTGTGGAAATTTATAGATTTTGTGAAATATATTCCTCAGCCATAAAAAAAGCGGGACGAATTCTGTTTATGTATCTTGGTGTATTGTTTGTTTGGCTAAAAGTCAGGTTGCCATCAATGGAGAAGAGAACACATGAGTCAAGGGCTAAGGAAGCTTTAAAAAGCTCAAGTGTGGCTGCTTTTAGCTTGCTGAGAGGCTGCCTAGTTAGAATAAGAGAGCCATTAATATCTTCTGGTGTTACACAAATACTTCAGACCATGGTGGCTAGATAACTTCTCAATGACCTCACAGGTTTTATCTATGTAGAAAGGGCATGTTTGCGTGTGACGGTGCACATGTGTACAGATGTGTCTACACAAGCACAAGGAGGCCAGAGGTCACCCTCAGGAGCCATCTGCTTGTTTTGAAAAGAGGCTCTTTCAGCGAAACTTGCAGCTCACTTACTTGGATAGGCCGGCTGTCCTGAGGGTCCCAGGGATCCAGTCTCCTGGGACACACCCGGCCTTTAATGTGGGTGCTAGGGTTCGAACTCAGGTCTTCTTGCTTAGACAGCAAGCATTTCACCAACTGAGCTGTGTTCCCAAGCCTCCTTTACACTTTGGGTTCAATTGTGACTCATCACTACGAGTGCTAAGGTGAGCCTGCCTCCAGCTCTTTATGGACATTATTTTGCTGCTGTCGCTGGAGGAATATGAAGTCAATGAAGAGAAGGAGGCGGCCTTCCTTTTCTTCTCAATGGGAGGGTCTGCTCCTTTCTGCACTAGGACAAGTCAATACATCGGTGTGTCGACCACACTCAAGATAAGAATGAAATGAATGGACAATAAGAAAATGTATTTCTACATGGAACTGCAGAATCTGCCCTAGCGGGAACAAGGTGTAATATGTGTGCTTTTTTTGTTCTTTTCTTTGAATCTCCAAGTTGTCAATGGTAATGGGGACATCGTGACAGTGAAAATGCTGCTCATCTTTGTAGACAAGCAAGGGACACCCGTGCCTCCCAGAATCCTCTGCCAAGGAGTGCCAGTAGCCACAAGCAAGGTCAAAGAGGCTGCGGTTCAGTAAGATCGTTAGGCGGGAAGCTAGGATGGTCACAAGGACAGGAGGGTCTCTAGGTTCTTCCTCTTCCTCTAAGAGTATTGCCAGTGCCCTATGCTGGGGTCAGGGAATAGTCAGCTCCTCTCCTGCTGAGCCGTGTAGGCAAAAACAGGCAGACAGCTGGGTGCTTTCCCACCCAGGTGGGAATGTCAGGTGACCCAAGTCAGGTGACCTGAGCCAGTCTTCTGAATGGAGACTCTACAGTTCAGATAGCAGCCCTCACCTGGGGAAGAGGAAGAGGGCGTCACTCAGTTCACTCACTTCTGTTCCTGACGCCCTTGCTATTTCACTGCTCTGGGTTCAGTCTCTTCCTCGTGACTCAACATCAGTCTCAAAACCCCGGATCACGGGGAGATGGTAACGGACCAGAAGCCGAGCTCAGCCATGCAAGAGGCACTTGGGGTGTGATTGGACACTAGCCCTTGACTCTCCAGGACCCAAGGGATCTGAAGCGTCACCTACCCAAGCATGTAAGCCTGCAGTCACTGCAGCTGCCCACGGTTCTTGGTTCTGCTGTGACGGAAGAGTCTTAAGACTTTAAAAACTAGGTCTAGGTCTAGGACGAGGCCTTAAGGTATAGGGCTTGCTGGGCAAGTGCGAGGAACAAGGACCGGAGTTCAGGTGCCCACAGCCACCTACATGGTGGGCACCTACCTACATGAAGGGCACCCACATAAATATAGGCAGGCACATATATTATGGCCACCAACATACGTGATAGGCACCCATATACATGATAGGCAGGCACATACATGACAGGTACACACATATATAGTAAGCACCTACCTACATGATAGGCAGGCACATACATGATGGGTACACACATGCATGATAGGCAGCCATGGTGGTCCAGTGGCAGAGACCAGATCCCTGGAGCAATCTGGCTAGCTATACTGGTCAAATTGCTGGGCTCTGGGTTGAAATGAAAGACCCTGTCTCAATCTATAATGTGGTGACACCTAAAGCCAACCTCCAGCTTCCACATACGTGCACACACACATGCACACCCATCCATACATTCAGCCCCTATACACACACACACATGCAAAAAAGCAAGATTGTCCATGAAATTACAAAAAGCCTCCAGACTCCTTCACAAGCCTACAAGCGATATCTCTTGCTCTCCTAATATTTCTGTTGAAGAAGAATAAAACCATAAATGATATATCTCAGGGCTAGATTAAAAACAAGCAGTTCAGAGAAACCCTGAATCTGGGAACTTATTTATTTGCAGACTCTGAAGATAAATGTCTTATTTTTGCTTGTTTTTAACAAACCGATTACTTTTATAAACACAGTTCTAGATTTTCATGCAGATTTTGACATTAAGCAAAATAGATCCACATGAGAAACTTTGGGTTTTGTAATTACATTTTTTCACTAGGTACATAAATACAAAATCCGTGCCTATAATAATGGGTATCTTGTAATGCTTCGACACATGTATAGATTATATCATGTTTAAATCAAGTTAAACGTTAAATAAAGAGTTTAATTTCGTTTCTCATTTTATTCCACAATGAATCTCCTCTAACAGCCAAAGCCAAAGAACCTCAGTGTTTATGCTATTGGTCTATGTCTGGTTGAGGATAGGAGGGGTGGGAGTGGTAGAGGGTGAGAAGTTGTTGACTTTTACTTTCTCTGTATAACTGATTAAACTTGCCATGAGTAACCTACAAATGAAAGTATTCTGAAAGTTTAAAGAATTTCTTGATCAAAATTATATTTTATAAAACAAAATGATCTGTGAATGACTGTATCTTTTCTAGAATCTCAGTCAAATGTTGAGTATCTCAAGATATTACCAGCTGAAGCACTGGCTTAAGGAAATGCCAAGCTGGTTAGATTAACGTAATACTTGTGCATATCTTAAGCAGCAAGTAGACTCACCTCAGAGTCTCTAATTGTCATAGAAAAATCAGCTGAGCCCCCGGGGAAAAATAACTATCATTTCCTCCCCCACTGGTACATCCTTGGACATTAGCCTACAAGGTACTTAGCACTAATTAGCCATTTCCACGAAGATCCCCTATCTGTGGAATTATGTACGAAGGAGCAGAGCATTTCAGAAAAGGATGCTGAGAATTTAGAAACTTTGCCCCTTTTTAAAGATTTGTCTCATTCATTCATTCATTCATTCATTCATTCGCTCATCCATTCATTTGAAAAAGGAGAAAATTTTCTGTGAAAGAAGTGGACATTCCAGAAAATTCCTTATCTAAGCTGATCCATAGCAGGGTGAACTGGACAGAAAGCAGGAGACTTATACTCTGGCTCTTGTTCGACCAGACTTGTTTCAGTTTGGGAAGCCCTGTTTACCTGACTTGGAGAATGGGCATGGAATTCTCTCTCTCTCTGTCTCTCTGTCTCTCTCTCCCCAAATCCCCACAAAAATAAAAGGAAATAGAAGAGTGGTTGGTGAGATAGCTCAGTGGTTAAAGGCTTTCCCTCAAAAGCAAAAGGGTCTGAGTTCAAATCCCTAGATCACATGTAAATAATACCAGGTGGAAATGGAAGTGGCCTATAATTTCAGCCCTGGAAGGCAGAGCCTGGGAAACCCCAGAGCAAAGCAGTAATCCAGGATGATTCCTGATGTTACCCTTGGGCCTCCACAGGTGCACATACTCAAGTGCTCTTTTGTACACATGTTCACACACACGTGAACCTCCACCTACAAGCAAAACACACACACACACACACACACACGCACACACACACACTCAGAGAGAGAGAGAGAGACCGCTGAGGTGAAGCACATTGCATAACTGAAATCACATCCTCTAGTAGAATCGGTCCAGATTGTAAAAGGTGGGAGGTCACCAAAAAAGAAATAGCCAAATATCAGTGAGACTTAGTTAGTTTAAAACAGCCATGCTGGGAAGGTCTTTGAAGGTCTTCAAAGGTCACCCCCCTCCTGTGCTGGGATTATTCTGAAGGAACGCACCCTATTAATCTGGAGGAATTGGTTCTAATCCTTCACAGAAATAAGATTGCCAACTTGCCCCGAGCTCTCCATTGCAGATAAGCTAAGAAACACCTGCACCATGAAATTGGCCACACGATCAACTGGGCTGGGCCCTGCTATGAACAGACCAATGAGATTTAGGGGACCAAAAGCTCCAATCAGGTTTGCAGAAACTGGAGCTAACCAATAAGGAAAAGCCACTTTTTCCAGGGCCCTGCCTAACTCTATGAATATCCCTGATCCTGCCAGCCATCTTTGATCTGCTCCTCACTCACAGACTCCACGTCTCTACGTCCTTTTCAGTTCTCTAGCCTCATGGAATTGATATCTGTAAGCTCTGTTCTTAATTCTGGTTTCATCCTCGACTAAGAACTTGGACATAAAACCCTTCCCCACAACATGACCGATCTGAAAAGGTCAGGCAACATGTTCTATGGCTGACATGTTCTCTTTTCAAATGCAAACTTTTTCCAGAAATTCAATTTAATGGGACTTTTTCCAATTCTCAAGTGGTTTTCTAGTTTTTTCTTTCTTCCTTTCTTTCTTTCTTTCTTCTCTCTCTCTCCCTTCCTTCCTTCCTTCCTTCCTTCCTTCCTTCCTTCCTTCCTTCATTCCTTCCTTCCTTCCTTCCTTCCTTCTTTCCTTCCTTCCTTTCTTTCTTTCTTTCTTCTAGATTACCTAAGCAACATGTGATTATTTTAAACTTTATTTATTTATCTATTTATCTATTTATTTGTGTGTGTGTGTGTGTGTGTGTGTGTGTGTGTATGTATCAGAGGGCACTGTGTGTCCCTGTGGAGGAACAAGGGTGACTTAGGGACTCATCCTGGATCACTTCGACCTCCTTCTTGCTTCGCTCTGGAATTTTTACATGGGACCTGGATTCAGAACTCTGCCAGGCAGAGTCTTAACACCTGAGCCATTCTCCAGCCCACACGATTATTTTAGAAATATGAAAAGGGAGGAATAGGGAGATGACTAAAGTGGCTAAAGTACTTTCTGCACTAACTAGCAGACTAGGGTTCAACTCCCCAGATCTCAGGAAAAGTGCTTGGCAGCTTGCAGGTCTACCTGAAATTCCATTCTAGGAAGGCCAAATCTGGGAATCCAAAGAGCAAGTTGGCTAACCCCTATTGGCAAGCTCTGGGTTTCATTAGAGACCTAGTCACTAAGCAATACAGTGAAATATGATGCCCAGTGATTCTAAGTATCATCCTTGATTCTCTCCAGACACTGCACAGTCATGTGCATGCCTACCCCCACCACTCATATGCGTACATACGCACATATAAACACACCATGTACATACACACATGCTTGCACCTCATGCACATGAAAATAAAAATAAACTTAAAAAATAGAAAGAGTATAAATCAGTCACAATGACATCATTTTTCAAAGTTACCTACAGAAGGACAAAAGGACCCTTCATTCCACTGATCCAATCCTCTTCCTAGGAGCATGCTTAGGTCCTGACCTACATAGCCCCCCTCACCCAACTCATCCACACAGCGATTAAATCCAATCGCTGGAATCTTCCATCTTACAATCTTCTAAGACCCTTAGCTTTGTACTTCTTTTTTTTTCAGTTTTGTCCGTCTGAATCCATGGTTTTGTTAGCAGCTTGTTAAGTTGATTTACAACTTACATTTATTTCAACAGATGGTTAGTGGCCTCCACATGTTCTTTGGACTCAGCTCCATGGTCATTAGGAGCGATCCTTTGAAAGGAGCCTGCTCCATTGTGGCCAATCCCAACCATCTTTCAGTTGGCATCTCGCCCCAACCCAAGCTCTTCCTGCAAATACACGTGTAGAGGTAAGGAAAAGACAGTGGTGGAACACTTGGAGTGGAAGAGAAGAGAGTCTATAGTATATTCGATCCCTTCAATGACAGTGAATCTTAGTTGTCCATTTAACTCTACCTGGATTCATTGACAGATTAATTGTCAGACCACCTGGAGAGATGATCTGGATTAAGATATTTGCAACACAAATACCAACCCTAAATCTGGATGGAACCTCCCAGTAGCAGAAGGAATCACAAGACAGAGGAGCTCCAGGACTCTCTGGCACTGTGCTGGCAAATCATCTCCCCTCCTGCCACCCTCAGAACCCAGCTTCTTTGACCCTCCATGAGGGACATGACTTCATTCTCCTCTAGCTTCTGCTACCTGCCACGTCCTCTTTGTCATAGTGGACTGCACCTCCCTTCTGGAACCATAAGCCAGATAAATCTCCTTTTCCCCCTAAAAGCGTATCAGCAGTGTCTCACAGCAAGAGGAAAAGTAACTCTGACATCTTCCTAAAGATTATCCTACACTTAAATAAAACCTTTTTTGCTTATCTATTTCTGCATTAGCCTTTGATCCTTGAGAGCACAGGTGGGCCAATGTTCTAAGTCTGGAACAGACATTCAACACACGGTGTCATGGTTTGAAATGTGTCCCCCACAGCCTCATGTGTTTAAGATGGTCATGGTACCTTAGAGGTGGAGCCTTGCTGGAGGAAGGCAGTCACAGGGGGCGGGCCTTGAGGTGGATGGACCCCGAGCCGTTTCTACAGCCTGAGATCCACTTTTTAAAAGTAAATACACCTTGCAAATAGCTGACATAAAACTGGTTTTGACTCTGTGGATGCAAAGCAGAGCTTGGAATGGTGGCAAGCATTGAATCCTGGGTCCACCAGGTTTAACACACAAGTTAGGCAGCATAAGAAAATAAACAGTGACGTATTAAAACAGAACAGTTACAATATAGACTGAAATACAACCGTGAGTTCATATACATACACATGAGATGTTTTCATTATTAAAGGACTTTGAGTTTTCTTTAAGACTTGGTTAATATTTCCAAATTGCCTTCACACAATGGGTTCTGGGACCACTAAGAAACAAAAGAAGGGTTACATGAGAGTCATCTTTATGATACTGGGACAATTTGCCTTGGTATATGAAAAGGCTACTAGGTTACTAACTGACAGGTAATGTACGCAACATGGATAGAAGAATGATCCTGATTCCCAGGCAGGAGAGAGCCTGCCAGCATGATGTCATCATTGCTTAGAATGCTGTGCCCTTAAAACAGAAAGTCTTTATTTCTGGAATCTTCCTGTTAATATTTTGGCCCACAGATGATAACCAAAGTCACCAGAGTGGTCAAAGTACTGTGACAACCAGTACTGTGAGCTTTGTTATCCAGCTTAATGTTGGCTGTTCGGTTTGATGATGTATCAGCCCAAATTGTAACACTGGGGTAAGAACACGGCGATGAACTGAGGCAGTGAGTTCAAGATAAGTAAAGATGCTTGTGTGCATTTGGGGATAGTCAACTAAGTGAATTTGCTAATGTTGACAAAAATCTAGAATGCCACAATCTGACAGGGATTTCTGCTGCAAGACCCAGAGGGACATCCACTGTTACCTCTGGGATGAGTGTGAGTGTGTCCACAGCACATGAGTTCCTTGGGACAGAATTGCTACACTGCTCAAGGTCCTTGCTCGTCTGTTTGGGGGTCTGGGTGTCAGCCATGCCTTTGGCCTTGCTTATCTACGTCTATAATTTTCTGATTTCATTTCAAGGACTGCACCCTAACAGAGCTGTCAGAGAGATGCACAAACATTTAGATTCAATGATGCTCGCCTCACACGAACAGTGAATAGAATGTTCAAATTAGTCCTAATGTCTGACTCTAGGTTCTGGGCAAATAAAGTGTGGCGCCACCATGAGGTACTACAGTATGATGCCATTAAAAACCCCAGCAGAGACGGCATGGAATTGTGTGAGGAAAGTATCACGGAATATGTTCAGCATATTATTAAGTGAAAAGAACAGTTTGTAAAATAATGTAGTCATAGATCTCTCTGTATCCACAGAAGGCTGAGTCCAAGATTCCTACAGCTACCAAAGCTCACAGATGCTCAAGTTACTTATAGAAATGGTGCAGTGTCACCTATCCACATTCATTCTTGTGTGTGAGTGTGTGTGTTTTCTATTGTGTGTGTGTGTGTATTGGTGTAGTGGATGTGTGCAGTATGTATTGTGTATATATGCATGTGTGGTGTATATATGTATGTACAGGTGCACTGTGTATATATGCATGTAGTGTGAAGTGTGTGTAGTGTGTATCTTGTGTTTAGTTTGTATTGTGTATGTGTGTATTATGTATGTATGTGCGTTCACATTATGTGTCCATGCATGTGTGTGCATGCATGAGTGTATTGTGTGTCTGTGCAAGTATATGCACTATGTGTATATTTGTGCGTGTGCACGTGCATGAGCTAGAGACAAAATCTGGGGCTGTCTGCATTCCAAGTGCACCACGCCCCTAGCTCTCCATGAATTCTATTTACTTATTTTCACTTTTCATTTATTCTGTGAAGTTTTAAAGTGAAAGTTGAAATGTACAAAGCCCAGAAGCATTGGATACGGCACTGATTTCAAAGCAAAAGCATTGATGGTATACACACGTTCCTCATCCTTAATTGTACATCTTGTTGCACTAAAGTACGGTCAACATAGGGTTCTAATTCCTGGCACCCTATTTGTCAAGCAGCGGGAGGGCAGCACGTCCCAGCCCAGCATGGATCCTGTGGACAGTAAGGCAGTGGGATGTGTCGAACGGGATGTGCTGAGTTGACTCCAAGGTCAACGCTAGACACTGGTCGTACAGTGAGTAGGGCACATAGTAGGGCACATATGTGCACTCACAACTGGAACGTGTAACTTACTGAGGGAAGATGCTGCTCTTTATATTAAATTTAAAACTCTGGAACACTTTGAAAGCAGACACCGCAAAATGCTTTAATTCTAGATTCCACATCCAAACACTGTCACTTGCCTGAGAGTTTGTAAGTTCTGGGGTCTTCCCCCTCTAGTTTAAATGATACTCTGAACCATATCCCTAGCTCCCCATGTATTTTGAGTGAGCCCTAGGTTTCTTCTAATCAATAATGCAGTGTAAGTGTCTTGTAAATACCTGTCACAGCCTAGTGCTTAGGGAATAATAATAATATATTATTAATATAATAATTAATAAAATAATTAATTAATAATAATATAATAATAAGGAAGAGGGTTCTGCACATGCCCAGTGCAGATGTGGCTTCTTGCCCAACGCTTCCGTTCAAGGTTGGTTCGGTCTCTCAATGCCGAGCTCACAGACTCTGAAGACCAGCTGTCGTGCGATGCTGCTGTTGCCAAATACTTAGGAGGGCATGGAACCATGACCACCCACGGTACAGAAGCAGGAACATCGGGGATCCCTGGGGAAGGTGAGGGGTGATTTCAGCCTTTCACGCTTCCGCTTCCTGGAACAGGCAGGCAGGGTTTCAGTATTCCATTCTGAGATCAGCCCTGATGGCCATCATGATCCTCTTCCACGCCACAACCTGCCATTCGCCCGGTCCCTCTCACCCCTGCGCACATCTGAACATGGTCCTCCTATCTTTCCAGCACGGGCATGTTGGTTCCATGCCCGTATCCCGTTCCTTTCAATGTCCCCAGCACAAGATGAAAAGTCCGCAAAGCAATCTTCAGAGCGAACATTCTCCCTCAGACACGTGTTGAGTTCTTCCTGCATACTGAACACATGCTGCCATCCAGTGTGGGGTGCTGAGGAGTCACCAGGGTATAATCATGATAGTGAGCCCGGTGTGGTGACCTTAGATCCAGTGCTGGGGGGAGGGCTCAGCAGGAGAACCTCAAGTTCAACCTGACGGACCCTGCCAGCAGCCCCCAAAGCATCACCAAGGATGACTGTAGTACATCTCACTGTGGCCCACGTGTTTATCCCCCCTATAGCTGGGATTACACACTGCTGTCTCAAAACCCACAAAACCAAAAACCATAAGAAATTCAAATGTGACAGACTCCGAGTGGACCTGTGTAGTTGGTATGTGTAAATGAACATTATGTTATTCACTATCTAAATGAATTGCCTAGGTCTACATAGTTAACATGAAGGCCATTTCCATGGAACACTCAATGTCACCCCTTTGTTAGAACATGGTCCTTCCCACTAGGTTTTCTCAAAGGGAAAGTAACAAATCTGTTTCAGAGAAATTCATACATCTGAGTCATAAAAGTATTACTCTCACAAGGGGGGGTCTTTTCCTCTGGAGTGGATGAGGGTGGGAAGTAACTGAGACAGCCCACCTCTCCAGCTGAGCCTTTATTGACTGCGTTCTGAAGACACCACCGAAGCGCTGCCTGGTGAGATTTGTGTGATGTCATCCGAGTCAGGGCGACCAAGGGCGTTCCCAGGAAGGCCGCTTCTGCCTCAGACAACAGAGCACACGATCCTCCCCCAGGTACTTAGGGACAGAGCGAGCCCGTCTAGACTTCGGGATCCTTCTGCTTCCAGCACGCCCAGCCCATCAATCTGCATTCATCATCCCGTGCTTATTGCTAACGTGATTCAGCCTGCGTGACTCATGGGCATCACCACACACGGGGAAGTCTGTTATGACTGGAGCTGGGCATAAGAATGGCAGCCAAGAAGCAAGCTTGGCCTGAAGGTGCGGAATCGACATCACAGGGATGCGTGACGGGAGGAAGGACGGCAAGCTGGAGAGGGACGGTGAGCAGCACATGGACTGACCGACCGAGCCTAGCATCCTCTGTGCATCTTTTAGCATGGGGCACGTGACACTTTGATTGGCAGTGAAGTTGCATTTATTCATGTGTTATTCTTTCAGCTCCCTTTCTACCCTGCAGAAGGGGAGGGGTGTGGCTCTCATCTGGGTCTCTAGTGCCCTGTTCCAGCCATAAGGAGGTCTCCCCCTCCCCACACACCCCCGGGCGCAGTGAGGCATGCTAGCTGTCTCCGTGGTGACGGCTTGGGGGTGGCAAGATCGCTCCTTCTGACCTGAACAAGGTGAAACTTTCAGAGGTTCTGTGATTCTGGGCCGCCCAGTGCGCCTTCTGTGGCCTGCTAATCACGGCAAAACAGGCTCTCTCACTCATCAGAGATTTCCCCCCCTTCCTGTTCTCAGCTAGAAATACCATGAGAACAGACTGTCTTACAGTGTTTTCACATTTCCACTTCTAGTCCCTGCCAAAAGCAGGAAGTGCAGAAGTGGGCGATAATTCTTTTTTTTTTTTTTCTTTTTAGAACACTTTATTAAAGAGTTTGGGTTGCTACTTGTTTTTCCCCCTTGAACCTCATTAGAATTAGTCTGGGCAATACTTTGAATTTACATAATGATTTTTTTTTCCCCTTACGAGGCCCAGGAGGAGTTTTATTTGTCAATGCCACTTTCCCTTTAAAGTAGAGAGAGGTATTGAGGAGCGTGGGACATTACAGACTGAGGGTACCCCGGGGCACGCTAGCTTCAGCGTGTGTGTGTGTGTGTGTGTGTGTGTGTGTGTGTGTGTGTGTAGAAGAGGCACTCAAGTGTGTGCCTGTGGAGGCCCAAGGGTGACGCTGGGAATCACCCTGGCTTGTTCTACTTCTTACTGGTTTGCTTTAGAGTTTCCCAGGCTCTGCCATTTTTGCCCCCAAGTTTTTACATAGGATCTAGGATCTAACCTCGGGTCCTTTTCCTTGTGAGGCAAAGATTGTAACCCTTGATCCATCTTTCCAGCCCCAACATTTTTTTTTGACTGACAAGAAAATGTGAGACCCAAAGTTATCACATGGGGTATGTCTTGCCCTTCGTAGACAGGACTGTAATCCAGCACTCTGGTTCCTTCTCTGTGGTGGGGGACACACCCACAACTCCTGTCTGACGATGACATGTCCCCTACCTCACACCAACACCCCTCCCGGGTTGAGCCTTCCCTCTCTGCTTTCCTGTCCTTGACAACCTTTCCAATGCGTGACAGTCGAAAGCAGATAACAAGCACAAGGAAGAACCAGGAACCACCATGTCTGAGCAGAACATTGGAAGAGAGACAGAAGGCAGGAAGCAAGCAAGCGAGAAAGACCTGAGAAGGGCAGGAAAGAGAGAGGAGACCAAAGAAACCATCCCCGCCAAAGAACCTGCTGTCTCTCTCGCTCCCTGTTGGCACCTGAACCCCATCGTGTATAACCCTCATGTCAGCTTTCTTCCTGGATGTGTGTTATCCTAGGTGGCTCTCTGAGTGTTCCCATGTCTTTGTCCATTTTCCACATCTATAAGATCACACCCAAGACTTGATAATTTATAAAGAATAAGCGCTCAATGGGTTTGTGATTCTGGAAGCCAGGAAATGTAAGAACATGGCGCTCACATCTGCTATATCTAGTGAAGGCCTCGTAGAGCAGAACATGAGGGTGGAAAGATGGAAGGCACACTTGCCGGAAGCCTCTGTTCCTCTCCATACAAAGCTAGAAGTGCCCTCCTGGGCTCGCTTGCAGTTACTCTTTGCTGCTTTGAGACAACACATGAACTCAAGTAGCTTAAGGAGAAGAAAGGGAGATTTTATTGGCCTTACAGACCCAGTGGGGAGACATCCCGTTATGACGGAGAAGGCATGGCAGGTACAGAAGCTGGAGGGGGCTCGGGTCACCGCAGATGTCGTGGAGGCCCAGAGCAAGCAGCAGACGACAGGAAGCAGAGCGGGGCTAACCAGCTTCAAGTCCCGCCCCCTGCGAGTCGCCTGCCTCCAGCGAGGCTCCACCTCCTAAAATTGCCGGGACCTTCCCAAACACCAAATCAGCTAAGGATGCACACCCATGAGCTGCGGGGGACAATGCACTTTCAGACCAAGACCACACCCACACTCACCCCTCAAAGCAGACCTGCTCACATCCCGAGGCTGTGCCTCCAAACACCAGGGTCCTATGAATTTACAGGTCAAGTTTCAATCCATGAAATTTGGGAGACATGGCCAAGTCATAGCACCCCTCCCCATGTCTCAGATGAACCCCAGAGAGGGTGAACGAGGCATCCTGTCCATAAACAAGCCTGGAAAATTGTGTTCCTCTTAAACTCCTGTTGAAATCCTAAGCACCAGTGAAACTGTTCAGAACAGACTATACACAATGCTAAAGGAAGTCTAAGCGTTTGGTAGTCTCTCATCAATAAGGCTGGTGGACTTATCGGAGGAAGAGACAACAATCTTGCTCCTTCTAGGCACGTGGAAGAAAAGCCATCCGAGGACAGCAAGAGCTGTCGCCATGAACACGACAGAAAAGCAACCCTCACTGGGAGCTGAAAGGGTCCGCAGCTCGACCTCAGACATCCTAGCCCCAAAAATTCTAGGCAACAATATTCAAGCCATCCAAACTATGGTATTTAATTATCACAGTAACCACAAAGTAATGCATAGGCTATTGATGAAAAGCAGATTCCAATTTTTTTTTCCTTGTGACATGCTGTCCACTTTACACTGCCTGAACTCTCCTTGTGGACAAACTGGTTTCTCAGGACTCATCCCCACCCCACCCCACCCCCACCCCCATCGCCACACCAAGCAGCACAAGTAGTAGCAGAGCTAAACTGAGTTAGCATAGGGCTGAAAGAAACTAGGTCCAGGATTGATCCACAGGACAAAGCTACTAAAACTCACAGTTACAGTGAAAGACAGATTAGCATCATAAGAAATAATCCGGGATTACATTCATGTCTCCAGACAAGGTCAGATCTGGCCAGAACGTCCCACCCCTAAAGCTTAGACTTTTTTGGAGGGCGGGGAAGGGGCAATGAATCTCGCTAAGCCCCGAGCAGTTTCATATTGAATCCAAAGAAAAATTGTAAAAACAGTCTCTGTAAAGGGATATGTGTCTCATATCCCCGCCTTTGTAGCCAATAAGTATTATTGTGCCTGGCTGGGGTGGGGGCGGGTAAGACAGGAAAGGAGGAGACAATTTATCTCAGCATAAATAAGAGACTGAGTAAAAATGGACCACCTCCAGAAATTAGGCAAAACAACACGCACAGGTCACAGTGGAGGTGAGAGTAGAAAGGCATTGGCTTCACTTCCCAAGGACTCAATAAACACAACCCAGATCGGGGGTCATCTTTCACAGCCCCCAAAGGCTCTGACAATGCACGCTTTTTTTTCTACCTAGAGGGAAACAGGATCTGTGGAGACAACTGCTAAAACCCAGAGAAGAGTGCTCAGTTGTCGTCTCAATCATTTTTTAGAAGACCCTTAATGAGCTTTCCTGTCCCCATTTAGTGAGAACTCAGAGACATAGGCTTTGATAACATACCCACCACAGAGCTAGCAGGACACCCAACCTGCCTGGTGCAGTTACTATCTGCTCTGCGAGACAATGTTCAGACAGAATTTAGGAGAGTAAAGGAGATTTATTTGGCTTGTGATTCCAGAGGGGACATGCAGTCCACTATGGCAGAAAAAGGCATGGCGGGTGGCCGAAGCTGGAGGAGGCTTAGATCACCACAGACATCATCAAGGAGGCAGAGGGAGCGAGCTGCACGCTGCCAGGGCAGACTGGTAGCAGACAGGAAGGCTGCCTCCCACCTCAAGGCCCGCCCCCTGGGATGTGCCTTCCTGCAGCAAGACTCCACTTCCTAAAGATGCCACAACCTTCCCCAACATTGACATCAGCGAAGGATGCAAACACACCAGCCTGTGTGGGGGCAGCTCACATTCAGACCATGACCCTGCCTGACCCTGCAGCTTCCGGGATTCCAGTTCTGTCTGCTCACTGGGTACCCTGAGCCAGGCTGAGAGCCACGGAGAAGCGCGGACATGGAGAGGAACAGGACGTTCCCCTCTGGATTGTGATTCCAGCCATTTTCCAAAATGGCGGTCCTTGCTTGTGACTTTTTATTTTTTATTTTTTATTTTTTTCTCCCACATTTTATTTTTTTCCTAATCATACAAGCTCAATAGGTACCCCTGTCCTCTCTCTCCCTCTTCTCCTCCCCAGTCATCCCCTTTGCACTCTTTCCCCTTCCTTTCAACTCCCCCCCTCCCCCGTCTCCTAGTACCTCCTTCTTCCTCTCTCCCATCTCCTGGAGCATCCTTTTGTGTGAACACCAAACCTCCTTCTGAGTCCTCCACCCTAGTGAGGGTCCTGGACTCAGTGGCATAGGCCAGAGCCCCTTCTTGGGCTCCCTGTTAGTATGGGGACTCTGTTATGACTGTTTAATCCCTTGCCGCCAAGGATCCTGCTGCTGTGAGTCTTCTTACATAGTCTGTCTTCAGCGTCACAGGTGGTGTGAGCAGGTACCAGCAACATCAGGCATTCAGGCGTGGCGCCCCCCGGCTTTCGTAATTCTTCAAAGGGCTTTGAGCTCGACTGATGGGAAGTTTTGAACAGTCAAATTCTATGAGAAAAAGAGATCATGGGAATTTTGAAGAAGAAGAAAAAAAGAAACTGAATAAATCATGCTTAGCTACAGAATCTTCAGTCTGCCTCACTCTTATGTAAGCTCCGTGGTGGAGGCTTCCTTGTTCTGATAAAAATATGTATGGTGTGTATGTGTGTGGGGTGTGTGTGTGTGTGTGTGTGTGTGTGTGTGTGTGTGTGTAGTGATTGCAAGCCACCCTCTCCTTTGGCTGTGAGTGTAACAAGAGCAACTAGGATGACATGTTGCCTTTCTTCTTTTATCTTCTGAAAAGACCAACCAGAAATCCAATACGGAAAAAAGCTAATGTGATACCAAGTTTGCACATTTAAACTAAGAGTTCTGCAGTCGAGACATGCAAAGTTTCCATAGCAACATTAGCTCTCAACTTTAGGCTTTTCAGTCCTATTAAAGCCATCATGATCATACAGCTATAGATAACAGTGTGCATACAGGAGGGCTGAACTCAAGGTCGAGGTTTACTTCCTAATATTTTTATTATAAATGACTCCTTCGACGGGTGTGCAAGTATGTTTTGCGAGAGTCCCTTGGGTAATGGAATAATACAAAGCACCAGATTGATTTCTTTTGTTTTCCCCCAAGTCTCCCCCCCTCACCCCCAACACCGATTTTCTTCTGTGGTGTTCCATTTCTTCAACACCCTGGATGCTGAAAGTGGGAAGGCTAATGATTGTCAAGCTGCTATAAACTACCTAGCTCCCTCCAAGAAAATATAGAACCGATTTCCATAGAGAGATAGGCTAAGGGAAGTAGAGCTTCCTGTAAATTAATATAGTCACGTAGCTGCCCCCCCATTGGCTTTTCCCCTTCATGTTTTTGCACGTGTGTGTCCCGTACACAAGCATGTGTAGGTGTGTGCTTGTGGAAGTTTGACGGTCCTATCAGAATCATCCTAGATCAGTCTCCCACCTTACTGTTTTGAGGCTGGGTCTCTAATTAAACCTGCTGACCAGGCTGGTTTCGCTGGCCACCTTGCTGTAGTGATTCCTAGGCTCTGCCTTCTAAGGCCGAAATGATACACAACTGCCTGACACTTCATGTCAGATCTGAGGATCCAGGCTTGGGTCTTTTTGCTTGTATGGCAAATACCTGCTGAGTCATCTCCTTATTCGTGTGTGTGTGTGTGTGTGTGTGTGTGTGTGTGTGTGTGTGTGTATGTGTGTATGTATGTATGTGTGTGCACATGCGTGTCCATGCATCTGTATGTCCGTGTGACCATGTGTCTGTGATGTGTGTATGTGCTTGCATCTGTGTGTGAATATGTGTGCACGCCACACAGCACTGGCAGAAGTCAGAGGACAAGCTCTGTTGTCAACCCTTAACCTCCATCTTGTTTGTGGCAGAAGGCACACTTAACCCACAAGATTCTGGAAATTCTCCTGTCTCCATTAACCATCTCCCCTTGGGATCACCAAATCCACCCTTTCTTTTTTTTAACTTGGGTTCCAGAAGTTTGAACTCAGATCCTTGCATTTGCTAACACTTTATACCCTGGGCCATCACATCCCCCATTACTTTAAAATATCAGCAAGAAAATAGTCTTGGCCGCTGGACCCAGACACAGCCAACCCCCTAGAGGGAAAAAAATGTTTCTTCTCAGCTAATTCTGAGTGGAAAACTTAGTAAAAATCTCAAATCAGCTGCAAAGGGTAGTTGTACGTAATATTCCATGAGCCAACCTCTAAAAAAAGCATATGTGTAATGAACATTTTCTTGGTGGAAAAAAAAAGTAATAATTACAGATTCTCGCTAGCGATGAGTCTAGCAGATGGGGATGGCAAGGATGCCGGAAGATTCCTTGAGTCTCCCCAATACAGAATGGACTGGACAGTCACAAGTGCTAGCGCAAGCGTGGGGGAGGAGGACAGAAAGGGGAGCCATATTTTTAATGTGCTTTCAGTGGAGACAGTACCACCAAGTCATAGAGATACAGGGACCCCCAAGGAAGCAGACAAACAAATGTGCAGAAGGCCGCAGTGAAATCAGGCTTCACAGATCCCAGCTATTTTTAGCTTCCTAATGAAGGAAGCCGCTGCATTCAGTGACTGTCACTCCAGGCTTCGGGGACCAATTTGTTCTGTTCTGGCATTTATCAGCAGCAAAACCTCCTCTCCAATCATCAGGAAGGGGGCCCTACATCCTCATTAGGGAGGGGTTTAGGGTTTTCTTTCACGAGTTGAGCGAAGAGTCTTAGTTAATCGACCTATTAGAATCCGGCGATAATCGTGGGAACAACGAGCTGTCCCTGGCCCTTCGGGGGAGCAGACCTGGTCCCATACAAATCTGTTTCAAAGCCGTAAGGCACAGAAGTGCAGGACTGCAGCTCGCTCATTCTGTGACCCAAGTAGCTGGGCTCTGACTCTTTTCTTCTCTTTGACCCCAGCTGCTAAGCAAAAGCAAGGAAGGCGGGAGACATTTCCCAGAATCTGAAAAGCAAGTTGGAGTATGACCCACTTTCAGAAACAAAGCAAGCAAGAGAGAAGCCCTGGGGTGACAGGCAGAGGCGCTGTGGGGGCAGTGGGTTGGGGGGGTCTAGGTCTGGATCCAGAGAAAGTGGCTACCCCCCTTATCCCCAGGAGGAGGTTGGGCTACATCCTCCTCCTTGGAGTATAGCATCCCAGGGGTTCTGGTCACATAGTGCAAGGTCTTTCCTGCCTCTTTCAAGACTCCTCATGGGATTCTGCACCCGCCAAGAATGTGCCCGGTCAAGTGGCTCAGACTTGGAGAACAGCTCCTTATTTCTAATTGCCCAACTTCCTGCCTGAAATTGCCTGTTGTGTTGGCAAGTGCGCTTGACAGAGAGAGAAAGAGAACCAATGCAAAGGCCCCCCAGGAGAGCCATGGAGAGCAACCTCAGTCCTAAATGCTGCTCTACCTCTGAAAGGCAGAAAGAAGGATGGACTAAGGGAGTCGGGAGAGACCCCCAGGGAAGCAACATATAAAAGCAGGACTCAAGGGTCTCCCTATCTCTGTCACTCACAGCACAGGAGCCCCTGGGAGGGGCGTGGGAGCCCGCAGCACCTCCTCCCACATTCCATCCAGCCTGAGTTAGGAAAGGATGAAGAAAGAGAGGAAAACACTGAGGACGTAAACAAGCTCACACCCTCGCAAGTCCGGCCAGAGTCACGCTCGTGACACTCATGGCCTGGCCTCCAGGGACCACAGTGTCTGTGGCAGTTGGTTTTGGAAGTCCATTCGGCAGGTGACAACTGAGTCTTCAGGCACTCCTATGAAGCATTTAGTAGCCTCTGAGCAGCCTGCGGAAGCTGATCTAATGAATGTCGGAAGATCCAGCCCGTGGTGCAGTGCAGCTGCACAAAGTGGTCATGCCAGAAACCCAGCAGCTGAGTCATCCTCGGCTACACAGGGAGCTTGTGGTCAGCCTGGGCTACACGAGACACCATCTTAAATAAATGAATAAGTAAATAAACATTTTTTTAAAGTAACAGTGGAGCTGGAAATATAACTCAGTGGGGGAGGCGCCCGCTCACAAACCTGGTGACCTGAGTTCAAATCCTGGGAAACCCGCAGTGTGGGAGGAGAAAACTGACTTCCGAAAGTTGTTCTCTGCCCTTCACCCGTGTGCTATGGGATACGAGATGCAAGCTGGTTCTCTCTGTCTCTCTCTCTCTTTCTCTCTCTCTCTCTCTCTCACACACACACATACAAATAAATAAATGAAATATAAACAATGACAGCAAAAGCATATGCGGATGAAAACCGTTTGGTGTGTATACACGATGGCGTTTTCATTCAGTCATAAGAACAAAATCACAGCGGAGAACTTGGCAAAGCTGGAGAACATCATTTTATCAAAATAAGGCAGATTCAGACAAATGCCACACCCTCTCTCATACATGAACCTAGATAAATATATAGTAAATACATCAAACACATATATATTTAAATATTTACTAAATCAATTGTACCTCTTATACACCTTACATATTGTATGATATAGTGAATAAAATTGTGAAATATATTATATAAAATACAATATAAAAACAACAAATAGGGCTGGAGAGATGGCTTGGGGGTTCAGACTGTTTTGAAAGCAAGACCTGAATTCAGATCCCAGATCCTTACGTAAAAACACCAAGCAGAAGTGGCGGGGGCCTGCCCTTCTGGCTGTGGAAGGTGGAGCCTGGGAAATCACAGAGCAAAGCAAAAGGAGTATTCAGGATGATTCCTGAAATCACCCTTGGGCTTCCACTGGCACACACGCATGCGCGCACACACACCCACACCACCCACCTCCCCCCCCACACACAATAAAGTTTAAAAAAAGCGAAAAATACAATAAGATAAATGTAATAGCATAAATATATTCTAGGTCGTGATTATGTATGTGAATACAGAATGGGAGCAACGTATAGGGAGGAATGGAATAAAAGGAAGAGGCAACATGGGAAGGTAAGAATGTGCAAGACAGAAAGCAGAAGGGGGTTTTGGGGGGGCCAAAGGGGATCAGCAGGAGTGGGAGGAGAGAGATAGGAGGACAGCGGCGACAAATCGTGCAGAGGACAGTCCTGTGTTTGTGCACGTGTATGACGTATGATGTGTGTATGAAAATGCACAAGAGGGATGGAGGAGGGCAATGGAGATGAACCCGTGCCAACTGCAGTCATCTCTGTCTGTACACGTGAAGGCCCCGGGGCACCTGGATGTGCACACACAGGCACACACGTGACTAGAAGGAAGGCGCTGAGTGTTCTGCTCGCTCACTTTCTGCCTTGTTCCCTTCAGTCTCTCACTGAACTGGAGCTGGGCTGGTGGCCACGAGCCCCAGTGATTCTCCTGCCTCTGCTCCCAACAGTGCTGGGGTTACAGGCGCTCACGACCATGTCTGGTTTTCCACACAGGTGCTGAGGATTCGAACTCAGGTCCTCACGCTTGTGCATCAAGGCTCTTACAGACTGAGCCGTCTCCCCAGCAGGCACAGACGTGACAGAAGAGTTCCTTTCCCTGTTCAGCTTACCGTCCCTGTATTCATCCATCAATGAATGCTGCAAGGAATACACAGACATCTACAAGTGCAAACCATGGAGGCACGGAAGCTTGAGGAGCTTGGCTTTGGGCTCAGGGTTTAATCCTGCTGTCCCACCTGTCACCATCTCTGTCACGCTGGCCCAGGGTTCCATTTGTGTACCTGTCATCGCCCTGCCCTGGGATCTGTATTAGGAGCTAGCCTCCCCCAATACTTGAGGGTTCATCCTTAAGCCTGGCAGCGTGCACGTTTACCCGTCTGATACTTGAATATTCATTTGCTGACTGAATGAAGTGTAATAATCGGTGTTGTTCAGCAAGTAGACTGGGAGAAGATACTCTCAGAGCCAATCAGAAGCTTAGCTGGTAAGCTAAGAAATAAGAGTAAGAAATAAGTTTCATGGCTGACCCTGCTAGGGAATTACACAGGAGGCAAAGACAGCTAGAAGCCTGGTTTCCACATACTCCTCCGGTCAAAGAGGACAGGACAGGCAGAGAGACAGATGCCATTTTCTTTACACCATGGGCATCAGACTATGGACACCTGAAGGACAGGGTTGTGGCTAAAGTTGGGCAGGAGAGCAAGCAATGCGCGGAAAGACATTTTGGCATTTGTAGGGATGGTCTGGTTACCCAGTGACACAGAGAGCAGATGCCCAAAGTGAAGAGACACCATGAGGCGTGATGTTTAACCCGAAGGCTGGGAAGACATCCAGGAAGCGGAGGACCCCACCCTCCCAGCATCTTCCTTCCTCAGTTCCTGGAGATCACGTGATTCTCCAGGATGGCTGCAGTGCCCGGGGCTCTGGCCAGGGACTGGTCGGGGTCCTTCCATGTGGGCCAGTGTCTCCCATTGGCTAACCTGCTCCAGCACAGAAATGCTTCCTACTGTTGGTTTCCACAGTCAAAACCTCTGAGAGTCCAGCACCAGCACCTCCGGGGGCGACTGGGACCTGTTGATTTCAGTAGGAGGTGGGGGAGCACAAAAATTGTCTTATCAGTCCCTCTGGGCAAGGCTGATGGGGGCTGGGGGATGGTATGTGAGACGAGCATCACCCTTCAAGATTCGTATCCGGATCTAACCTGGAAATCCTGGTCGACTCGGGCGATTCTAATCCAGTCAAATGCTGATTCTTGATTTCTGCTAGTCTGTGTGGTTTGAAGTCCGTTTCTCCCTCTGCTGGATTCATTCTCTGTTCTGCAAAGTGGAAGTCCATGGTCCTTCCTGACTACAGGGCATAAGACCAACAGATGGTAGAGGGTTTCTGGCGGTACATCTCGATCCCGGATGAAGTAGTCTCCTGATCACTCGAGAAAGAAAACATAGCAAGCGCCAAAAGGGGAAAAGAGATGTGTGATGAAGAGTCAGCCTGCTGGTGTTCTGCAAGACGGCGCGGCTCACAAAGATGGCGGAAACAGATCCACGGGTATGTTTGATACTCTGTTCCTTGCTGTGTGTGACAGTGAGTCTTGTTGTCAACTTGACAAGTGAGCCTCTAGGCACATCTGTAAGGAATTACTTAGTTAAGACGAGCCACAGAGTAAACGTAAACGGTTTTAATTGAAATGAGAAGATCTGACTATTGTGAGAGGGACCATTGTCTGGGCAGGTGGGAAAAAATGGGGTCCACTGGCATTGGCAGACTAACAAGCTAGAAAGCAAGGATTGAGTGCGGGTCTTCACCTTCTGGTCTGGGCTTGGATGGCAGGTGGCTAGTCCCCTGGCACGTGCAGGTAATTTTCTTGTCAAGGCAGAACGTAAGTTTGTGTCATGAGACAATATTTCCTTTTTTTTCCTTCAGTTGTTTGGGGATAGGTGTTTGTTAGGAATGGAATGCCCAACTAAAGCAGAAGTTGGCATAGGGAAGTTGAGTGTTGCTATGAAACGAAGGCATGACAGTGTACTTGACATAAGCAACATGAAGGAAGGTCTCACTTTGGCTCAAGAGTAGATACAGTCCATCGTGGTGGAAGAAGCCCAGGGCAGCTGTTAATTCCATCTGCTGTCAGGAAGCAGACAGCAGACAAGAAGATCTCCTAAAGATTCCACAACCTTCCACGACATCCGGGGGATGGGAGAAGCTTTCACATTCAAACTACAACACTAGAGCAAGAAGAACTTGATTTGCCTTCCTGAATAACTCTCAGAAAACGCTAGAAATCAGTTTGAATGAAAGGACTATTTTGAAACACTTCTGTTTGAAGACTTCTAAGACTTTTGTCTGTAAGCTGCCTTATAAAAGCTACGAAAAGTCAGAATCTACATTGGACAAGATTGGACCAGAGATCATTTCATTCATCTCTTCTTCCTTCTTCCTTCCTCCTCTTCCTCTTCAGAGAGAGTGCTAGACACCACTTTTCAGACATATGTGGGAACAGACAGAGAGGGAAATCCCAGGTTCTGGGGGTAGAGGCAGTACAGTGTATACATAAAAGAGGACATAGGTAACTCCTGAGCAAGGAGGCTCGGATGGGAACCAGGGAATCCAGGAGACATTCCCAGAATCAGGGCAGATATCCACTGTCTCTGTCTTCAAAATGTGGTAACTATAGATTGGGTAGATGGTCCCCAGAAGCCCTACTGCACCAGATGTAGATTCAGAGGTGCTACAGAAGGGTCCAGTGGGAAGCAGCATGGGGGTCACAGCTAGAAAGGAAGGTGCAGAGCCAGGGTTGAGCGCTAGAGAAAATATGTCAATCATCAGGTGGTCAGGTCGAACAACTGCGCATAGGACCACTATGTGACAGCCGTCACACCAGGCAGTCTGTCAGTGGATGGCCCAAAATGTTCCTTCTAAATGGTGCCTTTTTGCTTTGAAATGGATATAAAGTCCCTAATAAATTCAAGACACTCCATGCAGGGCATGCATTTAATTCACCTTCTAAGTCTCCACCCCCCCCACACACACACAAAAACACACCTTTTCTTTTACCTTTCCTGTTTGCCGGAGCATTAACTTCTCAAAGACTGACAAGGTAGCCGAGATCAGAAATAGAGCTAAACAGTAGCCGGAGCCGTTTGGGATTTAATTAGCTCATTCTTTCAAAAGGATGCTGACTCCATTCAGTTTGGCACAAAGTCAAACCAGAAAGCTTGACTCTTTTCTACCTATGACTTTGATTCTTTTGGGTTAGGCCTGGTGGCTTGTGCAGTAAACCCAGCTCTCAGGAGGCTTAAGGCAGGAGAATCAGGAGTTCAAGACCAGCTTGGAGTTACTTAGTAAGTTTCAGGTCAGCCAACACTACAAGGGCACAGGGGACATGGCTTAGCTAGTAACGCTCTTGCCACACAAGCATGAGAAGCTAAGTTTTGATCCCTAGGGCATAGTGGCATGAGCATGTGATCCCAGTTATGGCTAAAAAAATGATGATTTGGGGAGCTGGAGAGGTAGCTCAGGGGTTAAGCCTCTGCCTTGCAGGTGGAAGGTCCTGAGTTCGAATCCTAGACCCCACGTATAGATGCCAGGCAAAAGCGGGGGCGGCCTGCGTTTCTGGTCCTGGTAGGGCAGAGCCTGTGAATCCCGGGGCAGAGTAAACAGGAGGAGGTGGAGGCGTCCATGGTGGTTCCCGAATTTGCCCGTGGTTCTACACACACACACACACACACACACACACACACACACACACACACAATTGAATAAACAAAAAATTTTAAAAAAAGAAAGAAAAAAATGATGATTTTTGTTACCTGTTTTGTTTCTCTCTCTCTCTCTCTCTCTCTCTCTCTCTCTCTCTCTCTGTGTGTGTGTGTGTGTGTAGTGTGTGCGCGCGCGCGCGTGGCATTCAACTAGCCTAGACTAATGGGCCAAGAGAGACGCTGTCACAAACAAAACAGTGGAAGACACTTGAAAACTGATACCCAAGATAGTCCCCAAACCCCCACACATACGTGTACATGTGCAACATATCCACACTCACACACAGAAACAAAATAGATGACAAAAACTCATTTTTAAGCAAATTTCATTGCAAAGAGATTATGCACCCAAGCCCCAAATATAATCTTGGGAGAAACTAAATTTATATTTTAATGAGAAAGTCACTTGTGGCTCTGAGAGAATCCAGTCGTTTCATGCAAAAAAGAACTAGAATAAGAAGGTGGCTCAGAATGTGTCTTGGTATGAGATGGCCAAGATAGGAAAAAAAGAAACCTCCACCTGGCAGTCTGGCATTCTCCCTCCTGAGAACTGAGCCTCATTTTGGGTCCCACAATGCTGGCCATGTGGCTAATTCTATAGAGACGAGCCAAGCCGCATCGATGTTCCAGAAAACCACACCAGGAGCACCTTCCGGTGGAAACTCCGAGCCCCCCCCCCCCCGAGACGGCAGCAAGCAGCAGGGACGCAGAATGACGTGGGGTGAATAGTTCGTCAGACCCGGAAGCTGGTGAGTTTCACCTCATTCATTCCGAGGCTAGGCACAAGGTCTTCCCACACCACAAGTTCCATCAACAGTATAGCAAGAACTCAGCTGACAGCTGAAAGAATAAGTGCTAGAGAGCTCATTTGAGGGGTGTTTTGCTGTAGATACCTACAGTGCAGGATCTGTGGGTACAAGTGGGAGGAGCTTCCGCAACATAAGCTTGCATGACGGGGGCGGCTCCCATGTGTAACTGTGTCTCCATATCACCTAGCACCACATCTCTTTCCAACTGCCCAGTGCATGGGAGACGCAGATAAGCACTTCTAGTCTTCTTTTCTTTGTCATGCATGTGTACATGGGGATGTGGGTGGGCGTGTGTGTACAGAAGGTCACTTGTGTGACGTGCTTGGGGAGGCCCAAGAGTGACATTGAGAGTCATCCTGGATTGCTTTATTTCCTTACTGCTTTGTTCTGGAGTTTTCCAGGCAGATGTGGGGCTCAGGCTTACGGGCCCACAAGCCCAGCATAACTGGAAAGTTCATGTCAGTGGAAGATACCGCCTCAAGATGCAAACAAAAACAATGAAAACCAAGGTGAAAGACACACCTGAGGCTAGTTCCAGTCTCGAATGTACATACACACGGGCATTCGAAAGCACGAGAGACCACACACACACCATACAAAAGCTGTTCCAAGATTAGCCTCTGACTTCGTAGGAGGAACTTAGAGAAAGCTGAGAATCTTCCAGGGGTAGGATGAGAGGGCCTTGGGTTGGGGGACAGATGGATAGAGTGTAGGGTGTAACCACTCAGGACTTTGGAAATCTCCAAGAACACGATCGAGGAGTCAGTCATGCTAGGCTCCTCCCTCTTATTTCTGATGACATGAATCCAGGCTTCGTGTTTCGGCACCGCTACGTCTCAAAGCCTCTTCCCCTGACCCTCAGAGACATTAGACACGGCCACCGCTGAGAGGCTCAGCTGTTCCACTCCCTGCTCCTCCCGTAGGAAGCCAAGGAGCAATTCCATCCCCAGGATTTCTGGAAGGTTAAAAAAGTAGGTGGAGGAAAAACCAGACCAGCATTTCCCGGCCACTTCCTGGGCACCCTTTCCTCCTGTCCTTTCAACCTGCTTGGGCTCAACCCACACCCACTGTGTCTCCTGACTCAGAGTAGTGTCGAGGGGCACGTGCCGACTGACCAGCTGCTGGTGGTGGAGTGCAGGTGTGAGAAAGGCGGGCTCTAGTGACCCACCATGTGCCAGGCCCTGGGATCAATGCCCAGCACCAAAAGAAGTAAGATAAGATCAGATAAATGGAGGAAAATCCAAATGCTTATGCATAGCACATGGCACCATGGTGCCAACCTAGCAAACTGAAGACTCTGAGATCTGGGCACAGTTGTGAAGAATTATTAGTTGAGCCATGCCTGGAGCAAGTCTGCAGGAGATTGTCTTATTGATGGGGAGACTCAGTGCATGGTGGGCTAGACTAAGCCCTGGGCAGGTGAAAAAGATGGATCGAGCTGGTTAAGGAAATGGGCATCCTTTGGTATACATGGCCAGACATGCTGGTCTAACGCGTGAGGATTGTCCCTCTCTCAGCAGTGCTGAGGATTTGGTGTGGCCAGTTCCCTCAGCCCTTGGTGCTGTTGTGGGCTTGATGGAGTCCTAAGGCTCCATCTCAGGTCCCGAACTTGGGTGGAGTCCCGAAGCTTCAGTTCTGTTCGACCCACTTTCAATAAACCTTTTTAGTCAAGCTCATTGTCTGTGCCTCATTGGGTGGACTTCTGGCCCCTGTAACAGGCTTTTTTGTCAAGCTGGACAAGAACTGTAACCAAACAATCATGAACAAAAATAAAACCCCTTGTTTCCTTAAAACCATTGGATTGTTAATTTATCAGCAAAACGCAGAGTAACTACAACACGATGTGCAAATGACTTGAATTAATACACGGACGATGCTTGCCTGCCAGAGAGCACTTCCTAGACATTGAAGGACACTGTACTTGTACTTGAGCTTGTCTGCATTCAGGGTGGTAAGGCCATAGGTAAGTAACTATCCTTTTATAATTAAGAAACCAGACTGGAGACATGGCTCAGAGGCTAAACACTGCCTTACAAGCAGAAGGTCCTGAGTTGAGATCCCAGGTCCCATGTACAAACCACCAGATGAAAATGGTAGAGGCCTGCACTTCTGCCCAGTTAGGTGGAGCCTGGGAAAACCCAGAGAGAAGAAAGAAGGAGGTAGAAGCCATCCAGGAGATTCCCAAAGTCATCCTTGGTCCTCCACAGGGACACACAATGCCCTCTGACACACACACACACACACACACACACACACACACAAACACACTTTCTCTCTCTCTCCATGATGGTGGAAAGACATAGCAGGTAGCAGAAGCTGGAGGCGGCTTAGGTCACACCGATCATGTCGGCAGGAGGGGAGAAGAGTCTACCAGCACAGGGCTCTCCTGTCTTGTGATTCAGGTCTGCTCCTGGAAGGTGCCATCCAGATTTAGGGTTGGTCTTTATGTGGCAAATACCTTAATCCAGATAATCCCTGATAGATACGGTTAGTTAATCCCAGGTGTGGTCAAGCTGACAGCCAAAATTAACTTTGTACTATTCCAGGCAGGGTCACCAGTCACTTGGTTGGGGGCCTCTGGTTGCCTCCAGAGAGAAGGCCAAGGGAGGTGCAGTTCTGGGACTTCGAGTCTCCAAGGACCCATAGGCTGACTGACGGCCTAGAGTTCACAGCTGGAGCAGCTGGAGACCACGGCTGCAGATGCTTGTGGCTCTGGCCACCCCGGTGGCTCTGTCCTCAGCAGCCATCCGTCCCTAACTCTTCGCAGCAGCGGCATCAGCAGTCACGGAGCGCGTGGAGCGTCAGGCCCCTCTGCGCTAAGGCTGCCAGTGGCTGGAGCCTGCGGGTCTCTCGTCTCTGACTCTTCACCACCTTCCGCAGTCTTCGCTTTCTGCTTCTCCTCACTTCCCTTCGCCATCCCAGCCTCCCCTGCTCTCTGCGAAGAACACGATCATTTTCTGGAACGCTTCAGACCCTTCAGCGTAGTGCTGCCGCTGCCGCTGCTGCTCCACATAAGTGGCAGCTGTTGCCCTTCTACCACCACCACCTGCTCTGTGAGTCCCCGGCTCAGCGGGCTGTACCCACCATAAAGGTCGCAAGCAGGCAAGGCAAGGACACTCTGGGGAACACTGTCACTGGGCCTCGGATTGCAACATCAGAGCATCTCGGGAGATGTCTCCCAACTGGCTCAAAGGTGAGCTGGTTACAGTGCTGGAAGGGGGGGTGTGGGAGGGGGACGTGGCTGTGATATGCAAGGGGAGAATCACATTTCCTCACTCACAGGCCTTGCATTGCACCGGTCACAAGAGCAGACTCGCTGTGGGGGTCACCACAAGTTCATGAAGGTTTGTTTTGCCTGGAGAGCTGCTCGCCAAGGCTGGCTCACAGGTTGCGTGGCATGGTTGTGACCGAGGCAAGTCCTCCTGAAGCAGGAGATGCATCTTCCGTGGCACCATTCCTTGTGGCCAAAGGAGAATCTTCCCCCAGTGTCCATGGACTGCGGGGGGAGGAGTGGGGAGCTGACACAGGGACAGTCTAGCCAGGTGCCAACGGAAAGACTGCTCGGGTAGTGGCCCCCCCATGCTAGCTGAAAGAAAGAGTCCTGCAAACCTCTGCTCTAATGTCTGTGCTCATCCCTAGCAGAACAGCAAAGGGTACTTGCAAAAATAAAATAAAATTGACAAAGACCCATCAGGTTTTAGACTGCTTCACAGTGCTTAACCTCGATCCCAGTACCCTAGGAAGAGTTTGGTCTCCCTAGGAGAATGGTTGGCAAATGGTTGGCCACAGAGAGTAAATTTTTTAGACTCTGCAGGTCATAAGATCTCTATCAAGATTACTGAACTGGAGAGATGGCTCAGGGGTTAAGACTATGTCTCACAAGCGGAAGGTCCTGAGTTCAGTTCCCAGGTCCCACATAAAAACACCAGGTAAAAATGGCAGCGGCCTAAACTTTCTGGCCCTGGTGAGCGGAGCCTGGGAAATCAAAGGGCAAAGCAAAAAGGAGGTAGAAGCAATCTAGGATGATTCCTGAAATCACCTTGGTCTTCCATAAGGATACATGTGCCCTGTGATACACACACACACACACACACACACACACACACACACAATAAAACAAGAAGAAAAGAAATTCAGGGGAAAAAAAGATTACTGAACTGTGTTGCCATATGCAATGTATGAATGAGCGAGTGTGACTGTGTGCCAATAAAGTTTTATTTACAAAGCCATCAGTGGCTGCATTTTGTCAACCCCTGTGCCAGACTATCAGTGCCAGTGTCTGAACTATCCGGTTCCTCTCTGTGCGTATTGCTCAGCGTTGTGCATCCCACAAAGCTGATGCTCACACGATCATGGTTTCCATGTAAATGAATAAGAACCCAGGTGAAATTGGTGTTTCACCGCTTTACACTCTGGACTTTAATGTTTTTATTCAGATTCCGACATGAGCAACTCTAAGTTCTGCCAACAAACGTGATCAAAGTGTTCTCAGTAATAATATACCATGTCCATCCTAGGCTCCCTGCTGGGGATAGTTAAGCCTAGGTGTCAACTTGACACACTAGCATTTAACTAAGATCAGCTAAGACCACACCTGGCAAGATCAGCTGAGACCACCTGAAGAGATGATCAGGATAATACAAAGATCAGCCCTAGATCCCATCCGAACCTCCATAGATCCCATTGGAGCCTCCCAGAAATGGACCAGATAAAAGGAACACAGAACAGAAGATAGAAGAAGAGCGACTTGGGGCTGAAGAGGTGGCTCAGGGGTTAAGCCTCTGCCTTGCAGGTGGAAGGTCCTGAGTTTGGTTCCCAGATCCCACGTATAGACGTCAGACGGAAGCGGGGGCAGCCTGCACTCTGGTCCTGGTAGGGCGGAGCCTGTGAATCCCGGGGCAGAAGGAGGTGGAGGCGTCCATGGTGGTTCCCAAATTCGTCCGTGGTTCTACACACACACACACACACGCACACACACACATACACACGCGTGCACATACATATGCACACACGCACAATTGAATAAATAATAATAATAATAAAAGAAAAAGAGCGACTCTCCAGGAAGCTCACTGCCACGTGGATGGGTGTGACGCAGCCTGTCTTCAGCTTCCGCCAGCCAGCCACGTCTCCTCTACCATGAAAGTCTGTTTTTCCCCTCTGGAACTGTAAGTTGTTTTTCCCTTAAATTGTTTGATTTTTGAACACTCTCTCACAGCAATAGTTAAGAGTAGCCGTTACACTGCTCTCTGAGCAAACCAATGTTGCTTACATGCAAGATCAAAACAAAGACAGAAAAAAATGACTAATAGTGACAGAGACTGTGATGGTCCACAGATCCAACGCTGAGATTGTCCATTATAGATCTGAGGCGTGTCAGAGGCAGGAGTCAATCCCACCCACCTGGCCAAAGAGCAGGGCAAGACAGATACGTGGGCCAAGGGAACTGAAGCAAATGACTTCTATCCATCCTTCTGCTCTCTCGTTCCTCCTCCGCAAAGTGGAGAGCGTGATGACATCCACGATTGATGGGAGGATGAAGCAGGACGGTGTTCAGCATGGCGGTGCTCCATGGGCGCCTTGGGAAGACTCCCCAAGGGGTCCTGCTTCAGGGGGCCTTGTTCTTTCCACTCACACTCACTGCAGACAGCCCGTGCCAGCCAGCACCAGCCTCTTTAGTACTGTGTGGGCATTGCTTCTGTTCTAGAACACAGCTCCCTTGAAGTCCTTGCCCCAGGGCGGTCTTGAACGGGTCTCATTGGACCATCAAGGGGCAGCACAAGCTTCAGAAATGGAGAGGCCCGCAGACAATTGACACTTCCGCTTCCTCCTTACTTCATTCCACTTCCTCCTCCTCTTTCCCCCACCTCCTTGGTGGTTTCCATTCCTGCAGGAGGTGGTAGTGTTGTGAGTACTTTGGGTTCAGGGTATCTTCTAGAAGCTAGAGAATATGCCCCCAAGTTTTCATGCACTAGGGAAGAGACAGAAGCGTTCTACGAAGCAGCTAGGAGCAGCGGTTAGGACAGGAAAGAGATGCGGGCTGCATGTCACATGAACTGCACTGTGTGCGTCCATCCCTAGCTTGAGTAGCTGCGGGGGCGGGCAGCCAATCAGGGCCTCCTGGTGCCTTAGGCTGTCCTCGTGGGAAAGCAGGAAATCATCCAGTTAGGGCTGTGGAGGGTATAATTTACATGAGGGTCAGAGAACTTGGCAAAAAAAATAAAGTGTGGTATATACGGCGTGGCATCGTTCAGTCGTAATGATGATACCCAGCGCAGGATCACAGAACAGACCAGCACCAGTCTAAAATGGTTTTAGGATCAGCTCTGCCCAGAGGCAAAGTGACCTCAGAGCACCTTTCTCCGTGACTAGAGGACGAGCTCATCAGTTTCAGGATAATTGGAGTCAGTGGCCCAGCCCGTTCAAGTCAGGGAAAAGTAGGCTTTATCGCAAACCAGGGCACCAGAGCCAGCCCTGCTGGTTGTAAGCGCGACTGTGCCTTAAACAGCTGATGACTCCATATACACATACATATACATATTCATACATATACATATACATGCAAATATGCATACATATACATACACATACATGTGCATATATGCATACATATTCATTTCTATTCTCTACTTATATCTGAATACATGTACATGTGTAGATATTTATCTACTTTTTGTCAAGAGACCTTTAAAAAATTGCATGTACCTGAATAAGTGTTGACAGAGTCCCATGGTTTTGAAAACTGAATTCTCGTCATTAATAAGCATATTCTTCTGCAACTTTTGCCCCTAGCTATTAGCTAGATAGAGGAACACATGGATTCCTTTTATTTGTATAGTAAATCTTATCTTTGAAGACATTCAAATGTAGACCTCAGTCCTGCCCAAGTCATTACAATTCCTGCACTCTGCATTCCCAGAGACTATACATCCCCCACACACACACGTGGAGGTGCTGGGTCTGTAGCCCTTGCAGCAGTCTGGGCAGGGGACATGCCGTGACTTCTTGCTTACTACCCCTTCACCCCTACCACAGTGCAGCTGGCAGCTGAACTCCCAACGAATACCTGTCATCAAACAGACCAAGAGGAAAAGCAAATAAAGTTGAATGAGCGTCCAGCCAGCCTGCAAACCGGGCCCACAGGAACCGTAGCCAAGGTCTAGACCTTTCGTTCCTGGTTACTGGGTTGAGAGCCAGTGTCGTGAGCACGCGCACGTAGCTCCTAAGGTCAAGTCAACCGGGGTTGTACCGAGATGACCCCTGTACTGACTGGCCTGGAGGTTTGTAGGGAGCAAGAGCGGAGGTTCAAAGGTCACTGTACAACTTCCGCCGACCCAGGGGAATGTGCAGGAGAGTGAGGGGCGTGGGACTGCATGGTCCAGGTTCCAGCAACTGGCCACTGTCATCCTTCTGTGTCCTGAGGTTGGAGCTCGGGCCTGTGAAGGCTGGACGGACACCTGTTTCTGTGGTGAACAAAAAGAAATGTCCAGGTCACACCAAGGCAGGTGTCAAGACATCTAGGACAAAGCTAAAGCAAAGGCAGCATGGATTTTTTTGTATGTCAGAAGTCGTTAGCTTGGGAGCCGCATGCCCCGTATCCACGATCTTCCCGCCGTCCAAAGTGAAGCCCACTGTGTTGCTTCATGGGCATCACAAGATAGTGATGTCCATGGGGTCTATTAATGTCGTGGGTAGACATGCTCATGCATCTGCTGAGAACACAGGAGAGGTAGCTCAGACTTGCTGACAGCTGCCCATGTTTGATGGAGCGGCCATCCAGAAGGTAGCACTTAACTCCTGAATGCCCTCCGTGAGTTCCAGAAGGGCTTTGGATTCGTCTGTGCCTTGCAAAGAGGAAGAACCAAGTCACCACTGTTGCCGCCACCACTGGAGGCATGCATGAGCGATGAACAGTATTTGGCTCTGAATAACTCCAGAACCAGCCAACTGCACCTAATTTCAGAATGAAATCAGGAAGAGAGGATTTGGGTAAAAATCTAAAGGATACAAGATCATTCTGCATGGGGAAGAGATCTGGAAGAAATGAGGTCACGGGACCTTCCTTAGGGCCAGAATACTTGTGTTCTGTGATTGACAATCCACCCTACTCCCTCCCTCCCACCCCCGCCCAACTATTAAACATGCCATCTGGATGCAGGCTTACCATCTGGAAGGACTTTAACTGGGTTCCAGATGGATTTCCTTTTGATCCAATCGCTGTGGACTGGAGAAGATCAAGAACAAGCTCTCTCCTAGGTTCCAAGTTGGCTGTGAGAACATTGCATGGACGATGGCTCTTCTGTAAGTGCCAACCATGGAGCAGACCAACTACGACACAGAGACAAGTCCGCCACGGAGGGGCCGCTTTGGAAAACCAAGTCATCCTTTCAGGCCTGGCTCACTTTGCAAAGAGGCCACAGTCTCTTTCCAAATTGTCTGGCACATTTGAGAAAGGTAGAGGGAAAAAGTTAAAGATTAGCTCAAAAAAATGTTTTTCCCTGTGGTTGCGCCAAGACGCACACACAGTACCAGAAAGAGAGAGAGAGGATGTAAAAGTGCCAGTATTTCTACACAGCCACATCGCTAGTCTTGCAGCTGAGATTTCAAAACTGATTTGGAATTACCAGGCACCAGAAAGAAAAGTTGGAAATTCATGGGGGGGGGCCTGCTGTTTTCCCTATAGAAATGAGCATTTTCCTCAGGGCAATGAGCTGTCCCTCAGTATCCCAAGGAATTGACCCCAGGGCACTCATGGGTCTCCAAATTCAAGCATGTTCAGTTCTCTTATGCAAATTGCATTTGTAGTATTTGCACATGTTCTGTGCACATTCTCCCATCTACTTTAATTCTGTAGATTGTGGGGCTAAGTAGATGCTTCAGTGGTTAAGGACGCTTGCTGTGTGAGCATGACGAACTGAGTTCAAATCTCAAACACCCATTTGGAAAGCTAGGCATGCCCGTGTGAACCTGTAACTCCAAGTCTGGGGCTTGGAGGTCTGAGACAAGAGAATTGCTAGGATTTGTTAAGTCACCAGCCTAGCTTTAAGGTCAGTGGATGACGCTCTCTCAAGGTAATAATAAGAGAGTAATGAGCAGGATACATGTCTTCCTCTGGTCTCTGTGTGTTTATGTCTGAGTATACACATGCGCCACATACCATACATACACATACCATTAGCAAATCATCCCTTAGTGATAATTCCTAGCACAGTATAAATGCTATGTAAACAGTTTTTATACAGTACAGTGTTGTCTCCAAAATAACCTGCTCATGTTTAGTACAGATGTAGTTCCTCTCCCCCCACCCCGAACATTTTTAATCCACGGGTAGTTGAATCTGTAAATGTGGAAGCCCCAGATACTGAGCGCCTGCCATCCTCACATGCCCCATGAATGGCTAGCGTACGCAAAACAGCGCGTGGGGAATCTGGCACTTAGCAGCTGTTCGTTTAACTGTCGAGTTGTTTGTTTTAATTTTTAAAATCCATACTTGTGGCTGAATTTTTTGAATCCACACTTGTGACTTGTGGCTTTAGATCGTTCATACATTCCAGTGCCACAGAACTCTGAGACAGGAGGGAACTATATTTCAATCTGTGTTGTTCATGCTAAAAGCAGTGGTCAGAGAGCTTTAATGGGTTGCCTGGAGTTGTCTGTTTAAAAAGACGGGGATGGTAGGCTGGAAAGTGACAGACAGGCTCAGCATCTGTCTTCCAAGGATCTTTTCCATGCACACAGCTTCAATGCCTTCCCTCCCTTCTCTCCCTTTCTTTCTTATTTACTGTAATTCCACATCCGTGTACCCAGAACTGTGACAGAAGTACTCAGACTCCAGAGTTAATTGTGCACATTTTACATCCATCTAATTGAATAAACCCTTTGGGTTACTTGGAGACCATGTAAGCTGTGTTTAAACCGAATGTTGCTCTTCTGTGCTATAAGGGGCGCTGGACTTGGACCGGGCACTACTCAGAAAGGGGCTTGCTGCTGAAATCTCATTTACTGTGCTACACATTTCATAAGTTGTGTATCAAGCAAAAGCACTCATAGAATGTTGGACAGCTGGACAGGAGACAGGGAGCCTCCATTGGGAAATGGTGAGAGCATCCTGATGTTGGTGAGAGCACCAGCGCCAGTAATGTACTCCTCATATGTGCTTATAGCTTCACGGAAGCCTTGGGAGATGCTGCTTAGAATGCTCTGCTTACGGACAGCCAGAACAGTTTCCTATGTGTTAGATTTTTGTTCCAACAAAGACTTTTTCCCAGCCCAGTTGAGCAGCTGGAAGAAAATAATCCCATGGCCTTGGAAGTTACTCTCTGTTGTAAAATACTTGAATGTGTACAATATTTCAGTGTCCAGAAGGTTTTGTGTATTGATGGATTTATTCACGCATTCATTAACTCTTTTTTTATCTTTGTGTGTGTGAGTGTGCATGTGCATGCATGAGCATGTGTGTGTGTGTGTGTGTGTGTGTGTGTGTGTGTGTGTGTGTGTTCTGAGATGTGAGTTTGTCACACAGGTACCATGGTGCATCTGTAGTGGTCAGAGGACAGCAGGGATGTTGGGTCCTGCCATCCTCCTTGCTTGAGGTGGGGTCTCATGGACCTCTGCAAACACCTGGCTAGCTGATACCACACGTTTCTAGGAATCTCTGGTTCCCACCTCCCATCTCACCCACAGGAGCGCCGGGAATACAGACATACCCCTACTGCATCCACAGGAGCGCTGAGACTACAGATGCACTTCTGTCACATCCAGGCTTTATTACGTGGCTTTCGGGGATTCAAACTCAAGTCCTTACATTTTTACGGCAAGCTTTTTTCCCACTGAGCCATCTCCCCAGCCCCATTCACTCTAGTTTTGAAGAGCATTACAAGTAACAGACAATAATAGCACTCAGATGATTTGGCCTGGTGGTCTTCAGAACCCACACTGAGAAACACATGCCCAGTCTTTTTTGGCAGATGATTGCTGATCATGAGACTTTTGCAAAGTCGAGAGACTCAGAGATCTATGTTTCCTAAAGGGAAAAATGGGATTTGGCTTCCACACTTCTTTCTTCTCTGGGAATAGTGATTTCACTAGTAATGCTGGAAAAGTAAGCTAAACACAGATGTGTTTGCAAGAGGACGCACTGTGAAGGCTTAATTTAGGCTATGGATCTTGGGCCACTAAGAATTGAAAGAGGAAACATCCACTTGGCTCTTTTGTGGATGATGATCAACTGTGACGTTTGTGTTTCCCTTTCGCTTGGTGGCTTCTCAGCCTTTCCTGTGTTTCATCTGGTTCCAAGTAGTGTTCACATAAGGACAGTGGGGGTGTAGATGCAGCCCTTAGCTGATTTGTTCAAAGAGCTCAACCCTCCTGCACTTCATTCACAATGACAAAGGAGATCTATTTGCTTGGGAAGTTGGTAACCCAGTCACAATGCACTTCAAACTTGAGAATGTACAGATCTCAATTAAAATTCAAATACAATTGGTTGTTATCACTTTGTCTCATTTTTCTATCATGGGGAGCAAGGCGTTATAAGGCATCATCCTCGATTGTCCTTCCACCTAATTCTTTTCAAGGCAAAATCTCTAATCATAGCCAGAGCTTATCCATAGGGCTAGTCTGACTAGCCAGCTTGTCCTAGAAATTACAGTTAGACCTCCACACCCACCCAGCATTTACGTGGGATGTGGGGACCCAAATTTAGGCCATGCTGCTTGGGCTACAAGGATTTTTAGCTGCTGAACTGTGTCCCAGCAAATAGTGTCTCCTTGAATAACTCCTTCTAACTTAGAATGCTAATCCAGTGTTGTAGAGAAAAAAAGACATGAACTGACCACTAGTATGCTATGTTAGATAATAGGTGGCAACTTGGCAATTTAAAGTTGAGCTCTGGGCACATCTTTGAAAACTTGGTGGTGGAGGCACGCCTGCAGAAGGTTGTCTGATTGATGTGAGAAGACCCAGTTCACGGTGGGTGTGACCATGTCCTAGGCAAGTAGAAAAGATGGAGAGAGTTGGTTCAGTACTTATGCATACTTTGGTAGATGTGCAGTGTAGCAAGCGAGGTTTGTCCCTCTCTCAGCAATCCACGTGAATATGGTGTGAGCAGTTCCTTCAGTTCCTGGTGTTTGCATGGACTCTCCTGCCAAGGCGAATTTTGAATTTTAACAGAGAATCTTGAGCAAGAATAAAACGTCTTGTTCCCCTAAGTTGACTGATCATGAATTTATCTCCAACATGCAAGCTAACTACAACAGCTAGTTATCTCACTCGATACTATAGCCATGAAGACATTCTAGTCTGGTATTTAACACACTACATCAGGACTTACTTACTTGTTATTTGCTTGCTTGCTTACTTACTTACTTACTTACTTTATTTATTTATTTAATTTTCCTGTTTTCCAGTCAATCTACTTAGATTCACAATGTCTGGTTGATATTGACTAATTTCCCAAGACACTGATGTGCAAATCATCATGTCAAGCTAATAGATTGTAATAAAATCCACTTCTTTCACATGGCTACACATTTAAAGTGTGTCTTCATACCATGCATCCCCTTGTCAAAAAATCAAAATGTCCAATTTGCAGCCAAAAGGTTGTTCGAGAAATGAAGAAGCAGACTGAGAAGAGAGATGGCAGGCTTGTGTTTAAATAATTTATCTAGGGCTCAGACAAGCCCAGAGAATGAACTCCTCTTGACTCATCATGCAGCTTTCTTTTCTAGCAATCTAAAGTTCTTCCCCTTGGGTAATACTGGATGGACCCAAATAGTCACCCTCTAATTCCACTCTACAGGTATCTATTCTATCATACAATCAATGAGCTTGGGATGAAGGTTACTGCAAAGAACCTCATGGGGTTTCTAGATTTTTCTATCTCAGGTGACTCTCATAGCAACTCTCCCAGAGATGCATGGGGGTAGTAGTTGGTTGTTTATCGCTGTGACGAAATGCATAACAAAAGCATTGTAAGGAAGAAAGGGCTTATTTTGGCCCATGGTTCTAGGATGTGGTTTATCTTGGCAGGTACATCACGGCAGCAGGAGCAGAGGGCAGGACACGATGCACCTGCAGTGAGGAAACAGAGAAAGATGACTGGTGGTGCTCAGTTCTTTTCTCCTTCATTCAGTCTAAGACACTCCCCTCCCCCAGCCCATGCCACACCGTTGCCCTCCTTCGGGGTGGATCTTTCCTTTTCATTCAGGATTAAACCTTCCTGGGCTCAGGCATGTGTTTCCATGGTGATTCGCAATCCAGTCAAGGTGACAACGAAGGTTACCTATCACACTGGGTGTTGCCATTAGGGCTCTGTCGCTGTGAGAAAATCCTGTGACCCAAGCAGTTCAAGGGAGAAAGGGTTTAGTATTGGGTTTGTGGGGACACACAGCTGAAGACACCGCCACGGGATCAGGATGCCCACTTGCGTTACAGCAGCCATCAGGAGACCTCAAGACAGAAGAGAGGAAGCAAGGCTGCTGCCCAGCCTCCAGGTCTGCCCCCTAGTGACATCCCTGCAGCACTGCCCCACCTCGTGGAGGTTCCAGAACCTTCCCAAGCAGCACCACCAGCTGGGAACAAAATAACCCGACGACACATGATCCTTTAGGAGTCATCTTATGTTCAACCATTGCCCCTGGGTTCTCGCTCTGGTCCAGCTGATAATTTCAAATTTGGAACCCCCGCTGTGGACTCCCAGGTGCTGGGGGTGGGGTAAAGAAGGGTGATCAGATGGGTTTCCCCTTTGATTTTCTGTGGGTCGGGGTCCTAAACCAAACCCGCAGAAGTTAGCAATAACAAACTCAGCGACAGCTAGTGCTCCTTAATTCAGCTACCTGAGAAAAGAGACTAATTAAGTGAACAGACGTTTTTATCACAGCTTTTGATTTTTAAGCTCTGATTTAATGAAAAGAGCCTTTAATTGGAATAAGATCTCTGTTCTATTTCCTTCCCTCGTCCTTTCTGGCTGAGACCATTAACCTCTTCTCTCAGTTTCCTCGTCTGTAAAATGAAGGGGAGCCGACCTGCCTCCAGGGACCCTCCAGAGCGACATTCCTTTCTTGACTGTAGCTATCTATAACCATGGTGCATGGGTGGCCATTCACAAGCAAGCCAGAGTACCAGGGAGTTCTGTGACTCTGCCCTAGAGAAGCACATTCACAGATGCAGCCAGGAGTATGTGACGATGGCAGCAATAAAAATTAAACCCCCAAATCGGCAAGGCGATTACTTTCCCTTCAGCATCTCAAATGCAGCAATTATTTTATATAAAAATGCTTATTGAGTCCATTCTGTTTGCCTGGGTTCGAAGGATGGGGGGAGGGGAAAGAAGATAACAGTGTGGTTTCTGTCCTGGGAGTCGAGACCCAGAAGGAGATGCAAACCCCAAATACAGCTTCAACCCACGGAGAAGTGGGTTTTCTGAGGAAAGGTCTGTTAAGAAAGCACAAAGGATGGAGTGGTTACTTCTGGCTAGGAAAGGATAGCACGGTTCCTAGATATCAGAACCAGGCCTGAAGAAAGAAGCAGAGTAAGACAAAGAAACTACAGTGTGAGGGGGTCGGGAGGGAACTCGGGGGTGGAGTAGAGAATGGATGAGAGAGGAGGCGCCAGGAGATGTGGTTGAGAAAGGGAAAGGGAAGGTAAGTGGGTCTTGAGTGGTGTTCAGTGAGGTTCATGTGTGTGTGTATGTGGTGTGTGTGTGTGTGTGGTGTGTGTGTGTGTGTGTGTGTGTGTGTGGTGTGTGTGGTGTGTGTGTGTGTGTGTGTGTGTGTGGTGTGTGGTGTGTGTGTGTGTGTGGTGTGTGTGTGGTGTGTGTGTGTGTATGGTGTGTGTGTGGTGTGTGTGGTGCGTGTGTGTGTGTGTGTGGTGGTGTGTGGTGTTGTGTGTGGGTGTGTGTGTGTGTGTGTGTGGTGTGTGGTGTGTGTGTGGTGTGTGGTGTGTATGTGTGGTGTGTGGTGTGTAGTGTGTGTGGTGTGTTTGTGTGTGGTGTGTGTGTGTGTGTAGTGTGGTGTGTGGTGTGTGTGTGTGTGTGTGTGGTGTGTGTGTGGTGTGTGTGTGTGTGGTGTGTGTGGTGTGTGTGTGTGTGTTGTGTGGTGGTGTGTGGGGTGTGTGTGTGTGTGTGTGGTGTGTGTGTGGTGTGTGTGTGTGTGTGTGGTGTGTGTGTGTGTGTGTGGTGTGGTGTGTGGTGGTGTGTGGTGTGTGTGGTGTGTGTGTGGTGTGTGGTGTGTGTGTGTGTGTGTGTGGTGTGTGTGGTGTGTGGTGTGTGTGTGTGTGGTGTGTGGTGTGTGTGTGGTGTGTGTGTGGTGTGTGTGTGGTGTGTGTGTGTGGTGTGTGGTGTGTGGTGTGTGTGTGTGTGTGTGTGTGTGTGTGTGTGTGGTGGTGTGTGTGTGTGTGTGGTGTGTGTGTGTGTGTGGTGTGTGTGTGTGTGTGTGTGGTGTGTGTGTGTGGTGTGTGTGGTGGTGTGTGTGTGTGGTGTGTGTGTGGTGTGGTGTGTGGTGTGTGTGTGTGTGTGGTGTGTGTGTGGGTGTGTGTGTGGTGTGTGTGTGGTGTGTGTGTGTGTGTGTGGTGTGTGTGTGTGTGGTGTGTGTGTGTGTGTGTGTGTGTGTGGTGTGTGGTGTGTGTGGTGTGTGTGTGGTGTGTGTGTGTGTGTGTGTGTGTGTGTGTGTGTGTGGTGTGTGTGTGTGGTGTGGTGTGTGTGTGTGTGTGTGTGTGTGTGGTGTGTGTGTGTGGTGTGTGTGTGTGTGTGTGTGGTGTGTGTGTGGGGTGTGTGTGTGTGTGTGTGTGTGGTGTGTGTGTGTGTGCGTGTGTGTGTGTGTACATATACCCATGCACAAGGAGAAAGCTAACACTGTACACCAACCCTGTCTGTCTGAGGCATTCTAGGAAAATGTTTATACTGCAGTAGTCTAACTTCCATTTTTATCCTAAAATGTAATTGTAAGCAGTTACTCTTAACTATTGCTATGAGAGAGCACCAAAGTCAAACAACTTAAAGAAGAAAGGGAGATTTATTCAGCTTATGGTTCCAGAGGGAAAACAGTCTTTCAAAGCAGAGGTGGCATGGTTGGCCAAAGCTGGAGGAGGCTACGTCACTGCAAACATTTTGGAGGCTGAGAGCTACAAGCATGCTTGCTGCAAAGGCAGACTTCTTCTGGAGGTAGGGTGGGACTAATCCACCTCAAGGCCCACCCCTTGTGACTGCTTCCTCCAGCAAGGCTCCACCTCTCAAGGTGCCATGACCTTGCCAACATGAGACTGTGGGGGACACATTTCAGACCATGACAGTAACATAACGGTATTTGTAAATGAATTCTTCCAGTCTAATAGATTAAGTGCACGAACAACTGCTTCCACTGTATGCTTTCCTAATTTTCACTCTTTTGTTTTGTATTGTTTGAGGCAAGAAGCTCATTAGAAAGCCAAGGCTGACTTCCATGTACTATGTAGCTCAGGCTTGCCTTGAACTCATGATAACCAGCAATCATTTTGACTCGGCCTCTCAGAGCGCTGAGTTTACCGATGTGAGTCTTCACGCTCAACTATGACATCCTCAACACAAGGAAGCATCGAGTGCTTTACCACCCCTGTTTCGCATGGTACAGCAGAGAGAGGGCAAATGATTGGCTCAGATGGCTAGCAAGTGAGTGGACGAGGACTTGGAACAGGCAGTGGGTGTCCAGCACTTAGGATCCCAGGTCCTCTGCTACCTACAATTAAATGAGCACATAAACAAGGCTCTAAGTGATATGACCAAACAAGTGACAATATTTGCAGTCAGTGAGTAACTAAGTATATGAACTTTTGCTAGCATTGAAAAAAAGACAGCTCTTTCTTTCTGTGGGTAAATAAGACTGTATAAGATGCCACAGCGCTGGGCAGATGACGCAGTTGGTACTGACTGAATCTTGGAAGCAGATCTAGAGACGCCAGAGGTTTGAAAATAATTAAGAAATTCAAAACTAACTTTGATTCCATGCAGAGGGCTCTAGGGGGAGAAACTAGACAGCGTGAGGAGTATGTGGATGATGTCACCAAGAGTGACATCACCAAGGAGTGAGAGGAGATTCTGGCAACCCAAAACACCACGATGGAAGTGAAGGAGGCCGCCCGTGGGCCATTGGCAGATGGATTCCACCAACGGACAGCATCGGCCAGCTTGAAGATGTGTCAGCGAGAATTTCTAAAACTCAAATGTGAAGGGAACAAAAATGAACAGAAAAGTCAGCACAACAGATCCATGAAGTGAGGAGCATTGTAATGGACATGGAATGAGAACTTCAGAAAGAAAAGAGCGGGAGAGCTCTGGGACTTCTTAATGGCTGAGCATTTGACAATGTTGATGCTAGACATGGGAATCTGGGGATCTGAACTCAGGTCTTTTGGTTGCGAGACAAAGGACTCTCCCACCTGCATCCCTGACAGCACCAATTCCAGAGGACGGCAAGGTACTCGCGGCCACTGAAGTTTGCTGAAGGAAACTGACTTGGTGAGAACCTGAAGTTTCTGGAAGCAGGATGCTCAGTCACACATCAGCCTCTCCCTCTCCTCCCAGCTAACCATAAAAAACTACCCTTTGACCACTCAGCACCATTCCACCAAACATAAACTTCCATGACAGACATGGTAGCACCATAATGTATCCGCCTAATAGCTTGCGATTGTTCCTATCAAGACGAACATGGAGATGTCCTATTTCACGTTCCCTCCCATCATAAAAAAGCATAAAAACTTACCTGTGATACCCAGGAGATATTAATCCTGGTTCTAGTTCAGTCACAGCCCCACAAATGTACATAATGTAAAGTTTGAATTATCAAGTTAACAGCCAAGCAAAATTGACAGGTCTATAGTTAGAGTAACCAAGATAAAAAAGGCTTCATCGGTCATCTAAGAGAAAGGAGAAGAGATGATTGTGTGTGTGTGTGTGTGTGTGTGTGTGTGTGTGTGTGTGTGAGAGAGAGAGAGAGAGAGAAAGAGAGAGAGAGAGAACAGCTACAGAAAGTTATGAAGAAGTCTTAATCCCCATACTTTTCAATATGGCTGCGTTTGTATCAAATGTATCAAGGTAAAAGAAGGTCGGTGTAGATGGGACCAAACCCCAAACCACTGATGGACATCACTGTAAGGAAACAGAGTTGGAAACACACCTGTAAGGAAGAAGGCCACATGATAACAACGGCGGCCACAGGACAGGTCACAGAACACCGTCGATGGCCTGAGGCCCCCAGATTCCGGGAGAATCAGGGACAAACTCTTTCCTGGGACTGCCACATTGCACTTGGCAGGCGTAGCACCTGGGGTACAGGGGTGAGTTTCCAACTCTAGCGAAGCATAATTTACTACTGGTGATCCGCGGACATTGCCCGCAAGGTGTCATTTCTTCCAGCTTCTCCAGCAACGTCTCGGCGCGGTGAGCAGCAGGTTCATGGTCAGGGACATGGGAGGAGAAAGACACAGGAGAGGGATGAGGAGGAAGGATGAGAAGGAGGGAGGGGAGGGGGCGCAGCAGGGGTAGCGATGCAGAGACGGGGCACCTGTGGTGCAGGGATGCAGAGCACACTCGACTCAGGAGGAAAGGGGCGCAGGAGGAGAGAGATGCCATTGCAGCAGAGCCGTGGGAGGAAACAAGATGCTCTCGGAAGGTGGATTCCTCCCCTGACAGGAGCCTGTTTCACAAGAACCAGATTCAGCCGGTCGCTCAAAACTGCAGTTTGTTCCCAGGCAAATGCTACTAGTCTTTGCAAGGTTTAGCAACTGAGATGGAAATATTCAGGTAGGCTCCAATAACTCTCTTTCTTTTGCTTCATCTCTTTTTGTCCCTACACGCGTCAGTCAGGGTAACCACAGGTCACCCAGGAAGCGTGCAAACCAGGTGTCACCAGGAAGAAGCATGCAGGAAGACCAAGGCATAGTCCAGAATCCTGAGGCCCATTACAGAAGAGACATTCACAACCTGGAGCCGTGGGACAGACGATGTTAATAATGGAATCCTGCTGTGGCTTAATCGAGACCTACTCTCCTCCCTTACCTGGGACTTAGCAAGTCCATGGGAGATGATTTACTTAACAAACTACAGAAATAACTACACCAGGCAGTCCCATGTAGGGAAGCAGAGAAGCCTGGGTACAGACTGGCAGACACAAGTCATCGGTGGCACTTTTCCTGGGTAGATGCCATGCAACCATCTTTCCAATCAAGACAGGAATTCAAGGACAGATCCAAGTAACAATTACCAATGAGTTTATAGGGCGACTTGGAGGAGCAGGGGTGAGGGGTCCTGCAGGGATGACTAAAAGCAGCTCTATCTCCAGAAAGCCCACCCCGGCCGGGTGAGACTGGAGTTCTCTGTTGCTCATAGGAACGTCTCCTCCATTCTGCTGGATCACCAGGGAGTGTCCTCCTCCGGCTGTTTTCTGAGTTTTTGTGTTTTTTTTTTTTTTTTTTTTTTTTTTCCGGTGCTGGGGACCGAACCCAGGGCCTCGCGCTTGCTAGGCAAACGCTCTACCACTGAGCTAAATCCCCAACCCCTTGTGTTTTTTTTTTAACTTCCCTCCCCATTACCCAGTCTTAATTTCAGGAACTTCCTGAGGCTACTGACAAGGTGTTATTTGGTGAGCCTTCCTTTAGGAGGGACTGTTTCCAGTTGCTACTCAACATGCGCTCTAGGTAGTCCACCCCCCCCCCAGCAAGATGGTACCAAACCATTCACAGAGGAAAAAAATCACACAGCAGGAGCCCAGGCCCTGCCCACCAGGGGGGACCTCTGTGAGAAAGCTCTGAGTAGGCTGAGATTGCTGCGAGGCAGGGAGACCCATGGGTGACATGGTAGCAACAGTCCCAGGGGAGACTCTGGTGGACAAGAATTAGAAGCACTCACTGGGCTAAGACAAAGATGGAAGAAGAAAGGGACCAAAACACCTTCCCGGATCGGGGGTTGGAACCCAGATTGTGACCACCATCTTACTGTGGCCTCCCTTTGTATGGATCATCTTCTTTGTTGCTATGAGACACCACTCAAAGTCAAGTGACTTTTTCAAAGCATTCTTTACTGAGCGTGTGTGTGTGTGTGTGTGTGTGTGTGTGTGTGTGTGTGTGTGTCTGTATGTTCATGTGTTGGGGACAGTTTCTGGAGGTCAGACAATGCCTCCAGCATTGTTCCATATCTACCTAGCATCCTTCCTTCCTTCCTTCCTTCCTTCCTTCCTTCCTTCCTTCCTTCCTTCCTTCCTTCCTTCCTTCTTCCTTCCTTCCTTCCTTCCTTCCTTCCTCTTCCTTCCTTCCTTCCTTCCTTCCTTCCTTCCTTCCTTCTTTCCTTCCTTTTTTCCTTCCTTCCTCCTTCCTTCCTTCCTTCTTTACCTTCCTTCCTTCTTTTCCTTCCTTTTTTCCTTCCTTCCTTCTTTTCCTTCTTCTTTTCCTTCCTTTTTTCCTTCCTTCCTTCCTTCTTTCCTTCTTTTCCTTCCTTTTTTTCCTTCCTTCCTCCCTTTCTTTCCTTCCTTTCTTTCTTTCTCATTCTTTTTTCTTTCTTTTGTTCTTCCTTTTCTTTCTTCCTTTTTTCCTCCTTTCCTTTCTCCTTTCCTTTCCCCTTTTCTTTCCTTTCCTCAGGGCATCTCATCAGCCTTGAATTCTCCAAGGCACTGAACTGTCTGTCCAGAAAGTCCTGGGGACCATCTGTTTCCAGTACTGAGTTTACAAGCTAGTACCATGTTCCTGTCCTTTTTTATGCAAGTTCTGGAGATTAAAGGTCCTTATTCTTGTGCAACAAGCAGTTTACAGACAGAGATATCTCCCCAGCCCTCAAAATACTCTAAAAGACCATAGTTGTTTGGGGCATTTGCTCAGCCAGCATGCAAACTGACCCGACACTGCGTTTGGACATATTTGCTGTTCTGGATTTCAAGAGAAAGGCATTTTAGAAGTTGGATTTTTCTAGTAGCAACTGGGGGGGGGAGTTGGAGAGGGGCTGAGTTAAATTTGGGATGAGGAACGGTTGCTTTCCCTCCAGAAATCTGTTTTCTCTGATTACCATCTGTCAGGGTATGTAAAATAAAAGATGCAATTGCTTGAAACAACATAACATCAGCATGCAGAAAACATTGTTTCTTGTGCATTCTGGTTCAAACCATGAGCTACCAAGTCAGGCATAAATCTGCATCTTCTACTCACTACCCTTCAGTTGTGCATCCTTGGGAAAGTTCTTAGCTCCCTCTGCGCTTCCTTGCTCTTATCTGGAAAAGGAGAGTGTACTAATTAGTGCACCAACTGACCTCTTTGTCGTGAGGATAAATGAGAATACATGAAACGGATGTTAACGTCGCCTGGCCTGCAGGTCAATGCTCAGCCAATGTGACTCACTAGCTAACTGCAGACAAATTTCATGGTGCCAGGAAAAGGTTGTCTCCCTAAGTTGAGAAGAATTCGCTCTTTGAGGCCTTCCTATTCCTCCTCTGTATGACAGTGGCTGCTATTCACATGCTCATGATAGTCATTGTAATGTAACCTGATCAAAGAAATGTGTCTTGGACCTGCCAGATGACTCAGCAAGGTAAGGCACCAGTTCGCAGACTTGGTGACCTGAGTTTGACCCCCAAAAGCCAACATGGTAGAAGGAGAGAACTGATTTCTGAAAGTTGTCCTGTAACTTTGCACTATTCTTTTTTTCTCTCTCTCCCTCTCTTTCTCCCCCCCTCTCTAATAAGTAAGTAAATAAATAATCGTTCAAAAAGAAAGGTTTCTTGCATCATTTTTTTGGTCTCATTAGTATCAAATTGTTTTCGCCCATATTCCGGGATAAGGCACTTTCAGGAAAGGTCTGACACTAACAGCAAGCAAATCCTTTGTGTGCCATTTCCTTAGCTTGCACTCGTTAGCAACCTGCCTAAACATATGTCATGTTGTTCTGTCTTCGCCCTTCTTCTTGCCCATCTCGTGAGACATGCAGAAAGCTGCGGCCTTTCTCATTTTTCTCCCCCTCTACTCCTTGGGTGGCCATAACTGTAGATGCTTGGTCCACCGTAGCTCATACCTGAAGCTCTTGGAGGTTACAAGTGCAACCCTTCCGCTCTCCACGCAAGATGTTCCTTCTCCGTTTCCAGCTGCGGAATGAAAGCTGGTTCATAAATCACTTTCCAACCAGGCCCTGACATCCACAGATCAAGGAACAAGTGCGCTGTGAACCGGTTCGCAGATTACAACAGGCACCGTTGTTTCTGTAATGTATCTGTAATGTAACCCCCAAATGCTTGCCCTGCCACACGCTGCTGAGAGCTCCTGCACTTGTTGATAGGATTATTTTTAGAAAGGGATGCTTTCCCATTTATAAAGCTCAAAGAGAGTCGACACGGTGTGTGGGCGGCGGTTCTCAGCTCTGGCAGCTCATCAGAACTACCTGTGTGGCGCTTTGAACCCCTCCTTCCCCTTGCAGAGGCCTTATAAGATCACGCCAGGCCACTGATTCTATACAGAGGGACTTAGCAGACTGGGCTTCTTATCAGACACATCCATCCCACCCCAACTGTGTGGGAATCTCTGGAGGCAGACCCTGGGGAGAGGCATTGACTGCTGAATTGTCCTGTCCAAGAGATCCTAGTGCACACCCGGGTCTCAGGACCACTACCCTGGATGGACGGAAGGGTTCATTCATCTCCCAATACACTACAAGGTATGGCCAGCAATGTGGCAATTAATGTAACAAACACTTCCTGCTCGCTCCAGGTTAGGAATCTGAATCAGAGTGGCCAGTGACAAAGTCAAGCATTAGAAATATTTGATATGGCCTTCACTCTGTGACCCTGATGGGCTTGGAGCTTGCAAAGACCACCAGCCAGTCCTGGAACTCACAGCCATCCTCCCGCTTCTGCCTCTTGAGTGCTGGGACCCCAGGACGTCATGGTTTGATGTGGGTTATGTGAGTTCCCCCCACACACACTCCAGGCTACCGCTTTTGAAAACTTAGCTGATGCTAATGCTTGGGAATGCTATGGCATCTTCAGGAGGAGGAAACTTGCTGAAGGGAGGCGGGTCACAAAGGGCTTGGCCCAGCCCTGCTTCCTCTTAGAGTTTGCTCTTGCTTCTTCTGCCTCCAGAATGCCTCCGACCTCTGCCTCCAACCATAATGAACTATTTTTGTACCTTTGGAATCATAAGTCAAATAAATCTCCATTTCTCTCCTTAAGTTGTATATGAGTGGCGTCCCACTGCAACAGAGAAAGAATATACTACCCCACCAGGCTGGCACTGGATACCTCTGTGTGTGTGTGTGTGTGTGTGTGTGTGTGTGTGCATGTGTGTGTGTGTGTGTGTGCGCGTGTGTGTGTGTGTGCGCGCGCGTGTGTGTGTGTGTGTGTGTGTCTGTCTGTCTGTCTCTCTTTCTGTCTGTCTGTCTGTCTCAGAGGGCACAGAGTATGTTTGTGGAGGCCTAAGGATGACTTTAGGAACCATCCTGGATTGCTCTATCTCCATATCACTTGTTCTGGAGTTACCCGGGCTCCATGCAGGTCGCTGCCATTTCTATTGGACATTTTTACATGGGATCTAGGATCTGAACTCAGGTCCTTCTGCTTGTGAGTCAGAAGCTTTAACTCCTGAGTCATCTCTCCAGTCTTCTGCCTTCTTTTTTGGAACAAGATCCCTTGATGAACCTGGACAAACAGGTCAGCAAGCCTCCCTCCCAAGTGCTGGGATTATATGTGTGCTGCTATGTTCGCCCTTCTGATGTGTGTGCGGAAGATCTGAACTCAAGTCCCTGTGCTTGTACAGCAAATAAACTAACCTTTGAGCCATCTCCCAAGCCCCTCATTGGACATTTTGAAAACCTCATCAGCCAAAGTTAACTAACAGTGGACAGGGTGTTAGGATGTCTCTAATCTGGGCTTCTCTGCTCACTGGCTATGTGGTTGGGGTGAATTATATAACTGCTCTAAGCCCATTTCCTTATCTTTAAAATGGTGAAGAGAAAATCTTCCATGCTAGAGCTGTTATGGGTTTTAAATGAAAGAAGAAAAATCAATAGGAATCTTGGTGCGGTAGCTCCTAGCCTACCTGCTAGGCATTCAATAAAGGTTCTCTTCCTTCCTTCCTCCTCCCCTTCATTTCTCCTGCTGTCCTGAAAGCAAGAAGGTCGGGCTGAGAATGTGAGGAACCGTTGAAGTCTGAGATGGTGCCTGTGTTTTTAGGAGCTACAATGTAACAAACAATCAGAGCGAGCACATTCCAATCGGCTATTCCTAGGTGTCGGCTGCTTTGATTGCTGGGGGGGGGGTGGGATCCGGCTGCAAATAAATAATCACTCAGAACCACAAGCCAGAGAAGGCTTCCTAAAGAGGAAGGATTTCAGAAGAGTGAGGGGGGGGTAGGTTTTGCCACAAGAGGACAGAGAGGCTAAAAAAAGGAGCATAGCAAAGTCACATCTAAGTGCCCTATAAGTAGGTTCTGCTTCAAGACAATCTACTCTCTGCTAGCATTTCCTTGACATGTATCCTGATACATCCTGATCAAGAAAGTGGAGATTCCCTTTCTGTCAATGCACAGTAGTGTGAGCCTCCTTTCTGAGAACGACAGAAGGCATATCTTCTTGCTTGATTATTTAGGACAATGTTGCATGCATCTGACTCTTTTTTCTCTTGAATTCTTGCATGGTGGGCAGATAGACTGCCTACCTTCCTGGACAAACCCCATAGGCCTCCTAAATGACAATGTGCTCTCTGAGCACATAGGGCAGAAGGCTGCATAAAGATGATGTCATCTTTCCAGAGTGGATTTACATTCAGTCTATCCTCTAAATCTGGCTGGAGATTTGTCCAGAAGATTAGTCTCCACTGTAAACCAGCAGAGACTGCAAACCTGCGGCAGCCTGTTGCTCAGGGGGCGACTTGGAAGCTACCCACTGCGAGTCTGTTCCCTCTACTACAAGACCAGCCGCTTCCCCACCCCATCCAACCCCACAGCTCTGCAGACTCTTAATGGCAGCCTCTGCCTCCTTGGCTGACGTGACTTCCAATGGCCTACTTTGAAAATGGTATGAACTTGTCCAGATGCCAAGGAATTTGGGGTGCAACAGGGCCTGCCTGGAGGGCGTCCAGAGGCAGACAGCAGACTCTTTGGGGGGTCCCTGCAGATGTCTGTCTCTCTCTCCCCTCTCTCTTGATCTGTCTCCTCTCTCTTCTTCTCTCTCTCCTTTCCTCTCCTCACCAGCCCTCTCCAGGACGTTGGCTGTTAAATTCTTCCTTATGTTCTTGGAGCCTAGGCTATTGATTTGCTAGTCCAGCCATTAAGTCAAAGAGAAGCAACCAGTCGGAGCAGGACTCTGCCTTGTCTCCCTGTCAGCCTCTGATGTAGCAATACCTGTAACCTCAGCTGCAGCCCAAGAGTGCTCCTTCCAGGGCAAAGTGGGGAGACTCAGAGCTGAATCTCAGGCCAGCTACTTCGTGAGGTCTCCGGTTCCCACACACAGCCTTAGTTAAGGCAAGCTTTTTGTGTCTCCATAGTTGGCTTTTAAAAATAGTGTGGGCGCCCACGGGATGAGGACGGGAAGAAGGAGGGGCAGGAGAGCAAATGTTGGACATTTCCTGACCTCTACACTCTGGGCCACAGTAACCTTTTTCTCCCCAACTTCAAACTGCAGCTATAAAAGGAAACCAGCTTTGCATCTAGGGAAATGAACTTGTAAATCAGCTTGTAAGTCCTTTTAAAGGACTCTTTTCCTGGAGCAGCTGCTCTGAATTTAGAATAGGTAAATTCCCAGCCTTCGCCATCTGATAAGACTCTTCCCAGAGTGAAGTATTTGTTTGTAGAGAAACCCAGAGAAAAGGAGACAATTTATCATGTTTTCCTTGAGAACACTTGCAGTCTGATAATGCACTCCTGTTGAATCAGGTTGACCTGAGGACATAACTGTGTATGCCTTAACACGGGTAAAGCCACAGAGTTGGTCCCCAATTCAGCAAAATAATAATAATTAGTAATAATAATACAATCAGTTTAGTATCCAAAAATGAAGGATGGAAATTTGACTTCAACTCAAATATATTTGAATCTAAAATGATATATTCAGTATTTATCTAAAAGGTTCATTGAAGTGATGGACAGGCTTAGAAGTCGGCTCAGTGGGTATGGGCACTTGCTCTGCTTGTATAGGAATTGAGTTCAGATCCTCAGCATCCATGCGAAAAAGCCAGGCACAGCTGCATGAGCTGTGACCCCGACCTTGGCAAGGTTAGAACAGGTGGGCTCTGAGAGCTCACACTGGCCAGCTAAAATAGCAAGCTTCTGGTTCAATTAGAGAAATGTTTCAAGGCAATAAGGTATGAGCAATAGGTGATGACATGCATGCTTTCCTCTGGCCTTCACATCCGTGCACACAAGTGTGTGAGCCCACATCTCACATACATATATCACACATCACACACCACACACCACACACACACACACACACACACATATATTTATATATATCTCAAAGACACCACATAATACATATATATATATACATATACACACATCACACATGTGTCTATATATACCACATACACATATAACATATACGTATATACACCACACATATATACAACATATACCACATAATGTGCACATACAATACAGACATATATATACCACACGCACATCAAACCTACATATACATGCCACACACAACACACATCCATATAAAATACACATAAATATATATACACATGCCACACATATATGTGCAGATGTACACATACAAACACAAGTTGGCACATATGCCACATATTCATCCACCCAATACATAGATGCATATATACATGATATCCATATACACATGCACACATATATACATGCATATCACACACACACAGCACACATACAAACCACACACATACATACACTCACAACACCCACATACACATACCACACATACTTGCACACCAGACACACATACATGCACACCAGACACACACACATGCACATCAGACACACAATGTACATCAGACACACACACATGCACATCAGACACACACACATGTACATCAGACACACACACATGCACACCAGACATTGAGCCTCTGGCACAACAGCCTCTCTTCTTGCTTATTTAGGTCTTTTTAGACTGTAAGGACATCTCCATGACTTTCCATCATGGAGTCTTCCCCAAATACAAAGACTCCTGGCAAACCTGCCATTTATTCCCAGCCCAGCTTTCTGGCCTTCCTCAGCTTATAATTAGAGGATACGATCAGCAGAAAGCCAGCCTGAGAGAGAAGAGCAAAGTGTTCACAGTGGAACGCGGTGCAGGGCTTTCCACAGACCCACAGTTGGCACAGCATTGGTGCCTGTTGGCAATGTTGAGCTCCCAGGGTTCAGCATCCTGAGCAAATGGTTCTGCCCATCATAAAAGCAACAGAGTCTTGTCCATGCTGCATCGGCTGGGTGCTAGCTGCTGCCCTTCTCTCACTTACTTGGCAAATTGCATGGGGAAAAAATGAACAGAACACGGGGTGGGAGGACGAGGCTGGGGAGTGGTAGAATCACAACATGAGTTCACAGTTCTTGGCAGAGCTCACGATATGGGCCTGGCCGGATCCTTACATCATTCTTGGCAAGCCCACAAGTCTTTCTTCACCCCAGCCCCCTGCAGCTTTCTGGATGACAGATGTCAGAATAGAAGCAACGATGAAGCCAACAATTTCTTGTCAGCAGGATCCCTCACACACGTCTCCCCTGGCAACAGACTTCAGTTTTAAAAGCTGAATGAGGGACTGGGAAGAGGCTTCAGTGGACAGAGTGCTTGCTGAGCACACGTAAGGACCCAAGTTCAGATCCCCAGTGGTCATGTAAAAGCTGGGTGTGGCAGCAGGTGAACGGAATGCCTGTGCTGGGATGGAAGAGACAGTCTGGCCCCAGAGGCTTATTGGCCAGCTAGTGTAGAAGAAGCAGAAGCTTCCAGGGTCATTGAAAGACCCTGATTCAAAAAATAAGGTAAAAAACTATAGAGGAAGTATACACAGGTGTAGGTGTAGCCTACACATCTACACACCTACACACACACACACACACACACACACACAGTGCTGTATAGCATTTTCCTCTGAATAAACACCTGCCATCATTGTTTGAGACCATCAAGATCACACCTGCTATCCACTGATGCTCCCTCAGAGATAGAAGGGCAGAGAGGATAACTGGACTCTCCCCTGGGATTTGGGCATCTATTAGTACCTGACTGTGCCCAACTGCACGTGCCTTCACAATGCCCTCGGGGCCTTGAGGTCTGGGAAGGGGCACTAGGGTGTGTAGGCTGAAGGTTGGTTAATTAAAGGGATGATGAATTATCTATGCAGCCGTGGGGAAGCCGTCAGTCAAGCTGGGGTGGGCTTTCTGCAGATGCAGGTGCCTTGGATCGCCCCTGCTCCTGTAAGTGACCCTCACCCATCTGCCTGTAGGTAACCCCAGTGAACTCATTGGTTCATCAAGTTGGACTTCGGCATAATCGTTAACTTGGGTCTGTTGTGAACTCCTATCTGGGGTAGGTAGACGGTTGTGTGGCACCAGGAAAAGTATTCACACAGCATTTGGCAACACCAGCAGGATCACAACAGAACCAAAGATGAGTTGGTAAGGAAAAGTTGCATGGCTGATGCTATGAGCGATAAGACCTGAGACTCGGAGCCCAGCTGGGTAAGAGAGGAGCACTGAAGAGGAGCATCCCAGAGGTACAGCGAGACAGTAGAGGCTCCCGATGGGTAAACGTGTAACCGGATGATGTGAGGAGCATCCATGGGGATAGCCGCATGTGCACCTTCTTGCCGTGATGTTTGCATGGGTCTTGCTGTGGGTAATGAGAGGTATAACTAAACCCAAGCCAGCAGGAGGCGGATTGTGTCTGGGGACAAGCCCAAGGTGGCATCTTCCCTGTGGTACCGCGAGGGTTGCCAGCTTGATGTGTGGGGTCCACCATGCGAGTATGGAGACGCTTTAAGAACCACGGTTTTAATGGTCCGCGGTCCCCTGAGCTGGCGACCATCAGCCCGGTATCAGCCACAGCCACAGAGGTTGCTGGCCACTGCTGCATGTTAAGGAGGCTGACACAGCTGCGTGCGTGGGGAACTTGTTCATGGGAGGAAGGAGTCAAACAGGCAAGGGGGCTGCAGCCAAGCATCTACCGCGTTGGTCTCTAATTTGGCAAGGAAACCGGATAAAGGGGAGGGGTGTTGGCTTCTTGTTTCTTGCAGCTGGGTGGCTGAAGGAAAAAAGGGAGCCCCCCAAAAAAGGGATCCTGCCTGGGATCCCAAAATGTGGAACCTAGGGGAAGAATCAGAAGAAGGAGGTGAGAGTCACCGCAGCCCTTCATTGACAAGGAGGTGGGGGGGGGGGGCTACAGGTGAGGATCATGCAGTATGATTGGAGGCCCTGGGATGAACTATATAGATCTAGTGACGTTAGGCCTGGAGAGATTCTGAAACCAGGTGCACCTTGGAGCCTGAAGACCCCTGGAGCATCAGAGGCAATGAGCAGCAGCTGGTGGGTGAGGAGACAGCAATGCAGGAAAAAAGAGTAGAGCCCTGCCAGCCTAGTCAGGTGGGTTAGAAGTCCGGGTAGCCAACGGGCATGGCTCAAAAAGTATGGGTGCTGGTACATGCCTGCCGGTCCAATAGCGACACAGGCAGTTTGGGGTGCAACCAGCAGCTTTCTGATTGGATCTAAGGCCTGCCCCTCAGAGTTCATGTCTGGTACTGAGATTCAGGACAAAGATCCATAGCTGAGAAGTTGCAAAGTGCCTGTCAAGCTGCCTTCTGAAGACCTGTGTGTATGTCCACTGTACGCTGACTGTCTGCTTTGGCTGTGGAGAGCTTCTCTGGGGTAAATGCTGAGAGAGAAAGAGAATCTAATACGTAAAGTTCCTAGGAACACGTGACTGTGGTTGTAGTAAAGTAGCCCAGTGCCCAGTCATGAATGGACATAGATACTAGCCATGAATGGACATAGATACTAGCCATACTGAGCCAAAGCTCAGGGAACACTGCAGAAGAGGTAAGAAGAATATAAGAAAGAGCTGGAAGAAGGGGTGGATGTTGTATGACACTTTCTCTGAACAAACAGCTCCATCTTTGAGACCTGTTGTCCATAGACACTCCCTTAGAGAGAGCCTGAAGGGAGTCTTAGACCCTCAACTGCGATTCTGGTTTTGATTGGAGTGCCTGCCAGTCATTAGTACATGATTCTGTTCTAATTACCTACACTTTCCTGGCTTTGAGGTCTGGGAGGGGCTATAGAGTACAAGGCTGAGGAAGGGTAACTGTAGGGAGACTTCATCTATGCAGCTCTGGGGAAGCCATGAGTCAAGCTGGGGTGGGCTTTCTAATGATGTAGCTGCTCTAGACTTGTCCCTGTTCCTGTAAGTAACCCTCACTCCTGCTCCTGTAGATTAGCCCAATAAACTCATTGGTTTGTCAAGGTGGAACTTGGTATAATCATTACTTTGGTCGGTCACAGAATTCATATGGGTGGAAAGATGTCTATGTGCTGTCTTTCCAGTTAAAGTATTCAACACACACACACACACACACACACACACACACACACACACACACACACACGCATGCACACACATTCCTCAGCTACATATGCAAATTTTTAAAAAAATTGCTGAATAAAGATTCTTGTGCCTAAGACCTATGACCACTACAATTAAAAAAGATCCAAACTACTCTGGGAAAATAACCAACCTGCAGGTTGAGGATTATCTTTTAGTCAAAGTGGAAAGTGAAGAAGACACCTGATGCTGACCTCTGACCTCCACAAGCATGCCATGTCTACACGCACCTGTACACGCATATGCTTCCCTACCCCCAAAACAGATACAGTTAAGTGGAATCAAAAGGAAACCCTATAAACAAACATAGGCTGAGAAAAAAAATCATCAGAGGTTACAGTAATTGGACAAGAACAGATCTTAGAGAGGAACATTGTGCCCACCCTAGGGGGATACTTCAATTTCAGTAAAAACTCTGTGATCAGGAAAAAGTAACTGTAGCCTAATAGCCGCAATGTAAATTTCATGAAGCCTTCCACAGAAGGAAGAGAACAGACCTGAGGCATGGTAGGGGGAGAAGGTAGGGACTTGATTTCAGTAAATGGTCTTTGGCAGAAGGAAGCTCATTAGTACATAGTCAATGTAGTGCTGCCAACTTTTTGCAGAGATGCACAAGAATAACCATCTCACAATACTTAATTCCTGGGCATACACATGAGGGAGGAAGCTATACACCAATGTATACAGAGAAAGCATGAGGTCACAGGGGGGTTCAGTCACAGAAAAAATCAGGGGAGGGAACTCCCCTGTCAGTCAAGACTCAGTAGAGACCTCATGTTCACCGGCCCCAGAGCTAGAGTTTACTAAGAATCTACTTCTTAGTGGTCTGGGGTTGCACCGATCTGTGCTGACTACATTCTTATCTTACGGGATATTTGTTTCAGAGTACAATGGCTGTCCTTTTCTCCTTTAGATTCTGTGCTGATTTCCGCCAGCACCCCACATTAATATGGAATTAAAAACACACGACTCGCACGGTACTTGGTGTCTAAAAAAAGCTCACATTATGCTTTAAGCCTTTTATTCACAAATAATAGAAGTCAGGAGGTTAAAGTTTGTTCATACGGAACTCTCCAGAACAGCTGTACAATTTTATGTGGGGGATGAAAGTAGATTATTATCCCATGTGGATCTTTGTCAATTGAAAACCCTGTGGGGGGCACGGAAAAAAACCTAGCATTAAGCTTTACTCCCCCATCCTCTCCCAGTCATGGCTCCCTGCTCGAGAGCACTCGAGAATTTTTTTTTTAGAAATACGAAATGCCCCTGATATTCACAATCCTTGTAGTTATTATTTGCTATGTTCCAATAGAGTGGCTCATCCCAAGTAAAAACCTCGAGGAGAAGAGAAGAGGGAGGCAGAGAAGGAATTTCCATCTACTAAATTACTTACTATGTCTGGCCTTGGAAGGCCAGAGTCTCTAAAGAGCGTGCAATCCCACGGGCTATGCCAGGCAGATACACAAATAAATACAGATCGACCAAGTCGGGCATGTGTCATAAGAAAGTTGGTAAACATGTGGGATGGTAGGATTACCATTTGAAGAGACTCAGCAAAGTTTTCATAGAGACAACAGTCAAAGAAATGTGGGGGTGGGGTTGGGGGACAGATTTTGACCAGATTCCTCTATCTTTAGGACTGGCTGAATCCCAGTTTCAGATGATCTGGAAAAGACAGCATTCTCCTGGTTTGGTTTTGATGTGGCTTTAGTGTGTCCCTCCAAGGTCATGTTTAGACAGAGAACAGATAGAGGAAACATGGTCCACACCAAAATGGAATTTCATTCAACTTCAGGAAGCATGAAATCACGACACGTGGAGGAAAATGAATGAAACCAGAAATCATGACATCAAGTAAAATATTCAAGACTCCGGAGAACAAAGAGCATGCATTTTTCTCTCATGCGTGAGTTCTAGATTGTAATTTTTATGTGTGTGGTTAGAGGTCATGAAACCCAATAGGGAACCATTAGAGGGATACAAAGTGGTTTTAAAAGAGGAGGGGAAAGAAAACCAGATGAGGAAAACATAAACGTGGAGAATAACGGCAGAAAAAGGAGGCGGGGGGGGCACTAGATTCTTGGGGAGATCACTGGCGAACAGAAAGCACAGTATGTATGAAAAGCCCATGATAAAGCCCAATACTTTGTAAAAACTAACAAGAGAGAGAGAATGAACATGTCTAATGACTGGAAGTAAGTAGGTTGTTGTTAAAACTGTCCTCAAAAGCAGCTGTGGACAGGCAGGGCCTGACCTCTCATGATAGTGAACTGCTCTTATTAGTCAGACTTCTTTCTGATGACGTCGCCGCCCTCCCTTTCCCATAACGACGCCTCCCCATAGTGATGCCCACATCTTAGATCTTCACAGAGGCCTAAGCAATGGGATCTGAGTTGTGGATTTTCTTTCCACCGTTAAAGCTGCAACGCTGAGCCAAGTGCTTTGAGAAGTCACCTTGGGCTGACTGGGGTCATCTGTGTCAGCGCTGGGACGTGAAGGCACATGCACCCTCACTATGTGCACCCTCACTATTCTCTGTTCATTGTCTCTGGTCCACTCTGCCTCTTTGTCCACTCCTTCGGTCCTACTGTGAGACCACTAGTTTCCACTGCCAGTTTTCTGAGATGGAGTCATTGTGAAAGGTGCTGGAGATAGATGTGGTTCCAGCCTCACTGTGTGCATATCTTAAAACTGAACATGGGCCTTGGTCGCTTTTAATGAATATTTTAAATGCCCCTACCTGGTCGCCCCCTTGTTCTCCTATGCTGAAACCATGTCTCCTTTTCTTGGGGAATTTGGGGGCAAAAAAAGGAGGAAATGAAAACCAATTCTTTCCATTTTCTGAAAACAGAAATTCACTCTATTTTTTTTTTTTTTTGCATTCTTCCTTTAGGCTGTGGGTTGGGATCTACTTTCCCAATAAAATGACTCACTGTTATATTTTCTTTTTTAATGACCTTTCTCCACTTCTGGGATGAATTCTGGTCAATTCAGTTTTCTCTTTAATTTGCTACATGACAATTTTTGAGGAAGTACTAAATGATAAGGATATCCCATGAAGTCATAAATGATAAGCCCTCAGGAAATGTGGAGCGTCTCTAATTTCCATTTGTCATTTTAAAAATAAGAAAACCGAGACACAGATCTATCTACATGAGATGGGAAAACTCTATCAGTGGACTTCTTTTTTTATCATGATGATGGAATTGTTGAGCTAAAGAAACTGCAACCAAGAAAGGAGGAGAGAGGGAGGGGGAAAGAGACAGGAAAGGGGGGAGAGAATGGGATGGGGGGACAATAGGAAGGAAGGGAGGAGGGAGGAAAAAGGAGGAGGGAGAAGGTACCTACCTATTGAGCTTGTATAACTAGGTAAAAATAATAAATACATAAAAAGAAACTGCACTTGGAAATCAAGATAGCTGTGATAGTTATTCTGGATTACAAACTTGATGGGATTTGGAATCATCAAGGAAACCAAATCCTTGGTGTAACTTTGATGGTGTAGCCAGGAAGGTCTGACTAAGATGGGAAGACCCGCCCTGAATGTCCCCTTGGGCTGGGGACCTCAACTGAATAACAATGAGAAACAATGTATCTGACTGTAGATACAATGTGACCAGGTGTCTCCAGCTCCTGCTGCCTTGCCTGCTCTACCAGCCTTCCTTAAGTTACTTTGTGTGAGATATTTTCTCAAAGCCACAAGAATAGTAATTAAATGAAGCCCATGGGGTTATAACAACTGGAGCTAGGAATGGCCCAGGGCAGAAATGGTCTTCCTCTTGGGTGAGGCGTATATAAAGCAAAGGTAGACTCTATTCCCTAATAAGTGACCGATTACCCCCCCAATCAATGTGAGTTGACTCAGACTCCACGTGGGATCTCATGGGATGGAGGCCAGGTTCTCATGGAAGAGAGAGACAATCTCTGAGCACATCAATAGTTCTCCTCTGGAACTTGCTAGACTCATGCAGCTCTCTACACTGGTGAACACGAGGGCATGTCTGATGCAATCTTACTTTTGGGGGTGATGCGCAGGCCTCAGACTCTTGAAGGACACCATGCTGGACTTTTGTTTTCATCTGTAGCCAATCTTTGTACCAAACCTAGGCCACATCCAGATAACAGGGAAACAATAAGAGACAGGCGTGAAATTCCTTGAGTCTGAGAGTCGGGATGACTATAGGTCTTTCAGAGAACCTCAGTTTTCAGCTCAGTGGCCCATCTATTTTAGACCCGACTAGTGTCAGAAAGGATGCAATCAATAAGTCCCAAGTTCTGCTTGCATCCTGGCACCTCAACATTTTGGAATGATCTGTCAAGACCCTCATTTTCTTGCTTTTAGTCAATTTGGGTTTTTTTTTTTTTTTTTTTACTTTGGGGTACTTGTTGTTTTCATGGAGTTTTAAAAAATAGTACATCCTTTGCACATTTCCCTAAGTGCTAGTATCTTGCAAAACAATTGTACATTGTTATAACTAGGCATCATTATAATCATAGTGGAACAGATCGTGCACCCCACAAATAGCTCGCTGTGACCTCACAATCACACCAGCTTCTCTCCCACCTCCAACCCCCCCTTCACCTAACGAACCACTAATCCATTCTCATATGGATCATTTTGTCATTTTAAGCGTTTCATAAGTACAATCCCATCCTGGAAAGAAAGTTACCACAACCCTTCATGTGCAAATTCTCATGTGAAGGAAGTTTCATTTCTCCGGGAGGAGTGTATAAGCACAGAATGTATGGGCTGGGATGTATAATAAACACATACTTACTTAACTTTTCATGCAACAGCCATGTATTCCCTTTCTCCATATCACACCAGCATTTCATGTTATCACCATTATTGTTTGGTATCATTTGGGTACATGTACAGTGATAGCTCATGACTTTATATTTCTCTGATGATGGATGGTGTACATTTCTGTATATACTTTTTAAACCTGTGTATCATCTTTAATGAAATATCTCTCAAGGATTTTTGCCTTTTTTTAAAAAACAAGTCTGCTACCCTGATCATGCTTATTATTGCTTTTTATTTTTTTTTTTGATTTGTGACATAGTTATATTCTGTAGTCCAGGCTACCTCAAATTCACCATGTAGCACTACATCTCAGACTTCTTGAAAACCAGGATTGCAGGCATGAGACACTATTTTTTTATATTATTGAATTTTCATAGTTTTTAAATATATTCTAGATAGTAGTGCTTTGTTGAATATGAAGTTTGAAAATATTTCTCACAGTCTAGAATTTACCTTTTCATTCTTCAGTGGGATTTTCCACAGAGCAAATATTTTTAATGTTGATGAAGCCCAATTTATGTATCAATTTCTTTTTTAAATGTATTATGCTCTAAAGTCCATTATAGATAATTTATTAATGATAGATTTATAGATAGATTTATAAGGGGATATAGTATAGGATTCTATTTATGAAACACTAAAAGCATCCTTTGCTTGATCGAATATTCAAAACTTGTATCTCTGGTTTTCCAAAAGGTTTATATTTTCTTTTCTGTTTAGGTCTTTGATCCATTTTGGCATCATTATCATATATGGTTATGGGCAGTTGCTTTTGTCTATAAATACTCTGTTCTCTAGCATAGTTTGCTGCAAAAGCTATCTTTCCTTCATTTAATCACTTTTTAACCATTGTCAAAAAAAGCAACTGAGCAGATTTGTATAGATCTGCTTTTTAATTCTCTGGCCTATTAATATAGTGGATCACATTGGTTGATTTTTCAAATATTGAACCAGCCTTGCATTTCTGGACTCAACCTCATTTAGCCATGGTATATGACTTTTTTTGCATTGCTGAAATCTATTAGTATTTTTTAAAAGTTTTGCATCTGTATTCTAAAAGTTGGTCTAGTCTTTTTTTTTTTATTTGATGCTGACTTTGTGTTGGTGTGGAGATAATAATAGCTTGAAAGTATTTTTTTTCCTCTTGTACTTTCTGTTAGAAATTGTGCAAAGTTTGTACTAATTCTTATTTAAATGTTTGGTAAAATATTCCAGTGAAGCCATCTGAGCCAGCAGATTTATTTGGGGAAAAATTTTTAAATTAGAAACTTGATTTCAGAATGAAAGAGAAAAAGCAAGCGAGCCAGCAAGGAAGAGCAGGCTCACTTTCCTTGAAGATCATAAGATAAAGTCGAATAATTCAATTCAGTTGTAGTGTCATCTGGGTTTCTTTTTTAGAATCGGGCTATTTAATCCGTAGTGTCAAAAATTTATGTGTATCAGGGTCTTCAAAGCAATCACTGGTTTTTGATGACATCATGGCCAACAGTGATAACTTCTGTTAATTACTGACATCAGTCATCTACATCTTGTTGTCTTTTGTAAGTTTTACTAGCTAGAAGCTTTTCCAGTTTTATTGATATTTTTGAATAGCTTGCTCTTTTCTGTTTCAATTTTGCTTATTCCTATTCTTCTTTTCTCTACTTCCTCTCTTCTAGTTGCTTTGATTTTCTTTTGTTTTCCATTTTCTGGTTTGAGACATTCTACTTACCATGATCCACTTTAAATGGCTATAATAAAACATCTGAGTTGGGCAAATTTTTTAAAAAGAAGTTAATTTGACTCTTAGTTCTGGTGTTTCCTAAGTCCAGAAGTTTGGTACCAACGTTCCTTCCACGTGTGGTGCAGGCTTTCTTGATACGTTGTAACATGGTGGAGTGTATTATGATTGCTTCAGCCCTAACTAGCAAAAGTACATTGGCTTAGGAATCATTCTTCTCTTCATTAAAGCTACAATGCCACTAATGTCATCACGTTTGATTCCACTGTGATGCCAGAACATACTGTATATCATTTCAATCCTCTACATTTTTCAAGATTTGTATTCTTTTTTTTTTTTAATCTTTCAGCTCATACAAACTTATTAGGTACACCAGTTCCCTCCCTCCCTCCTCCTCCCCCCGTACCCCCTGCTCACCCTCCCCACCCCTCTCCCTCCCCATCCCCCAGTGCCTCCCACCCCAATTCCCAGAGTCTCCTTTCTTGTGCATGACTGATTTTCCTCTGGGCCCTCCTCTCCGATGACAGTACAAGGACCCAGTGGCCTTTGCCGAACCCTTTCCCGTGTTCCCCTTAGGTATAGGAACACTGCTGTGGCTGCCAATCCTTTGCCTCCAAGGATCTTGGTGCCTTTAGCAGATGCTAGACTTTGTGAGGTCAACAGTGTGTTGGACAATGCGCAGGGCATGCAAAGTCCAATTATGATTGCTTCAGCCCTAACTAGTATAGAGTATCTTACATATCATTGCTGCTCCCATCCTTATGCTCTTACACTCTTACCGCCCCCTCTTCCGCAAATTTCCCTGAGCTTCAAGATGGGGAGAGACTAAGCTGTCCTAGTTCTAGGTGGTTGATATAGAGTCTCTGAAGTTCTGGATTGTGGTTTGTTGATTTTCTTTTGCAGTTTTGCTGCTCCTGCAATGCCCTTCACTCCATCCTGGTGGGCATTGTATGTTACCCCCTTTAAAAGTGACTTGTTTTTTCTCCCTTGAAGCTCTCAGCACCAGTTCTTTATCTTGAATGTGGAGTGTTTTAACTATTATTTGCCGCGGCGTGCTTCTATTTTGGTCTTATCTGTTTGGGGTGCGGAATGCCTCTTGTATATGGATGGGCCTCTCTTTTTTTAGATGAGGAAAGTTTTCCTTGATGATCGTTTGAAAAATTTCCTCAGGGGTGGTATTTTGAGATTCTTGCTCTGGTATTCCATGAATACGCATGTTAGGCTTCTTCAGGGTGTCCCATATCTCTTGGATATTTCTTTCAAGTATCTTTTTGGCTTTAACAACCTCTTCCATTGAGCTGGTTAGTACTCCCACTTTATCTTCAAGGTCTGAAATTCTGTTTTCTGCTTCATTAGTTCTGTTGGTAAGACTCTCTGTGGCGTTCTGGGTTGAAGATAACTTGTCTTTTAGCTCAGTTTTAAACTCTGCTTGAGTTTGTTTTAACTGCTCTATGCCACTTTTTGTTTCTTGCACTGTTTTTCTCAACTCCTCCAGATGTCTGTTGTGTTCCTCTTCAAAGCGATTGATTCGATTATTTAATTCCTCCCTGATTTCCTCTTTCATAGTATTGAACATGGTAATGATCATATTTTGAAAGTCTTTATCCTGGGTGGGGCTTTCTTGGCCTTTTTCCATGGGTTTGTTCTTGTTGGAGTCTAACATTATGGGATTAATTTCTTCAGTGGGAAATTTGTTTACTTGATTGTTGCTTCTCATGGGTTTGCACTTTGACTTTGGCATTGTCATTTTAACTCTTAAGATCTCTCAATTTCACTAAACTGAATTATTTGGCCTGTGGTCCTGGTGGGCGGGGCGGGCGGAGACTTACCTAGGTCGTGGGGTGAGGCCCGGCTGGTCGGCGCGTGTGTCCCGACCGGTGGAGCGGGGCGGGGTGCAAAGGGGGGATGGGGGCGACCGCTTGGAGCTATTTAACCCGAGGGCAGCTGGGGCAGGGCTCGGACGCAGGGGGAGGTCCTCCTGGTCCCTGGGTCCCGTGCGCGGCTCCGGCTGGATGGTGGGAGTCGGAGCCGGGTCCCTGTGGGCCCACCTGGGGGTCCTGGTGGGCGGTGCGCGGGGGGCGGGGGTACTCACCAGCTAGGGCGCGGCGTTGAGGCCCGGCTGGACTGCGCGCGCGCGTCCCGACCGGCGGAGCGGGTTAGGGTGCAAAAGGGGGGATGGGGCGACGGCGTGGAGCTATTTAACCCGAGGGCAGCTGGGGCGGGGCCCGGGCGCAGGGGGAGGTCCTCCTGGTCCCTGGGTCCCGCGCGCGGCTCCGGCTGGATGGTGGGAGGCGGAGCCGGGTCCCTGTGGGCCGACCTGGGGTCCTGGTGGGCGGTGCGCGGGGGGGGGGGTGGCGGGGGTACTCACCAGCTAGGGCGCGGCGTGGACGCCCGGCTGGACTGCGCGCGCGCGCGTCCCGACCGGCGGAGCGGGTTTAGGGTGCAAAAAGGGAAGATTTGTATTCTGACTCAGAATGTCTTCTACAGTGGTATATGTTCTGGGAACAATTGAAAGGATATGTATCATGCTCATCTATAATGCTAATTAAAAGTTAGTGATTGATAGTGTTCCTCAGTCATTCTGAAACCTGATATATTTCCTGCCTACTTGTTCTTTAAGTTGCTAAAAGTTTGAAAACGCCTAAGTATAGCTGATATTTGTCTATTTTTCCTTTCGTTCACATCAATCTTTGCTTTAAAACGTATTTTTTAGTTCTGATCTTTTAGTGCATGACATTTAAAATTCTTAAATCATGTCCATCTCTCTCTTCATTACTTTTCTTCATCATGAAATCTATGTTACTTGATGTCAAGACAGTTACTCCTAATTTCTTTTGATAAATGTTCCCATCCTTTCATTTCAATCAATGATATATAGTTACATTTGACATGAGTTTCTTATATACCACATATATTTGGTTGTATTTTTAATCTACCACTACTAATTTATATTTAGTGCATTTATATTTAATGTCATTATTAGGGCTTAAGTCTTCCTTGTTTTATTTTGTTTTCTCCCTTATTACTTTTCTTTGTTTTGCCTTCCTAGTGATTATTCTCTTAGAATCCGACTTTCATTCACACGTTGTGTTCTGGACGGTAACGATCTGTATTGCTTTCACAGTGATTAAGTCTAGTAACATCTCACAGTCCATTGCTATGGTTGGATGATCAGTTCCATTCAGTGAACAATGAACGCCCCTCAATCTCTCTTTCACATCCCGCCTTAAAATATAGTTGTTAGGATACGAAAGGACTCCTTGGCTAAAGCAAAAGATCTTGAGTTGGAATCCCCAGATATCATGGACAGATGCCAGGCAGGTGTGCTGACCTGCCTGTGATCCTAGTACTGGAAAGCAGAGCTTAGGAATTCCCAGAGCAAATTAGCTAGCCAGACTAGCCTTAATGATGGGCTCTGGGTTTAATTAGGCCTAGACTCACAACAATAAGATGGAGTAGCAGTAGAGGACAGTTCCTGATATCACTTTTGGGCCTCTACAGGCACACTCTCAAGTGCTGTCATATACATATAACCGAATACACACATGTCCATCTACAGGCAAACAAACACACACATATGTATATACTCCATACACACATGCTTGAAAGAAAATGTACACTCATATATAATACATATATATAATTATATATGTAATTGTCCTAGTTGTTTCCTCTGGTATCTAGAATCATATCAGACAGTATTATAATCTTGACTTTCATAGTCAAGCATAATTTAGAAAACTCAAGAGGAAAGGGACTCTATTATATTTTTGTTTGCCAGCTTTTTTTTTCTTCTGAAATTTAGAACACTTTTATTCAGTAATTCCCTTAGGATGGCTCTGTTGATGACAAATTCTTTGCTAACTTTCATTATGAACATCTGAGTTTTGCCTAAAGCCTGAAAGACATATTCCTTGGATATAGAATTATTTGTATTTCATCACTTAAAATGGGTAATGAAACTGTGGCACATATACACAATGAAATACTATTCAGCTATCAGGAAGGATGCAATTATAGAATTTTCTGGCAAATGGATGTAGAAAATATAATGTCGGGCAAATTATCACAGACACAGAAATATAAATGCCAAAAACTCTCTCTTCTATGTGTGTGCTAGCATTAAACTCTTTCTGGAATATTTGGTTGGAATTCCAATGTAATTATGGAGCTTGCTGTACATGCTCAGTTTACTACAGCTACTCAGGGTCTGAGATGTTTGGGTCAGCTGACACATTCTGTGGTGTGAGACTCAGAGATAGGGTTGAGCATGTTCATGTGATTACAACAGAGACAGCCTAAATTTGATGAAGGGTAAAATTGCGCATAGCTGAGTCATGAGTTCTATCTACTTTGCTGGAAGATCTGTGTGGTGGTGCGGTCCTCATAGCCAAGAACTGTGGATCTGGTTGGGTTTTTGGACGGAGTGGGGTCCCTATGATTTTCTGTCTTTATGTGTCATGGAATGTACTGTGCTGTTGCATTTCTATTTAAGGCTTGGGAATTTTGCTTCTTACACAATGCTGTGAAATTTACTATTAGTTTTCAGAATGATGGAGTAGCAAGTTGACATACACTTGACTACTTCACCTAGCTTCCTCTCCAGACTGTGGCCTGATACTCGCTTTATTGCCTGTGTCTAATAAATCACCTCATTGCACTCCACGGTTTCTTCCAGAGTGTGGGCTGCCAAAGTACAAACAACAACCAATCACTTTTTTCTCATGGTTTCCATGCTAGGATAACAAGGTCAAGGAGCCATTTCTGGTGTGGGTTTCCTTCCTGACTCATAGGTGTGAAACCTGATTCCTTTAGAGAAATTCTTGTGTCCCTGAGTCAAAAATTGAAGCCAGAACATGTGGAGAGATTAAAACAGCATTTACTGAAAATGAGAGAAAAGAGGAGAAAGCAACGGCTTGACCTTAAGGTGGGAGAATATTGTTAGAACACAGGAGATAGTTTAAGATCAGAGAGAATGGATCTGCCATGACCATATGGCGAGGGGAGAGAGCCGCCATGACTATGACCTCTCGGCTGGAGATCAGATGAAGAGAGGGGGGGTGGGTGGAGCTGCAATCTTTATAGTGTGTTGCTAAGGAGTGGCCCAGGAGTTACTAGGGAAGTGAGGTAGTAAAGACTGGAGGTGTGGTGAGGTTAGTTCCCACAGAACAGGACATGCCTGACTGCACTAGCTGTCTAATAGACATTATTGTATTAGCTGGACATCTCGTTGGCATGTTCTTTCAAGACAAGAGAGGAAAGGAAGGGGGCACTCCCTCTAATGTCTTCTCTTAGAAGACAAAAATGCCATCATTGCTGCATGTAGCACGGCAGAGTAGTGGCAGGGGGTGATGAGGTACATCAGACACCACTTGGTGTGCTTAGAAAAGTGGGGGACCAGGAGGCACTTCACCTCATAAAGCAAGAGCAGAGAACTACCACCAGTAAAGCTTTATTTGAATAGCCAGGGCAGGTTCAAGGGCAGAATACCAGCCATGCAAAAAAGCTTCCTGGTGAGCTATCAAAAGATTATCTAAAGAACAATATGACTCTTTTCAAAGCAGACTTGGGCCTCAAATGGAAAGAAGTGGTTTATATCCTCCTTGATCTTAAACTTGATAAAGAATACTACCTTGAAACCTTGCTTTAACATGCATGCTTATTTGATTTTGCCTAGGATAAGAAGGGAAGGGTTAGGAAAGTGACTTTACACATCTGCTAAATGTTTTCTTCAAAGCTTAAGCAAAGCATTGGTCTCCAACATATCAGAAGAGTCTAACATATATGATCTTGTCAAAATCTAATCACCTCCAAAGGCCTACTCCAAATTCACTGAGAGCAAGTCTTCAATACATAAATTTACACTGGGTAGCAATTTTGTCCTTAACACATGACTCTGAAATTCTGCATTCTCCATCACTATTTTGCTTCACGTGGATTATTTTAAGACCCCCCCTCAATTAGTCCTCTTTGCATACATGATTCTTCTCAAAGCAATCATCTATCCAAAAGACACTTTAGTAATCTTTGGTTGACTGAGTCAATCCATTCTTCTCCATTTACCACTGAGAAAACTAACAAGGAGAGTTAAGCTATCACTCAAGCCACACTAGTAAGAAGCACAGAAACCAGAACATGTACCCACCAGCGAGTCAAAAATCTGTTTCTCTTGTAGTTACTTTTCTTTGTGCTGTTGTGAGATAACACTCAGACAGAACTTAAAGGAGACAGGGAGATTTATTTGGCTTATGCTTCCAGAGATGAGACATAGTCCATTATGGCAGAGAAGGCATGGTGGGTGGCAGAAGTGGAGGTGGCTCAAGTCACTGCAGACACCATGGAGGCAGAGAGAGAACAAGGGCAAAGTACAAGAGCAAACAGGACTGGATACAAAACCACAAGACCTGCCCTCTGTGATGTACCTTTCTCCAGCAAGGATCTCCATGCTAAAGTTGCCACACCCTTCCCAGATATTAACCATAGCATTAAGCAAACACATGAGCCTGAGGGGGACAACTCACATTCAAAATATATGACAGTTTCTGAACAAGGTGAACATAGTCCAATTACTGATCATCTTAGGGTCTTTGCAATGGTTAATATTGATTATCGACTTGGCAGGATCTATCACCTAGGATACAACCCTCTGCGAATGAGTTTCCAGACTGGGCTGACTTAGCTGGGAAGACCACCCCCGCATGTGGATGGCACATCCAAATACCATTTCACGGGGGCTGGGATCTAGGCTGCATGCAAGGGGAAAGCAAGTCGAGCTCCAGCTGTGGGAACCGGTTCCCACTCACACATCCATTCACTCACTCACACACACAGCTGCTGGCTGTGATGAAAGCAGGTTCCAGCCGTCCCCACCTCCGCCTCTACCCCCAGAGACTCGGCACGGGACGGGGAGATTGTCAGAAGCAGATCTCTCTTTATTGGGGGGAGAAAAGGAACTTTTATAGACAAAGGCCACCAAGGCGCGAAACGGGCATCCAATTGTGTCACAAGGTCAAGGCATCCTACAGGTGCTAATGGTCAAGTTCAATGTCACTCTGCACAGGGGGCAGGTAGATACCTGAAAGCCAATTAGGGCTCTCTGTGAAGTGATCAGGTTACGCCCAAAACCCTTGCCCTCAGCGCCATCTTTAGTCCCATGTGCTCGGCCATGCCCTGGGGCAAATCCAGGGTGGGCCCAACACCAGCAGTCATGGAGTTTTGCTTTCTGGTTGCAAATGCATCGTGACCAGCCACTACCTCATACTCTGCTGCCATGCCCCACTGCTGAAACCAGATTTCCTGAGATTCTTGTGGAAATTGAAGAATGAGCAATAACACGTGGAAAGGTAAAGCAGGGTTTATTGAAAATGAGAGAAAAGGGAAGAAACTCTCAGATGCTGGGTCCAAAAGGGACGAAGGGGAAGCCTTAATTGGGAGAGCATCGGAGCAGAGGAGACAGCTTAAAGTCAGGAGAATAGGGAGAGAGCCGCCATAAGCACAGAACAGAAGACTAGGAAGAAGAAAAACGAGGAGGAGGAAGAGGAGGAGGAGGAAAAAGAGGAAGAAGAAGAAGAAGAGGAAGAAGAAGACCATGACCATGACTCCATAGGAGACGGGGGTGAAGGAGAGGGTGGGTTGAATAAAAGAATGGCCCAGGAGTTACTAGAAAGTGAGGTAGTGAAGACTGGAAGGGTGGTGGTTTGATTCCCATAGGACTGAACATTTCTAACTACATTAGTTGTCCAGTGGAAATTATTCTTACTACCATTGTGGCCGCTAGTCTCTCAAACTATGAACCAAAAGAACTCCTTACTTAAATCATTTTTATCAGGCATATTGTTGTAGCAACAAGAAAAATAGGTAGCACAACTTTTATCTCTGAAGTTAAGAAATTTGACTAAACTAATCCTTCAGATTCTAAGCAGTAGGAGCATCTGTTGGAAATTTCCCAGGAATGACACTGAGTTATTTCATACTCTAGCAGAAAAGGATTCAGGTATAGCAAGGTTTATGGAGTCTGCATGACTCATTTTCCTGTCACTGCCCACTCATGTGTCTATTAGTTCAACATTTATTGACCACCTGATGTGGACTAAGCATAGAAGCTTTTCATTTTTGATATTTTGTCAATGCTCAGAAGCTATAGGCAAAAGCACAAAATTCTCCATGTGGACAATTTGACATACAATTTTCCAAAGTTTAGGCAGAAATGCAGTGATTTCCTACAGGATATAAGTGTGTATGTATATATATATACATACACACGCAGAGGACACTGGGAACTGTTCATTCAGTTGCATTTAGGAATAGTTATATAACTATTCCATTGAACAGCCGTGACTCAGAGGATGTGATCCATCGTAGCACACTTTTATTCTATAGACTTAACACATGCTCTGCTCTTAAAGGTTATTTAGAATAAATGTCATTCTTCCGGTCACTTCCAGGAAACGAGTGAGGTACCCTAAGTAAAACATCAGAGACTGAAATGCATGGGTCCATGTAACAGGGTGGATCAACTTCTTTATCTCTTTCCCCGTAGCTCTCTGAAGGTGGTTTACCACTTCAAAGAGAGGAGAAGACTGGAGGTGGGGGGAGAGGGAAGATGAGCAAGGGAAAGTAGGCATTTCTTACTCAGTCTGGCTCTCTCTTGAAATTCCAGTGCCAGTATTATGGTTTGACATGTATCCTCCACAGTCTCATGTGTTTGGGAAAGTCATGGTACCTTTGAGAGGCGGGGGTCATGGGGGGTCATGGGGGGTCATGGGGGGTGAGCCACAAGCTGAATAAATCTCCCTTTCTCCCTTGAGTTGCTTGACTTTGGATGTTGCCTTACAGCAACAGAAGAAAGTAACTGCTATAGCCAGTGTTCCCTACCCTTGATTTGCTATTCAGAGTTGTCTTCCCTTGCTGGTCTTATATCATGACTTTGGAATCACAAGTGGGTGCAGCATTATTCAATTGCATTTTCTCGCCTTCCTGGAATACCCACCACCTCCAAGCTTCTGTCTTCTGGGTTCTATCAACTCTGTCCACATGGCGCCTTAGTGATCCAAGGACCTTCATCTTCTCTTTTACTCCAGCGACCTTGAGATATACCTAACACATGCACAACTGTATACAAGACAGCCCTCCCCTCTCATTGTGTACAAGATGCACCTTCTCTCTCCCCTCTAGTTTACACATTTTAATGTATTTTCCATTCATGTAAGGGCTGTAAATGCCATGCAGTGAAGTTTCTACAACCTCTTTTGTATTTGGGGTAGGGCACAGTGCTAGAGATTAAGGCCAGTAATTCACACATGCTAAACACACGCCAGCTCACTAAGCTCCCTTAGCTCTCTCCAGTGTACAATTTGTACAGAGTCTCATATGTCATTTTAAAATGTGGTGTCTAAGGATAGACAGGGTGAGTCTACCACTTGGGAGGCTTGAAGAATGAGGATTGTGACTTCCAGAGATTTGTTTCTCAAGGCCTGAGGCTGAAAGTCCAAAGTCAACATGCTTCCTGGTTTGCAATTGACCGCCTACTTGCATGTTACATGGCTCAATGAAAAATCCTCTCTCTCTACTAAGTCTGTTCATGACACAAATGCTTCCCAATGGTCTGACCTTTCATACTATGCCTTTGGAAGATGAGGTTAGGATTCTACTGTACTCGTTTTGGAAGGACATTTTTGGTCCTGCATCTATGCACATTTGTGTGTGTGGAGCCTAGAGGTTAACATTAGCTGTCTTCCTTAATCTCTTTGTGTCTTACCCTTTGAAACAACATCTCTCAGTGAGCCTCTTAGAATCCAGCCATTTGTGTCGACTAACTAGCCTGACAACTCTGGGGTCTATCCATGTGCACCTACAGCTCTGGGGTCCATCTATGTTCACCTCACCGAAATCACAGGTGCACGCAGTCATGCCAGGCTTTGGATTTTTTTCATGTGGGTAGAGGGTGAGGTTCAAGAATAAGGTCCTCACACGCAACAAGCCCTTTCCCAGCCCCTGTATCATTTCAATTCCTGTCTCTATCTCTCTTTCCCTGTATGTTTTCTCTTGTATGGTCTTCTTATACCTGGACTCAGGTTTCACCTTGGTTCAATAGGATGTCACCTTCTGTATCATATCCACAATGACTCTGATCCAAATGAGGTCATAGCCACAGGTTTTTGGTAGGAATGAATTGTGTCAGGCAGGTGTGAAGTCACTATCAATCCAGTATAGGTCTTCTAATATTGTTGGCAGGAATGATTAATACCATTGCAAATATTACAATGCAACCTTCTTCCCCAGATAGTGTTTTGCTTGTTTTTAATTTGAGAGAGGGAAGGCACATGACTGCTGTGCATGTGGAAGTCAGAGGATAGATTTCATGGTCCTTTCCTTCCCCTATGTGATCTCCAGGGATGGAACTCGGGTCTCCAGTTTTGGGCACTAATGCCTGTAACCACCTGGATTAGCTCAATGCCACCCACCCCCAAATGCTTTAGAGAACAGTAGGGTCATTTGAATTTTGGGAAGGCTCATGTCGGTTGATATCTATTGGTCCTTCTGGAGAACACTGCATTGTGACCATCATCCATGGTCAGTTGTGACCGCGAGAATGTGCAGTCCACAAAGCATGGCTGTGTGTTGTAGCAGGGACTCAAAGGCGGCTAAGAATGGTGGCTCCGGAGAACAGCTGACCAATGAGGGCTCCACGCTGGATTCTCAGGGGGATGATGCAGTGTAAGCAGATTGTGTCATGTGACCTGTAACACACAAGAGAGACAAAGAATGATATCATAATGTTGAGACCTTGGTAGCTACCTACTCAAAAGTTCTAGCTTTCCTAGTGATAGTCTTCACAATTCTCCATTTTTTTCCTAAGCCTCTGTAACATTTTCACAATGCTTTCTGGGAGTATCCCATGACTAGGATCCCTTCCACTAAAAGCTTGAATGGCTGCTTGGAAGCACATTCAAATGATGGCCTCACAGCACTCATAAAACTGAAAGCCTTCACCCACAAAGGAAAACCTCAGGACATTGGGGTTTTCAAATGCTGTCCCTTCATAACGCAGCAAGTAATGATTGTTCTAAGAAAATCCTGATCTGAAGAAAATGCCATGCATAACTAAAGATTAACAGGTCTCCACTCCCATCCACCCCCTCTTCCTAGTGTGCAGGACATTCTTGGTAGGGTCTTGCATTTTGCTCAGCCAAGAGTCCCTTTTGGAAAACTGTATGCATGGGGCACGCACATACACACACACACACACACACACACACACACACACACACACACACACAAAACCCGTCAAATCAGTGAGATTGTCTTACAACTTTAAAAATTGAAGTCATTCATTCAATAACATGCATTTCTCAGTCATGCAATTTTAATCACAAATAATTGTTACTTTTACCTCTGTCCTGCCTTTTCTACTCATTCCTCAGTACATGTTGGAATTCGTTCCAAGACACCTGCTTGTCGAGCATCTGAAGATGCTCAAATGCTTTACATCATCAGGCAGAATATCTGTGATGTAGAAACTGACATGGTCTAGGGGAGTGGACTCATTTTCCACCAGAGAACAAATTAGGAGGTGGGAAAGGAATTGAGAAAGTTCACATTTGTTGTAAAATGGAAAACCACAGGGCCGGCAGCAGATCTGAGATGCAGTGTGCTGGAAATCCCAGCAGCTGCCTGGAAGAGGGAGATGAGGAGGGAGAAGCCTGCATAGACTTTGGGAACAGAGCACAGAAAAGAGAGAAGGAAAAGTTTCACTCTCTGAGCCAAGAGCTCAAGAGAAAACGCTTCATGGGCCACATGGTGTCTTGCTTCAGCTCATGGAAAGAGGAGAGAGGAGAACAGTGGAGGGGTCAGAAAAGAGAGAGAGGAAGGGAAACAAGAGAGAGAATCGAGGAGAGAGCAAAGAAAAAGAGAAGGGTCAAAAGAGAGACAGAGAGAAAAAAGAGAGAGAGAGAGAAGCAGAGGAAAGACAGAAAGAAAGAGACAGGTTTCTGGGAGAGAAGACACAGGCCCCTCCTGTATTTTACAGCATGTCTCTAGGTTTGGGTGGTCTTCTGGTCAGGTGACTGATTGTCCAAGCTGAACTGACTTAAGGGAGGGTTCTAGCATATATACGACAAAGGAAGTAGGGGTTAGCTAAGTCCCCACCATTTGGAGCCTATGTGTGCCCTCCCCAATACCTAAAACCAGTTCCAAAATCTTCCAATACCCACCACAACACAACACACATGCTGTGCAAGCTGTTGTGCTGTGTTTAGCAAAGGCAAAACCAAACTAGGAACGTTTTCAATGCAGATGCAACTTTGCCCTAGGTTGGTCGGTCAGATGAATACATGAATGTGGATCAAATGTGCAGAGACCTTGGCACATGCAAACGAGCCAGCGGATACTTAGCCATTCTTTTTATGCAAATGATTTCTGCAGGATTTCTACTTTCCTTTGTATAATTGTTTTCTTTATATCTTCCTGTGTTGCTGCATCTTTCTTGCAATTGGTGTGGTACTTTCTTTTGTGAGACAGTTGGATCCTTGGGAAACGTGTTATGTATGTAAGTAATGGAAATAACACCCCACTACCGCTTTGCTATGGGTGTGTTGCCACACTTCTACTTTCTTTCTCCTGCCTCTTTTTTTCTTTTTAAATCCCCACCAGAATAGTTCTCAAGAATAGAAATGATAAACAGTCTTAAAGATACAGCAAGTAAAGTATTATTAATTAACAAGTGATCATTGCCATTCAAAACGTGGTCTCTTTGTAATTGACAAGTGAACACTGTAGAACCTGACACTGATTTTCAATGTCACCGTGGCTTAGTCCACAGTGGTCAATGAACTATATTCAGCCTCATTTATGAGCTACCATAAATTGAGCATGGCAGGAAGTAAACTACCAACAGTCAAAGCAAAATAGCTGTGTGATAATCAGAGAAATTACTGAGCTTCAACATGGATTGGGGGCTTTTTAGAATATACATATATATATAAATAAAATAAATCAAGCAATAAAGATCTTTTTCCTCTTGTGCAGCAGGAAAGCCAGATCATTAGACTGCCTCGCACAGCCTTTTATTTTAAAGCTATTTTTGACCTGTATTTTTAATCTAAAGGACGGCGAGGGCAATCTTCGGAATTTGAACACTACACAGAAAACAGGCTCATGAGTTCTTGGAGTCCTTGATGTTAAGACACAGAAGGGGACCATGGTCTGTTTCCATTGGTCTCTGTTGGCCTCTTCCTTCTCCGTAGGATGTGTTGTGTTTAGAGCTGGCCAGGACCATAGCAACAACCAGTGGGAAGGGGAAGAAAACTAATATCTACCAGGCGGAAGGACTGCCAACCATGCAATGTTATGATACCTCCTGCCTGCAGGATGGGTTTTGATCACTTGGTCCTTAGATCGTGGTGCTGTTGGGGGAGGTTGTTGTAGAACCTTCCCCAACATGGGGCCTTAGCTGGCAGAATTGGGTCAGGAAGGGTGATCCCTTCAAGGTTATGCCTGCCTCCTGCTCCCCACTGTGTGAAAAATCATGACCCCACAAGTCAACCGCCATAATGGATTCAGAGCTCTATGAAATCATGAGCCAAAAGAGTCCTTTCTTCTCTTTGGCTGAATCTCTCAGGTCGTCTGAACCAGTCACATGGAAAGTACCCAGTCATGGTAGCCATCCCCAGGAGGCAGCTGGGCATGTCAGGGAGCAGAGGTCAGAGGGTATGCAGAGTGCCAGGTTCCTGGGGTCTCTGGAACCCTATCTGCCAGGAGAGAATAGTGCTGAACGAAACCCATTTCAACAACCAAAAGCAGGCTCGGTTGCAGGAGATCGGGCCAGACAGACTGTCCCATCTCAGGAGCCCGGCCGGGAAGAGGAAATCACATCTGCTCTAGGAGGACTCAGAGGCTCAGGATTGTGGCCAAGGAAGCCAGAGGCCCTGGTGTTTCTGCAGAGAGCAGAGAAAACAAGGCAGATTGGCAAGCACAAGTCTGGCCTCAGTGCAGAGCTTGGAGTCCTTCGCAACAGTGACATTGCCAGGTCCCTAGGCAACCAAGCCACTTCCTTCTATTAATAGGCCTAAGGCTGGGGACACCTCTCCCTTCTGGCTCAGTCACGACCCACATAGCAATTATTAGCGTCTCGGATGAAATGCAGATTCCGATTGGGTATGTCTGAGAGCCTGAACTACTAATAGACTGTCTGCCACTCAGAGGCTTCTGATTGGAGCAGAACATGGGGACCCACCACTCACTGCCCTTCAGGGGATACGCTTGCTGTCCATCCAATCCGCCTGTCCTGTCTTCATCCACAACATGCATGACCGTCTTTCTTACGTGTTGATGTATGTGTATGTGTGTACGTTTGGGTGGGTGAGTACAGTGTGCACATGCCTTAGCATACATGTACAGGTCAGAGGACCCACCTGACGGTTGGTCTTCACTGGTCCCCTTGCTGGACATTGCATCTCTGTAGCTGCTTTCCCATGTGTCCACGAAGTTGACTGGTCTGTAAACTGCTGGGGCTTCTCCTGTCTTCGGCTCCCATCTCCCCATAGAAGCGTCAGGATGATAGACAATCGCGCTATGCATCCAGCTTGGCTAGAGATTTGGGGTATTCAAACTCCCTGTGCCTGTGTCACCTCCCCAGTTACTTCTTTTCTTTTTCTCTTCCTCTTGTGTCACTGGATTGTTCTTTGCCAGATGGTAAAAACCAAAAGTGTTCCTTTGTCAGTTGTCTTGATGTGTGTTCTATCACAGACACAATATACCAGAAACTCCATAACTGATAAAGACTAGATGTAGTTTTTGTTTGTTTGTTTTATGGTTTTAAAGGCTGAGCAGTCTAAAGGCATGGTACCCTAGTTCCTAGGGAAGGTCATGTCCTGTACCATAATTATTGGATACAGTGAGCAGCAGAGAAAAAGAGAGAGAGAGGGAGAGAAACAGAGAGAGAAAGAGAATACATATCCTCCTTTCTTACATATATATGTGTATGGGGAGCATGAGTGTCTGTGTGTGTGTGTGTGTGTGTGTGTGTGTGTGTGTGTGTGTACAGATATACATACTTGAGTCGCTTGAGTGCGTGAGCCTGTGGAGATCCAAGCACAACACCCAGTTGTGAGCCTGGGTCTCTTATTAAACCCGGAGCACGCCATTGGGATAGTCCGGCTAGCCAGCTTGCTCTGAGGATTTCCAGTCTCTGCCTTCCATGGCTAGAATTCCAAGTTGGTGGCCACACCTGCCCAGAACTTTTATGTGGGATCTGAATTCCAGTTCTTTTGCTTATCAGACAAGGGCTTAGGCCACTTGGCCATCTCGCAGCCCTCTTGGCCTCTTTTTATAAAGGAACTAGTGTGTCTGGGGCTTGTTTAGTGGAGGAGTGCCTGCCTAGCATACTCAAGACCCTGGGTTTGATCCCTAACAAGGCAGGAGGTGCAAAAATAATAATAATAAGACCACTGATGCCCCCATGGAGCCCTTAGGTGCACAACTCCTTTGAATCCTAACGACCGCCCAAAGATCTTACCTCCAAATCTCATTCCCACATGACTCTTAGAATTAAGTTTCCACAACATAAATATGGGATGGAGGACACATTTCCACCACATAACACCCAAGACACGCCACAGGATGCTTTGGCCTTCCATGGATGCCCTTTGTTCGGTCTTGCCTTCCGCTAACTGTCTTGTGAAGAACACATGACTTTACTGTTCTGTTTAAAATGCTTTTATTGACGCTCTAGCAAAATGCTCGACAGAAGCTCTTTAAGGTTCAGAATGTGAGGGTCTACCTTCTCACAGGAGGGAAGTGATGGTGACAGGAACGGGAGGCAGCTGGGCACATGAGATCCACATTGAGGAAGCAGACGGCAATGAATTTAAGGTGTTTGGCTTGCTGTCTCCTTTTTGTTCAGCCCAGAAGCCTCTGGAATGATGAGACTCCCACTCAGTTTGGGTCTTCCCACCTCAGTTGACCCCATCTATAACCCCCCCTCCCCAGGCATGACCAGAGGTCTGTCTGCCATTTCTTCCATGTGAGCTGGCTGCCACCAGGCTCACATGATTCCTTAGCTGATGTCAACGTCTGGGAATAGTGTGGCGACTTTGAGAGGCGGAGCCTTGTAGGAGGAAGGCACCTCACAGGGGGCAGGCCCTGAGATTTGGTGGCCTGGCCCTGCTTCCTCTCACTTTGTGCTTGCTTTCTCTGCTGGATGATGGCTGAAGTGACCTGCACCAGCCTCCAGCCATGTCTTCTGCCATGCGATTCCTGCCGTCCTGGACTCTGTCCCTTCTGCAACCGTAGGCCGAAGTAAATCTCCCTTCCTGTCCGAAGCCGGTTATGAGTCTCGCACCAGCAGAAAAAGTAGCCATGACATTCTCCCGGGTGATTTCAGATCCTGCCAAGTTGTCCATCAATAGGAACCACAGCAGAGGTTAAAAGGGAAACTCCTTAGGCCAGCTAGAAGTGACCCCACGGTGTTGGCTGCAAGAGGCTGGGCCTGACCATAAAGTGGCTCCATTGTGAATTCCTCCCTGTCACTCCCCACCAGCCTCTCCCCTTGGTATCTGGACTTTGTTTCTGAAAATACAGCATTTGACAAAGTGAGAAGACGCCGCTTTATTCTTTTCTTCTTCTTCCTCCTACTCTTTTTTCTTCTTCCTCTTCGTTCTCCTCCTTTTTTTTTCTCTTCCTTCCTCTTCCTCTCCCTCCTTTTCCTCCTCCTCTTCTTCTTCCTCTCTTTTGAAGTGCTTCATTGATAACAGAAAGGAAAAGTCTCTCATGGGCAAAGGATTTATGAATCAATGTAGCTTACACTAAAGTAACCTAATTTTCTGAAAGTCATTCCAGGTCATTGGGCTTCCAGAGAGCCGTAAAGCATGGGCTTTATTCTAAATTAAAATTAAATGGAAACGGAGGGGAAATACTTAAAGAGGAAGTCTTCTGGGAGGACAAATCATCAATGGGTGGAAAATGAAAGGAAGGGAAGCAATGTGGGCAGGATATGCCTTGCATTAAAGGAGGCCTAGCAGCATACACTCACATCGGAGTGTTCATAGGTTGGCTGTTTCTGAGTAATGGGTCTCGTGTAAGTCTTCTTTATAATTTTTATAGTGAAAGCAGATGTAGAAGGTACAGCTCAATTTCATGGCTATGTACTGTATATTTCCACAGTCACAAGAAGAAATGGGACTTAGTTCAGAACTCTTTCATCCACTCCTTCTTAATCAAGACTCACCTGTTAGATCACAGCCCCTGCCCCCTTCTGTCTTCTCTCTGAAGTCTAGTGGCACCCTCCTGGGACTCTCGATCAGCTGATAAAAGTGTCCTGCTGTCGGTTCCTCTCCCTGCCCTTCCTAGTCGCAGGCCTGCCCACTTCTAGCAGCCCAAGCCCAAGCCAACCTTGAGTTCATCTGTCTTTCTCGGTGCTTTCCTGACTCTTAGCTCGGAGACGAGGTCACACGGTCTGGTGCTCAACCTAACACTCTTTGCTCTTCTGTTTCCCGGGCTTTTCTATTCCTCTCCCTCAATATGGCCACTCTGTGGCGGAAAGCTTACAACTCTCCTAATCAATTTCAGAGGGGTAACTTGCCTCAAGTTCCGTTCTATAAAAGTGCTTCTTCCTATGAATTATCACACTTCCCTATTAAGATAAGGACAAGCAACACTGTCCTTTCATGCTATTCTCTCTCTCCCATCTCAATACATTTTTTAATTTATAGTTTTACTACCTAAACATTATTTTTTTATACATTTTTTATTATTTCCGCTCATACAAACTTAATAGGTAGACCAGTTCCCTTCCTCCCTCCTCCTCCCCACGAACCCCCTGCTCCCCCTCCCCTCACCCCTCCCTCTCCATCCCCCAGTGCCTCCCCCCCAATTCCCAGAGAGTCCTTTATTGTGTATGCCTGACTGTCCTCTGGGTCCTCCTCTCCGATGACGTACAAGGACCCAGTGGCATTTCCCTGAACCCTTTCTCATGTTCCCCTTAAGCATAGGAACACTACTGTGGCTGTCAATCCCTTACCTCCAAGGGTCTTGGTGCCTTTAGCAGATGCTAGACTTTGTAAGGTCAATAGTGTGTTGGACATTGCGCAGGGCATGCAAAGTCCTATTATGATTGCTTTGGCCCTAACTAGTGTGGGGAATCTTGTAAATCATTATTGACAACTAATATATTCCTTTATTTGTTTAAAAAATGGCAAGCTTATGAGAGCATGCGATTTGCTGTGGCTGTTATTTTGGCCTCCATCTTTCATGTCTGTTACATCTGCAAGTGTGTCCATTCTGCTGAGGGCAATTTTAGTCCATTCCTATTTTTAGTCCTGTGTGGTGTTCAAGGTTAGATATCTAACTTTCTTTCAACTGTTGATGGATGTGTGGCTCATTTTCAGTTTGGAACTATCATGAATACAGTTGCTATTCCTCTGGTGGAAATGTAGCCCAGGGTAGAAATCTCAGGGATGGAATCACATATCTTTAACTTGAGTAGGTAATGCTGCCACATAGTTGCCAAAGACAGCAGTAATAATGTCCATTCTTGGAGATGCGTGTATATTTTCTTCTCTTTCTATGGAGTCTGATCAGATGGTGTGAGTCCTCCAGCTGGTCTGAGGACCAGCCACCAGTCCTAGCCAGACTTTAAAGTCTTCAGCCCTCTTTCTCCAAAGTCTTCAATCTTCTTTCTCTGACGAACGGTCTCAATGAGCATCTGGGAGTTCACTGACTAAAATCCTGACGTCTGCCCCGTTATGTGGAGCCACATGGGCTCTGATTGCCGAGTGTACATGCAAATGAGGTATTGACTCTAGACTAGTAAGAAGAGAGCTTTTAGCCCATGAGGGAAAGCAAAATCCCACCCAAAAACCTGAGACAGTCGATCCAGGATGCTGGTCCGATTGGAGTTTTGCAGTTTTCCACCTTTAGTCCCTAGCAGGTTCTGGGTCACTTTGTCAACGGTCAGGAGGCCCTTCCAACATTTCTTTTTTTTTTTATGTGTGTGTATGACATGCATTTTTAAAATTTGTGTGTGTATGTATGTGGTGTGCAAGTATATTATATATAGTAAGTAGTGTACTTAAGTGTGTAGTCATTAAGTTAGAGTTAAACATTGGCCAGCAGCTAGTTAACAGAATGTCCTGGAATATGCTGCTTGCAAAATAACTGCTGATCTTAGCTTCTGTACTAACCGCTTGCTTTCGCTCAAGGTCTCAGTCACGCTGTACACACCAGGATTGCTGTTACCAGGTGGTGGCCAGACACACATGATGTGATTCTGTCTCTGTGTCTAATGTGACTCAGTTTCTGTATCTGTAGTTCAAGAGTCCAGTGTGTGTTTGTGCTAGACTGTAGCTACTCACAGTGTTTATGCTGGAGTATTGCTGTTTAAGGATACAGAGTGCCTAACAGAATTGTAACTGACTCAGTGACCAGTCTGGATGTCCTTTATTTTTATTTATTTATTTATTTATGTCCAAACTCTGTACCTCTGCCCCTCAGGGCTGCATCCTCTGACTGGGATCTCGGATGGTGATCACTTAATTAAAACATCTCCATTTGGTAAATATTCTTGTGTTAGTATGGTGAAATCTCTGAGCAACCCCCAAAACCCATAGCAAGGGTCTCTATGGAATCTCAAAGATATCTGGGCTCATTCTCCATTACTCTCCCACCTTTTTTTTGTGAGCCTGGGTCTCTAATTAAACCTGGAGCACTCTGTTGGCGCTAGGCCAGCTAATGAGCTTGCTCTGTCTGGGTTTTCCCAGGCTCTCGCCTTCCAAAGCAGGAACTGCAAGCCACTGACTTTTCTACCTGGCTTTTTTTTTTTTTAATGTGGGATCTGGAGATGTGAGACAGGTCCGTCCTTTTGCTTGCATGGCAAAGGTTTTAGCCTCTGAGCCCACTGTATGTTTTAAATGCTCTTTTCTGTTGTTAGAACGTGGCACTGTGTGTCCTGTCTCTTAGACTACAGCCAGCCTCCCACTCGCTCATTCTGCCTCCAGCGGGGTTCATTCACGGCTGGCTTCTTCCTTTGCCCCAGCACTGCGAGCTGGTGCGGGGAGTCCAGCCTCCCATCTTTCTCAGATCCGGAGTCCCTCATATGTGTGCAAGCAGTCCTGCCTGATTCTATTTCTCGGAGAGCAACCTGTTATCAAATATCCTCCTTCTGGAACCCAAATCCCCTCCGTGTTCTATGGCAACCACAGCATCCTTGAAGAGGGCGAAGTGGGGGGAACTCTCCATCCCCCCCATCTCCCCACCCCCCACCCTCCCACCCCCACCCCCCACCCCCGCTCCCAGGTATTCACAATACTCCTGGAGGACTAGGCACCCATCAATCAGTCCACGGTCCTTGCTCCCTGCAGCTCTGAGCAGCTTCAAGTGGAACCTTCTGGAACAGTCTTTCTCAAAGCCTCTCTGGTGAGCCCTGACATATGAGCGAGTGTTTCCGCAGGGAGAGTGACAGCAGGCAGCGTCGGAGGAAGACGGGAAACTCCTCTCCAGGCTACTACGGCCTCTTCCTGTTTTGTCAGCCTGCGCGGTTTCCTGCATGTACGAGCTCCGCAGAGCTGCCCTGCAGTTCCTCGCCAACTATTTCGGGCGCCTAACACAGCAGGCCAAATGTGCACAAGTCCACACAAGATGACAGGAGAATTAAAAATGTATTTACCATCTGTTGGTAGTTTCCTTGTGGGGCTCGATTCTTTTCCTCTCCTGCAGCCACTGATAGGGGCTTCTAACTTCCTTCTGACTTCAGAGAGAAAGAAGTGGGCGTCACATCTCTGAGATGGCCAGGCTCCTAGGGGCTTGTGTGTGTGTGTGTGTGTGTGTGTGTGTGTGTGTGTGTGTTTTGTCTGGTTCTTTTCTTGTAAATTTCCCAGCCTGTTGAGTACTAGAAGCATGTCAATTTCTCCTTCATTTTTCTTAACTACAAAGAGACAAAGAGAGACAGAAGGAGAGAGACAGAGAGAGAGAGAGACAGAGAGAGAAGTCTCGGAAAAGCCCCTCAGTGTTTTGCATTTACAATGTGACCAGGTGAACTGCAAGATGACCCTTTGCTGAGTTCCTGTCCCAAAGGACTGTGGGAAGCCTGGGGGCGGGACAGGAGAAGCAGAACAAGGACAGACAATGGAGGATTATGAACAGAACTTGACTTGGCCTTTTACAATCTACCTCACCCTGGTCCCAGTAGAAGCCTCCCAGGGTGCCCTACCGGTTCCATTAGGGACGAGTCCCAGGGATGGAGGTGTGAATCTGGAGTGTGAATCATTTCCAGCCACACAGGAAGTGAGTTTTGTCAGCTAGGGAGCCATGTAGGTTGAGCTGAGAAATATTTCCATGTTCGTTGACAGCCTCTGCTTCCCACTTCTGAGACACTGCATTAGTTGCTCTAAAGCCAACCCCACCCAAACGAGACAAAAGCGCTTCATACCTCTAAGCCTGGTGCTTAGAGGGGGCCGAGGCAGGAGATTCATCATGAGTTCATGTGCCCTGCCTGGGCTATATACAATGTGTGACTCTGAAGAGAGAGAGAGAGACAGATAGAGAGAGAGAGAGAGAGAGAGAGAGAGAGAGAGAGAGAGAGAGAGAGAGGTTGGAAAGATTAGAGAGAGAAAGAGAGAGGGAGTGAGACAGAGAAAGGAAAAAGGAAAGGAGGAGAGAGGAAGGAAGTATTGTATTAGTGGCCTTCGCCTTCCTCCTCCCTGTGGCAAAACAAGAGAGCTCCCAGCCTCAGGGAGTAAAAATCCATCAAGGCAGGGAAGGTGAGATACTTGGAATCACTTCTGTCCGAAGTGGTTGGATGCGCTCTTGCTCACATCTTGATAGATCAGCAAGCAGAGAGAAAACAGGAAGTAGATGGCAAAAAATAAACCCTTAAAAGGTGCCCACCCGTGCCCAGGACTCACTTCCCATAGTTCATGTCCTATATCAAGGTTCCACAACCTTCCAAAACAGCGCCACCAGATGGAGGCTAGGCGTTCAAACAAGGGGAGCACATTTTGCATGGACTGCAGAACAAGAATTAGAAGTGATCCCTCACCCCAAATATTGCAGCACCACGTTTTCTCTCTTGCTGGCCTCCTTAGCTCAAGTAATGACTGATTAAAAGTTCTTGGGCTGTGACGACACATAACTTTACCTGAAACCATTGCTGGATGATCTTGAACCTTGAACGGGGCTTTAAAATCCTAAGAAATAGACATTGACCTGTGCACTGTACTTCCCTGTATTTATTGTTGGGGAATTAAGCAGAACATCCCTAAGATGCCTATCAAGGAGTCGGACACACAAGCTCCATTGACAGGAGCTTTCAAAAGTTATAAGTATTAGGGTCAGTGAGATGATTCAGAGGGTAAAGGCGATTGCCATGCAAATCTGACAACCAGAGCTCGATGCCTAGAAACCACATAAAGATGAAAAGAGAGAACTAAAGTTGTTGTCTTATCTCCAAATGGTTGCCAAGGCTGAGATTTCTTACAGGCATTAAGTAATGAAGTCTCAACCTGGGCCAGGTCTGGAGAAGTGAAAGAGTCCAGTGTGGTACAACTCCTTCTGCCCTGAATGTATAAGAAGAACCGTTCTTACCATCACATGTCTTTAAAGTATGGGATTCCTCCGGGGCAAAGTAAACAAGAAGGAGGTGGAGGAGGTCCATGGTGGTTCCCGAATTCGTCTGTGGTTCTACACACACACACACACACACACACACACACACACACGCACACACACACGCATATACATATGCACACACGCACAATTGAATAAATAAAAAAAATTAAAAAAAATACTTAAAAAAAAAAGTATGGGATTCCTTGGTTTCCACTTTTCACTTTCACCTATCCCACGGGGAAGGACAGCGCAGTGCACCCTGATGCCCAGCAGAGGGCGCTGAGGAGGTCTGCAGAAGCTGCTTCCTCGGGGCCTAAGTGACCTTGTGTTCTCTCAGACCTCTGGGAGTAGTCTCTGGGTGCCAACAAATTTGTTTTTCACTTAAAAAAAAAGATGGGGATGTGATTCTAGAACTTTTTAGGTAACTTTCATTTGGGGCTTAGTGACATTGACCTTAGAGGTACTGAGAATGGATTTTCTGTGAATAACTAAAGCGGAACAAGACAGGGCCCTACATGCAAATGACGGGGAAGAAACTCAAGCATTCCTGGAATCAGGGATGAAGAGATTGGATGCATCTCCGGGATCTACTGTGAGAGCGACTAGAGGCTGCTTGGATACATCTCCTGGGTCTGTGGTAATAGCAGCCAGGCGCTGGCTGGCTTAAAGAATCCTGCCGCTGCAGAGATCAGGATCTGACATCAAGCTGTCCTCAGCATCAGCCCCTCTCTGAAGGCTGCAGGAAGAAGGTTTCCTTCCTCTTCCAGCTTCTGGTGTCGACTGACAGCTTTTGAACCCTTGGTTCTCCGTGTTTTTTAGGGCCGCAAGGTCTGTGTCTCTGTGTGCTTTGATGTCTGATCTTCTCAGGTGAATGACCCTCACGCTTGGTCGAACCCCATCCAGGAAGACCCAATCTGACTTAAGCCTGCAAAAATCCTACTCCCAAATAAGGTCACATTCAAAGCTGCTAGGGTTATGACTTCAACATACTTTTTTTTTGGGGGGGGGTAGGGGAGACAGTTCAACTTCCCACAGAGCTCAGTGGGAAATCTCAGGGAGAACCAATTGGTGTGACAGTTGAATAACCAGCTAAGAAAGAAAGAAAGAAAATATATATTCAAAAGAACACACTGGTGTTGTGAGCCATAAGCCAAGGTCAATTCTGTCTGGGAGTGACAGGAAGTTTCCAGATAAGGCTCCTACTGAGGATACTGTCTCCTTCTGTGCTTATGGCCCTGAGGATTTTTTTTTTTTTTCTGTTTCAGGCTTAAAAAATATTGTGTAAATAAAAAGAATTAAAAAAAAATCACAGCACTCTGACTCACACATTGGGCACCACCACAGATTCCTGTGAATAATAAGAAAGTTTTCACGGGGAGTATTGGTTGCTTGAGAGGGATCTCAAAGTACAAGGGTAAAGTCTCCAGGAGAAAAAGGGAGTAAAAGGGGGAAGGGAGGGGAGCAAAGACAGAGCTTTGCATAGAGAGGAAATGCACAAAAAATGCCAGGTTAGGAGGGGGTCATGTCTCAAGACTGTAAGGTCTCCCTCAATTACATAGCTCAGAATTGTACAAATAAATGAATGGGTAAGTATTGGGGTGTAACGCAGGGGTAGAGCACCTGTCTAACCTGTATAAGGACCTGGGTTCCTTCCATCCCCAACATTGCAGGGAGGAGGGGCCAAAATGTTTCTGGTTTTACTCAATGCACAAACAAACATGTGATAAGACAAGGCACATACATGGGGTGGGAAGTTATTATCGGACACATTTTCCAAAGCACAAAGCCATATTTAATCCCACTCTTTGGCAAGGTCTGAAGAAATCAAAAGAGCTGAATGCACTAGAAATTCCTCTGCCCCGATTGCCTAAGGAGACCTGCCAACATTTTTTCCTCTGATATGTTTCTTTCTGCCCAAAGGCTCGGAGTGGGTTCTTGAGAACCTGATGGTGAACCCAGATAGGCAACTGTGAATCATTCCCACGATCTAGGAACATTAACTCCTTGCAGCCCCTCCCAGAGACACACCCAGACTAGACTCCATGCCTCTGAGCCTATGGGGGTCTGGTTAGCAGGTTTCTGTTATAGAACGCCTCTCCCAACCCCACGCCATTTTGGGGGGGAGCACACAGGATGTCAGCAAAGTTCACACTGGGTCATGTCATGTCTGTTTAAAGGCTTGATGATTCATGCTGGGTGGAGGAGAGAGGATAGTGAGAGGAAGGAATCGCTGAGCAGAGGGGTGGAGCTATGCAATTATGAAATCCACTGCAGGAAGAGATGGAGGTCACATGTACTTACTATTGGCATTTAAACCCCAGTTTTTAAAGCACCGTGGGTGTGCGGAGTGAAAAGCCAGTCCTGAGCTCTGTCATAGTGAAAGGCATTGGATGCCTCACCTATTTATTGCTATTACGATGCATTCATTTCTGTTCCTATCTGACAAGGAAGAGAAGCTCTCCTACCACACCGCGCAGTTAGCAGACTTAAGATTTTTGGCTGCAGGCACGCGAGTGAATAATTTGTCTTCCTCTATTTGATCCGTTGGCATCGTAGCTGACAGGATCTTCCATTCTGCACACTCATTCTGTAGCGAACAGGGGGATTGTATGTAATTTACACTTTGAGTCTTCAACACTATTATCCGGCTCTGGCAGAAGGCGTTTGTGGCATTTGTGACAGACGCAGAGTCAAATCAGGATCTTCTGTGGTGGGCCTTGCAAGATTCTCCGGTCACCCTCCTGGAAACCCCCCACCCACACCCCCAAGTCTCACAGTTGGGAGTCTGTGGAGGCCTCACAGGAAAGGCTTCTCCAGTACCATCTGCCGACCCATCCTCCTTGAAATTCCTGGTGAACTCCAGTTATTTATGTCAACAAGCAAAGCTTGCCACTGCATTTCTCTACAACATTTCCTCTTGGAGGGCAAACTCGGTAAATCCCTCATTGTGATGAATGTTCTAGACTCTGACCCTTGTTCAGATCTGCTTATCCTGGCCAGCATTCCCTCTAACTAAATAAATAAAGTAGTCACGAGAGCCTACAGCCTGTATTTCTTACCTTTATTTCTTAATGTATGTATGCGTGTATATAGACAAGAGGGCACTTGAGCATGTGTGCCTGTGGAGGCCCAAGGGTGACAAAAGAAATCATTCTGGATTGTTCTACCTCCTTATTGCTTTGATCTGGGTTTGTCCAGGGCTGGAATTACTAGTTGCTGCCATATCCACCTGGCATGTGGAGATCTGAACTCAGATCCTTTTGCTTGCAAGGCAAAGTCTTTAACCCCCTGAGCCACCTCCTGCATATTTTTAATACGTGAAGTTATGCAAGCAAAGCACTCACGGTACCTTTTCTCTAGCCGCAGCGAGTTTGTGTCTGCAGCACCCAAGTCCTCTGCTCTCTTCCCAAAGCGCTCTGAGCTTAACTCATTCACCCTATCGCCACCAGTCCCTGTAGTCTGAACAACAGTGTTTCTTGGCTTTGATTGGAATTCAGAGAATGTGCTGCTTCTGAGGAAACAAATGCCAAGTTATCACTGAATGCTTCATATAGATTTCCAACAGGTCTCAGCCAACACGAAGCAGAGTTCAACTTGCTCCCTCTAAGCCTCAGAGCGATGCCTGGCTTCTTTTAACTCTACAAAGACCTGTGTTCTCTAAATGATTAGGGTCATAAATTCTGATATTTCACAGGCCATTTTCCTATGTTCAATCTGGGACAGAACTACCCTGATGAAAATTCATGTGCATCTTGCTTACTAAATAATAGTGGCTAAGAATCAACTCATTTCCTTTAGAAGCATCCTGTTACACTAAATATATAGCACATTAAAAAAAAAACAGATTTCCTTTTGAAGATCTTTGTGCATTTTCTATTAAGGAACAAATTATGTAATTTTCATGTGTGTTGTATATGTATATGTATATATGTGTATGTGCCTGTATGTATATGTGTATATATATGTCTGTACCTATATGCAAGAGTGTATACTATAAATATATGTATTTGCATGTAAGTGTATAGCTGTAATATGGGTGTGTGTGTGTATCTATGTGTATGCATCTGTGTTTATTTGTACATGTAAATATGTATGTGTGTATAAGTATATATGTGTATTTTATGTATATGTATGCATACATGTGTGTGTATATTTGTATGTGGAAGTGTATGTCTATATGTGCATTTATTTGTGTGTATTTGTATGTATGTGTATGCATAAGTCTGTATGTGTATGTATAAGTGTGTGTATATGTCTGTATGTATATATATGCATAAGTATGTGTGTATGCATGTGTGTATGTGCATATTTGTATGTGTAAGTGTATGCCTATATGTGTGTATATCCATATGTGTGTTTGTGTATTTGTATATGTATGTACAAATCTATGTCTGCGTGTATATACATATAAAAGTATGTGTGTATGTGTCTGTATAAGTGTTGTATATGTGTATTTGCCTGCATATATATGTATGCATAAGTGCATGTTTTATACATGTGAAAGTGTGTGTGTATATGAGTATGCATACATGTATAAATATATGTTTATATATGTATATATGTCTATTTGTGTATATGTGTATATTTATGTATAAGTCTGTATATATGTATGAATGAGTATGCATGTATGTGTCTGTATTTATAAAAGTGTGTAAATGTATACTTGCCTGTATGTATATGCATGTATAAGTGTGTGTGTCTGTATGCAGGTAAGTGTATAATTCTCTGCCTGTATGTGTATGTGTCTACATGTGTGTGTGACTATCTGTGTATGTGTATATATATATTCATATGCATATGGGCAAGTCTGTATGTATATGTAGGTATAATGTGTGTATATTTTTATGTGCATGTGTAAGTCTATGTGTATGTCTGTGAATATGTGTATGTATATGTGTCTCTTTATGTATGTGTGTGTGCATGTGAGTGTGTGCATGTATATGTGTGCATGTGTGTTCCTGTGCATGCCTGTGTATGTGCACGTGTTTGTGTGTGCGTGTGCATTTGTGTGTGTGTCTGTATGTATAAAAGTGTGTGCATAAGTCTGTATGTATATGTATAAGTGTGTGTATATGTCTGTCTGTATGTATATATATGCATAAGTATGTGTGTATGCATGTGTGTATGTGCATATTTGTATGTGTAAGTGTATGCCTATATGTGTATGTGCATCTGTATTCATGTACGTGCATGTCTGTATGTGTGTGCATGTGTTTCTGTATGTGCATGTGTTTGCATGTGTCTGTGTGTTTGCATGTGTTTGCTTGTGTCTGCATGTGTTAGTGTTCATCTGCATTTTTCTGCATATGTCTGTGTCTGCATCTGCATGTGCATGTGTGTGTGTCTGCATGTACATGACTGTTTGCCTGTGTATGCATATGTGTGCATGCATATTCATGCATGTATCTGTGTGTGTGCATGTGTCTGCACGTGTGTGCATATGTATGCATGTATGCGCGCCTGTGTATGTGCATGAGTATTCATGTATGTGTTTGTGTGTATGTGCATGCCTATGTGTGTGCATGTGTATTCATGCATGTCTCTTTGTGTGTGAGTGTGTGCATGCATGCAGGCACACGTGTGAGGTGCAGGCCAGCGGTGGCATCGGGTGATCCTCACACTCCAGCTTGTTTCCTGAGACACTTTCACTGAATCTGCAGCTCCCTGATTCCCCAACTGGCAAATAAACCTAAGGACCCTGCTGCCCCCTTCTTCCCCAGCACTGAAATCTCAGGTGTATACAACTGAGCCCAGTTTTAAAGTGGGTGCTGGGATTCAAAGTGAGGTACTTTGGCTTGAGTGACAAGTGCTTTGCTGACCAAATCATCTCCCCAGCCCCAAATTAAGCAAATTTCCTTCCAATGGCCAAAACCAGTGTCCCTAGAAGACATGGCCCAAGCCATTTAGCCACCAGCAGCAAACCATAAGTCGGCTGTCACACTACAGCACTTCTGTTTTCCCACCATGGCATGAACTTTCACCCATCCAGCCAGGGTGACCCAGAGCCTGAGTAACTTGCCCCAAGGCTCAGTCCCAGACTAGCTGACAAATTCTTGCTTCAGGGGCCCCCAGCAGATCCACCAATGAGATTATGCATTCAGACAGATGGTGCTCAGAGGCGATAAGGTTCATGTCACATGGGGGCAGCCAGAGGAAGGGAGGAAAACAGCTGCTGTCTGCTGAACGGGGAGACATGCAAGGAGCCTTATGGAGTCCAACTGTGGCTTCTTAGAATTAATCCTGTGTCATCGGCCTCATTACCTACAGTGCTGGCTGGCGAGTAAGTTGAGCATCCAAGGGTGTAGTTAAGGGTTGGAGTCCTCATCTAGAACACTGAAGTCTTGGATCCCATCCCCAGCATGACAAAGACATGTGGTGTGCATATGTACATATGTGTGTGCATATTCGTACAAGTGCTTGAACATATGTGCCTATGATATTTATGTGTATATGCATGCATATATACATATATATGTGATAGATTCATTCCATGTGATTGATACTAGATTTTATGGTAGTCATATTTAAAAAGTGCAAAGAAACAAGTATAATGAATTTTAATAATATATTTCATTGCCCCAACATATGCTGAATATTTTTGTCTCAACATTTATCAACATAAAAATTATTGAGGTACTGCATACACATATATTCATATTTACATATTATGTATTTAAGTAAGTCTTTAATTTTGAGGTGTAGTTCCAAGAGCACATCTTCCCGGGGACTATCCACATTTCAAGTGTTTGCCCACCAGTAGTCCCAGATGGTGCACATCTAAAGTACTTGCTTGTAATTAAATTGCTGTGTTGTTCATATTAGGTGAATGCGTGTGCTGGTAAATCATAAATTGCTGGCGGATGCTTTTTTCTTTTGGTGTTGGATTGATTGAACCCAGGGCCTCATGAGTGTCAGGCAAATGCTCCACCCTTGAACTCTACTCCAAAACCTCATCCCATTCTTGATCATCAGTGACGTCATGGCGTGGAGAGGAAATCTGGGTTGCTACAGCTTGGTAGACAATCAGGAGGGATGATTCAGAATTAGGGCTGTGCGAATCTGCAGCCGAGCACACAGCCCAGGGACTTTGGCTGGGGGGGTGTGGCCAGCTGATCGCAGAGATTATTGTGTGCACTTTTCACTTTTGGTTTTAGTTTGTTTTACTTCTCTGGTTTATTTCTCTCCAGGTTTATTTAGGAGTACAATATGAGGAAAGGGTTCTTGTAAGCACTATGGTTTGCACAGATTTTAAGGTGGTGCATCCAAGGTTATACCTTCCTTATAACAGTGGTTAAAAATCTATCAGTATTTCCATTAAAAATTTAAATTATCCAGGATTTATTACACAGCAAACAAAGTGTTGCAGACAGAAACTCAGCAAGTAGTTGTCTGCCATGGGAAAAATACGCTAGAATGATTTTAAAAAAATAATAAATGTTCACCATTTCTACTTATCTTTGTGAGCTTTGATAGAGGACCATTCAGATAAAATACATCTTCCCATGTGCTTTGCTGGGCAGATTTGGAAGGCTTAATATTAGCTTTCAGGTCAAACCTTGCTCAAGAGTTACACAACTGACCTTCTACTTCACAAACTCTCAATGACTCCAGGATTTGATTCACATATTTGGAGCTTTGTTTAGTATGTTTTTTAAAATATTTATTTATTATGTGGTATGTGTGTGTGTGGGGGGGGAAGTGTCAGCACTTTTGTGGAGGTCAGAAAACAACTTTGTGGAGTTGGTTCTCACCTTCATCGTGTGTGTTCCAGGGATCGAAGTCATGTTGTCAGGCTGGGCAGAAACGCCTTTATTAGTTGGGCCATGCCACAGACCCTGTGGTTGGGTATGTTTTTAAGAGGCACTGGATCAGCCAGCTGTGAGCTTTTGTGTTTCATCATGGAGGAAACTAATACTTTCCAAAACTTAAGATTTGTTCTGTTCTGAATTCCTGGCAGACTGGGATATTTCACTCAATTTATATTCTCCAAGCTTGTTAACTAATAGACACAGAACAAATGGGAGATGATGAATGATAAGGACACAAAATATTTGAGATTTAAGACAGTTTGTAGCCTCCCCTGTTTCCCCTTTTTGAAGACAAGGTCTCCTGTATCTCAGGCAGGTCTTGGGGCTCACTATGTGGTTGAGGATGGCCATGAACTGGAGTCTCCTGCCTTCACCTTCAAGCTTGCTCCTCCACACCTGGAGCTGTATCCTTAACCACTTTGTAAGTACTCATCCATCAACACAGGGTACTGAGCAGAGGGTGCTGGCCACGCCTGCCATTCTGTCACCCCAGGTCAGGGAAGGGATGAGACTGTGCTCCACAAACACAAACCAAAGCAGAGTATATATACATTAAGCATCCACCAGGTTGTAACTTTGAAATACTTTTAAAAATATAAAAACATGACGAATATTTATCCTTTCTAATGTCTAGGAACACCTCCAAGTATTCTTTTTTTTAAATTTTTTTTTATTCAACTCTGTGTGTGTGTGTGTGTGTGTGTGTGTGTGTAGAACCACGGACGAATTCGGGAACCACCATGGACCACCTCCACCTCCTCTTGTTTACTACTCTGCCCTGGGATTTACAGGCTCCGCCCTACCAGGACCAGAAAACACAGGCCGTCCCTGCTTCCGCCCGGCGTCTATACCTGGGGTCTAGGATCCGAACTCAGGACCTTCCACCTGCAAGGCAGAGGCTTAACCCCTGAACCACCTCTCCAACCCCCCAGAATAGGAATGAAGAAACATGAGCTGCTATCTCAACAGAATTAAGAGAAGGAGATACTTAGATGTAAATATAAATATAAATATATCATATATCATATATTTAAATATCTCTTATTTTAAATAAGCAAAGATATAAATAAATAAATAAATAAATAAATAAATAAATAATGCTTATTTTCCCAGTAGGAAAATAAGTACGGCCACATGTGCTTATTTTAGCTAACATATCTGACTCCAAATGAGTTTATATAATGAATATTATGTGAACTGGCACCTTTTTTAGCTATGAAGAAGTTATTCTTAGAGCTGTCTTATTCTGGGCCTGTAGGATGGCTCAATAGGTAAAGACACTTGCCGTTCAAGTCCGATGACCTGAGTTTGATCTCCAGGAACTATATAAAAGTAGAAAGAGAGAAACAATTTCACAGAGTTGTTCTATGACCTCCACAGGAACCCTGTGAGACACACACACACACACACACACACACACACACCTTATTCTGGAAAGGATTTTCTTCATTTTGACTAGCAAAAAAGCTGAGGCATTTATTTCAAGAAAGATTTTTGAAGTCCACTCACTCGCTTTACAGAATGCAAGCCTAGAATTCAAAACAAATACATCTCTTATTTTATATAATTTACAATCTGTTCAATTATTCCCGTGCTATCGTCTGGTGAGGGGGGGTGTTTGCTTGGTTTTTGTTTTGCTTTGCTCTGAATGACTTGACAGGCTACTTCCAAGGAAAACATATACTACAGTTTCAAATCTGTCGTGAGTTGGGAGGGTCCACATACAGGGCTGTATTAGGCACTCTTGTGCCCCCTCTACTGCCGCAAAGAAAATTCACATTTCATCCCCCAGCAGCTTAGTCCTCAGCCGGTTCTTTTGGAGCCAATGATACAGATACATATGGGAACTGAGGCACTTTTGAAAAAGTAGTACTGTATCTTCACAGGAAATGCCATCATCCCTTAGACCTCTCTTGGATACTAGAATTTTAAGATGCCTCCAGTGTATTACATATAATGACAATATTTGCATATATAAAGAGTGTTCCTCACACTTTAGGCCGTCTATCAATTGATTTCATACAATGCAAGGCAGCAAGCCACGTCAGAATGACAAGGAATTGGTGTCTATACATGTTCAATACAGACAACTGTTGTATAGATGTTTTCTATCCACAGTTGTTCAAGTCCAAGGGGTGTAAAGGTTCAACGTGTTTTGTACCAGAAAGTGTAAGTGGATTAAATAGAATTCATGGATTCAAAAATTAATAACAGGGGGCTGGAGAGGTGGCTCAGGGGTTAAGCCTCTGCCTTGCAGTCGGAAAGTCCTGAGTTCGGATCCTAGACCCTGGCGTATAGACGTATAGATGCCTGGCGGAAGCGGGGGGCGGCCTGCGTGTCTGGTCCTGGTAGGACGGAGCCTGTGAATCCCTGGGCAGAGTAAACAAAGAGGAGATGGAGGCAGTCCATGGTGGTTCCCGGATTCCCCCATGGTTCTACACACACACACACAACACACAACACACACATACATACATACACATATGCACAATTGAATAAAATTTTTTTTAAAAATTAATAACATACGTTTTGCTCTTGTAGCCAAATGCATCTCATTAGGGCCCTGTAGTAAAGACCAGTTGGTTCTGTGTATGTGTGTGTGTGTGTGTGTGTGTGTGTGTGTGTGTGTGTGTGTGAGGGAGTGTTGATGGGTCAGCAAAGGCTAGAGACATTCTGATACATTCTCTTTGACCTGATCTTGGAGTAGAACCCCCAGTTCTGACAGTCTCAACATCTGACTGACGGTAATGTAATAACAGAGGCTGCCGCTTTGAAAACTGTGATTTATATGTAGGGTGCAGTAGTCTTATGACTTTCTGTAGACTTGCCGATCCAGTTGAAACTTTTTAAAGTTTTTCTTACATGGTTGCTGTGTGTGTGTATGTGTGTATGTAGGATGGGCCACCTGCATGCACCAAGATGCACACTGTAGATCAGGGAACAACTTGCTTTCCATCATGTGGATTCCAGGGATTGAACTCAGACTCTTAGGTTTAGCGGTAAGTGCCTTTATCCACTAAGACATCCCCTTTATCACCCCCCCCCTTTATTTCAAACTCTTGAAAGTAGCAAAGCAGAAGCATTAAAATTTCCACCTTGTTTAAGCAATCCAGACCCTCTGTAAAGCACTGCAGGTCTTACTCAGTTGATTTAACCTTGCATGAATCTATAATATCAGATGTATGGTAAGGCTATGGTGTTATGTAACTGCCTGTTGGCATGTGGAAAGAGCCACTCTATGTTCACAGAGTTTTCATTTGCATTGGACATTTTGTTTCTAACAGTCAGAGCTGAGCTGATCCCCTTACCATGTCAGCTTAATGTTCTGCCACTAGAAAACTAAACTTAAAGCATTAGCATTGCTTCATAGGAATTATCTTTATGTTGGACCTTACAGGAAAAACAGCCACAGATTTTTGTGAGTGTTTATAACTTTGATCTTAATGGCTAAGAAAATAAATGACCCATTTTCTTATGAACTGTGTTTACTGTGTGGGTAATGTACCTATTGGCTGCTTTGAGGGAACATTTCAGTGAATAGACCGAATCTAATCTGAATTAGATTACATGTTTTAATATGTATAAGGTTGTTAAAAATCACATAAGTGAACTTCTCACACCAATATAATCATTACAATATTAGCTCCCCCCCAATGGTCTCTAAATGTAAGATTCTAAAAATAGAGATGAGGTGGATTGGACAGTTTGCAGATTATGAGTTGGAATAAAAACATCTCAGTTATGCCAAAAACATGGCAACCAATATTTTCTGTTATAAAAATATTTGAGATGAATTTCAGCTTTTTTATGAAAGCTGTCTGGAACTGAAGGGTTAGCAGAAGCTTCCTGTTGACTCACAGGACAGCAGCCATAATACCTGCTTGCAGCAGAAATCTAGCTTTTCCCTGGGGCAGCCGAGAAGTTTCTGCCCCTTTTAGAGGTCTGCCCATGCCCAAGGGAAGACAGGACCCCGCTGAATCCTCAACTGTTAACCTTCACCTGGCTGCAGCCCCAGTGGGGGCGAAAACCAAATTTGACAATCTCCGCTGTTGTGAAGCGTCCACTAGAGGCTGTAATGAGACCAGGCTAGGATGCCCGAGGTTGTAGCTTAATAGTGAATGATTTGTACTTGAACCACAACAAAAGTAAAAAAAAAAAAAAAAAAAAAGTGAGCTTGAAGGATGGTACTTCTAGTTAAAGAGTCGTGGACGTGCACGGCATTTCAAATGTGAGAACCGATTATGAACATATATATTGTATATTATATTTATTTTCTGGGTTCTATACCTTCTCTCCAGCATGTTTGTTTTTTAATTTCTGAAGCGCGTTTACTGTACAATCCAGTTGTTTCAAAGCTGACACCTTTTTTTCCTTGGCGATTCTGTATTGCTGACTAACTGTTGGGTCAGAAGTAAATCGAGCCAAAAGGTCTCTGACCTCCAGCTTACAGTCAACAATGGCGGCTTCCAGAGAGAAACCAAGGGATCGGGTTTCTGGACACTTGGTTCCCCGGGCACCTGGAGGAGGTCAGATACTGCCCGGACACCTATTGGCCTTCCAGAACCGTCTGCGGCCAGAAGCTCGCCTCCCCCCATCCCCCTTTTCCCGAGCGACCCTCCTGGGGATCCCCTGGCTTTGGGTGCCACACCTGTTGGCCAGGTGCACCCCCTGGGCAGAAGATTCCTTCGCACCCAGCTCACACCTGGCAGGGGTGAGGGCGGAGGGGGTGGGGAGGCGAGGTCCGCGCGTAACCACCGGGACCGGGGAAGTTCCTTGGCCGTGGATTCCCGAGCGCTGTCAGCCAACGCTCGCTCGGTTGACTTTATCTCCTGCACCCGTTACCTCACTTCCGATGTCATGAACGATCCCGAATTAGCCGCGAGAGGAGTGCGCGGGTCGCCTCCCTGGGCTGGAGCTGAGCGCCTCGGTGCCCAGAGAAGATTTCCGGACCTGCAGAAATAGAAAGGAGGCCCGCGAGGTCGCCAGCTCTCTCCCGCAGGCAAGGTGAGGGTGCGCGTGCAAGCCGGGGAACCCTGAAAACTTTGCCGAGTTGCACGCCCAGGCATCTTCGCGGATCCCGGGTGGGGGGCGAGGGTGGCCGGTGGCTCTCGGATCGGAGGGTGGACGCGTCGCCGAAGACAGCAGTGAGCCTTCCTAGCCGTTTCTGGGCGCAACGGGGACCGAGGGCGCTTGGGGATTGGAATCAGCCGACTTCCCCGCCCCCTTGGGTAGGCTCGGAACTGAAGCCTGACACCGGTAGCGGGGAGTCCCCAGGTGGCCTAAGTCTCATCCCGCCGTCTCCCGGTCCCCCTCCAACTGGGCTGCAGGGACCCGGCGGAGGCGCGGGAGCACCTAGCGGTCACCACCACTCAAATGACCTCATCGTCCCAACTCCCCCGCCCCCTTCTCAAACCTGGAAGGCACTGTCCCCTCCGACTGGAGGGTCCCCAATCCCAAGCCGCTGTTCAGAAGAGGCGCTGGGCCTCCCCTAGGGAGTGGGGAGAACGCTCCCCCCCACCCTGTGCACCGAAGGGTTAAGGGCGCGGGCCGGCCGCCGCGCCGTGCGCTCGCCGCGCTCGGTGCGGCTCCCCCGGCCTCCTGCCAGAGGGCCCCCCCCACGAAGTCGGATCCTTGAGCTGCGGCGGCGGCAGCCAACTGCTCCATATTTGGCTTCTATTACACATTTACATACTGGAGCGAGCGAGCGAGAGAGCGCGAGAGAGCGCGAGGGAGGGAGGGCGAACGGGAGGGAGGAGGGAGGGGAGGAGAGCGGGAGGAGGGAGAGGAGGAGGAGGAGGAGGAGGAGGAGGAGGAGGAGGAGGAGGAGGAGGAGGAGGAGGAGGAGGAGGAGGAGGAGGAGAGCGGAGTATACCGCAGACATCATTTCTACTACAGTGGCGACGCCGTACAGGACCAGTTTCACTGCAGGGGGATCCAAAACAAGCCCCGTGGAGCGGCAGCCGCAAGACACTGTGTCTCTCCCTCTGCCCCCCCCTCCCCACGCAACCCCAGATCCATTTACACTTTACAGTAAGTGGCTATTTTTTTTCCTCCTCTGAATTCTTTCTCTTCCCCCTCCCCCATCTTCTTCTCCCCTTATTTAGATTAAAGTCACCCCCCCCCCGCCCGCAATCCGCTCTCTCCTGAGAGAAGCTAAGGCAACATACAGCATACAAACCCCCAATCCCAATGGGCTGCACAGGAAAGAGCTGGAAGAGGAGCAAAGGGAATCTACGCTTCCTGGTGTGTGTGTGTGTGTGTGTGTGTGTGTGTGTGTGTGTGTGTGTGTGACATACAACCGTGCTGGGCTCCAGCCTCCTGGGCCGGGACCCCACTCAGCGCAGTAGCTGCTGGCACAGCAGCTGCTAGGGGCAGGGTGGGCGCCCGCCTGGAGAGGGGGCGCGCCCGGACGGGGGGCGCAGGCGGGGACGGCGGCGGCGGCGCCCCGCTCCCGCGGCTGCTGGTCCGGCGGCGAGCGCAGAGAGACATGTCCTCTCTCCGGGTGGCGCAGGGGGAGGAGGCGGCGGCCGGGGGTCGCTCTGCCCTCTTCTCTCCTTCCTTTCCCCCCTCCCTAGAGGGGGCGGTGAGAGTCACCGGGGAGGGGGGCTGGGCTTCCCTGCGAGTGGTCTCCTGGCCCGGGTGTTCCGAGGCTGGGGTCTCCCGGCAGAGGCCGGCCTTCTTCAGCCTGTGCGGCTGCTGGGCCGGGAGGGGACAGCGCGGGGGGCCACCGACCGGCCGGGACTTTTGGGCGTGGGGCGCTGAGGGGTGACGGCGCCCGGGGACGGAGGTGTGCGGGCGATCGGAGCGCGGCCGGAGTGGCGGCGGTGGCGGGCCCTGGCTGCAGCCGCCACCGCCGCCCTGTTGGTGCGGCCGCTTCCTCATCAAGTGCAAACCGCTGCCGGAGCCGGGAGCCCGCGAGCGCCCCAGCCCGGACCGGCGTCCCTGCCAGCGGCCGAGCCAGGAGCCGGGGAACGGGGCGGCGGGCGCTGCCCTGCGCCGCGAGTGCTCAGCTGCGCGGCGGCTGGGAGGGTGAATGAAGCCAGGAGGAGGGGAAGGAGGCGGCGGCGGAGGAGGAGGCGCTGCGGGGATTGGGATGCACCCCGGAGCCCCGCTGCTCGCTCACTCTGGGCCGGCCGGAGACTCTGCCACTCCCGGGGCCGCCGCCGCCGTCTCCTAGGTGGCCCCAGCCCAGCGCACAGGCCGGTCCCGCAGGGGGCAGGGAAGGGGCCGGCCGGGCGGAGCGAGAGGTGAGGCGGTGTCGGAGCGCGGCGTGAGTGCGTGCGAATGAGTGCGTGTGAATGTGTGGGACCGTGCGCCGGCCGGGGGGCGAGGGCCATCGCGCTGAGGGGGAGGGGACAGGGGGGCACCGGGCCCGCCGTGGCCGCTCGGCTGAGGTCAACGGCGCCCCGAACCTCTCCAGAACCCCCTCCTTAAACTCCGTAGCCCGAGTGCTTTCATTTCCAACCACGTAGCAGGCTGGCTGGAAAGGGTGAAACAATTCGGGTTTTCTAGGGAGATTGGGCAAGGACCTTAGTGGGGGGTGGAAGCAGGGTGGTGATCTTCACTCTGCCAGAAAACAAAACAACCAGGAGCGAGAAAGAGAGAGAGAGAGAGAGAGAGAGAGAGAGAGAGAGAGAGAGAGAGAGAGAGAGAGAGAGAGAGAGAGAGAGAATATCAGTTTCCAAGATCCAAGACGGTGGGATTCAGTTCGATCCCGTCGTGGCTGGCCTGTTTTGTTTTGCTTCCTGGGTGTATAATCCTACAGGATAAGAGGGTAATATAAATACTTGGGAAGGTTGGGAAATTGCTGAAGAGTAGTAAGGGTGAAAAAAAAAAAAAAAGCCAGTCGGAAGCTGGTTACATAATGCGCGATGTGGCTAACAAGAACGGCAAGCTATTTTTATTTTGTTTACCGTATGTTATGCAGTAGGGACTGCTCCAAACTGGTTCTGTCCGCGAAGAGAGTTCTTAGCTTCCCTTAGAGAGCCACGGCATACAATTAGTCAAATTAGACGACCCTATACCACCCACAGAATAAAAACTAAAGACAGGTAGCTGGTCTCCTTGCAAAACCTGTCTGTTGGCAGTGTGCATGCATGTCTGCAAATAAGCCATCCCGTAGCAAAGCCGGAGTGGAGGGTTCAGTGACATTTGTGTCTGATAATGCACGCTCTTCTTAATATTTAAGCATCATCGTTATAGATAGCACCCAGAAAGGGGTAGTTACTTGGTGGTTATTTTTAGGGGTAGCTTGTTACTTTTTCCATACTGTTTGCTAAGCCATTTCTGTTTGCCTTTTTGGAAGAGCCTTGTAGTTGTAAGAAACCCACCCTCTCTTCGTTTACTGATTGGGGAGGGTTGGTAAAGGTAGTTCAATACTTGAAGCTATTATATTTATTTTTGTTTTAAATGACGTTTGTGGCAGAGGAATGTGTGTGCCTCTGATGCACCCTAACAGCCCATAGGTAGCATTTTATCTCCTCCAATTGCCCTCTAACTGGGCATGCATCCGTCAATATTTTCGCAGCTTGGTAAATACATCGACTGAAATGCCATCCACATAAAGCAGAGGTTGAAGGGCTCCCGGAATTTCCTGCCTACCTTTCACATCATGAAGATAAGTGTCGGTGGTGTTAGTTTTCCGTGCACTTACTCCAGCCGGGATCACTCATGTAATTAGATCAGGCTACCATGGCAACAGACAGTGTACCCGGTCCATTCAGGTGGGTTTGCCTGAACTATTGCAAGTGTTTTTTTTTTTGTTGTTGTTGTTGTTTTTTTGCTTGGTGTGCTGTCCAAGGAGGGCAAGAGGAGAGAGACTTTCAGTCTTTCAATGGTATCTGCTTTCAGGCATTTGAACAGGAGACACACTGAATGAGGCTTCTAGCTACTCTACTTTTCTAAAGGAAACCAGCAGGATGTTCTTCCTGGGTACAGTATACAAATGAATCTCTGGTGTTTATTGTGAACAGATCAGCAAGTACTTGGTCCTTGTGAGATACCTCACAGAGCTGACTTAAAGCCACCTTCTTTGACAGCCTGGAAGTCCTTGACCTTGCAGGTTCTTAACCCTTTCAAGTTCAACAGTAGTGCACACCCATCCTTTAGAGTAGAAATTGCTGGAATGATGACTGGTTTTCTCCAACAGTCTCCTCAGAGGAAGCTATTTACGTGGAATGTGTATCCCCATTGATAAATCATCAAACCTTACAGCCAGTCTTATCAAAAAATTGGAGCTGACACTATTCTGAATGTATTCTTTATTTGGATCTTTTGGCTGGGATCTTTGATGATCTAGAGCAGTCACAGGGGAGAGAGAGAAAGAGAGAGAGAGAGAGAGAGAGAGAGAGAGAGAGAGAGAGAGAGAGAGAATATAAGCCTATAACAAGTAGGCTGATCATGAGTGGTCCTTTTGCATAGTCAACAACTTGTACTGTGTTTTAGAATGTACTTTAATCAACATTTAGAATGAGGTGCTCTATTGTGTACATTTGAGCACCACCTTATGAAGCCTCTGAGGTTGGGAAAATAATATGAAAGGAAACGTAATGTCAGAAGGGTTTGCACGCAGCTTTGCTCAGTTCGGGCGTCCATGTGAAGGAGACTGTTTTAATAATGTCGACATTTGAAAGAAACAGTCGTGGCAGAGTCAGGATGTCCTGGGGTTGCTATGATCCTGCCAGTCAGCTTACAGTTTTATGGTTCACTAGCTAAAATGATTGGGGTGTAGGGCCAAGACTGAAAAAACACTGCCTCTCTGCTTACAGGGGAATTTATATGTTTCTGCAGGTTACAAAGTTTATGTGTTTGGTCCATTCATTGTGGCCTAGTCAGAGGATGCATGGCTTGTGGTTAAAAATGAGCTTTTATTTCTGAGAGGAAGTCAAGGATATAAAATAAAATAAAGCACAAAAATTTAGGTTTTGCACATGCTTTGGGGCATCTTGGTAGATATTTCACAATAGATAGAAAAAAAGTGTTAGCATGACAAAATGTGTATGTGTGTGTGTGAGAGAGAGAGAGAGAGAGAATTTTAGGGTTCAAATATATTCTCACTAAAATAAGAATGAGGCATGTACTTGATTGGGAACTGCAAAAGACATCATTTTCCTCTGTAGATTTCATCTTAAGAGAGTTCAATAAACAGTGGTACTTTGTTAGAAATAGCAGTCAGGCCTCTCAGTTGACTCTGGGAGAAAGAAAGTTTCAAGGAAACCTCCTGAGCCATCAGATTATATATGAAATGGCTGAGGGTTATGTCAGCATACCTGACACTAGGCAGGGTGAAGAGAGTTCTAAAATGTGCTTTCAGCCAGGGAGCTTCAGGATTCCCATTCCTTCCTTATAATGTTGAGTCTTTCTTTTTCTCTTCCATCCCGAAGTGCCAAGTGCACGCTGCTCTCGTACATATCTTGAGTGACAGTTTCTGATGACTAACAGCTTATAGCCATTGGCTGCGCTTCCTGTTCGAAGTTGGTCAATAAATGTGCTTGCCGAAACCCGGAACTCACCAAAGCAGTTGCTTGTAGCAGCATTAATTCTTTGAACCATAGTGGTCTGGACGGAACACATCCCTTAGACACTGAAGTTTAAATGCTGCTACAAGCAAACCTACAGGAATACAGACAGACAGACTGTCATTTTTAGGGCAAGAAAAATAAATGACTTATACGTGGCTTTATATGTTCAGAGCCACACACCAGCCTGACTTCTTTAAGAGCAGGTTGTATTCTAGTTTTTTTTTTAGGGTTATCAAACGCAGGTCTTGCTTAAACCCCACATTGTAGGAATCCCAGGGGGCAGTTTCTGTCTCTTTGATTTTGAGATACCACTTTTTGAGTCAACAGTAATGCAGTTCCTATTTCAGTTTCATTTCATTTAGCTTAATAGATTTACTCATTCATCTATTTTGCAAGAAGCAACGTCATGAGGAATGTTGCATGCTGGCTTTATTTAACTTAGAGAAAACTTTGGCTGAAAGCGATAATTGAATTGGGGTTTTAAAGTAATATAAACATTTAAAAAATATGGAGGAAAAGGATTATTGCGTGTGGAAACAGCATTTTAAATTTTTTGCTCACATTTATATTTGTGTGGCTTCTTTTGCCACCATCAGTGTAGTGGTATATTTTAGGGTCTTAAACCTTTTTTAGGATAATGTGCTGTAAGTATTTATAGTTATTTATAGTCTGTATCCCTCCATCCCGCATGAGCTAAAACATGTTTAGAACTATCACAGGCAAGAAAGCAAGAAGAGTTCTCCTGCACCTGGCGTGTTTGACACCAGTGTTCTTGTTTCATTGAGTTTTCAATATGTTTTAATGCGTCTCCTTGTGGAGTAAGGACCGTGCGGGGTTAATCACTATCATGGAAGCAGGAATTTATATCCAACCTGGGAAGGACCTTGTAGAAGGTTTGCAGTGATGTAATCAGAACTTGAGACTTTGGGGATACCTAAGGGTTCCTGATGTTTTTGTCTGGGCCAAGAAGAGCTCTGTTTCTTGCGGAAGTTCTTTTACCTTCACTAGTTTAGAAGGTCTTCTTCCCTTGCCCTCCCTTTTTTACAGGTATTTTCAGTGGTGATCACAAGAGCTCAACTGTTAACATTTATGATTCTCATCTGAAAGAAAAGGCATTTTTCTGACACTGTGTGAGGTGGCAGATGATCTCTTTTCCAGCCCTTGACTCTGGCTTTGAATCTGTTATCTCTTGGTTCTTTGTACACCATCATGTTTGCATTATTTGGAGCCGTCTTTCTCGGTAATCTTCTGCTCTTATCAGTATTTTGTGCTTCTCTGCTGTGCTTTTGAAATAGTAAAGATTCCATTCTTAGTCACGGTGTAAAGTGACGACTCCGTGTCACTGTAGAAAACATTCTGTGGCGTACTGTCTTGTGTGTCTCTTGCATGTTGTTGCAGTGAGTTCATGCTGTTTTGCATTTATCCTTGCTGTCCTTCCTTCCCATGGCATAAGAACAAGTAAATAATTCTCTTTATTACCCTGGCTGGGGCCAGCCCACAAATGCTCTTGAAATAGGAAAGCATACCAGTGGTAGAGCCAATTAATATTTTACAGCATTCACATCATATTTGACTGTTGCGTGCACTTCAGCAGAGTGGGAGGAGACTGTAACTTGGACTCTATAAAACCTTATCTGCCGGGTCCTGTGTAAATAGGGCTGTATATACACAATACACATCCATAGGCAAGCAAATGCCCTTCCAGTCCAGAGCCCATCCAAGTCCTGTCTGCGAGTACAAGGTACGCACAGCTTCTGGAAAACCAATGATGGAATGCTTTGAAGCTTTGAGATGTTCCCGGATAAGAACCAAGACTTCCCCTCCCCCAAGAAGAAGTGCTATGTAAGATTAAATAGAATTCAGTGAACTTTTGATGAACCTGGCTGCTGTTTGTTACTCCATGGCCTTCTTGGTGAAAAGACAGTGTCTTATAAGGATTTAAAAGACATTATAGTCTGCTTCGGCTTGTCTTCCTTTCTTGCACACACAGATTACCTAAGGGGCAACCAAAGATTGGAAAAAAAGTGATTTTTTTTTTCTCAGCGCAGTCCCAGACTTGCAATAGATGTTTCAGCACATGCGTGCTGAATGGATTCGTTCGAAGGAGGAATACTTTGGGTCCTATTCATTACTCTGCAAAGTGCTGGAAAGAAATGGAAGTGATTTTCCTTTCCAGCTGGGCTGTGCTCTTAAAAATAGCGAGTGTGTATGGATGAAAATAATTATGACTACCGAGTTGAGTTGCCGTGTACCCAAGGATAATTGGCTTACTTACCTGTTTACAGATTACTCACTTTGGAGATCATATTCATAGCTTCGGAATAGTTTCTTTCTGACACCCAATATAATTCTGCCCTTCTCTTTCCTACTGTTACCTGGCGTGAAGCTTAGGAAACCCAAACTAAATTTAAAATCAGCCTAAACACATTTGCAGCTTGGCTCCAGCGATCAGACGAAAGTCAGTTTAGCTTTCACTAGTTTGGGGATCATTTTAAAGTAATAGTACTGCTGGTTCGTTCTGTTGAATCTGCACTCAAGGACATAATTTTAATGGTCGAGTCCATAAAAAACAGACTAGCAGATCCAGTCTCTGGACTCTTCCATTGGTCTGTAGATGTCTTTAATTCACAAAACCCGAAGGAGCACCAGGCTCCTTGATAGGAAAGTACATGGGAAAGTTCATCCATTCCTGCTTTCCTTCATTTTGCTCATGGCTTTGACATCCAGTGGAGAACTTTGATTTACTTTTGGGGCCAGATGAAAACGCAGTATTCATTAACTGAGTAATTTAAAACGTCAGACTGAGGATGTAGATCACATGATAGAGAGCTCGCCTAACACGCACCAAGCTCTGGGTTCTATTCCCAAGCATTCCCTTGAGGACATACAGGCCCACACCCCAGCACAAGATGATTTGAAATTCAAGATCAACCTCAGCTATCTAGTGAGTTCAAGGTCAGCCTGGGCTACATAGAACCTTGTTTCAAAAACAAAGTCTCCAGATTTCATTTTATGCTCTATACTTTCCCCCTGTCTTTTGGGCTACTGTTCTGATAACCTAGAAGCCGTATTCTTTGATGGTTCCCTTTCAAGCTGCATGTGGGTAGATGGCGTCCATTGGATTAAAATTGAATTTTGACCCAATCACTCATTATCAGTCTGTGCCCACTTTTACTTAATGTGTCTTGTGATCTCCAGCATGGCTTTATTTATTGTGTGCTTGACGAGAATATTTGAAGAAGAGTGACCATGGCTGATTCAAAAGGGGTGGGGCATAGACTCTCAGGAGAGAGTCTATAATTTACACTTGGGTTTCCCTGGGAGTTCTGTGGATTAAAACCAGACCTGCCTTTTGAGCCAGTTGGTATCTGTGTAGTTCTCCTAAAACCAAAGACAAAATGTGCTATTTTTTTACACTTGATTTCAGTGCCTAGACTCTCAAGGTAGACTTCATTTTGAAAGTAGCTTGCTCTGTGTTTTCATTTTGCATTTCTTCTTCTGTGCTTCCTAGACCGCGATAGGAGCATCGTGCAACAAGCCTCCTGGGTAGACCCTTCAAGCAACAGATCTGTCCATCATCTGGTCCAACAATCTATTCCACTGCCTCTGTGGGAAAAATACATCTCTTGTCAGGTGAGAGTTTTGCCATGTTTTCTGGTTTCCATCTGAAGATAGAATCTGGTTTGAAACGGTCGCTTCTCAACTTGGTTAACTCTTAAGTATAATTTCCTTTGCAAGCTGTGTTATCTGGGAAATTGCCCAGATGTATTTTTTATTTTTATTTTTTAACTTGGATGAAAGCATCTCTCTTTTTGGTCTGTCTGGTTCATGAGCGAAATCTGCATTTGGACTAGGTGATGATTATATCTGCTTCCTGGGGCTTGAGACTGGTCTTTTTAATAGTCACTTGGCCACTTGGTGATTAGGAACGTTACACTCCAGAACTCCTGTGTGCTCATGTTTTAGGTTTTTGGTCTAATATAACATGCAGGGAGGGAAAAATGGAGAACTGTTTGTTCTGCCAGTGGTAACCAGGAGTTGTGGAATCTTGAGTTTCTTTTTGTCTGTTTGGGTTTTTACAACTTCCTGATTTCCTCACATACAGTTTTAAAAAAAAATCTGGCCTGGACATGCAACACAGAGTGTAAGCAAGGATTGATGACTCATGGTTCTCCATAAAGAGAAGGCAAGAGGCCACTGCTCTTTGGTGGAAAGGGAACAGGAGGGAAGTTAACTCAAATGTGGAGCTGGAAGGGTCTGAGAACACTGGAGTACAGGATCAAGGAAGATCGATTTCTGCTGGAAGCTATGGAAATAACAAGCTTGGCTGAGCCGCAGACTTGCTTAGGAGAATTTCAAACCAAGTTTGGTTCTCCACCCTGGATGCCTAGGTCCCTTGCTGGTAGCTCTATGTCCTTTCATGGTGAGAAACTGTAGTGTCCTTTTACCAAACCCCACATCCCCAAATGGGATTTGCAAAACATGTTTGTCAAGAGGTGGATGTTTGCTTCACCAAAATATTCATTTCAGAAGAGGTTGCTGGAGCTGAGCATGGTGACTCGTGTCTGTTAAGGCAGGAAGATTGTCTCAAGCCTGAGTCCAGTTTGAGCTGTGCAGTGATTCCAGGATAGCTGGGGAATGCATGACGAGACTCCTGTCAAAGAATACTCCTGCAAAAGTATGCGGCAACCTTCTCCTTCTTTTAAGACCAAGCCTTAAAGTTATATGTAAGTTTGATGGCCTCTGAGATAGTTTGCTAGCCATCATATCTGAACTTGAAATTTGGAGGTGCCACCTTAATGTTAAACAAATCTCTGCCTTTCCTTTACCTCAGTCTGCATGCCCCCCCTTCCCTCCCCACCCTCCCGAGTAATCTGGAGACAGCAAAGTGTTGGTGTACGGCTGGAAGGAAAGTGACATGTGCATGGTTAGAATGTTCCTGGCATATGGCTTGTGATGTAGACATATACGCTATCACTGTATGCACAGAGCTTATCTCTGGACAGGGAGATTATAATAGTCTTGTTTTTCTGTGGCTGCTCCTGGACCATACGGGACCAGGAACAAGTAAATACACCTAGACCTTGGTCTTTGGACCAACCCTGCTGTAGGCATCTTGCAGCTGTGCGAAACCAATGTTTATCATCCACCCCACCTTGAATTCTGAACTTACGTTTACTCTTTCCAAGCTTCACTCTTTCCACGCTTCGATGTGTATTTCTTATATTGTCATCAGATGAAACTGATGATGTGAATGCTTAAGTGGACTTATTCATGGTCCGAGTGACCCAAATGTTTAGGCCTTAGAAGGGACAGCTAGAAAAGGCCCCTGGGTAGACAGGGTGTGGGGGGTGTCATCATGTCACAAGCAATGTATTCTTTTTGAATTATGGAAATGGTTCTTTATAGTTTATTGGTTGTGGGCTAGCTAGGCTAGTCTTGCACTTTACGCAGCAAGAGAATCATCTAGACTTACTGTAGGGGTAGGCCTCTTGAGACCTGTGGGTGGACATCTTATTATCGCTTTCTCTCTCTACCGTGGTGCTTCTCTCATATTTCTATGCCTAGCAAAAGATGCCTGAAGTGTTAAGGGATGTGACTGAGTCTCATACAGGGTGAATGTACAGATGATGATTTTATTTTTTTTAACTTATGGTATTTGAAGAGAGTCATTGGTCATAACAAAATAGCTCAAGAACTTTATTGTGAGCAAACGGGCGACAAGAAATCCTGCCTTTTGGTCAACATGTCCAACTTCTGAAAAGGGCTTCCAGCGAGATGACGAAGTCAGAGTATCTTAGGAATACTCATCCCCTTCATAGCAAAATAGTGAAAAGTCACCTTGAACTTCAAGCAGCTGACATTTCCTGTGATAGCCTTGAAAAGATCCCTTTTCAAATTATCTAAACATTCTGCATAAACAATGGTCTCATTAACAGTTCACACAATTGATAGCTGTATGTGGGCAGGTTGAGAGTATCATGTTGTACTCTGATATATTTAAGGGGTTTTTTTAATTGAAAGCCTGGATTGTGAGTATTTCTGGTTCTCATTATTTTATAAATACAACACCACTTATGGTAAGTTATGACCTAACTTGTTCACAGTTACTATCTATGTAAAGACATGATTCATTCATGTATTCATCGTGTATTTCTTTTCGCTGCTTCATGGTGCTGTGAACATGAAACTGAGTAAGAGCTAATTATATTCTTCCATCATCGGGCAGGAAAAAGGAAAAAAAGTCTTTGACATCTCTGACAGAGCTGCATATCAGGTTGTAGTATACTGAACGGAGGGCCGTTCTGACCCGGAAGGAATTCAGAAGCATGGTCAGGGTTGGGAGGGGCTGTGCGGAGGAGGATCCTATGATTGGGTCTCGAAAGCTGGGTAGCATTTCCGTGGGAAGAGCTGGGGAAACGTGGGGGGAAACCAGGCATGTGGCTAGCACACAGCAAGCACGTGGGATAGGTAAGCTGGCCAGGCCACTGAGGCTGGAGGTGGGGTCTGAGTGCTGAGACCAGTCTGGAGGCCAGTTTGGCAAAGGGCTGGACATGCAGAAAAGAGGTGGCCTGGCTTCGGAATGTCATGGTGGGAAGGTGGGAGGCAGCAGAGGAGGGTCAGCATGTTGGGGGGCACAGCCTTTGCACTCCACTTCTTCAAAGGCCAGGGTGGCAGGAAGAATCGGTGGCAGGAAGATAGATGGTGAACAATATAGGGGTGTCTTTTACCAGAGCTCAGGCACCCTAGAAACTTGGTGTTGGTCTCAGTACCATGTTCTCTTATTGAAACCTGTATTCTTTAAAACATAGGGACTCACGCTGATTTTAGCTAGCTCTAATGTGTGCGAGTATGCAAAATGAGTGCAGCTTTTGAACCTCGGCGCATGCGGGCGTCGCTTTTCATTTAAGCGAACGCTGCTTTGGCTCTGCCCGGCACAGGGAACTGAGATTTGCCGCCGTGTTCCACAGGACAGTCCAGCGACAGGCCCGCATGGCGCTGAGGTTTCCCTCCTCTGATCGCTTCTCCTCATGCGACACTTGCTGTCACATTGCATCCTGTACTCAAGTCCTTAATCGTTGTTCATTCGTGGTGCTTCACTCACTGTACTTTGATAAATCATATTATTGTGGGCATGCTTTATATCTCTTTGAATTTCTCAGAGGCTTTCTGTGGATTCTTTTAAATGTAATATATATATGTATGTGTGTGTATGTATATATTATGGATTTACATATAAATATATTATGCATGTAAATATACTGAGTGATTAGATACAAGTCTTTGAAAAAACTTGGCTTCTCACTATTCTTACAGATGATGAAGAAATATAGTGTTGAATCGGGCAGGGTGGTACATATCTGTAATTTCAGTACTTGCGGGTTGGAGGCAAGAGGATCAGGAGTTCAAAGTCAGCCTTAGTTAGGTTTGTAGTACGTTTAAGGCCAGCTTGAGACTCTATTTCAACAAAACTCAATGAAAGGAAGGAAGGCAGGAAGAAAGGAAGGAAGGAAAGAGAAAAAAGAAAAAGGAAGGAAAGGAAGAAAGGAAGAAGGCAGCAACATTGGGAAGCTTTTGTTCTGGGCAGAAGACTTCATGCTTTACAGTGAAAGAGAAGGCTAGAAATTGTCTTGAGGCAGTTTCTGTCTGTTTTAACATGATTAGTTAAAACCTGAGGATTATTTTAGGCTTTTCGTTTTTTGCGTGTGTTTTAACCTGAGTTATTTAGGTGAACTCTCTGTATTGTTCCCAAATTGCTAAGAACAAAGGTGTACCTTAGAGTAAAGAGAAGAGGTTGAGAACAAGAGTGAATGAAAGAGATGGAGAAAGCAGATCATAATTTCTGAAAAAAATTATTTTTTACGTGTGTGTGTGTGTGTGTGTGTGTGTGTGTGTGTGTGTGTGTTTGCGCGCACGCATGACAAGGCAAGAGGTCAACACTGGGTGTTCTTCCTTGTTTTCTTTTTAATTATATTTATTTGCATATTTATTTTGTATGTGTGCTTTACATGTGTGCATGGGGTGGGTATAAGAGGACACTGGACAGGGTGCGTCTGTGGAGGCCCAAGGACATCGGGAATCATCCTGAATTGCTCTTCTAACTTAGAGCTTTGTTCTGGAGATTCCCAGGCTCCACCTTCCCTAGTTGGAATGACAGGCCACCACCATGTGATAAGTGGTCCCAAAAATCATTTCTCATCCCACTTCTATTCCTTTCATTTTTTTTAATGTGAGATATGGGGGGAAAATCTGAACTCAAGCCTTTTTGCTTTTGAGACAAAGACTTTAACCCCTGAACCATCTCCCCATTCCTTCCTTGATTTTTGGTCAGGGTCTTTCACTGCCGAAGAACTCAATGGTTTGGCTTGGCTGATTAGTCACTGAGCCTAACAGACCCGCTTCTCTCTGTGTCCCCAGCTCTGGGATCGCAGGCACATGCCTCGCTGCTGGCTTTCTATGGCCTCTGGGGAATCAAACTCATGTCCCGACTTTGCACCTCAAGCACTTTTTTTATTATTATTTATTATTCAATTGTGCGCATATGTGTGTATGTGTGTGTGTGTGTGTGTGTGTGTGTGTGTGTGTGTGTGTAGAACCATGGACAAATTCGGGAACCACCATGGACGCCTCCACCTCCTCCTTGTTTACTCTGCCCCGGGATTCACAGGCTCCGCCCTACCAGGACCAGACATGCAGGCCACCCCCGCTTCTGCCCCGTCTATATGTGGGGTCTAGGATCCAAACTCAGGACCTTTCGCCTGCAAGGCAGAGGCTTAACCCCTGAGCCACCATTCCAGCCCCTGCACTTCAAGCACTTTACTGACCGAACCATCTCCCCAGCCTGTCAGCAAACACGGAATGAGCATGTGCTGTGTGGGATGCATTCACCATTGAGATCTGAAAGGAAATACAGAATACAGTCGTTTATGATGACCGTTGTGGATATGAACGAATTCCTTGAGCCTGCACTGGGATCCTCTCAGGTAGACACTATGTCCATGTCACAAATATCACAGAGTGCCAGTAACTTGTGCATGTGTACCCAGGACTCATGTAAGATCCCTAGCAGGTACTCGCCTCTGTCCTCAGACCTCAGACCCCAAGCCCTGAATTCAGAAGTTTGCCTTCAGAACAGACAGAAAGAAAGTGCAGCCTGCGGGGAGGAAGAATGATTGATAACTGAGGTACCAGCGTGTTCTGAGTGCAGGTCGGGGACGCGTTCTGCAGTTTCTGAGCTGTCCAACTCTACGCCCGCCCCTCTTGCTCAGAGACTCAGCCGACCCCTCATCCAGGCTGTCTTGGCAACTCTTGTCTTTGCCTCCTTGAGAGTCCCACGCATTCTCGGTAATTATTAATCAAAGAGACTGGTGACGGTGACAGTTTGCTTATCTACTTCAGGGCACCGGCCGAAGTTGGCTCCAGATGTTGTTTGACACGAGTCCCGGGGAGCTGGTGATGAACTTTTGACTCGCCAAAACGCTTCACTGGGTCAATTGCTCAGCTTGCACAAATTGGCAGATCAGAACCCATTTATCTCTCCAGCGTGATAGGGGGCGGGAGCGGCGCCTACCGTGGGTTCTAAGGGCAAAAACATGGGGCCACCGGAAGTCAGTGGAGGCTTGGTGAGAGCCCAGGACTCCCAGCCCCTCACATGTCCTCGCCTGGTTGTTGCTCCTTGTGTCTGGATCAGCCACTGCCTCTCAGCCCCTTGGCATCAGGTGATACTTTGAAGGGCTGCCTGTCTTTTGAGTGAAATTTCCCAGGCCTCTTCCTTTGACAGACAGGTGGAGTGGAAGAGGCCTGAAGACGGGCTGTCTATGCCCTTGGCTGGCAGCTTGGGCTTCCCTGCCAGCTGCAAGGACTTCTTACTTACAGATTAGTAGACTCTGACTCCGACATTCGACGAGCCACAAAGCTCCTCCCTGAAACAGTTGCATGTCATCTGCTTCGGAGGACTAATTGCTTGGCAATTCCCCGTCGGTAATTCCCTCTTCACTTTCTGATGAGTTACTTAACAGCAATGGGGTGTGGAGCAGAGCGTGGCATTGACTGTGTGCTCCAGAACGCCACCGCCGTACGCCTGTGGGAATCGGCCTGCTGGATTCTGTTTGACTTTTCCCAAAGACACGCTGAAACCATTCTATGGCCTGTTAATATTCACTCGATACTAGGTTAAATGTGGTGCCGTTTGCTGGTTTGTTTCATTTTTTTCCAACAGGAATCAAAACCAGGCCTCTCTCTGAAAGTGTGCCCCTGTGCATTAGAAAATGATTAAAAAGGAATTTGATATTTATAGAATGTTTAATGCGCTTTTAAAAATAACGACTTGAAGCGGAGGAGCTTTCTAGCGTGTGGCTAAGCGAGGGGGGTTTGGAAGAAATCTGTTGGGCTGGTCGTTTGGAGATTGAATTTCTGCTTCCTGCTTCATAGCTGGGGGACTTGGACCATTCACATTGACCTTGCTGGACCCCGGCTGCTCCCACATCTATAAAAAAATGAGGACAAAAGAAATGATCTCATGGACTCCTCTTGTTGACATTGCATAGTTCTGTGATTGTGTGTGTGTGTGTGTGTGTGTGTGTGTGTGTGGCTGTGTGTATGTGCACGTGTGAAGGCCAGAGGTTGATGATGGGCATCTCCCTTTGTAACTCTTAACTAGTGCTGTGAGAGAACACCCAAACTCAAATAACTTAAGGGAGAAAAGGAAATTTATCCAGCTGACGGTTCCAGAGGGGAGAAACAGTCTTTCATGGCGGGGGCGACATGGCTGGTGGCTGAAGCTGGAGGCAGCTAAGTCACTGCAGACATCCTGGAGGCTGATGGGTGATGGCTGAAGGTTGGAGGATTCCTGGAGAGTCTTTCTTCTTCTTAGTCTTCTGTTCTGTGGTTCCTTTTATCTGGTCCATTACTGGGAGGTTCCACTGAGATCTAGGGAGGTTCCAATCGGATCTAAGACTGGTTTTTGTATTATAAATGTATTGATCCAGATAATCTCTTAGATGGTCTCAGCTGATCTTAGTTAATGCCAGGTGTGTCAAGTTGACACCCAGGATTAACTATCACACCCTGTGTAGCTGTCTACTTTATCTTTTTTTTTTAATGAGTAGGAAATTATTTTTAAACTTTACTATGTGTGCGTGTGCGTGTGTGTGTGTGTGTGTGTGTGTGTGTGTGTATGAGTGTGTGTGCTAGTGATCACATTCTGGTCATCAGATTTGGGCAGCAAGTGCTTTTATGGGCTGAGACATCGGCCTACTCCTTAGCATGTGTGATAGTGTCTCACTGAACCTGGGACTCCCTGATTAGCTAGACTGGTTGGACCGTAATGGTTGGGGCTCTGTCTGTCTCTGCTCTGTGCACCTCATATCCCCTCAGCACCATAATGACCACAGCATGCCACCACCCAGGACACTGGGAATCCCAGCTCCGGCCCTCACTCTCCTGTGTAGACCTTCACTGACTGAGCCACCTGCCTTTCCCACCCAGCTCTGTGATTTCATTGCGGTGCTTCTGTTTGGCTCCCCCAACACCCTTGCTTCTGTCAAACATCATTCGCCGCTGTTTGACTTTGCTTTAATATTTAATTAGAATTTATATTTTAGCTATGATCGTACCATGATTTCGAAAGTAAGTCAGAAGGGGTGCTTAAAATCATTTATCACGCCGCCTATATTCCTTCCATTCCTTGATCACTCTTCTGTCCTTTTTGTGAGTACTCTTGCCACTGTACCTCCAAACAACTGTTATCTCTGGGGGTGGAGTGTGTTGTACCGAAGGAATCATCCAGCTAATTGTGGAATGGCTTCTTGTAAGAGGCCCGCCCATGCTCTGCTCTTCTGAGCTTCTTGTCAGCATCCAAGGCATGTTTTGCTTTTCGTTTGTGAGTAGACCGTCTTTTGAGATCATTTGGTTCACCTGCAGGTGCTGGCGCAAGTCCCTAGCTACCTCCTTTTCTCTCCTGCCTCCAATCTTCCAATTAGTGTGTGTGGCAGTGCCTTGTCTCTGGTTAATTTTGTAGGCAGCTCATAGGGAAGCCTCTTGATACATTGTAGTTAGTAACAGTCTGTTTAGGCAGCAGGTAAAAATCAGGAGCGGTGGTGCAGAGAGCATTGTCTTGTCTGATTCCTCTGGTTTCATAGGCACAGTGAAGAGAAAATGGAGTATTCACTGGCAAGTAAAAGTGGAGAGCTTTGGATTCTAGCTTTCTCTCCTTGATTCTTAATAATATGCATTGAATTTATTCTCTGGAAATTTCATGGGTGTATGTAGTGTGTCTTGATGACTACAAATCTTCTCTAATCTCTCTCCCCTCTGAAGTCCCCTCCCTATAAATCCCTTTTCCCCATCTGTGTCTTGGAGTTTTGCATTGTGATCCCCTGAGTTTAACCAGGGGGTTTGGAACTGCTCACTGGGGCCTGGTTACATGCTGACGAAAGTGACTTTCTTTCACCCTGAACCCATCATGAGTTAATTGTCTGCAGGGTCGGGTAGGGCCCCCTTGATTCCTCTCCCAGAGTCATGACCGATGGTTCACAGGCCCATTCTTGGGACAGCTCAGTGCCAGCCCCTTAAGTTTTTGATCCCCAATTTGTTGATGGGGGAAGATCATGCCCAGAGCCCTTGTGGATTGGAGCCAAGAGCAGACCTTCACTGTGAATGGCAGAATCGCGTGAGTCAAAAACAAACATATTCATAAAAGAAGGTAGAGTATTCTCGAGTTGGGAAAACATCCAACAAGGAAGAGAGTGTTTTACATGGAAGTTCTTGCTTTTTTTTTCTTCATGTGTGTGCATGTAAGAGTGCACTTGAGCATGTGTACCTTTGGAGGCCCAAGTGTGACATTGGGAGTCACCCTGGCTTGCTCTACCTCCTTATTATTTCACTCTGGGGTTTCCCTGGCTGTGCCTGCCAGGGATTGAATTGCAGGTCATTGTTATACCCACCTAGCGTTTCTTTTTTTTTTTTTTACTTGGGATTTGGGATCTGAACTCAAGTCTTTCTACTTTTGACGCAAAGGCTTTAACCCCTGAGCCATCTCTCCAGACCTCCTTGGTATCTGCAAAGATAGCATTTGAATTCTAATTGGACATCTAGAACTTGAGTTGGACTGGACTCATGGTTTCAATAGGTGGCTCCTTTCCACGGCAAAATGCTTTCCACTCCCCGATAGTAGAAACATTGTCTTCTGCTGGGAGTGGCAGCGCATGTGTGGAATTTCAGTCCTTAGGAGACAGAGCTAGTATTTCCTGGGGCAGCCTGGTCTACACACCAGGTCAGCTAAGTTATACAAAAAAACTCTGTCTTAATAAATCATAATATAAACAAACAAATAAACACTACCTTTAAAAAATTATTTTCTAGCAAGCGAAGTAGAAGAAATACTACCTTTTAAGCATTCATTCCCCAAACCCTATAGCTGTAAAGGGAAGCCAGGAAAAAGCAAGTTTTTTTTGAGTCCACCAATCCCATTCTCACCATGTGTTCATTTTAATTCCTTGTCTTCTAGATTTTGACAATTTAAGATGTATCTTTTTTTTCCTCCCATTTTGCTGTCCTCACTTAGCATAAACATTCTCATTTGCAACATAGAATATAAAATTGTCCTTTCTGGGCTTGTGTAACATTCTATCAAGTTGTTCTATCTTGAGTTACATATCCTTTTGGACATTTGGCCTGTCTCTGATTGTTTACTATGATAAAGCGGCAGTGAATGGTTTTGCAAGCTCAAGAATTTTCACTTCTTAGGGTACACAAGTGAAGACTGCAGGGATTAGAGGGGATTCGCTCTGAATCGTTTTCTATTTTTTTGTTGTTACTGTGTGCGTGGTATGTGGGGTGTGTGTGTGTGTGTGTGTATGTGTGTGTGTATGTGTGTGTATGTGTGTGTGTGTGTGTGTATGTGTGTGTGTATGTGTGTGTGTATGTATGTGTGTGTGTGGTTTGAACATGTGTTGTCGACCACAGGCTCATGTGTTTAAATCCTCAGCTGATGTGAACGGTTGGAAAGACTGTAAAACCTCTAGTGGGTGGAGTCTTGCTGCAGGAAGGAAGCCTGTCAGCAAGGATGGGCCTTGAGGTTTGGTGGCTCATCCCTGCTTCCTCTTACAGTTTTAGCTTTTGCTTTCTCTGCCTCCAGGATGTCTGCAGTGACCCGAACTGACCTTCTCCAGATTCCGTTGTCCTCCATGCCTTTTTCCTCTAGAGTGGACTCTATTCCCTCTGGAACTGTAAGCCAAGCAAATCTTCCTTTCTCTTCTCACTTGCTAGAGTCTGAGTGTCATCTCACAGCAGAAAAAAGGAAGATAACTCTAACATATGTGTATGTCACATTCCTGTAAGAGTGTGTGTGTGTGTGTGTGTGTGTGTGTGTGTGTGTGTGTGTGTGTACTTGCCTATGAATGCTCATGTGAAGACCAGAACAAGAGGTGGGGTTCTTGTGTTACCTTGCACCCTCTTGTCTCCTGACAGGGTCTCTCACCAAACTGAAAGCTGCCTGGTGAGCATTCAGGATCTGCCTGTCTCCACCCTCTAAAGTTAGGGTTACAGGAACTCCAGCTGTGTTTTTTATGTGGATGCTGGACATTCAAATTGAGGTTCTCATGCTTGCAGAGAAAACTCACTTAATTCTGGCATGCTTTCTCTCAAAGATTTCCATCAGCATGCGTTGCAAGTTACGATAGAGCAATGTGTCTTGCTCCAACTGATTCATGGTGAGACTCATCCTTATTTTTGGCTGGCTCAAGGGACTCTTGAGCTTTAAGATTTGCATTGCTTTGATCTCTCCCCAGGTAGAACATGTATGCTACTGTTTACTAACTGCGCTTGTCACAATTAGCAAACAAGAGACTCACGTGTACAAATCTCCACAGAGGAAGTTTGCCTGTGTTCTAGTCATCTGTTTGCAAACTCCTATTTGCTATATCTGTTTCTTTTCTTTCATGATTGCGTATATGGGGTGCATACCTCTGTGTGTGTATTTGCGTGTGTGTGTGTGTGTGTGTGTGTGTGTGTGTGTATGCATATGAGTATGTGCACTTGAGTGCGTGTGCCTGTGGAGGCCCAAGGGTAATGTTAGGAATGATCCTCGATCACTCTTCTACCTTATTTCTGTGAGCCTGGGTCTCTAGTTAAATCCAGAGCACTCCACTGGGACCAGTCTAGTGAGCTAGATTGCTCTGGGGATTCCCAAGTTCTGACTTCTAGAGCTAGAATTACAGGTGGGCCGCCATACTCACCAGACCCTTTTCTGTGGGATTCGGGAATTGAACTCATTCCTTTTGCTTGTGAGGAAAGGCTTTAACTGCTGAACCACACACCATCTCCCCAGTGCATGAGCTATATCTATTTCAGAGACATATGTTCATATGTGTATGGCTGCGTAGAAATATAGGCGTGTTTGCATATAGGTATATACATTCAGCTATAACACTTTCTGTGGCATAAAAGCTTAAACTTTTAAGTAGGATTAGTTTTTCCTTCTGTTTCGATCCTGACCCCACCCGAAAGTGAGAAGGAATGTGAGGGGTGTTTGGATGCTGTGCTAGGCCGCCAACACCCCGGCTCTCTCAAGAGTCATTCTCACTGCTATTTTCTGCTTGCTGTGTCTCTTGGGAGCCATTTCCTATTGAAGGCCTAGTGCCGTGTACTCCCCAGGGCTCCCCCCTTCCTCCTCCTCCCACCTGCTCTTTGCTGTTGCCTCTTACTCACCCCGGGTCTGTGTCTTGGCGGTCACGTCTCCTCGGCCCAGCCCTGGGTCTTTCTGCTCTCCAGAGCTGGCCTGTGTGTTCAGGCCTGGGACCGTGGGTGGAAGCATGTCCGGCCACCTCCCTGGCTTGGGCCTCAAAGAATCAGGCAGGAATTTCAGAGTCCTTAGTCTAATGGCTGTCAAAGGTTGCTGGTGGGTCGTCATTTCCCTCCCATAGTCTACGCTGGCTCCCCACCAGGCTGCATTGCTAAGGGCCAGACAGTTTGGCCCTGACCTTCATCAACAAGGATCATCCATGTTGGAGCGTAGCTCTTCCTCGACAAAGACTGGGGGCGGTTCCCCAGGTATCAAGGTTAGGGGGAAGCCTAGAATTTCAAGGTGCAAACTTGGACTCACCAGTTCAGTTGGGTTGGGGTGCTTGTAACATGTAACATAGCTACTACATGGCCTCTCCTCACAGGGATCTTTGTTTGGTTTTGCTGTACAGCCCAGCATGACTCAATGCACAATCCACAGATGTGAAGGACTAACTTTATCAAGGCAAAATGTGTATGCCACAATTTATGCTTTTTCCTTTTTTCTTTCCTTCTCTCTCTCTCTCTCTAGCTCTTTCTCTTCCTTTCCTCCCTCCCTCCCTTCTTCCCTTTCTCCTTCCCTCCCTCCCTTTTTCGTTCCTTCCTTCCTCTTTCTGTTCTTGCTCACACCTCTCCTGGTTTTGCAATGCCCTCAGGATGAAGTTCTGGCTGCTGACTTGGCTCCCGTGCGCGTTGGGATGAATCCCTTCTGGCCTCAGCTCTGTCATCCATGAAGCCCTCGAGTGTTTCCTCCATGCATCCTCTCCTGTGTTCCACCGTTTACACAAGCTCTTCCTGCTTCTTTAGAACCCAGTGCCTCCCCCACCTCTGCCTGTCTGACTTGATCTTTATGGCTCCGCTTCCAGTGCTTCCTCCTCCTCCTCCTCCTCCTGCTTCTCCTTCTCCTCCTCTTCTTCTTTTAATGAGAGGTGTTTAACTTTATTTGTTGTGTTGTGGTGTGTGTATGTGTGTGTGTGTGTATCAGAGGGCAGTGTGTGTCCCTATGAGTACCAAGGGTGACTTTGCAAATCATCCTGGATTGCTTTTACCTCTTTTTCCCTTTGCTCTGGGATTTCCCCCCACCAGGGACAGAAGTGCAGGCTTCCACGATTCCACCTGGCATTTTTTACATGGGGCCTAGGACCTGAACTCAGGACCTTCTGCTTGCCAGGCAGAGTCTTAACCCCTGAGCCATCTCTCTAACCCTCCAGTGCCTTCCTGAGGGAGCTCTTGGGCTGGGCTAGGTGAAGACTGGACTCCAATGACCCCTTCTTATTTCTCTTCTGTAACACTTTTTTTTAAAATTGAACTGTGTACTTCTGGCTGACCTTCGACTCACAATGTAACCCAGGGCTAGCTTTGAACTTGTAGCAGTTCTCCTATCTCAGCCTTCTGAGTACTGGATAACTGAGCCATTGCACTCAGCCCTTTTGTAGCATGTGGGTAAACCCTTCCCAGGACACAGTGCTTCCCTGTGACAGGAATTTTCACGTAACAGATTGGATGTGGTCCCTTGCGTTCATGTGTCCCAGGACTGCGTGATGGTAGACGACCCATCCCAGGGGAGAGAAAATGATGGTATCTGAGTGACACGAGGAGTCACTACTACAGTGGGTAGCCAAAGCGCTGCAAGCAGGCTAGAGGGCTGTGCTAACGATCCACGAAGGACAGAGAAAGGTTGAATGTGGGAACTTTCTAGAATGAATGTTCCATGCAATGAAACTCTGAATTTTGGAGTTTGATAGGACTACCCGTTTAACCCCACACGCTGTTATTACTGAAGTTCCATACAAGAGAAAGAGCTTTATTTCTGAATGTCTGAAACCGTCTTTGTGTTCAGAAGAAATTCCTATTGAACTCGCTGAGTGACAGCTCTCGAAGGTGCCGTCGCTATGCATCATGGACGACTGAATCCAAAGCTTGTGATTCTAACGTCAGTCCCCTGACGGCGGCCAGTTTCTCTAAAGTGATCTAGGGGCCCCGCCGGTCAATCTGGGTGAACCTTGGAGGCAATGCTGGCTAGAAGAGAGACGTTTCTGGGGTTCTGAGTCACGTTGCTCAGGTTTGCTGGGAGCACTGCATGAAATGGGACAGGCCGGGACCACCTGCGCAGAACATGGCCCTTCAGGCCTGAGGCTGAGGAACAGGTGGACAATCTTGTCTTGAGACCCTTTGATGTAGGTGGCCTAGCCACTTTGCATATGGGTTTGGAGGTCCTCCATTGAGGGCAGGTGGGCGCCTTTGGCAGGTGAATGGTGTTTGTTTGTAGTGTTTGGAGTGAGGAACCTGTGGGAAACAAGATGTCCCAGAGAACAGGAGACAGACACTGGAACTATAAGCCTTCTTACTTGTTCTGTTCTGGAGGAATTTGGGGCGAAAGACCTCTGGACACATCTTCCCATTCCTCAGGCTTCAGTTCCATTGTGCCCCAGGGGTCTCCCTGATCTTCCCAGTTTAGAATTTGTCTCTTTGGGTAAGACATCATTACACGAGCCCAGGGGAGAGTCCTTCCTTTAGTTGCTGTGTCTTTGGTACGTGACCAGATTCTCTCCAGAAGATAATAGTTTAGCTGGGCGGTGGCTCCCAGCATCCAGCAGGCTGAGGCAGGAGGATTGTCATGAGTTCCAGGCCAGCTGGACTACAGGGTAAGACCCTATCTCAAAAAAGAAGATAGAGAAAGAAAAAGGAGGAAGAGGAGGAAGAGAGGGAGAAGAAGGAGAAGGAAAAGGAGGAGAAGAAGGAGGAAAAGGAGAAAGAGGAGAAGGAGGAGGAGGAAGAAGAAAAGAAGAAGGTGATGAAGGTGAAGGAGGGGGAAGATAAAGAGGAGGAGAAGCAAAGGTATAGAAGGAATAAGACAAGAAGATAGCAGTTTGATACATTGTCTTCCTTAAGTGTTCATAGGCTCCAAAGACCAATCTGTGAGTGTGCTGACAGAAGTTAAAATGGCCAAGGCACTTAAGACTCTCACTGCTCGTTGCTGGGCTTGACATAATCCTCGCCCTGAGTAGGCTGAGATAAGGAGAATCAGGATTTTGAAGTCAGCCTGAGCTACCTAGCAAGACCCTGTCTCAAAAATAAGAACAAAACCTAGAAACTAAAATTCTCCTACCTGAAAAACCTTACTCTCTTCAGTTTGGAAGTATCTGGTGATGTGGCTCTGTTAGCTGGGCTCAAATCCTGCCCTTTGATTTTGGCTTCTTGCTCTGCTTTAGCCTCTGTAGCCCTTGTCCCTTTCTCTGCCCTTCCAAAGGGGTGGGCTTTGTTCTGTTTCTGTCCTGGAATCACCCCGATGAGCTGCAATAGTCTAATAGCTTGCATGAACAGATATGAAGGGGGGAGACCTCTTCTCCCGCCCCCTGTCCCGGGGATGCTCTCCATCTATGTCAAGCATCCTGTCGGTGAGTCTAGGCTAATGTGAGCAATACACAATGACCATCAAGGGAAGCGAACACGTGAACAGGGCCTGAAGTGTGGCTCTCTTCAGCAGGCGAGGGGCCTGGAGAGATGGGCCAGCCCTTTGGAAAGGCGTTCTCCCTCCCATCACACTGTTGCTGAGCACTGGACGTTCAGTGACCTGACCAGTCTCTCTCAAACTTTTGTTCTCTAAGTGTTCGCTTTATCTGAACCCTCTGCCTTAAATTCTCAGGAAACGACTTCCTTATTTATATATAGTCTTTAAAACGTTCCCATTTTAAATGGCTGGAGGTCTTTCAAAGACAAAAGTCCCGTGTTCTTGTTTCTCATGTAGGATTCATCAAAACTATGCTTGTCTTTTGGTGGCGTTTTGGTTGAAGCCTCTGACAGAAACCCCAGCCTTCCAAGCCACAGTCATGCAGACTGTGCAATGGCTGCTTGTCGTGGGTCCGTCTTTGCTGAGGACAGAATGTCATGTGGTGGAGCCGAGCGCCTTGGATAACTTCCCCCAGTGGACAAGCGGGGTGACTCCTTGCGTAGAGACTAATTCTTGGAGAGGAAAAAAAAAAAAAACCCCAGAAGAATCAAACCAAACAAATCTCCAAACACAACTTCAGAGTCTGAGACTCATGCACAGTTTTTCGGAGTTGGTTCCCTCCTTCCACCTTGCAGACTCTGGGAGACTGAAGAACTCAGATCACCAGATTTGCCTGCAGGCGCCTTTACCCTGCGGAGCCATCTCTCCGGCCCCCAGAGGGTCTCCTTTTACAGCTACTTCACCTTTCTGTCCGAGCTCCTTGGCGCTGTCTCTCCTTTAATGGGCCTCTGTCAGCAAGCCTGGAATAGCAGGAAATCAAATCGATCTTGCTTCTAGATCCTTGAAGCTGGAGAAAAGCCCCTTCCCAGGTGGGTGGGAAGATATGGATCAGGTCATTTTCCTGTTTGTGGACCCTCACTGGTTGTCTCCTGGAAGATACCAAATTGGTTAGCTGATGCTTATCCCCCTAGTGCGAATGCACCCTGAGCAAGTTGGGCAGGAGAGACCCCCCCCCACACCCTACCTGTGATTACTACCCTTAATATCCAGGGGTTTCCTTGCTTACTAAAGATCTCTAATCCCAGAGCCTTGTTTAATACACGGGGCATCTTCTGCCCATCACACTGTTAGTTGATTCCCTTTTAGACTTGACAGAAGTCAAGTTTGTACGTGGAAGGTTTACTGGGAGTACTACAAAAGAGACAGACCATATCTGTCCAGCCTGTTTTCCAATTGGAGTCCAAGAGGTTCACCCAGCAGGAAAGTTTTACTTGGGTATGAGGTGGCTAAAGATGTCTCTCTCTCTGACAGATCCCAAAACAGCAAATGTTGACGGGCATTGATTCTTCCTTGGTAGTCCTCAGAATTTTGTGTCTTTGATGAGCTCATCAGGAGACATAATGGATAGCCGTTTTATTCAGGGCCACCCAAGATGGATGTTTAGGATGCCTCCTATTGGACCTCACCCATGTCTGTCAACTGTTTTGTTGCCTGGAGTGGTTTTCTCACCCCCACCCACTTGGGTTAGTTGTTGATGGTCAGAACACTGTGAAGTGTTGCTTTTGATAGCTGTTTACCTTCTTCGAGTCCTTGGGTGTCTTTGGATCCACTTTGGTAGAATAAGGTTTGTTAGGATAAGGTTTGCAAGGATAAGATACCCATCCATTCTTTCTGCATAGGCCTTTGTCCATGAGCATTTCCCAGAGCAATCTAGAGTCCAGGCAGGCAAGCATAAATTCATCTTGTACAGACTTGTTCTTGCTAGTTCTAGCCTGTCTGTCATCACGGATTGAACTTTTAAATTGGTGTGTATGTGTGTGTGTGTGTGTGTGTGTGTAGAAATGTATAGACCTTTAGAAGAATTCTCTCTCTGGATTTCTAGTGTTTACATAAGCATATATTTTAAAAATGTCCTGTCACTGAATTAAATAGCATGGACTTTTTTTTAAGTTATGGATGCTAAAAGGTGGCACGGCATGAAGATGCTTAAGTTTGGTCTCTCTTCATGATAGCTTGTCACACAGCCAATAGGTATCTATTCCCGTCTTGGCAGGGTAGGGTCAAAACAGAACATTTACAACAGAGATGAGCCAGAATAGAACAAATGCAAACAGAAGCTGGCAAATCTATGCCCCTTGTTGGGAGTTCAGCCCGTGGAATGTTATGTAGGACAAAAGGAATGGAAGAGATATTTCAGTAACATTTTGTTCTCTGTCAAAAAACCTTCTGAAATATAAATCTGCTGCGTATTGGAGAATGGAGACAGCAATTGATTCAACTTGAATGGCTTTCATTTAGCTTGAGTAGCCCACAGAAAGCCGCCCTTGTTCCGACAGCCGTATATATTCTGCTTCCTTTGACTTAAAGAAAATTGAATTCCTGTTTACATATCCTACAGGATTGTTTTATGGACAAAGACGCAGGTCAAATCCTATTATACTGGCCAGTGTTCCAGCAAATAGAAACATTTCTAAGCGGAATACAAGCATTTCTAAGCCTTAGCCAGAGGCCGCAGTAATAATACCAGGTTAGCAATATGGGGCCATTTGCAAGTAGAAATAATTCAGTTGTAGATGTGCTTTCTTAAAAAAGTCTTTATAAAACAAAATTCTAGCCTCCTGCCAACAAATACACCCATAAGCACACTTCACCTACTTTGCATAAGAGTCAAGGAATATGAATATGTGGATATATATATATATATGTATATGTATGTGTGTGTGTGTGTGTGTGTGTGTGTGTGTGTGTAAATCAACTTTATTTTGGTCTCTCTGGACCAGATTACCTTTTTTCTTTTTTTAAATTCTCATGATGGTAACTAGAATTGCTTCCAATTGTTGAAATTTCTGAAGTACCCACTGTAGTAGTTAGATAGAGGTATCAACTTGTCAATTGGAAATCTTGAGCTCTGGGCACAGTTGTGAAGAATTAGTAGTTAATTCCTGAACAAGCCTGCAAGAGATTGTCTGATTGATGGGGAAGGAACAGTCCATGTGAGTGTGGCTATTCCCTGGGCAGGTTGATAGATGCAGAAAGGTGATTCCGAGAGAGTTGGCATCTCTATGTATAATTGGCCAGATATGCTGGATTGGCGAGTGAGGATTGTCCCTCTCTCAGGAGTCTTGTGGCTATGATGTGACCAGTTCTCTCGGTACCTGATATTGGCTTGAGCTCTTCTGCCAAGCTGGACCGAGAGATGTGGCCGGACAATCAGTAAGAAAGAATAAAACTCCTTGTTCCCATAAACCTTTGGTCACGAATTTATGAGCAACCATGTAGGCTGACTGCAATATCCACAAATATGAATATGTTCTTCTAAGGGTCTTTTCATGTCAACCAGCACTGCAGAGGTCTAGTAGCCAATGTTTGTGGTAGCAGGAACTGAACTTCAGGATGAAAAACCCCCTGCATGGCTGGGCAAGATGGTTCGCTGAATAAGGTACTTGCTCCTCAAGTATGAAGACCTGAGTTCGGATCGTCAGAATTGACGTATAAAAGCCAGGCCGACTTGCCAGGTGCTGTCATCACAGCACTTGGGGAGGAAGAGACAGGGGAACTGTTACCAGCTGACTGGTGAGCTCTGGGTTCAATTGAGAGATCCGGCCTTAGTAATGAAAGGAGAGAACGTTCTAAACACCTGCCATCCGTTGGTCTTTTTACATGCATTGTGCACCCACACAACTCACACACACAAAGACAAGCTTCCCCTGACACAAAGGAGTTCCCTCTGAAGGGGAAACTTGGGGTGGTCTCCGTTTAACGCTCCTGAAGTAGGTAGCATATTGTTTCGTGCTGGGTTTTAACCTCAGGTCAACCTGACATTGAGCCTGGACCAACACAGGTGGAATTGTATTAACTATCTCTCCTAAAAGACTCGGGCTCTCTGTGGCCCACAGTTCCTGAGAGGCTTGGGTTTCTTAGCTAGAGTGAGGACCCAGTTACAGACTGGCTTAAAAATTCAGGGGTGTTCCTCAAGAGCAAGCTGCCCTAGAAATTAAGGCTCAACCTGGTTCTGCTGAGGGACCTTCATTTCATTTCCTGCCTTTTCTATGTTTATGCAAATTGGTACTTGGGTTGGTTGTTTTCTTACTTGGAAAATACTTTATTATTATGCTGCTGCTGTTGTTTTGAGAGTGGTTCCTGAGTAGGCCAGGCTGACTTTGAATTCCTGATCCTTTTTGCAATCCTGGGAATACAGGCCTGAGCCACCATGCCCAGTAGAAATTAATTTTTTGAAAACCACCACCTCTCCAGGGGTGGTGGCTTCACGTCTGCGACCCTAGATTGTGGAAAGTTGATGCAAGAAGCAAGATGGATTCCATGGTGAATTCCAGGGCAGCCAAAATTCCCATCCCTTCAACGATGGACCGTTCCAAAGCATCTGCCTTTGGTCCCTGCTCAGCGTTGCCACCTTTCCAGAGGTGGACGTTTCCCTTATCTGCTCAGCCACACAGTGTGTGATTCTGAGTTCGCACAAGGGTTTGATTTTCCTGACCACCTTCGCTTCGTCTCCCAGTGACTTCCCTGCGTCTGCAGCTGTCGCCTTCACATGCACCCATCTCTCTGCTCCTGGTTTACACTAGAGCTGCCTGTCGTAATCAGTCCATGCGACACCATTTATTTCTCCCTTTCCATTTTTGCTTCCCTCACTACTTTCCCAGGATGAAAAGCTACCTGCCACCAAGAACTTCATTTTGGTGTCATTTTCCCGCCCCACCCCCCAAGATCTCTTGGACATTTTTTTCTTCCCATGACACACTTCACAGCCTCTAACTTCCATAGCCACGGACAGGTCGTTGTCCCTACATGTGGTTTACAACATGACACTCGCTGTTTAAAAAAATAATTAAGCTTCTGTCTGTGTTCTTCGCTGTGGGTCAGGAACTTGACTTGCTCCACCGCCCAACACAGAAGTTAATCACAAACGGGCCCTCCGAACCAAGTCATTAAAAATAGAACAAAGTTTCTGAACTCGGCAGTTGGCAGGCAAGTGGTGCCTCATGGTAGGGAAACATTCCGTGATATTTAAATATCACTGACCTGACTCTCGTGTGCCAGAGAGCATCTGTGTGTAATTCATTGCTTTGAGGACGTCTTTGGCTGTCAGCTAATCATATCCATAATACACATGCGCATATGTGCATGTGTAAGCATAGATATGACAGAATGTGACATAGGAAAGCAAACCCAAGTGTTTTAAAACAGGGTCTCACTGTGTAGTCCAGCCTGACCTCATATTTGTGGCAATCCTCCAGCCTCAGATTCTTGAATGCGGGAATTATAGGCATGAGCTACTACTGACAACTTTTCCTCTCGTTTTCTCTCTTTCTGTCTCTTTCTATCTCTTTCTATCTCTCTTTCTTTCTTTCTTTCTTTCTTTCTTTCTTTCTTTCTTTCTTTCTTTCTTTCTTTCTTTCTTTCTCTTTCTTTCTTTCTCTTCTTTCTTTCTTCTTTCTTTCTTTCTTTCTTTCCTTTCTTTCCTTCCTCCCTCTCTCCCTCCCTCTTTCTTCCTCCCTCCCTCTCCCTTCCTCCCTCCTTCACCTCCCTCTCCCTTTCCTTCCTTCCTTCCTTCCTTCCTTCCTTCCTTCCTTCCTTCCTTCCTTCCTTCCTTCCTTCCTTCCTTCCTTCCTTCCTTCCGTCTCTCCTTCCATCTCTCCTTCGTCTCTCACTGTCGTGGAACTTGACAAGCAGACCAGACTGACCATGACTAAGCTCAGGAGTTCGCCTGACTGTGCTGTCTTCCTTCTAGTTGTAAGTGCATAAGTACAAGACACCATGCTTTTTCCCTGCTGTTGCTGTTTTACCTACCCAGTCATCTCCATAGCCTGGCTTTACTTTATATATATAAATATGTCCCTTTGCAGGAAGGAGCCATGTCTGACCTGCTTTTCTAACTGAAAGCTTTCCTCAGGATTGTGTCTGCATCGGAGAATGAAAGCACATATGCTTTGACTTTGAAATCTCTGCCTTTTGATTTTCCACTTACAAGTCACCTTTGCTAATGGCTTTCAGGAGGTGCTCAGATCAACATGAAATACGAAGGGATTATTTCAATTTGGGGTGTACTAGATTAGGGGTTTCTGTTGTCTGGAAAGGAGATTTATGCCCACAAGACTTCAAAACACTTTGTGGTCTAAGTACAGACATGAGAGTGTCAGACTGAAGAACTTTCTTTAGTCCTTATCAGTAGTTAGTAGCTCATAAAACACAAGCGAAGCGGGCTAGTTCTTAGCTGTTACATTACTTTAAAATACATGTTTGCTTCCAAGTTTCAAATGGCTATATGATGCTCATATTGTTTCCTTCTGGAATTTTTTGTGGTAGTGATTACAGTGTGTCCCTTGGACAACTTTTTATTTTAAGGTAGATTTCTTAGCCATCTCTTCAGCCTTTATCATTTTGTTTGTTTGCTTGGTGGTACTGGGAACTGCGCTCAGGGTCTTGTGCTGGCTAAACAAGCAGTCTACCCCTGACCTCAAGGTTAGGGATTCTTAAAAGAAAAAAGTCTCATTTTTATTCCTCTTGGTTTGAAAGATATAGAGATTTCTCCATTATCATATATTTTGAGGTGAAGAGGCAAAGAGCTACGAATTGAACTTGCTTATAGTAGTAATTAAAATTAAGGGGGAGGAAAATATTGAGGAACATCATTATTGGCAGAGCAGGTAATTCTTGAATTCAACTCTCCATATTAGTTCAATTATTTATCTGGTTTTTCATTCATGAAATTTAAAAATCATAAAATTTAAAATATAAGCATCTTTTTCTCCAACAAATCTTTTTCTCCAACTTCGTTGGAGAAACATCCAAATCCATTGCTTTGAGGACGTCTTTGGCTGTCAGCTAATCATATCCATAAAACACATTGTGTGTGTGTGTGTGTGTGCGCATGTGCACGTGTAAGCATAGATATTACAGAATGTGACATGGGAAAGCAAACCCAAGTGTTTTAAAACAGGGTCTCTTTTGCTGTTTGTTAAGTCTGCTGTGTGCTGTGGGTGGCTTATGGCTTCAAGCAAATTAACCTTTGGCTTCTTTTTTCCGTATTACTTAAGCGACAACTTTTAACAAGGGATAAGTGGAGTTTCCTAATTATTATTCTTTGTCATTATGTTCGATTAGAATTTAATGCATTTTCTAAACTCTGAATAGACATAAAAAGAAATGGCTTTTCGTTTTGTTTGTTTAGGAGATAAGGGCTGGCTATCTTCACATGCCTATTAGTTCTTCTGCCCCAACCTCCCATGTTGTCGGGATTACAAGCATGTGCCCCTATGTCTGCATTAGTAAGTATCTGTACATTTTAAATCAGGCTCGTATCATGTCCCAAGACTGTGTTCTGTAAGACTGCTAATGTCATCAATGTGAATGAGCTCCCTCCCCCCAATAAAACTCTTGGGTTCTTTTTTCTTTCTCCCTTGTGTCATGGAACCGTTCAATTGTTTTCTTCCATTCATACAGGCATCTGCTAATCCTCTAGAGGTGGACACGCAGAAGCTCCCTTGAAAAAGCAGAGCTCCATCGTTGATTTTTCTCCTCACAGCATCATTAATAAATATCGACTTGCCATAGCTGTGATTGAAAACTTGGCACAGCAGGACCCAAGAGCTAGCCTGCTCTTTCTGTGACAGTGACCCCTGGCCCAAAGGTCAGGGGCTTTGGGTGTTTTAGTCAGTGTGCTGGTCACTTAATCCTCACAGTACACCTGCAAGCAGTGTCATTATCGAGCCACTTCACAGATAAAGGATTAGTGGTTTGTGTACCCTCACGGATAGGAAGAGGTGGAATGGAGAGGCCACCTCTATCTTAGCCCTTGGGATGAAAACCAGCTACATTGTTTACTTAATGGGTGCTACTACCACACTGGTTCTTACAACATTGTTTCCAATTATTAATACTGAGTATATGTAAAAGGCTGTGCATGAAGTTAATCTAAGTTATTCAATAAGTTTTCCTTTTGACTCTCTGCTCCCCTCCACCCAGAGTTTTAAGTGACTACCAAGCTGATGTTCCCCATGTGGTATTCCCCTATTTTCCAGTCCTCCTTTGGAAGACTTGGAAGGTCTTGGAAGAAATCACTGTAAGGGCTGGGATGAAACTCAGTGGTAGTGTTCCTGCCTAGCGTGCAGGCTTGGATCCCCTGCACTGGAGGTGGGGAGTAACCTCTGTAGGAAAATTGTGGTTGGAAATGTTCTCTATCAATAGTGCTAGATGTCTTTTTCCTTTCAGTTTCCTTCTATCTCCTCCATTTTTGCTGTCTCTGTGAGCCCTCGATCTTTCCTCTCCCCCGCAGGAGGCACAAAGGAGAAAGAACAGAGTGAGACTTGCTTTACAAAGTCAGGAAGCATGTCCCCCCTTGTCATACCCTCGCCCAGAACCCGTTGATGGGTGCTGAGGCTTCTAGGTGAGGCGACAGGGTTTTCGGTCCCACCAAAGGGGTGCATGCTTTTCCAGTGGAGGGGTTGTGTAGCACGCGGACCACTTGAGAGGTGTCATTTAGTCTGTCTGCGCCGCTGACAAGAGCTCTCACAGGCTTGTCAGGTTATGATTCAACAGTGTTAGCTCTGCAGACATGTGGTTTGTAATAGTGTGACTTAAAATAGCGGTGCATTTTTTTTCAAAGCCAACGTGAGGGCACTTCCCAATGCTTTCAGAAAAGAACACATGAAGAAAGCAAAGTCCAGGGTCTTTGGGGGTCATCTCTCAGCAAGGAGCGTGCGCTCGAGTGTATGTGTGTGTGTGTGTGTGTGTGTGTGTGTGTGTGTGTGTGTGTGTGTGTGTGTGTGTTTCCATGTAAACCAAAATGGATTCTGGCCTTGAAGGAAAATGTGTCTGAATAATTCATTCATTTTTTAAAATAATATGCTCTACTTTATATTTTATCTGGGGGGGATGCACACTTACTGAGGTTCATGAATGGAGGTCAGAGGACAACTTCGTGGAAGCTGGGTCTCTCCTTCCATCATTTGGACTCTGGGGAATCTAACTCAGGTCACCAAGCTTGGGTGCGGGATTCTTTTTCCGTGAGTCATCTCACCATCCCCAGAGAGTTTATTTTTAATAAGTCTGTTTTAACTTAGATTTAGAATTTAGATTTAGAATTATGTTGTCCTGATGTTACTCTGATTTCATTATGAAAAAGTATTTAATGAACTTGAAAGGTGAACAAGAGCCATGTCTAATTAAATAGTCAAGTGCTAATGTAGTCTTGTGTATAACTGTATGTGGTGTGGATAAGGCATCTATCTATATACGCACATGGACAAATGTAGTATGTTTGTTAATATTTTTCTGGTGCTGACTGCACCCCCATTTTCAAACATAGATTGTGTCCTCATGGAGCTGCATCTAGGGGCAGGTCTATGAGCCAACTATACGACTTGGAACTTTTTCAGGCTCCGTGGTCACAGTTTTGGCCTGTCACAATGAGTGATATTGTAATGAGATTGCAAGGTGTCTACTCGCTTTGGCATTCTTGCTTAAAAAAAACAATTTCTGTTGAAACAATGTTCCTGTTAAGCTTCAAACAGGAAGAAAAAAAGCCACATATGATACTCTATAGCAGTTTGTCCATTATCTCAAAAACATGCCATAAAAATATGGAAAATAGGAAAGGTTTGGCAGAGGGAGGATGTGAGCTGCTGATTGACAATCTGCGTGCGAGTATTCTGAGTACTGTCCTAAGACAGCCGCCACTGTAGGAACTGGCAACAGCCAAGAAATCCTACAGTTTAATGCTTGAGAGCAAGTAATGGCTTGGGATGGCTGAACTAGCACAGGAAATGTATCGAGTGTTTACTTGACATTTGCTGTATTGAACACTAATACTGAAACAGACTCTTTGACCACAGAGAATGCCAGTGTGGGTGGGGTGGGGGCAGACGGGAGGAGGAGACTGAGTAAAAACAGCCACTAGGATTCGGCAGCGGGGAAATGGCAAATGGAGCTTTTCATGATAAGGAGATGCCAAGGGAATAAGTGGCCATTTGTTTGATCAAGTCGCTTCTGAGTGTGGTAGCAGGGAGCAGAGTGGCACAGCTTCCTAGGCTTAGGATTCCCTGCTCGGGGTTTGGGGGCTCAGGGATTGGGGGCTTGGGGCTTGGGGGCTGTCCTCACTGGGCTGACAGAGCCGGTGGCCCTCTGCCCTGCCAGCTCACGTGTGAAGGTCCTGAAAGTAACAGAAATGATCTCATGTGTGTGTGTGTGTGTGTGTGTGCTTGTGTATGTATGCATGTGTGTGTATGTGTGCTTGTACGTATATGTGCCTATATATGTTCTTCTATGTATGTTTGTGTGCATGTGTGTACATGCATGTGTGTTTATGTGTATGTATATTTGTGTTTGCATGTGTGTATATGTGTGCTTGTATGTATATGTGCCTATGTATGTTCTTATGTGTGTGTTTATGTGTATGTGTGTATGTATGTGAGTTTACGTGTATGTATATGTATGTTTGTATATGTACTGCTTGCTACTTGTTTCATCTGTATGTGTTTATGATGCATGTGTGTATGAGTGTGTATACTTGTGCACATGCATGTATTTGTGTGTGCACGTGTGTGTCTTTGTCTGAAAGTGTGCATATATGTGACAGTTCCTAGTATCTTCTTTTTCCATGCATTTCAGTGTGTGTGACATTATCCCCCCCTCCAAACCCCGCCAAACACCTCATCCTTCTTCCCTGGCTGGTTCACGAGGTCCAGGGTAGTTCAGAGCAACTCTGAAATGCAAAGTTCTTTTTTCCCTCATAAAATGCTTACCCTGCCTTGTGATTTAGTTATGTGTAAATAGGGGGAAAATCGGGTCCAAGTTAGGCTACGGAACCTTCTTGCATTACAGGGTTTTCGAGTTGCGCATACAGCGTGTTTGAGGGCATTTTGAGTGCACATACTAAAAACTAATTGGCACATGTGAGAGGTCCAGGAATGTGATATTATGCAATGTTAATAAATTTTGTTAAAAGCTTCTTAATTCTATCTTGTCAACCCTAGCTGCTTTTAAGAGCCAAGCGATGTTGAAACCCACAAGCAGAACTCAGAAGTTCTCTATGTAGGCTGACCCAGCACCCAAAGCACGTCTTGGAAGGAACGCTGTATTTATGGCGTGTCACTGACTGGAGAGGTGACCTACAGTAAATCACGCTTAACTTGTCTGTGCTTCAGTTAGCTTCGGAAAGATATGTGTGTTTGTGTTTTGCGGATGGGAAGGCGGTGACCGAAGTTCACAGCAAAAGGAGAACTTGGAGGAAATGTTTTTTTAGAAAACAGTTGTGAGCGTGTGTTCGATCCTCATGTGGGGAGAACCCAGAAAAAATTTTGCCACACAAGGACTCAAGGATCCCAAACAGGTGTGTGTGCGAGCATGTCTGTCAGGAGTTTGTAATAATTTACTGTATTTTATAGAATTAAAGCATAAATATTTTACATGTAAGTATTTCTTTGTATAGTTTACTATATACATTTATTGGCTTACCCTTCAGCTCCTGAAAACTGTGTCCATACAGCTTTTTTCTACAAGTGATATTGTGAAGGGATTTCTTACTTGAATTGCAATTAAACAGGAACAAATTCCATTGATTATGCAAAGATGTTTAATTTTATTTTACAAAGAGAATGACAGTTACTCATTCAAAAGGGTTTTTGTTTGGGATCTGTTGCTGCCTCTCAGTTCATTTTTTTTTAAATTTGTTTTCATTCATCTGAGAAGAAAGGAGAGCAAATAAGTAGTCAACATCTATTAAGCACCTACTGTTTACAAAACACATGGCTAAGTCTAAGTCCTGTGTGATTTATGTGCAAAGGGTCTTTGGGCTGGGGAGATGGCTGGGGGGTTAAAGTCTTTGCCTCAAAACCAAAATGACCAGTGACTGGATCCCCTTATCCAAGAGGTAAAATAGCAGGTGGATATGGGGGCGTCTGTAATTCTGACTTTGGTCGGTGGGGCCTGCGAATCCCCAGAGCAATAAGGAAGTAGAGCAATCCAGGAGGATTCCCAAAGTCACCTTTTGGGTGTTCGTAGGCACATACACTGAAGTGGCCTTTTCTACATACAGCCACATGTGATAAAAGGAAAAGGTATGTGTGTGTGTCCTTCCCTAAAGCTCCACAGGAGAGTCCCGATATGGAAGACATTGAAGGTCACCTACTGCCCACATCCTAGTGGGTGATTTTGAGATCTCCATAGACCAGTCGCCGCCTGGGGCTAAACCACATCTCCCCACCAGACACGTTGCATTGTGGGTCTGAAGTTGCAGCGCCCTCCAGCATGAGCGAAGGCTCAGAGCCCCAGATGCTGCGAACTCTCTACTCGCTGGGCTCACCTGTTTCCACTGACCACAGGCCCCGCCAGAAGATTCCCCTTGAAGCTCGAAGGCCGTCTCAAAGTCCATCTTGGGAGAATCAGGGGTGGGAGAAAGAGAAAAGGTCAAGGCAGGGCTACCCATACCAAGCTGTGACCAGTTCCTTTGTGTAAGGGAGGAAGTTTGGAACAGCTGCTCTCAGATGCGAGAGAGACGCTTATCATTCTGCTACGGCCCCATCTCAGCATTTCTCAGAAGTCTGAGTTGTTGGGATTGCTGCGGCTCTTTGAGAGCTTTCCAAGGTGTGCTGCCTCTCATTGGCTTTTGCGGGCAGTCCTGGAAGTGTGACAGAACTTGAGAATCTTTAGTAATTAATAGCCTGCTAAAACAGAAATGTCACTTGTATCCCCAATTAATGTGTACAAGTACTATCTGTCAACTTAAAACAAATATTATTATTGTTGTTGTTGCTGTTGTTTGGAGACAGGGTCTCATGTAGCCCCGGCTGGCCCTGAATTCCCTATCTTGCTAAGGATAACACTGAATTCTTGAGCCTTCTCTTTCTACTTTTAAGAGTGGAGGAGGGGTTACAAACCCTGTGTTTTGGTGTGTGTGTGTGTGTGTGTGTGTGTGTTTCTTGACACAAGGACACACCATGTAGCCCAGGTTGGCCTTGAGTGCCTGACCCTCCTACTTCTGTTTTTTTTTTTTTAATGTGTTGCGATTACAGGTGCATACCTATACACCTGGCTATACTATTAGGAAAGAGTTCTGAGGAGTGAGGACTAAGTTTTCAGAAGAACTAAGCAGCTGGATTGGGGTTGGGGGGAGGGATGGATGCTCCAAAGCTGCTACCCTGTTGGAAGGTTGGGCCTTGTAGTTCTGATCCTGGCTCTATTGTGGCTTCAGTCATTAACATCTGCTCCCTGATGTCAATTCAAGAGTAAGAAAGGTCAACCGTGTAACCACTCAATAAAACAGACTCTAGAAGCCTCCTAAAAAGAGTGTTGGGCACTTCGTCGGTGCTATAACACTTGCTAAAGTTTTCACTGCCATGTTGGCAAGACACCAACCATCAAGATGGTGGTGGTGGCTAGTGGATAAGAAGGAGGCGGGGGAGGGGGCGTAGACACTTGGCAGCACCTTCTTTCTACCACAAGGCGTCAGATTTTGCCTCTGCTGCTTATTTCTGACCCCCCCAGCTTGCCTCACTTTGGTCCCAAAGCCTGACTCTTACCTGTCTGAGTTATACCCCATCATCCCTGTCCAGCACGAATCTCCACTTCTTCAAAACACGTTTCTCCAGCTGCCTCAGCCCAGAGGATCCCCCCCCCCGTCATGGTGTGAAATGTGAGTCACCCCCCACAGGCTCATGTGTTTGACTCTTTAGTTGGAGGGTCATGGAACCTTTAGGAGGTGGAACCTTGTTGGAGGAAGGCAGTCACAGGGGGTGGGCCTTGAGGTTGAGGTTGATTAGCCCCACCCTGTTAGAGTGAGTCTGCTCTTGAGTTTGCAGCAGCTCTTAGCCTCCTTGGTGTCTAGAGCGACCAGTTGCCTCCAGCTTCTGCCTGCCAGCCATGCCTTTCCCGCCATAAAGGACCATATCTCCGCTCTGGAACGACAAGCTGAATAAATCTCCCTTTCTTTCATTAAGTTGCCTGAGTTTTGGTGCTGTCTCACGGCAGCAGAGGAGTAACCTGTACATCTCCTTTCCCTTTTACCTAATTCCAAATGCTCTTCAGCTCATTTCATCTCAGCTGCTTCTCCGTTGCTTCCTCTGGTCACCTGAGTGTCAGACATTGCAGGCAGACTCCTTGGAACTCAGCCACCAGGGTACTGTGCTGAGTGAGCTAGGATGAAGGGAACCAGCAACCTGCCTTGTCTTCAGCCATCTTCTCTCTGAGCTAACCCAGGGTGCAACAGGCATTTAACCCCTTTGAGCTCCAGAGCTTCCCACGCAAATCCAGGGTCTAGACTAAGTGACCTGGCATAGTAGATGGTGGATGACATGTGAATTTAGCGACTTGAGCCTCTTGGCCATATCACTGCCAATAGCAGCTCTGCATGGTGAACGGAGGGAAAAATCTCCACAATGAACTTTTCACTCTCAGAGTGATTTTGACCCTTTCATAGGCTGATTTCTTGTCCCCAGCAATATTTATATTTTCATTTGCCTGAGAAAAAAATAAGTGCTGAATGATTTTACAGATAGCACAGAAGCATAAAAGATATTTGTAAATATGAATGTGGGGGTATGTTTGTGTGGTGCATGTGTATCTATGTATGTGCATGCATACTCATGCAGGTATCTGGATGCACAATGTACCTAGAGTTTACATAGGTGCTGGGGATCTGAACTCAGGTCCTCAGGTCCTCAGGCTTATGCAGCAAGTACTTTACTGGTTGAGTCATCTCTCCATCCCCAGGCTGGGCCCCCCGAAGAACAGATGTGGAGCACACAAAGGGAAATGTGTTTAAAGTACCTAAAAAGTCCCTGAGTGCATTTTATTATGTATTGTAATATAGACACATAAAAGAGTTTTACAATGCCACTTGGTCTTCATTAAGTAATTTAAAGATCACATTGACGTTCTCTATAATTGCTTAAAACTATGGTTCTTCTTAAAACTTTATAATTTGGAGTCACCTTTTTTTATCCACATTAGGCCTGAGCACCATTTACAGCACAGATAGTATTATTATTATTATTATTATCATTGTTATTAATGTCGAAAGCATTGAAATACACAGATGACAATTCGACATCAAATCCCACTTTAAGATCATTTAATGTATTCTTTATTTAATAACTATAGTTGGGCATGTAATTAATTGCTTTTTCCTCACATTGGATAGACATCTTTGAGCAATTACAGAGGGTTTTGAATTTTCTAATTTTAATTTGCTTAATTTTGTGGGGACAGGACAGAGAGGACTGCACTTATTTGTCCCCGTCTTTATGTATCGTCTGACCTTGCAGGGATTACTTCTTAGCCTGAATAATTCTTATCAATAAGTCCCTATATTTTTCATGCTCGTTACTTTCTGAAACAAAAAAGTAGGTTTTATAATATTTGTCATTTTAGTTCACACCAAGAAGAGAGGGTTTAATTATACCCTATGTGGCTTGAACTCAGGAAATCCCACTGAAGTGAGACTGTGTTCACAAATGATTCTGTGTCACACACGATCGGGTTCAAGGGGTCTCAACGATTTGCATTTAAAAGCATCAAGGTAGGGGCTGAAGAGACGGCCCAGCAAGGTGCTGGCTGTGTAAACATGATGAACTGACTCTGGATTCCTAGTACCTTTGTACTATGTGAAGGGCAAGACCCAGGCGTGTAACCCCAGCACTGGGGAGACACAGGTCTCTTGCTAAGACCAGGACCAATCCGGTCTCAAAAAGGGAAGGTGAAAAGTCACTGGGAAAGACCTCTGGCCGCCGCACATGCATGCACACAGACACACACACATGCATTGTATACCCACATGTGATAACTGACATCATCCTCAAAGATGAATTCCCTGAAGTCGCTAGGGGACAGTTCAGTATCAGTGAGCCCAGCTGTGTACTCCGCTAACTTGACTTCACAGGATGTAGCAAGTTCCTTCCTCGGGATTCATCTTTCCCTGGGGATGTACTTTCATGTAACAACCATGAGGAAAACCTATGTGATTGTGGTGGTGTTGGTGGGGTGGGGTGAGGTTTGCAGACAGATACTAACCTTCCTCATTCCTGCTATGTCTATTTGTTGATCTTGTTCTTGGATCTGCGTAGATCTGAAAACATCCTCATTTGTGACTCTTTTCTGTTAAACATGTCTTCCTCCCCTCTTTAAAAACAGTGCAAGAACATGCTAGACTGTAGACGGCCTGTATGGAGACATGTAAAGGGGAGAAGGAGGCAGTAAGTGTTAGCTAAATCCCGCAAACTACAAGGGAGTATTGACTTCAATAACTTGAGAAAGGGAGAGGGAGAAAAAAAGTTAAAAATCTATTCCCAAGGGTATTTCATTCAGGAAGGGGATTTTGCTCTGGGGAGCGGTGAGCAGGGGGATTTATCTGAAAAATTTACCCTGACCCGAGTGAGAGGGTTGTTTCTTAAGTCCTCTATCTCTTTCACAGTGAGTCTCTTCCAGGTTGTGATTGCCTTTATTGCGGAGCTCAACCCCTCTAGATGCGTGATTCCTTAGGGAACAGGCACTCCCTTCTGGAATGTGACTGTGCATTGGTGGAGTCTAAATCCAGCTGATCTAGAAGGCTGGTAAGCAGAATATTCCACTTCGATCCCCAGGAAGACTGTGGAGGAATCCAGGGTCCAACAGAGCCAAGCAAGACAGGCCATTTATTATTTTTTTTACTTTATTTTATTTGTGTGTGTGTGTGTGTGTGTGTGTGTGTGTGTGTGTGTGTTGTGTGAGAGAGAGAGAGAGAGAGAGAGAGAGAGAGAGAGAGAGAGAGAGAGAGAGAGAGAGAAAGAGAGAGAGAGAGAGATGGCACTGTGTGTCCCTGTGGAAGACCAATGATGACTTTGAGAATTATCCTGGATTACTTCTATCTCCTTTTTGCTTCCCTCTAGGATTTATTTCCCAGGCTGCGTCCACCAGGGCCAGAAGTGCAGGTCGCCACTGGTTCTGCCTTGCATTTTTATGTAGGACCTGGGATTTTGAACTCAGGACCTTCTGCTTTGTGAGTCAGAGTCTTAACCCCTGAGCCATCTCTCCAGCCCAAGATAGGCTATTTAAAGCCTTTGGGGAGGAATCCTCACGTCTTTAAAAGTCCATCGTTATTTTTAATCATCTGACCCTCCAGTCCTCAAACAGGCCATAATTTAGGTGACAGAGCTGAGGTTAAAATAAAGTAGAGTGGTTCTTTGGGAAACTTCTATGAATCTGGCCTTTTCTATTTCCTGTCTTTCCTCTGTGTGTGTGTGTGTGTGTGTGTGTGTGTGTGTGTGTGTGTGTGTGACTCAGAGGGCACTGTATATGTCTGTGGAGGCCTAAGGGTGACTTTGGAAATCATCCTGGATTGCTCTACCTCCTTTTTTGGCTTTGCTTTGGGTTTTCCTAGGCTCCACCTTCCAGGGCTGAAAGTACAGTCTGTCGCCATTTCTGGCCAGCGTTTTTAGGTGGGAGTGGGGAAGCAAACTCAGGTCCTTCTGCTTGCGAGGAAGAGGCTTAACCCCTGGGACATCTCTCCAGTCCCAATTTTTTCTGTCTTTCCCTGGTAACTCTGGAGAGCCCTAATGCCAGGCCTCAGTGGGTCCCCACTGCCCTGTGACCAGTGCTTGGCTGATCCCTACAGTTTGTGGTCAACCAGTTGACCGGGCTGCCAACGTGATCTGACCTGTTGTCCTGTTGAATCCCTATGTCAGAGCAAGTTGGGGGTACCCAGTTCCCATGTCTCTTTGTCCATCTATCATGGGGTTGCTTGCTGTCGGTGTGTATTTCATCTCTTCAGGCTAGAGTTGATGCAAGATTGCTGTCTGGAAATCTATACCCTCTTCTGATACATTCTTGAAAGAAAACTTCCAGTTAGAGAAGCTGAAAGATCTTGGGCCTCAAAATGTCTGTGAATCAACCAGATAATCAGGGATCTTGGGGATGATAGATAGCTCAGTCAGTAAAGTGCTTGCCATGAAAAAGCATGAAGACCCAAGTTCGATCCCCCCAAGTCCGTGTAAAAAAATTAAGCTGCGTATGTGCCTGGAATCCCAGCACTGAGAATGAGGAGACAGTTGGACCCCTGGGCTTGCTAGCCAGATAGCTTAGGGATATCAGCAAGCGCCAGGTATTATGAGAGACCCTGCCTAAAAAATAAGTAAATAAGTAAATAAATAAGTAAGTAAGTAAATCAATAAATAAGACAGATGGAGAGTGATGCACCTTGTACACACACACACAGTCACCTAGCAAACTCTCTCAGATTTCATGAATTTTCTCTCTCTGGAGGCCTAGTCATCTTTCTCCTCCTCTTTTCAGCCTCTCCTGCAGCGTGTCCATATTTAGACAAACTGTGGTCTTGTTGCCTTTAAGACAACAGAGTTCTTCCCTCACCTGCCAGGAGAGAGAGAGAGAGAGAGAGAGAGAGAGAGAGAGAGAGAGAGAGAGAGAGAGAGAGCTGTTAGTCAGAGTGAGACAGAGGCTTAACGCTGTGAACAGGAGGGAAATCTTTGGAACGTGAAGTCATCACACTTGAGGTTTCTTTGAACTTTTCTTCCGAGTCTCTTTCATGATTCGTACTAGAATCAACACGCTTGGCTTTTATGCTGGGAAACAGCAGAGGGGAAAAAATGGACACAGATTTGAATTTGTGGGAAGCTTTCAGAATGGAGAAAATGTTACACTGTTTAGTGAAATATGAGGCTTCTTGGGCAACAACTAGGAAAAAGGACTAGAGCAAATAAATGAGAAAATGTTACAAAACGAAGGTACAAATAGCTTCTCTGTCCACCTCCTCTCTCTCCTCTCCTCTCCCCCCCCTCTCTCTCTCTCTTTCTCCTTAATGGTTTTTGAGTTCAGGAATTTTGAAAAGTCAGATTCTTTGTAATTCAAATTTCCTTCTAAGCAAGGAAGTACACTATGTTATTAATTTTAAAAATATATATACTTAGAAGTTAAAATTGTGTAATTATCTTAATGCTCTAGAGAGGTTCTTTTGTGACTAAACATTGGAACTCACACTGTTGAATGCAGGGAATTTGTCCAGAAAAGCTTAAGGAAATGTAGCCTACGCAGGGCCATTTGCTAGGCTTATAAATAAAAGGGCTTTAGCTAAAGGGGTGATAAATAACACAGTGTTATTTTATCTATGAAAGATTGCATTCGAATTTTGCCTCCTCGTGCTCTTGTGAGGATTAAGTTATAACTGCACGTCGTTTCTGGTAGCTGATCTGTGCCATGAAGCTGTATGCAAGCCGACTATAGAGTGTGGAACTCATTTCAGTGATATGCAGAATGTTATTTAAATGTAGATAACAGCAGTCATTTTTTAATAAAGCGTCAATGTTCCCAGAGATAGAGTGAGCACTTGAGACCCTAAAGTAGGGATGACGGAGGTTGTAGTGCAGTCTGTCACTCCCTCTGTGCAGCAAGGCCTCGCCCACCGAGAAAGGCAGCTTGTAAGAGCCTGACTGGCTTAGTGTTGCTAGTTGAAATAAGTTGGGAGTCACGGTAATGGCTTTTAAGTCCTAGTAGAATTCCTCTGTATTTCTAAGAAGTCTTCATAAATGTTTATAGAAACATACCCTGAAGCATTTCAAGTATCACATACCAACAGTAAAGGCAGATTTATGTGTGGTCACAGGCAGAGTTGTTAGGTAAAAATGTATTGTACCATGGGGGAGGGGGAGCAAAATTCATATTTAGATCATGCTGTGTGTGTGTGTGTGTGTGTGTGTGTGTGTGTGTGTGTGTGTGTGTGTGTGTTTAACCACTTGGCCATCACAGATCCTTTAGACCAGTGGAAAGTTGTCATTCTAACTTCATGCATGTCCACAGTAAGGAAAGCCACTATGTTTTTTAACAACATGCTAGGTACATCGACAGGCTAAGAATTCTAAGCAATGTAAATATCATGTTTTGTGATAGGAGACACAAAGTGTGTGGGGAAATTAATAGTGAATCAGATCAACTGCTATTGTGACTTCAAGATGTTATGATTTAAAGTGTTTTCCTTGAATGCATTTACAGCTTGGAGGTTTTCATTACTTAGCATGTGTAAAAATAAAACAAAACAAAAACACAAAATAAAAGCAGAGAGACCTTCTAACTCATATTAGACTATTATCAGTAACCCCTTTCATTCATTTAAGCATTTTTTGTAACTTCACAATGCTATGCATACAAATGCATTTTGAATGCTAAACAGGAAATTTTAGTAAAACTGAAGTTCAACATTTCATTTCCCCTTCCTTCCTTCCTTCCTTCCTTCCTTCCTTCCTTCCTTCCTTCCTTCCTTCCTTCCTTCCTTCCTTCCTTCCTTCCTTTCTCCTTGTCTTTCCCTTCCTTCCTTTCCTTCCCTCCCTCCCTGCAAGGTGTTCTGCAGCTGGTCTTGAACTTGCTCTGTAGCTGGGAATGGCTTTGACTTCACCGTCCCGCTTCAATCTCTCAAGTGCTGGGATTACAAACATACGCTACCACGTCCGAGTCCTATAAAATATCCTGAACTTTGGGCTATTTCCCAGCTCTGGGAAGCCTCAGCCGATAGAGCCGTCCGATGTTGTGGATTCCCAACCACCTGCTGCTGCCTTAGCTTGGGGGAGGGAGAAATGCACCAGTGAGCTTGGCGTCTTGTCTCCCTGACCTGTCTCCTCACTGTGCTGCACAGAGGGGTGAACAAGGACTCGGTAGCTGACCCACGCCTCAGGGCGTAGCTGGCTGGGAGAAGGGGTATGCACAGAGCTCTGCAAGGTCCTGTCATTGGCTGCTCTGCATCTCTCACGGCTGTAGTTTTGAGTTTATGTCAGGATGTGCCCGGCCCGGCCTTGACCTCCTGACCCTGTCTCTGCTTCAGGAGTGCTGGGATGTGCTAATTAGATATGCAGGTGTCAACTTGGCAATTGCAGGCTGAGCTCGGACTACATCCGTGAAGAATTAGTAGTGAACGGAAGCCCCCAGGGGAGCCTGATGGAGCATATCTAATCCATGAGGGAAGCCCCAGCCCGGTGGGTGGGGCCATTGCCTGGGCTGGTGGATAAGATGGGCGGAGCTAGCTCAGGACTTTGGCAGACTTTTTCAGACTGCTGTGTGGCAAGTGAGGTTTGTCTTTCTCAGCAATTCCTTTATATGTCTGTGTACACACACCTAAACATACATACATACTATCACATACACCTGTACACATACATGCACATAAAAGCACACAGACAGAAACATGTATATACTATTACATATGCATACATAGGCACGCATGTACATATACACATATGTATAAGCACACATAGAAGCACACTATAAACACATACATATACACAGACATAATCACATACATACATAATCACATGCACATGCATGTATACACATGACTCACACATATACACACAGACACACATACAGAAACATAGACACATACACACGCAAACACACACGTACATATACACACTCACAGACAGACATCCATACCCTGAAAAATAAACCATCTTTGTATATGTCAAAATAATAAAAAAGGTATGTCTGGAGCCCCATTATCCACATCTCAGGGTGATCAGCTGCTGCAGCCTCTGGGGTGGTAGCTCCTGGTTCTCATGGGCATGAGTAATGGCTTTGCATCACCCACAAGGACAGTGTGTTCCCGCGGCCTGAAGACTAGCAGCTATCTTGAGAGACTCGTGCCCCGCTTCGCATATGTATTATGCGCATCAGGTTGGTTTAGAAATAAGAAGGTGGTGGTCCTCCGAGGGTGTCTGCTTCCCATGCATCTGTAGGGAGCTGGCTAGCTTGCAAAATGAGCTGGAGACGGGTCTCCCCGAGGTTCCAGCCATGCTGCTGTGTGATTCAGCTAGGTGTGCGTCTCCCGACCCATCTGCGCACAGACATACAGCAAGTCTGGTCATTCCTTTCTTCGGGAGTAGGGCAACTACTTACCTTAGGTCCTGTGAGTGTTGATACAGGATATGTTCCTGGCTTTCGTGTGCTTTGCCTCCACATGAATGATAAAGGTAGGGAAAAAAGCCACATTTTGATCAACTGAGTTTTGATAGAAGAGAGTTAAGGGAAATAGTTAACCTCACACGTTATCCAAAATATAATATGGCACCTGACATGCAAAGAGAGAAAGCATGAGCATACACTTCTTAGGGTTTTCATAATTTAGTGGAAGGATAGGAAAATCATTTACCCATTCGGACACAACCAGATATCTCCTCAGGTCTAGTCAATACCAGACACAGCTCTGTGCATGAGTTTATAGCCGGGAACAAGGCTGGCTAAGTTCTTGCCCCCAGGGAGTGTACCTTCTCCCAGGGGGAGACAGACCACAAGTAAATGAGTAAGTGTACCCTTTAGCTCCCCAAGAAAACAGAACAGCCTGTGTTAGGGGAGGGAGGCAGGCAAGCAGGGGGGAGGTGAGTTTATTTGTTTGGTAGAGTCAGCAAAGCTCCTTATTGGATGAACTTCTGTGAGGAAGCCAGTAAACAACTCCGGGGGAATATTGGAGAGAGAGAGAGAGAGAGAGAGAGAGAGAGAGAGAGAGAGAGAGAGAGAGAGAGACAGGGGGGAGAGACAGAGAAAGAAATTGGGAGATGCCTAGATGCCAAAAAGAGCCTCCGGGTCAACCTAGAGTCTGGAGGATCATGGGTGTTATTTAAGAGGGAATGGAGAGAATATATGTTTCTAGGGGATTCCTTAACAAGTGAGTACACATTTGATGGCTGTTTCTAGGGCTCCTTAGACAAGCAAATACATGGTAGATGGTTGTTTCCAAGGGTCCCTAAGCAAGTGATACATGGTAGACGACTATTTCTAGGGGTCCCTAAACCAACGAGTACTCACTTTTGCTTTCTCTCACGTTCCGGAGGGTAGAAATGGGAGGCAGCTGCCACGCTCCTAGAAGCTCTAACGGGGAAGTGTTCCCTGTCCCTTCCTGCTTCTCTCAGTTTATGGAGGAGGGACGCTGTGACTTCAGCTCTGCCTCTGTCTGGGTGGTTCTTGTGAACTGCCCTCGTCTGTCTGTCTGTGGATAATTACGGACACCGGTCATCGCGTTCAGGCCTGTGATGGTTCATCCTCACCGTCTGCTTGACCAGATTTGGAGTCACCTGGCATGTCTGGGGTGTTTGCAGAAGAGATGGATAGAGAAGGGAAGACTTGCCTTGAGTTTACACAGCACGAGTCGAGGTTCTGGACTGAAGAGAAAGAAGAGAGAAAGTAAATGACAACATCTTTCTCTCTGCTTCCTGACTGAAGGACCCAGCACAACCACTTCAGACTCCGGCCACTGTCTCTCTCCCACTCCCCTACCCCCCACCACCACACCAAGAGCCAAAATGAATCCTTCAAGTTGCTTTCTTCAAGTATTTTGCCAGGAGAAAAGTAGCTAATGCAGGCCCAGCCTGGACAAGGAGGATAATTTTATCTTGAGCTGCTTAATACTTCTAGAAAGATTTGTGCACAGATTCTGAATAAAGGCATGGTGGTTTTAGAATCACCGTTTAGCTCACTATAGGACCCTCAAGAGCTTTTGAGCAGGGAGAACGGGGAGGGACATCTCGTCTAAGATGGCCTGGTGCGGTGTGCACAAGGAGACCATGTGGGGCCTGTTGTCCTAACTCGGCCATGATGGGATGTGGAGAGAGATGGGCAGATTTTAGTTCTGAATCACACACAGGTGTTGGAGAGGACTTGATGGGTCACAAGTTGCAGGTCAGTAAAAGGACAACCCTGGGTGTCTGCTGAGTGGGTGGCAATGCGCTTTGCTGGGGCGACTGGTTTAGAAAGAGCTGGGGCGGGGCTGGGCAGAGGGTTCGGGGGTTAAAGCTTTTGCCTCAAAAGCAAAGGAACCTGAGTTCAGATCCCCAGACCCCACGTAAAAATGCCAGGCAGAAGCTTATAATGTCGGGCCTTGGAAGATGGAGCCTGGGAAACCTCAGCGCAAAGCAATAAGGAGGTGGAGCCATTCAGGGTGACTCCTAAAGTGACAGCTTGGGTCTCCACAGGCACACACACCCGGGTGCCCTCTTGCACACTTCCGCAGGCAAATACAGATACAACAAGAGAGAGAGAGGAGAGAGAGGAGCAAAGACAAAAAGAGCTGGGGCCATGGAAGAAACGGCTGTGTGGACGCTAGAAACTGGAAGCATCAGGCAATCATTTAGACGAACAGAATCGCAGCTCCACTGATCCATAAACGTGAGTGTGATCAACCCAGAGAGGGTGCTATGAGAGCCGCAGGGCTCAGTCGCCTGGGCTGGGGAGAGAGGGTGAGGTGAGGAGATAGCTCCAGGTCTTCAGTGAGATGCTACAGGGGCCATCCAGTTTTCCACTCTTCCCAAGTGCTCTGAGTTGGACCCGCCAGTTTAGGTCTCATCCCAGCCCCTGCCACTTCCATCAGAGGCTGCAAGTGGGGGGCATGGGATGCAGGGCACTGGGGAAAGCCCACGGACTGTCACCAAGACCAGTGTGGGGGTCATGTCTATTTCATTGTAGTCAGTGGTTTCTTTTCAGTCTTCTCAGCCTGCCACAGGCCTGACTGGCAGATCCGATTCTTCTCATTGCAGATTACAAATGCCTTCCCCCTTCAAAGCCACCCTCATTTATTAACCTACATTCATTTTTAATTTCAATGCACCGATCAATAATTACTTCACTTGACAGTTTTTGACAGTCTGCTGCTACATTTAGCTGTTTAGCATGACTTCAAAAGGTGATCTATCAATTTGTACAAATGAAGCAAAGTTGTTCTTTCCTTTCTGTGTTTAGGGGGGTGTTTAGAAAAATAGACATGTTTGCTCTCCCCAAGAAATTTTCCATGTAGAGACACTTGATGGTTTTCTATGCAAGAAGATGGAAGACTACATCTCTGTGGTCCTCTGTTATGATTTTATTTTATTTATTAAAAAATAACTCTGCCAGGTGGACATGGTGGCAGCCTGTAATTCAGACCGTGGAAGGTTGAGCTTGGGAAACCTCAGAGCAAAGCAATAGGTGGAAGAGTAATTCAGGATGATTCATGAGGTCACTTTTGGGCCACCACAAGCACATACACTCAAGTGCCCTCTTGTACATATGTCTAATCTTTTTGACTGTATGCATATGTGTAGGCATGTATGCATGCAGAATTGCATATGTGTGTTGATGGCAGAGGTTGATATCAGGTGTCTTTCTCTGTCATTCACTCTTTTCATCATTATTATAACTATCACTATCATTATTTTAAATAGGACCTTGCACTTAACCCGTAGTTCACCAGCCAGGCTGTCCCACCCTGAGCTCCAGGGACCCACCTACCCCTTTGCCTCTTGAGCTTTGTGGTTACACATGCACAGTACTGCCCCTGACTTTTTACATGGGCACTGGGGATCTGAACTCAGATCCTCATTTTCGAACTTAGATAAACACCTATGTGGTCTGTTGCAGTTTGCCTTCATGGTTGCTAATAACCATCAAACGGTTTAAAGGAACAAGGGGTTTATTTTCTTACTGATAGTCCAGTTACAATCTATCCAGCTTGACGGGAGAGCATGTACCAACACTAGGGCCCAGGGAACTGGCCACACCTTTCGTAATGGCTGAGATAGGGACGATCCGTACTTGCTAGATCAGCACGTCTGGACAAGTGTACACAAGGATGCTGACTCTCTCAACCAGCTCTCAGTGTTTTATTCCAGGAGCTAATGCCACCCACCATAGGCTGGGCCTTCCCCATCAGCTAGACAATCTCCTGCAGGTTTGCTCTGGGCTTAACCCAACCACTAATTCTCCACAAATGTGCTCAGAGCTCAAATCTTCAACTGTCAAGTTGACACCTGTGCCTAACTGTGACATGGTGTAAGCCTTCTCCCCTGCCCTATGCAGGATTTTATTTTAGCATAAATCCATATAAAAGAGCAGATTTCTCAGAGGAAGACAGAGGAAGAGAGGACTTTCTCAAGTGTGCATACATACCGTGGTACATGGGTGGAGGTCAGAGGACAACTTTCAGAAATCGGACCTTTGTATTACTCTCTGGATTGTTGGGGATTGAACTCAGGTCACCAGGCCTAGGAGCAGTCGCCTTACCCACTGAGCCAGCCCACCTGTCTCCAGATTTCTTTTCATTGTGACTGACATTATAGCAGTTGGTCATCATTTGACAAATGTTCATAGAGTTCTCATTGTGTATAGAGCATGTTTTATTATTATGAGAAATAATAGGATTCCTCAAGAAGTCTGGGAATGGGAGTAGTAAAGTACCCAAACTCTGGTGGGTAGAAAAACTTAGGAAGTAACCATTTTACTTGGCTTCCTGTGTGGACTTCATGCTACTCCAATGTGGAAATCCCCAGTGGGAAACCGCGAACACAAATGCTTGAGTGTCTCTGTGCACACGTGACAGTCAGGGATGAGCCCAGGGGAAGACCAAAGGGCAAGGAAGAACATCTGCTTTCAGGCAGGGCATTCACATGCCCTGCCGGTTCACACGGTCTGCCCTGCAGATGTTGGCTTCCAGTTTGGTCGTTTCTTGGAGATCGCAGCACCTTCAATCCCTAGCTGGATTGTGCAGCTGAGCTGGCGAATGTGAAAGTCAGCTTTCTTCCGGGCAGCTCCACCAGGTCTTGTGTGGACACAACACGACTGTAGGTTCTGGAACATGAAGACAAAAACAGAGCATGTCCCCGCTAACGGGAAAAGAGGTGCTTGGTCTTCCTGTGCCTCTGTGGTTAGTTTTGTTTGCATTCTTTGGTCTGGGGGTGTTTGGCCTTGCATATCCTGGCATAATTCTGGGAAGCAGAGCCTTGACATTCTGACACATTTTTTTTATTTTACCCAAGCATATTAATTGGAACCCTTCCCTTCCCTCCCTCTCTCCTTCCCTCCCTCCCTCTTTCCCTCCTTATCTCCCTCCTTCCTTCCCTCTTTATCTCCCTCCCTTCTTCCCTCCGTCCCTCCATCTCTCCTTCCCTCCATCCCTTCCCTTCTTCTTTTCTTTCTTTCTCTCGATCCATTCTCTCTCTCTCTCCCCCCCATGGTTATAAATTTTCTGGCTCTTATATTAAGCTTTTGTGTCGGCAGTTCAGTAGGACCAAAGAATCTTTCGGGTAACCCTGATCCCTCACCCTGAGTGTGTTTTCTTTTTTAAGAACCCCATGTTTACTGCAGTGTGTTTTGGCAACTCTGCCAGTCACTAATTGGCACTAGGGGTATCGAGCCATTTCTCCTATATTCCTCCCTCTGCTGTTGTGTTGGATTGTGTCCAGTGCCCGTTTCCTTCCTTCCACGCGTGCAGTGTTAACACCGTCCTGGAGCCCCCGGCTCTTTGCTGCTAGTTGGGTGGCGCTCGAGCCGTGGCAACTGAGAGGGCCGGCTGGAGCCCCACGCACCTGCTGCCCTGTGGTCTGGTTGGGGGGGGGCAGAGATGGAGTCAGGCCCAAGTTGAGAGCTTTCTGTGCTGACTCAACAAGACACAGACAAGCCGGAGCAGCCGCTGTTAGCCACAGCCACCATCTTGTAAAGCCTCCACCTCGGCCATTGGTCATTTTTATTTTTGACCACATCTCTGGTCCTCACTTCCGTAGTAACTCCCAGGCTGATCTTTAACAATGCCAGAGAAAGTAAAAGGTTGTGACCCCACCCCAGGATCTCTCTCTCTCTCTCTCTCTTCTCTCTCTCTCTCTCTCTCTCTCATTCTCCAATCTGGGGGTCTGTCCCCTCCTTTCTTCTTTCTCCCACCAGCTTATCATGGGGTCTCTCTTCCTCTCCTCTCCAGCTTGTTCTAATGCTCTCTCCCCTTACAGCTAAAGTCTGGCTTCCTTGGCCACCAAAGCCCCCGACTCTAAACCAACTTCTGTACCTTTAATCTCTCCCTTTCGTAAGTTTCTCTTTCTTCATGGATCTCCCCAGGGTGCCCACACACAGTGGAGTCACTCCTGGCTCCCTTCCCCCTTTGACCCAGCGGGTAGAGTGATGGCAGCGCGGTCATCTGTGTGTGGGAGCGTGACTAGGCCATACCTTCATCTCCTGTCTGTGCCAAACTGCCTAGGAATGATGTCGTAGCCTGAGGCTGCTCTGGGGATTCCCTTTGACCAGCAACTGCCTGTTGCCTGCAAACTTAGGGTCTTGTCACAGCTCCCATGCTCAGTTAGTGACTCCATGCTGCGTGGCTGTGGCTAGGATAGTCTTGTCTTACATGTGCGTCTTTGGAGTTGGGGATATGGTTCAGTGGGTAGAATGCTCGCTCAGCATGCCCAAAAACCTGAATCCCCTCCTCAGTATACCTACAACCCCAACATGCGAGACAGGAGAACAAGAAGTTCAAGGTTCAGTTACCTAGAGAGTTCAAAGTTCAGTTGGTCTACACAGAGTTCAAAGTTCAGCCACGAAGAGCGCTCAAGGCCAGCCTGGGTCACCTGTGAACTTGTCTTACAAAAAAACAAACAACGAAACCAAACCAAACACCAAATAGATTTCACCAGGTGCTGGCCGCCGCGGGGTGGTAATGATCAGTGACCAGTTGAATTTCTGTGCCCCTTACCCTCTGTTTCTGAGTAGGCAGCCTTACTTCCCGTTCCTGGGCTCATGGGAATTCTCGCGGCAGTCCTGAGAGGCTTTTTATTTAAAGGCAGGCTGGATCTGAGTCCTTGGACAGCATCCCTGCGGGGAGGAGGGGTGCTTAAGGATGCAAGTCCTTACCGACTGTCAGAGTTAGATGCAGGTGTCAACTTGACGGTGGAGGTCACATTTGTAGAGAATTAGTAGTTGAGTTAAACCCAGAGTGAACCTGCAGGAGATTGTCAGTGGATGGGGAAGACCCAGCCTCTGATGTGTTGGACTAGTCTCAGGGCAGGTGGATAATATGGAAGGAACTAGTTAAGGAAGTTGGCATCTTTTAATATACTTGTATGAATATGGTATGGACAGTTACAACTCAGAACCTGGTATTGTTATGGGCTCTCCTGTCAAGTTGACAAGGATTTGTAACTCGATGATCATAAGCTAAAATAAAAACGCCTTGTTTCTCTTAAACCCTTTGTTTATGGATTTATTAGCAATATGTAGATTAGCTGCAACACTGTCCTTTGCAAGGACTCGTGGAATTTCATAGGTTGCCTCCACCCCCACCGACTGCCCCAATTAAGTGCACAAGCAGACAGCCGCTGAAGGAGTGGGACTTGGGGAAGCTGGTTAGTGGGAAAGCCTGGGTCTGGGTTCAAATCTTCCAACTCCTCCTGCTTTTGGCAGAGACGCATTGTGAGTTTTAGGGTTCAGAGATGATCCACCGTGACACCAGATTGAAATCAGTTTCTTGCAAATGGCAGAAGTTAGTTTGCAAGCTGGTCAGTTTGCCAGTGACAATCTCCTTTTGTCTCATGAACAACGTCCATCCCACGCCAGGAATGGGGACCCGGCTAGGGACACTGATGAACAATGGATGGCTTGGCTTGCGGGAGATTTGGATGAGCATCACAGATAGCTAGTTTGCTCATTCGTTGCCCAGTAGTGTGTCCTATGGCATCCCTGGGCTGTGTAGAAGATGCAGTGAATGAGTTGAGCCTGGTGGTGGTTACCTGTAGTCTCAGCTCTCAGGGAGTTGAAGCAGGAGGATGGCCATGAGTTCAAGGCCACCAGGGTTGCACAGCCAAACCTTGTCTCAACCCACCCCTTGAGTCCTGATTATATGGGGAGGACAACTGTGCCAATGCCCCCAGGGGGGTGTGGGGAAGGAGCTCAGGAATGGTCCTGTGGAGTCGGAGAGGCTGAGCTGTGAGGGAACGTGGCCGATTGCTTAAGCAAAGAAACTGCAGCTGAAGCAGCAGCACCCATGACTGACAGCCATTCAGTCACATGTGAGCATGGCAAGAGGCGGGGCAAAGGGTGTGTGCAGAGATAACAGGAAACAACTGGAAGGCTGGGTCAGAGCCAAAACGGGCAGCCAAGACAATGCTTGCGAAGGAATCTGGGCCCTAGTTACATTGCAGGGCTCTGGGTTCCAGAAGGCAATCCTGATCGAAGATGTTCCATAAATTCATATGCCTGGTGTGTGGTGGCGAAGTTGATGTCACCTATGCAGAAATAGGTTTATTTTGAACCCAGGGCTTGGTGCTTGCTAGACAAAGGCTCTACACCAGCCGTACCTCAGCCCTTTCTGTTCTCGCAACCCCGATCTCTTTCTTTTTTCTTTCTCTCCTTTCCTTATCTCTTTCTCTTCTTTCTTCTTTCTTTCTGTCTTTCTTTCTTTCTTTCTTTCTTTCTCCTTATTTTTCTCTTTCTTCTCTTTCTCTCTCTCTTTCTCTTTCTTCTTTTCCTCTTTCCCTCTTCCTCTTTCTTTCTCTTTCTTCTTTCTCCCTTCTTTCTTTCCCTTCCTCTTTTTCTTTTCTTTTTCTTTCCTCTCCCTTTCTTTCTCCCTTTCTCTCTTTCTCTCTCTCCCTTTCTCTCTTTCTCTCTTTCTTTCCTCTCCCTTTCTCCCTTTCTCTCTCTCTCTCTCTCTCTCTCTCTCTCTCTCTCTCTCTCTCTCAGACCGAGTCTAAGGTAGCCAAGGCTGGCCTCATGCTAATTGTGTAGCCCAGGCTGGTCTTGAACTCCTGATCCTCTGCTTCTGCCTGGAATCCTGGGATTATAGACATGTCTAGCAGAAATAAGAGCTTTCTCACTTTCTCTTTCATATCAGCATTGGTCGGCTGATACTCCATCAAAAAGCCATTTAAAGTGCTACTAAATTAACAGCACCTTTGTGGTCATTGAAGATCTTCTTGATGAACCATAAAGCATCTCATTGCCTGAGTTCTGCAGAAACTTTTACTGGAAACAGAACTTGATGGCTGCTGTAATCAGTTCATGAGCTCACGGATGGTTTCGGAGTGAAGGCGCTCCAAATTTTACTGGTGTGAACGGGGGCGAGTTATGCAATGTCTCTAAGGACAAAGGTCTTTATCTCCACCTGTAAAATCACAGTATTGGGGTATTTTCTCTTAAGACAGCTATAAAGATATAAGAACTTGTGAAAAGTATACAGTGGGAGCCAGGTGCCTGGCATGTCCAGGAATTGATTTTTGCTGTTTGCATTTTGTTTTGTTTTTCATTCTGTGTGTGTGCGTGTGTGTGTGTGCGTGTGCACATGCGCGTGTGAGTGCATGTGTATTGGGAGAAGGTGCAGATATGCAAATGTGTCTTAGCGCGGACCATGTGGGGAAGATGAATTCAACAGGGGGAGTTGTATAACTTGTGATCCAAGTGAAGTGTAATTGGGTCTTGATATGAGGAGGTGAAAGGAGAGAGAGAGAGAGAGAGAGAGAGAGAGAGAGAAACAGCTGGAGACGAAGAGAAAAAGGGGGCGTGGCTGGGGAGGGGCGTGGAATCAGTCCAGGGTGCACACGCTCTGGATAATGTCTGGAAATGAAAGAATTCCCGTGCCCTTCATGCCTGAAGCCACGGCCAACAATGAGTAAGAACTTGGTGAAATCTGCTTCTGAGATTTTTTTCTTTCTGGCATAGAACACATGAATTATCTGGCAAATTCCACAGCTCATCATTTCTCCAATTAATCTAGATAAGAATGCACCCAGGACACATCTTTAAAATGGATTTCATGAATCGGTAATACCTCTTTGAAACACGTGACAGAGTTACAACGTGCACACGAGTTTATTCTCTCCTTTTGGTAGATTTCAGCCTTCTTGTGAGCTTTGCCTGTCACAGAGTGTTCAAAGAAATATATGCCGGTGATCATATAGCAAATCCCCAAGTTTTAAAAATTATGTAACACGTGCATATTATCAAATATTCATGTGTTTGTGCTAAGAAAAAGACCAGGTATTAAGTGTTGTTTCTGCATTTTTTTCTTTTTTTTTAAACTTTATTTATTGTGTCATCCTGGATTGCTTCTACCTCTGTGTTGCTTCGCTCTGATATTTCCCAGGCTCCGCCCGCTAGAACCTGAAGCACAGGCCACTGCCATTTCCATTTGTATGTGGGACCTGGGAACTGAACTCAGGACCTTCTGCTTGTAAGGCTGAGTCTTAACCCCTGAGCCATCTCTCCAGCCCTGTTCCTGCATTTTTCAAAGTGAATACACATATGTATGTATGATGTGTGTGGGGGGGGCATGCGAGCATGTGATTGGGGAGTGAACTTGAGGCCTTGGCACATGTTAGGCAATTCCTCCCCTGGAGCCTCGCCTATTGACCTACATGCATTTTTTAAAGTCTCAGCCGTAAGGAGAAGATCCTTAGATGAGAATGGACTAGAAAGCTGAGGCCAATGTCTTCTCAGTGGGATCCACTGTGCAGGAGCTGAGGATGGTGGGCGCTTGGCGTGTGGCATTCAGTCAGGTGCCCCCTTCTCTGCCAACGGTGGTGGGAACTAGCTCACCAAGGTGTGTGGGGGGGGTGAGAAATAACAGTCGAAGTGCCGTGTGTGGATGGGGCCTGTGGAGTCTGTTCTGTGTGATGAATTTTCAAATGCTGGAGTTGGGGCCAAGTCGCTACTATAGGACTTCTGCTATTTATCACTCCTTGTGTTTATCACTCCTTGTCCCTCTGCAGATTCACGCCCATGGGAGGAGGGTGTGTGGGGGATGTGCCTCTCCCTGGAGACAGAGAGAGCACACTGCTGGGAGGTCAGGAAACTGCAGTCTGGTCTCTGGCCTGTTATTCCTTGGGTAATTGACTGAAGTCTGACCTTTCTTGCCCTGGCTTCTCCATCTGGGAATTAGGAGTAATCATATCAGCTCCGATGACCTCACGGGCTTCTTTGGAAGTCCATCCTCTGGATGAAGAAATACTTAAAAAAAAAAATTCTGGCTCCTTTCCTCTGTGGGAAAGCAGCAGCTTCTAGACCCCGGGCCAGGTGCTGCGAATCCTTCGCTTAACTCTGTGCAGCTCAGGCATTTGGGGGAATGTTAGAAATGGCAGGGAGGGTACATTCTGGATGTCAATCATGCACGGGCACAATCACCTTGGGGGGCTCAGAGAAACACAGGTTCCTGAGCCCCCACCATCTGGGTTCATAGGTCTGGGGTGGGGCCTGAGATTCTGTATATTTGTGTGTGTGTGTGTGTGTGTGTGTGTGTGTGTGTGTGTGTACATACATGTGCATGTGGGTATGTTTTGTGCATGTGGGTATATGTGGGTATGTGTGTGTGCATGTGAGTATGTGTGGGTGCATGTGGGTGTATGTGCATGCATGTGAGTATATGTGTGTGCATGCATGTGGAGGTCAGACTGTTGCTGGGTTTCTCTCAATCTCTACCTTCCTTTTTTAAGACAAGGTCTCCCACTGACCCTGAAACTCATCAGTTCACCTAGATTAACTGGCCAGCAAGTCCCGGGGATCTTCCTGTCTCTGCCTTCCCAGAGCTGGATTATGGGTACGTGTCACCACACCCAGCTTTTACTGGGGTGCCAGGAGGATCTGAATTCAGGTTCTCACAACTTCCACAGCAAGGCTTTTCCCTCTGAGCCATTTTCCAGATAATTTTTTTTTTAATTTTTGTGCGCACACTCGTGTGTATGTGTGTGTGTGTGTTTTGCACATGGGGGTGGAAGGCATATGTATAAGAAGGCACTTGAGTGTGGAGGCCCGAGGTAACACTGGAATCATCCTGGATTGCTTTACCTCCTTATAGCTTTGCTCTGGGGTTTCCCAGGCTCTGCCTTCCAGGGCCAGAATTACAGGCCTCTGCCAATATCTACCTGGCATTTTTACATGAGATCTAAGGTCTGAACTCAGGTCTTTTTCTTTGAGAGGCAAAGGTTTTAACCTTCTCAGGGTAGGGGCTATCTCTCCAGCCCTCCATCTGTATTTCCAGCAGACTTCTCTGTCACATGGCCACATCGGGTGGGTAGACAGAAGGCCACCGTAAGGCTAGGCAGGACCGAAAGAACCCAGCTGAATTTGACGTTCGTATGCATATTGACTGAAGTCAAACCTTCCTAACTCTGGCTTCTCCATCAAGCATATTGATATCACCAAATTAACCGTCACACGACGTGCTTGCTATCTCTTCATACCGCGGCTCTGGAGCGCAGACATCACACTCAATAGAGCAGTGCACCCGAGCAGCCCGATGGCATTGGCACATGCACACCCAAGGTCGATGGTGGTTTGGGCCTTTGTTCTGTTTCGTACAGATTCAGTGAGTAAGCTAGTTTTATAGAAATGCCTACCAAAGCTGTTCCTGTAAACTCAGTGTTTGTAAGTGAAAATAGAGGAAGCAGGACCGATGAGTGAAATCTTACCGAAACTTACTCATGGGCAGTCTGTCCAAGTTCAGGAAGTTTGGACGAGAGCCTTCCCTCAATTCCCTGCTTGTCACATTGCTTGGTAAACCCTCCTTTGTGCTCCTGCTCTTTATTTTTTTTTCCACATACCTATATGTGGTTCTCTCACTAGAAAGGTAAGTGTAAGAGAGAAACAGGGAGAAGAGGAGAGAGAGGAGGAGGAGGAGAAAGATGAGAGAAAGAGAGAGGGAGAGAGAAGTCTGTTGGCATTAATTGGTTCATTGACCATGTGAGTCATGTCCCGCTTGTCTTAGTAATTCACCTAGTTCCTGAGGCCAGCCGAGCTGTAGTTAAGTGGGATGCTCCTCAAAGAGACTTGCGATCAGGTTCTATTCACTTAGGATGGGAGTAAATAGACTTCCAGTCTTGTTGCCCTACTGTGTGTGCATGTGTACATGCACTGGACATGACACATCGCAATCCCTGCCTGACTTAGACCCTTAGGCTCACAGGCAGGGTGTTAAGGACATCTTACAAAGATGGTGGTTGATTAATGACTCAGAAATGGGCCTAGAGATGTGTGCTCAGTAGTGGAGTACTTGCCTAGTCTATGGGAGACTTTGCATGTAAACCTCAGTATGTACACACACACACACTAGCAAAATGCCACCCCAGCTAGCATTATCACTCAATGGTGGAGTGATTGCCTAGCATATCCAAGGCCCTGGGTTCAATACTCAGCGAAAGAAAGAAAGAAAGAAAGAAAGAAAGAAAGAAAGAAAGAAAGAAAGAAAGAAAGAAAGAAAGAAAGAAAGAAAGAAAGAAAGAAAGAAATTGAATTCTTCCATCCTGGCTTCCGGTTCCATCCACGGAGAGGTTGAGGGAGGAAGACCATTTCCTGTTGACATCACTTTAAATTCCTTTGGGGAAGCAGCCAGGTTACTTGCAACCACAACTTTAGGTTTCTTGTTTTCTTCTCCTCAGTGGTCTGCTCCCTCCTGCCTTCCTTCTGCTCCCATTCTTCTCTTCTTACTCTGCTTCTGTTCCAGCCCACCCTCCATGCACCGTCCATGTCTGTAATACGACCTTTCCCACCCAACACAGTCACCCTTCCTTCCTACATGTTAGGCATTGTCCCTTGGGGTGGCAGGTGCTTCTGTCTTTCATTGAAGAAGCAAATCATTGCTTTTCAGGGCGCATTTGCAGTGAGTATATGACCAGAACCTAAGCGTGCAGTTCAGTGTGATCTGTGAGCATTCAAGACAGGCACTCCCAGGACCCCAAAGAGAAGCCTCGTGCCCTCTTCCTGGAAGTTCCCACTTTGCCACACATGTGGTCAACAGCTGCTCTGACTTCTCTCACCACAGTTGAGTTCAACCTGTTCATGCATTCCATGCAAGCAGAATCATTCATATACGCCTTTTGGTATCTGCGTGCTTTCTCTCAAATTTTCTTCTTCCCTTCCCTCCCCTTCCTCTCCATCCCCTCTGTTCCTCTCCCTTCTCATCCCGCTCTCTGCTTTCCCTTCTTCTCCCAGCCCCCATCCTCTCCCCTCTTCTCCTCCCTCCCATGTCCTTGTCCAAATAGAGATTCTCTATTTGTTGGTTTCTCTCAATAATGTTTTAGTGCCGACATATCACATGCCATGTTGCGAAGTTTTATTCTCTTGGGATACTATGATGAACATATCTTAGCATCTCATCTTTGAATTATTGAATGTGCCTATTAGGAAATACGATGGTGTCATACATATTGACCTTGTGTCTTGAGGGCTGATAAATTCACTTACTAGCGCCGTGTTTCCGCACACTGCGTGTGACAGTTTTCTAGAGAAACAGCGATGACTGGGGAGACATGCTCGTCCCCTCCCAGGCTTCGCGCTTTCCATTTCCTTTCCTTTTGCCCTCTCTGGCCCCCTCACTGAGCTGTTGAATGGCTTTGGTGAAGGGAGATTAGCTTTAGCCTGCCTGGCTGTCAAGCTCTCCTCCCTTGTTCCGCGTGATGCTAGCTGCCTTCCATACTTGTTCCGCACGCCCGGTTCTTGATCTCTACTGTGCCCTTGTGTCTGATGCTAGTAGCACTTTCCTTTTGGTCACTAATAGCTTGAGATTTTCATTTGCTTTTACCAGAAGTGGATGTTGAATTGCGTGTAATTCTTCCTGTTTCTATGATATGTCACTTGTTGTCCTTATGTGGTACCTTATGTTGGTTTCAGCTGGGGGGGGTGACCTCATACCTGGCTATGAGCACCCCCAAACAAAACATCTCTACAGAGGTTGGGGAAAAGGCTCAGTGGTTAGAGCCCTTGACTCACAAGCCAATGGACCTGAGTTCCGGTCTCCAGATGTATGTTAAAATACTGGGCAGGCATGGCGGTCCACCTACGATTCCTTCTTGGGAAGGCAGAGCCTGGAAATCCCCAGAACAGGCTGGCCAGCCAGACTAGCTCTGATGGCCTAATTAGAGAACCAGGTGGATTACAATCCCTTGGGCCTTCACAGGCTCACACCCAAGTGCACTCGCGCACATAAACATGCACCCAGCCATGTGCAAACATTCTCTCTCTCTCTCTCATCTACTGACTCTCATCCACTGACTTTCTCTCTCTCATCCAACTGACTCTCTCATCCACCGACTTTTTCTCTCTTTCTCTCTCTCTCTTCTCTCTCTCTTTCTCTCTCTCTCATCCACTGAGCTATCTTACTGGTTCCTGTTCTTTTTTTCCTTATGGATAACTATATTGTCTCTGAACCCCCTTCTCCAGTCATTAGACCTCTCCTGTCTCTGTCCACCCCCCGCCCCCAGCTTCCTGAGCTGAGTGCTGCCCAAGTTGCTGTGCCAGTCACTGGGCATCGCTGAGAGGCGGCAGCCTGCAGTCTGTACAACCTCCCCACCTGCCAGATGGGACTTGCATGGACTTTCAAACAGCCCTTGTTCGGGGCAGAGAGAAGGCTTCATGGGGTGACTCTGAGGACAGAGTGGCTGTCTAGGGATCTATTGCAACAGCCCAGGAGACTTTAGGATCGTCCAGGTGAGAACACTGGCAGGCAGAGTGGAAAAACTGGTGGAGTGAACGGTTGATCTCGTTGTGAGGAGTTCGAAGGTACAGGTGAGCTGCTGGGCTCAAGCGAGCGCGGACGTATCGAATTTCTTCTTTCAAAAACCCATTTCATTCTCTCCCAAATTCCAGCTAAATGATTTCTTTTCAGGATTTTGCTGGCACCAATACATAAGACATGTAAACCGCATACACATACACACACACACACACACACACACACACACACACACACACACACACGCACACATTTGCATGTAGATCCTTATTTTAAAAAATTGGATGTTAACCAACACATTTCCTTTTTTTTTTGTCTCAGATGGCTAATTGTATGAATAGGTGAGGGACAGCTATACTTGGAAAAACGAGTGTTTACACACACACACATGTGTATGCACACATGCACATTCATGTAGTGTGAATAGGATCATAATGGCTTCGCTTCTTTTTGTCTTACACTCAAGCTGCTCATGGGCATCCAGCAGGTAAGTAAGTGGATATCTAAGTCCACGACTGGAAGGTGATTGGGATTTGAGAATTATTAGAGAGCCTCTCAGAGCTCTCTTGCTCCAGTGATAAAGTAGAAGTGTGGACCCTTCAGTCTCACGTGATTTTAGTTGGTTTTGAGACGATGCTTCACTGCAGAGAACCATGACAAGCCTGGGGCTTGCTATGTAGGGCTGGTTGTAACCTCGTGGCCGTTCTCCTGCCTCTTCCTCTGGATGTATCTGATGGAAAGAGTCCCATCAAATCAGCCAGAGGTTTGACTCCCAGATCTGACACTAACTAGTTTATTTAACACCGAGAAAAACGTGTCTCTGCTTTCTTTCTCAACGCTGTCTGTCCATTTCTCATCGGTCCAACACATAGCCTCGTGAATATTTATATGCAATATTGTTCTCTCTGTGCTGTGGTAGAACGCTGAGTAGGATGACGTCACCTCTAGGATTGGAGACATGAAGCATATTCAGCTGTTGGTCTCTGCAGTGATAGAGTTATGTTACCTAATCGTGCCCAGAGACAGCTCCATTAGATTGGGGTACTGTAAGACGTTCAGAATATGTGCCCTTCAAATTGAGTTTTAGGAGTTTGGACAGGTCTATGCAGAGCGATCCAGACTGCATGCACACAGGAAGGCAAAAGAAAAATTGCAAAGAGGTCTGAGTAAATAGATGGGTACCCCACATTGGGTGTATCTTACATAGGGACCTTGTGTGCTAAACCAGGAGACCCGGGTTGCACCCAGCTTGTCATCAAACCCGTGGAAGGACTTGAAGCAGGACTGCAAAGTTAGCTAGTGGTGTGTTTTAGAAATCTCTTTCTGCAGGACTGTGCGTGATACAAGACCAGAGAGGGGACAGGAGGCTGGACCAGAAGCAGCACCTCCTCCCTGTGGGTCACAGGTCTGTTTCCTGGGCTCGTGCTACAGCCCACGGATGCCACGTTCCTTACTCGCATGAGCTCGTGGTGGTAATAAGAGTAACAGAGTGGGTAGATTGGAGACAGGTTCATGAGGAGAGGGTTCTAGGAGAGACTTGCTGACTAATTAGACACCAGCGGTAAATGAGGGGGAAGTGTTTGGTCCAGGCAACGGAGTGGATAAATAATACCATTCTCTGTGATGGGGATGTCAAGGTAGAACCAAGCGAGCCATGAGGGGCAGGCACTCGGTCGCCTCCTGCATAGACGGACCTGGGCTTCAGGCCTCAGGTGGGAGAGGGGGAGGGGTCTTCTGCAGCTGCCTTGGGCTATGAAAGAGTGGGACTAGGTGTTGCTCGGCTTGTCCTGTTGCCTGATTCCCTTTGTGCCTGCCCTTGTATCTGAGCAGACATGCTTCAGTGAGGAGCTCTCCCCTGGGCCTAGCGTGGGGCTGGCCCAAACAGGAAAGTGATGATTCATCGTTGTAGGAAGATCTGAAACCTACTACCGTTGATTTTGGTCCCTTCCTGCTGCCTTTCCTTACACTCCACCCTGAGTGGGCTCACGCTCTGTAGCCGAGCTTTCTCACTCTCTCAGGGCAGCTGTGCCTTAATCCTATCACATGACCACCCAGAATGGTTCAGCTGGGCAGGAAATTTAGGATCATCGAGTCCCATCTTCCACTGACAGATGACAGAGAGGCAGGTCCGGGGAGGTTGTGTGGTTTATGCATTCCCAGGGGATTGAGATTATGTCTCTCACCTGCAGCTCCTGTTTGCACTCGTCTCCCACCCCCTCACTGTCAGGAAGCTGGGCCCCCAAGTGTTCTTAAGTATCTGTACAGAAATTTGGAGGTGGCTAAACCCTGGATGTATCTCATTGCCTTCCTCCCTGTGAAAAAGGGTGAATGTTTTCAGGATCTGAGTGAGCATCTTCGCTTTCATTCGGGATCCAGGGTTCTTGGGTGTCATCCTTGACGGGGATCAGCCCCCTCTGCCTGGGGTGACCTGCTGTCAGGAATCAATCATTTTATCCAAGGAGTAGGATCCCACTGTGCACTGCGGCTTCATAAGGCAAAGTAGCAAGTGCAGAAATTCCAGAGCATAGCGTGGGAAGCACTTCTGTGGCGTGAAGGACCTGGAGTGCAGGAGAAACGCGCTGGAAGGACGAAACCGTTCAGCTTGGAGCGTCCGTGGCTCATTCTTTCGAAGGAAGCGGCGCCTCGCCTGATGGCAGGTCCCAGGCAGGTAGGCACTCCAGACGTCGATCTGTGCGGATTCTTGGAGGCAAGGCCATGCCTTGCAGCCGCTGGGAATCCTGACGTGCAGCCCTTGACTGGCTTCTGCACAGCGGCAGCTGGCTTGTGTGGGGGAGGGAAGACAGAGATGCCCAAAGGACCGTTCTTAGGGCATAGCACCCCATGCACCATCTCCCTGTGCCCTGGGCAGATTTAGAAACTGTGTTCAAGAAACCCTGGAGGTCAAGGAAAAGCAGACAGCAGGGAGATGGTTTGGTCAGGAAAAGGGTTGCTTTGCAAGCATGGAGACCTGATTTCATCCCCAGAACCCGTGTGAAAGACAGAGCTGGATCACGCATGCTTATGTGTAAGAGTAGTCCTGGGCGCAGCGGGGGAGGGGGAAGGGTAGAGACAAACCCTGGGACTTGCTGGCTAATCAGCCTACTCTCCTTGGAAAGTTTCAGGAGAAACAACGCCGTAGGTTGTTCATTAGCTTTCTATGCACCCTCCCCTGCACACATACATACAAACACACACTTACACGTATATGCACTGTATTGGTTCTTTTCAAATGTCATTTTGACAGTTGAGACATAGCATTAATAATTAATTAATTAGGGGCTGGAGAGGTGGCTCAGGGGTTAAGCCTCCGCCTTGCAGGCGGAAGGTCCTGAGTTCGGATCCTAGACCCCACATATAGATGCCAGGCGGAAGCGGGGGCAGCCTGCGTTTCTGGTCCTAGTAGGGCGGAGCCTGTGAATCCCGGGGCAGAGTAAACAAGGAGGAGGTGGAGGTATCCCCGCGTGCGTGCACGCACATGCACAATTGAATAAATAATAATAACAAAATTAATTAATTAATAAGAGGAGTTATCTAGTTAAGACCAGCCTCCAAGCATGCTTGTGAGACATTATCTTATCCCTGGGCAGGTGGATGAGATGTAGTGAGAAGCCGGTTGGCAAACTGGCAGACTGGCAGCTGCAAGACATGCTCTGGTTTCTTACCCCTCTCTGTGCTTCCTGTGGCTGTGCCGTGGCCAGCTCTCCCAGCGCTAGTGATTTTTGCTCTGGAGTTTCCCAGGCTCCACTTTGAAGGGCCACACATGCAGGCTGCCACCATTTCTGCTTGCTATCTTTATGTGGGCTCTGGGATCTGAACTCTGGTCCTTCTGCTTGTGAGGCAGAGGCCTAACCCCTGAGCCGTCTCTCCAGCTCTTGGCCACTGCTCTTGAGTTACAAGAAGGGGTTATAAGAGAATCAAAAGTGACTGGCTGTACCTGAACTCTTCTCCCCTTTCGGATGAAGAACTAGCAGCCAGAAAGCGGTGGTAGCTTACTCAGGACGCGCCTAAACCCAAGTCCGGGTGCTCTCCTTTCTAGCTTTGTCTGTGGTTAATTTCAAGATGACTTATATTAAAAAATCATTTTTTGGGGGGTTAAGGAAGGGTTGGGAGGAACCTTTTTTTCTCCTCTTTGTGTAGTTTCTATCTGATTTTTTTAATGGTGTGTTCAAGAAAAATTTTAAAATTTTAAATAAAAAATGGTTTTTACATTTTAAATAAAAAATTGACAGTGTTTTGCCACCCCTAGGCTTGGTTGCTTAGGCCCCTCCGTGTTCCCTGCTGTTTAGCCACGGTGTTGGGGATGTTGCTGGGTTGCTCTCCTCCAGCCTCCCCTCCTGCCCCCTATTTGCATTGCTGATTATAGTAAAACCACAGTTTCAAGGTGATTTTTCAAGTTGAGGTTTTAGCCGTTTCTTTCCTTCTTGAGATCTTTCTCCACAGAGAAAACAACAGAAGACTCGCCGAAGCAAAGCAAAGTCAACTCACAACAGCAGATTTCTGGGAGCTTAGCTTAGATTTCTGGGGCTTTTAAGGGGCCCTTGTGTTTCTAGGTGCTTCTTGTTTTCCTCTGCCCAGCTCCTCAATTCTGCTTGCATAGGAAGGTCTGCGGGTAGTACCCAGTCCAGGGCCGCTGCAGGCTGGGTTATATTGTTTGGGTCTTCCATGGTAACAACTGACGAGTCTGGGGCAGCTCTGTAGAGGAATCTGTGTTGGCTTGGATGTCTGCTCGAGCCCAGACCATGAGATGTGGTAAGGTTATCAAGCGTAGCTTTCCGGGCCCCGCCTTCTTTGATCAGCTAGTGGAAATTGATAGAGGGTGGAGAGGTCCAGAGCCCAGTCAGACAGGGGCGCCCCCAGAGGCACAGGAGGGTGACGGAAACAAACGAAACTGGAAGTGAATTCTTGTTGTGCCTTTACCCCAGATCCAGGGAAACACCCCACCTCCTTGCCAGGGGCCTTGCCTTGATGCTTCCCAACTCAGTGTATTTAGCGCAAGGAATGGAAGGAAGGGCTAATTCTGGAAGACTCCAGAATCTGCTGGGATAGAAGCCTTATTTAAAGGGTTCCTCCCCCCCTCTTTTTCCTACTTTCTGACTTTGAAGAATGGAAGTGGCCCTCCGTGTGCATTTTTTGAAACTATAACTGAAAAGCACAGCAAAGGCACAATGTACCCTCTCCGGCTTAGTCTAGTTATTTCGCCCTTCGGAATGGCTTCTCCTTGGTCGGATCAGCTCAGGGGTCATTGGGTTATTTTGAGCCCTGCGTGTCATCCCCCGAGGATTGAGGTTTTGTGCTTTCGGCTCTGGGTCGCATCCTTTCCTGCGGTGGGCTGCACTTTTCTGTTGTTGCTTTCAATACGCCCGGACAAAATCTCTGGTTCAGAAGAGCGACTGCTGCTGAGTTTTGAATTATGTATTTTTTTTTTCCTAAGGAGCAAAAGCAATTCTTACAATCATTGGAGGCTGCTGCCATTGTATTTTTGGGGAAGTCTCTGAAGGAAGCTGGGAACGGCTCCTGTTAATACACAGGCGTACCCCCTTTCCGTATTACCTCGGGCATCTGCTGTGCTCCAGCTTTGGGGTGTGCCGAGCTCTCCCTGGAAGCTGAACCCCCTTACTGTGACCCACAGTCTTCGGACTTGGCTCAGATGAGTCAAAGGTAAAACTGTGTGTAAACAAACTCAGAGCAGCTGCCTGCCCAGCCTGTGGGATTTCAGCCCTGCCTGAGCCTGAAACCCACTTGGAATGGGCCTGTGAATTCAGCCAGACATGTCCTTCCTCTTTCAACCTCCCCCACTCCCACCTTGCTTTAACAGCCCCTCTTCTGAGCTGAGCTTCACTTTCCGTCCTTTAGTACCAAAGGGCAGGGAACTAGTTACTCGATTTATAAAGCGCCTAGGCAGTACGCGGTCACAGATTCTCAGATTAGCCTGAAGTTGCTAACAGTTTACAGCCAGATTTTGCTCGCGTCTCTCTGAGCTGGTTTTGTTGGTTTCTCCAGCACAGTTTGAGAGTAACAGTGGTTTCTTTCTTCTGCAGAGCGGCTGAGCCCTTGAGCCTGAACCTCGGCAGGCACGTAATATTATTTGTCCAGTGGTACACTGAACACTTGAACAACAAAAGACAAAAAATAAGCTGCTTTTCTGGAAGTAAAGGGCAGATGTTATTTTCTGGAGCTTATGTGTGTGGCATTGTACTTTCCTAGTCTTTTCTGAGTGTGAAATGTTTTGTGCTCTTGGCCCTTTCCTTTATTTTCCCGCCTTTATTTTCTTTTGGGTTTTGGTTTTGGTTTTTTGAGACAGGGTCTCAACGTGGTGGGTCAGGCTGGCCTTAGGCTCGTGTCAGTTCTGCTGCCCAAGCCTTCAGAGTATTGGGGTTTTCAGGGAGCGCTACCATACCTGGCTTAGTGTTCTGTCTCTTTAAATAGTAGCTCGTCGGAGCACAAACACAAGAAGCTTGTCATATCACACACAGCTTCTTTTATTGACTTTGAAAGACGATTGATCTTAAAAATGAGAATTTTACAGCCACTTTAAACTATTTGAGTGTTCGAATCTTGCAAATGAGCAGTTCAAGGCACGGCGAGGTTAAGTAACCCAGCAACACACAGGCCCTTTGATGGCCAAAGCTGAAATCTAACCTTCTAGACACCTAATTTAATACTTCTTTCTTTATTGAACACATTTTTAGTTTCGAGTCAGATATTTTTTTCTTAAATAATTTCAGTTCAAATCTTTTTTTCTTAAGTAATTTCGATCATTTCAGGAACCGTTAGCCTTCGAAATTTATTATTTTAATCTACTTTTTTGAAATTAAAAAATTCCTGAACTAAATGTAATGGTCCTTCTGTCCATGCTGAGAACGGCCTCTCATGATTACAAGAGGCAGAATTAATAGTAGTTCTTAGCAACATCAGGATTCGAACCGAGGACTCTTAAGAGCTAGGCAAGTTTTTTTTAGCACTGAGCTACAGCCCCAACCCGTATGGTAGAGTTTTAATTCACTTTTCAGAAAAGTTTATTTGTTGATTGAAAAAAAATTCAATGTGGTCTGGAAAGATGGCTCAGGAATTAAAGCCTTTGCCTCTCAAGCAAAAGGGTCTGAGTTTGGATCTCTGATTCCATGTAAAAATGCCAGACAGAAAATGGCAGAAGGTGGAGCCTAGGAAACCCCAGAGCAAAGCAACAAGGAAGTCGAAGCAATCCAGGATGATTCCTGATGTCACCCTTGGACCTCCACAGGCACATGTGGTATCCTCACACACACACACACACACACACACACCACCCAACAGGCACATAGTCACACACACATTCACACACATACACATGCAAAAAAATAAATCCAGTGTATGTTTCAAAATAAGACAGTAACAAGGAAGGATCACACGCCTGGCGTGAGCTCATGAGATTGGGGGAGTAGGAAGGTCCCAGAAGGGCTCAAAGGAATGTCATGCCAGCCTTCTTCCCTCCCCGCAGCCAGACATCACCGAAGTGCTTCCGCCGCCTCACGAATGACGTGTGTGGACTTGAAGCATGTCAGACGCTGCTCAGACCATGAACAGCTCCCGGGCTCTTCCCGATTCCGCTGGGAACTCTTTGCCTTTGGAGAGATCAGAGTGGACACATGTAAACTCCTGGTGCTTCTAGCAACATGGGTAACATGTGTAAAAGGGGGGGGGGATCTTCAGACCTCCTTCGAGCATCCCAGGGCAAAGATTCCTGCACCCGGCTGGGTCTCTTCCTTAGGTGGCACCTAGAGATGGTATGGCTCTGGGTTGGTATGAACAGTCTGCATGTCCCATTGGTGAGCGGGACTTGGTTATTTGCATTTAGCCCTCACAAAGAGACTTTATTTAATGCTCTTGATGTCTAATTGGCTTTGTGCAATGTGTTCAGACTGTTGGGAACTCAGGCACGTCTTGTTATCAGAAGAGGGCAGTCGGCCATTCAGTTAGAGAGAATAACACTCGATACTTAGGCTAAAAACATTTGAGGATTAAACCCAGCCAGAGTGTTATACCTTTTGCAAGAGATTTGGGACAAAGTTAGTAAGCTCTGAGTAAAATACAGTAAATAAAAATTTTAGAAAGGTGGGGAAAATTAGGCCCAGCTGCTAGAGAGCAATAGAAAGCAAAAATTGAACAGAAAAAAAGAAAAGATCTTAAAAGTTTTTTAGCATAAAAAAATGGAAGCAGCATAATTAAATAGCACTTATTTATTTATCATTTACCCATTCATCTATCTATCTATCTATCTATCTATCTATCTATCTATCTATCTACTTCCTTGGGATCAAACCGAGGCCCTCACACTTGCTCTAAGGCCAAGCCATATCCTGGTTCCAATGCTACATTCTGTAGAGAATTCCCAGAGCTAAAAAGTAAAGGTCAAAGAAGTCCAAAGAAGGGTCTCAGCGTGCTCACAGCAAGTATCTTCCTAAAGACCCCCTCCCCCATCTCTGGCTCTCTCCACCTTTCTTTCTCTCTCTTCCTTTCTCTTTCTCTTTCTTTTTCTCCTCTTTCCTTCCTTTCTTCCTCTTTCTTTCTCCCTCTCTTTCTTTCTCCCTTTCTCTCTTCCTTCCTTCCTTCCTTCCTTCCTTCCTTCCTTCCTTCCTTCCTTCCTTCCTTCCTTCCTCCCTCCTTCCTTTCCTTCCTTCCTTCCCTCCCTCCCTCCTTCCTTCCTTTCCTTCCTTCCCTCCCTCCCTCCCTCTCTCCTTCCTTTCCTTCCTTCCTTCCTTTCCTTCCTTCCTTCCCTTCCTCCCTCCCTCCTTCCTTCTTTCCTTTCCTTCTTTTCTTCCCTCCCTCCCTTTCCTTCCTTCCTTCCCTCCCTCCCTTCCCTTCCCTTCCTTCCTTCCTTCCTCCCTCCCTTCCCTCCCTTCCTTCCTTCCCTCCCTCCCTCCCTCCCTCCCTCCCTCCCTCCCTCCCTCCCTCCCTTCCTTCCTTCCTTCCTTCCTTCCTTCCTTCCTTCCTTCCTTCCTTCCTCTCTTTCCTCTCTCGCTCTCTCCACCCTCCCTGCCTCCCTCCCTTACTTCCTTCCTTTCTTCCTTTCTTTTTCTTTCATACACTCTCTCCCTGAAGATTAAGCTGAACTGAATGGTAGTCTTCTGGAATCTTCTGGAAACTAGGCATGAAGATCACAATTCCAGACCAGTCTGGCCTACATGGCAAGAAGTCATCTTAAAAAAAAAAAAAAAAAGATAGGGAGTGGCTAGAGCTGTAACATGTTAGCAACAAAGGACTTGCTTAGATTTTCTCATCATTAACATGACATGATATGCTAATAGGATATGCCAATGTGTTGCAAATAAGCTAATAACATGCTGGGTCATTTTCTTTCTATAATCTCAGGCAAGATGAGCCCTGTATCTACTCTTGCTGGAGTGTGCACCCCATGCACTAATAGGGGTTCAGTCCCATGAATACTACCAATACTGTTATCTGTTCCGCTGAGGTGGTCTCCTTTCTATAAGACAGAGTTGGGGCTGTGGCAGGGGCAGAGGCAGGGTGGTCTTAGACAGCTATAGGTAAGTCTTCCAGAACTTCCTTAAACTCTTACTGTCAGAAGTATCTTTTCCCTAAAGCAAGCGTCTTTGAGAGAAAAGCATTAATGCTTTTATTTTGACTATTTTAAAAAATACTCAATTTATTTGAGAGATGAAACAGACAGACACACGCACACGCACATGCATGCCACTGTCCATGGATGGAGGTCAGAGAGCAACTTCAGCAGTCAGTTCTCTCCTTTCTCCATGCATTTCCCAAGATCACATTCAGCGTGACAGGTCTGCGAGTAGATGTTTACCTGCTGGCCCCAGAGAAGAATTTTAAAAGTACCGTATGAAACACATCGAAATCCTTCAATTTTCTCTCTCTTATCTTTTAGAATTCAAACTTTCTTTCATTTGGAAATTGCAAGGAAAGTAAACTTTTTTCCAATTGGAGGGGGGAGTGCTCCCCACCAGAGCCCAGAGACTCTGTGACCGTGGCCCTCTGACCAATAGGTTAGGACTAACAAATGTCTTCTTTTCGTTGACCCTGTCCCACAAGTGTGTCGACTTCCATTCTTATGAGTCCCTTCGTGATTCTTCACTTTTGTTCTTCCATATTTCTCTAATAAAGACTTAAATGCTTCATTTGACTATCCTAGAAATTAGCTGCTTTCAGATAGGCTGTTTATTCAGAATTTTTTTTCCAGTACTGGAATTGAACCTAAGGGCTTTGCTAGGCAAACACTCTGCCATTACGCTGTGTCCCCAGCCCAAATGATGATGTCCTTGGAACCCTCAGACTCCATCATTTTATTTTATCAAGACAGTGTCTCTTGTGGTAGAAGCTTGGCCTTGACCTCCTTTCTACTGGAGGACTTATCCTAGAATTCATGATTCTGCTGCCTCTTGTCTCTTGAGTGTTGGGATTTCAGGGTTAATGCCACACTCCTGTTTAATTCAGAAAGTTTAACCATAGCAAATGTTGATAATCTCACAAGGGAATTAAGAAAAACGTCACCAATTTCGGATTCAAATCATTGTGAAACATGGCTTGAGACCCTCTCCCTTCTTACCAGGAACCCAGCGTGGTGAACATCATTTCACAGTGAGTCACTGTCCTTTCTGTGACGTATGATGTCACCATCATAATCCCATCGCTACCTGGCGCCGGTTGGAGCCACTCCTCTTGGACACAGGTCTTGAGAATCTTCTATGTTTAGACTGGAGAGATGGTTCAGGGGTTAAGACTGTGCCTGGAAAGCAAAAGGACCTGAGTTTGGATCCCACATAACATCATCAACAACAAACACCAGGGGGAAATGGCAGCAGCCTGCTTGGTCAGCTCTAAAAGGCGGAGCCTGGGAAATCCCAGAGTAAAGCAAAAAGGAGATAGAAACAATTCAGGATGACTCCTGAAGTCACCCTTGGGCCTCCACAGGGACACACAGTGCCCTCTGATACACACACACTCTAATAATAATAATAATAATAATAATAATAAAATAGATAAAACGTCTTCTACATTTGTCTGTATCTGTCATTACCAGGGAAGCCAGATAACCAAGATTATCAAGCTCCTGGCTTGAGCTGTATGTATTCATTCTAATTCCTCACTCCCGACTTTGACTGTGGCAACCATAGTCATGTTCTGTGAAGCAGAGGTTAAGAAAGCCTTTGGAACGCATCCAAGGTCACATATATTAATATAGAGGTAATGGCTGTCAGCGGGCATAACATTTCAAATTTAACATCAACCCAAATGAGCATTGGAGACTATAATAAAAAGTAAATATGGCTGCTTTTGATGGAACTATGTGGACCCCAAGGCAATTTACAGTGTAGAAATTCAGTCTTTGGACATCAAAGAAGAGACAGGTTGGGAGGTAAAGCCAAGCGTTGCAGAAGCCATGTTAGTTCTCAAATGGTCCCAGGTGTCTGGACTTGAAACCTCATGTCCGGCAGCCTTGTTGGTCAGTATCTTAGGTTGTACCCAGGAGACAAAGATCTGTGACTTGGGGGGAAGTTGGTGGCAATTCTCTATTCTTCTGTGATTCCAGAAAACGCCAGACAGATAGTGATTTATGTGGAATGGCTGTTGGCCGAGCCGCTTGCTTCTGCTGGCTTTCACTGTGGGAGGGAGGAGGGGTTGTGGAATTTTTATGCACATGCCAAACACTTACTTGGCTCCTAACAGTGGGAAAAAGATAGAGTGATAAATCATACCTGGATGTTTATGAAAAGTACTTTCTCCAAAATGAGGAAGAGTGGTTTATGAATGGATTCTTTGCAGAAGGACTGCAAGTCTGCCCTTTGAGACAAAGAAGCTAAGTCTCATGGAAACTGTATTTCATAGGTGGGTCCCAAGGGAGCCCACACGACCATCCATCTGGGGGTCCTGACACCTTGAAGCCAAGGAACCTTTGGAGCTCCTTTGGCAGATAGAAAATGGTTATGAAGAATAGTCCTCGTGAGTCCTTTCTGAAGTCACCCTTGGGCACACACAGTGTTCAGAGTTCAAAGTTGAGGGAGTGGATTGTCATTTGTCATAACATGAGGGACTTGCAAAAGATCTGATGCAAGTCGCTAGTAGAAATAAATGGTCCCAGAAAGTCCCACTGAGAACCAAGGAAATCAGCTATTCTAGAGAGAGTGAGATGAGATATCACCTGAGAGAGAATGTTCTGGCAATCAGGGCTGTGTAAGAACACAACGAGCTGATTGACCTGCTAATGCGACTGATGTCACTCAAGACCTTCCAGCTGTGTTTGGAGGGACCCTGACAGATGGAGGTCTGGGAAGGACAGAGAAGTCCTAATGGATGACCAGGCCCTTTAGCATTTATGTTTGTTTTTAACTGGAAAGACAATAAAGATAGATCTGAGTAAAGTGCTTGCCCTGTGTCATAGTTAGGTACAGGTGTCGACTTGATGGTTGAGGGTTTGAGCTCTGGGCACATTTGTGGATAATTAGTAGTTGAGTTAAGTTCAGAGCAAACCTGCAGAAGACTGTTTAGTGGATGGGGAAGGCTCAGCCCATGGTGGGTGGGACTAAGCCCGGACAGGTGAATAAAATGCAGAGAACTGGTTGAGACAATTGGCATCCTCGTGTTCATTTGGCCAGACATGCTGTCTGGCGAGCAAGGTTTTGTCCTTCTCTCAGCTGTTGTGTGGAGGTGATGTGGCCAGTTGGCTCAGCCCTGGTGTTGCAGTAGACTCTCCTGACACGCTGGACTGAGAACTGTAACCGAATCATCATAAGAGAAAAATAAACCTCTTGTTTCCTTAAGTCATTGGATGGCAATTTATCAGTAGTAAGGCAGGTGAAGTGATACTCTGCAAGTATAAGGACCTGAGTTTGGATCCCCAGAACTACATAAAATGGGACATGGTAGTGAATATCTGAAGTCTCAACAGTGCCATGGGAGGTGGAAAAAGTGAATCCCAGCAAACTTACGGACCAGCTAGTCTAGTGGAGATAGGAACAAACAGGGCAGAGGGCGTCCTAGTTACTACACATCAGTTTCTGTGACCAATACCTGGCCCGAATGGTGTGGGAGAGAAGGGTTCATTCATGCTCAGGTTTCAGCCCTTAGTCCACTATGTCAGGAGAGTCACCAGTCCAGAGACTGGGCCTCAGCATAGCTTGGGAAGAGCAGAGACATGCACATGCTTTCTAGCTTGCCCATCTGCCCAAACCAGCTAGTTCTCTTTCGAACTGCCCAAAGTAAGACTCGTCCGCTATGGGCTGGACCTTTCTACATCAATTAGGTGATTCTTCACAGGTGTACCTACAGGCTTGCACAATGGCAAAATGTCACTCAAAGCAAACTGACGTAGAAGATCTGACACCTGAAGTCTGTGATCTCCCATACTGGCCCGCACACACACACATACACACACACACACACACACACACACACACACACACACACGTACATATGCAGGCATGGAAAAATTGTCTTCTTTATCAGTATGCAAGGACGTCCTTACATCACAGACCACGCTTACCAAATGTTATTTCCCCACTCTAAGGAAGACAGTACTAGCCTCTCTGTTTCTTAGTCTCCATAATAGGATATGGGATGATGGATCTAGGTTCTTTTCTGTTCAGACATTTACCTCCATTATTAGCAAAAAGCAATGTGTATGTGAAACACGTAGGCATCTTAGCATGTTGTTTACAGTTTCTATTAGCATATGTTAATTGGACTAAACCACACATCTCACTGGGACATTTTCACACACATTCATGATAGATTTTTAAGTCTTGTAGCCCCCATTCCTGTCTCTCAGCTCCCTTTTCCATTTCCTGTTTCTTACCCTGTTCCCTGATAGACTTCCTTCTCCTTTCTCACATCTTCCCCCCTTCTCCCAGACCACTCCCCATTCGAGGGGAGACATGCCCCATTTCTCCCTCTGAAGCTGGCTCACTTCTCTCGGCACGTTCTATAGTTTAACTTTCCTGTTCTTTCAGGGTTTGGACTTTAGTTTTCTCTACTGCATGGGTCCTTAAGGATTTGGCAGGGCAGAATTCTTTGACTTGTATAATTACCGTGTTGGATTCCCAGGTCTCCTGCCCCGAGGCGGAGCAGATTCTTCAGTTAACTCTGACAGAGGTGATTGGGCATGAGATAGCAAAGAGAGGCTTCTGATTTCTAGACAGTCTGTGGCTGACTTTTCGTACTTTGCTAGGTCGTGAATTTCCAAAGAACTTTGGGATAATTAAATGTGCTTTCTCATAAACGAGGCTGAACATAATTTAATATTTCCCGGAAGGTACTTCAAAGTCTTGGAACACTTTAAGGCCATAAGGAACATCCATTACCTTCTAATGTGGTAGTGTGCATAAAGGAGGAGTCCATAGATTCTTGATAATAACATGTCGCATCCAGAGTGATTACACATTTGTTCTGTGTTTTTGTGTGTGTGTGTGTGTGTATGTGTGTGTGTATGTGAGCGTGTGTATGTCCATGTGTATCAGAGGCACTGTGTGCATCTTTGGAGGCCCAGGAGTGACTTTGGAAATCATCTTGGATTGTGCTGCCTCCTCTTTGCTTTGCTCTGGAGTTTCCCAGGCTCTGCCTTCTAGGATCAGAAGTGCAGGCCACTGACATTTCCACTTGGCATTTTTTTACATGGGATCTAGGATCTGAACTGAGGATCTTTTGCCTGCCAGGCAGAGATTTAACCCCTGAGCCATCTCTCCAGTCCGTGTTCTGTCATGATAGAGCTTCAGGGCTGAGGCTCTGGGACTGCTGAAATCTCATTTGGGAGACAGTAGAATAGAGAGAGCAGTCTTTGGCTCAGAGAGACCAAAGTCGCGGTGATGATGGTAATGTGCTTATCAGCTGTAGCACTTGGCTTTTTTTTTTCCTTTCCTGGAAAGCAATTCGCATACTTTGCCGTTTGCTTTGTTGATCAAGACAGTCCTGGAGTGGAGGCAGGAAGCTGGGTCGTCACGTCACGCATCAACGGCAGAGGCCTGTCCGGAAGGTCACGTGTTCTCACACATACACCTTCTCTGTGCGCTGTCCCGTGAGCGGGTCATCCATGGTCTTATGAGTACATATTGAGAGGACCCTGAAGCACAGAGATTGAGACAAGCCCAAGCCTAGGGCTCTTCTTTGTGTACACACGTTCATGTTAAGTAGGTCACGGAACACACATCTATAGATCGCTTCCTGTCTACGCAGATCCTACTGCCCGTGGGAGGTCTGTAATCATCTCTCTGAGGTTTGGATTTCAGATCCACCATTTTGAGATCTCAGACCCATGGCTCATCCCCTGGGACCCAGTTTCCTCATCTTAAACATGAAAATAGCGGCTATGGAACATTCTCACCAGAGAAGGAAACCTTTGGGTTTTAAAGCGGGTTGCTATGATTAAGCATTTATTATGCACTCACAAGTTCCAAAGCTATAGGAAAGCTTTTCTGACAGTTAGACATTTGTACCTGTCATGATTTGACATATAAGTCGTTCCCCACAGGCTCACATGTTTGAATATTTAGTTGTTTGGGAAGGTCATGGTACCTTCAGGAGGCAGAGCCTTGCTGGAGGAAGGCAGTCACAGAGGGAGGGCTTTGAGGTGGATTAGCCCTACCTTGCTTTGGGGAGAGGTCTGCACTTACAGTTTGCAGTTTTGCAGCTCTCAGCCTCCTCGTTAGATGTGACTTAGGCCACCTCCAGCTTCTGCCAGCCAGCCATGTCTCTTCCACCATAATGAACTGTATCTCCCCTCTGGAACCATAAGCTGAATAAATCTCCTTTTAAGTTACTTGACCTTGAGTGTTGTCTCACAGCAACAGAGAAGAACAGAAGCTACAGTCCCACTTGATGAATGTGTGCCTCTTCATTAGGTACGTTATCAGATGCACTTTCCCTCTGTTCCTGTCACGGCAGAAGTTCTCATTCCTTCAAAATAGTCACATCTCAGGATTACATTTATTAATATCATTATCCCTACATGTACTTAACTGACATGATTTTATCTCATTCAGCAGTTCTCAAGTTTTATGAGCACCGAGAATAATCATGCATACCATCAGTCAGGTAGTTGATTTTTAACTGGGATATTGCTGCTAAAACAGAGGCTTGAACTGAAAAGCACAAAGACAGAGATTGAGTTCAGCGATTATAAACGGGCTAGTCAGGTATCAACGGCATTCACTATGGAGAACCTGTGACTTTCTAAATATACTTTCTTGGTGCTTTGGGGTTGCTAGAACACAATGCCACAGGCCGGGTAGCTGTGAAAGAGAAACGTAGTTCTCCCTGGTCTGAAGGCCGGAGATTTAAGATCAAAGTGCCAGCACGTTTAGTGTCTGGTTAACAGTCTCCCTCTAGTTCACAGATGCCATCTCACTGGTTTTTACATGCTGGAAGGATGGAGAAGCCTGTTGGTGCCTCTTAGAAGGGCACTAATGCCATTGGGGAGGATTTTGCCTGCAGGATCCAGTCACCTTCAAAGTTCCCCTTCTGTGTCATTACCTTGCAAGTTACACTCAGACGAACCTCACACCACAGCAGGTGAGGTGACCTCCTTCATTCTGTGCACACAGCGCCTGGACCTTCCATTCACACACCAGTCTAGCTACATGTGTTACATGCACATACACAGCTATGTGTGCATGAGCGGGGAGACACGGCCCTCCTTGGGTGGCAGTTGCTCAGGGTCCACCTACCTTAATTTTTGAGACAGGGTTTCTCATGGGGTCCGAGGCACACTGGTGAGGCTGGCCAGCCAGGCCCAGGTCTTCACCTGACTCTACCTCCCCAGTCCTGGTATCACAAGTGTGTGTCACCACATCCTGCTCTGTAGGTGGGTGCTAAAGAGCAAACTCATGCCTCCGAGGCAAACACTCTTACTAGCTGAGCTATTTTCCGACTCTTTTCTTGTTTCTGTAGTTTGACTCGAGCATCTTCTCTGTGGCTATTTGCAACCTTTAAAAGTATGTCCTGTGCCTGGCACACTCCAGCAACACTGTTGACTTAACTAACAAATCCTCCTTGGTAGATGGCACCCGCATGGACGAGTTACAGGTTCTTCCCAATCTGATGTGCCTCAGTTCTTTTTTTTTTTTTTTTTAAATACATGGATAGGAAAAAAAATAAGGAAAGAAAAGAGCTATCTTTTAAGCTTCTTTCAAATGCACACAGTTCTTTTTTTCATTTTTGCTATAGAGAAAAATAATCATATAAAGGCAATGCTAACTGATACCCATTTCTCCTCTGCCAAAATTTGTGTTTATTCTTTCAGTAAGATTTACTTAGGGCGGCCCACGTGTTCTCGGTTTGTGGAGTATAATAGCAAAGAAGGCAAGGAGTCTTCCTCAAGGAACTTTGCCTGAGTGAAGGCCAGCTTGGGACCTGGTTATAATGGACATTGCTTGAGAGTTTTGGTGGAATTCTAATGGGAAATTATGCTGACAGATCCTGTTTCCTAGAGACCAGTCATGTTACATCATGGAGTGACGGTGGGCAGCTGGTGTAGCACCATGGTAGGGTGCTTGATTAGCTTGCACGAGGCGCTGGGTTCAAGTCCCAGCACTGCCCAGTCAATAAACAAAAGCAAGTGGGTCAACAAATAAATGGAACCAGAGGACAGGAACCTATCGCCAGCACCACAGGATTGCCCTTTGTTGACTTTCTTCTTCTTCTTTTAAAATATTTTATTATTCTGTGTGTGTGTGTGTGTGTGTGTGTGTGTGTGTGTGTGTGTGTGTGTGTGAGAGTGTGTATCAGAGGGCACTGTGTGTCCCTGTGGAGAACCAGGGGTGACTTCAGGAATCATCCCGGATTGCTTCTCTTTCTTACTTGGCTCTGGGATTTCCCAGGTTCCGCCTACTAGGGCCAGAAGTGTAGGCCTCCACTGTTTCTGTCTGGCGTTTTACCTGGGATCTGGGATTAGAACTCAGGATCTTCTGCTTACAGAGACAGAGTCTTAACTCCTGAGCCATCTCTCCATCCCAACTCTTTCTTCTTATCTCCCTTTCTTCTTTGGTCTCGGTCTCAGTTTTCAGAGCTTAGTCAATATTTCCTAATCCTTCTCTAAAATGTAATCCAGCAATCTCAGGATTTCGGGCACAGTGTGTATGCGTGATTTCTGAAGGGGCTCAAAGGGGAGTGCATGGGTGGGCAGGTCTCTACTTGACCAGCGCCGACTAGATTTGTGCTGGTCGAATAACAGTAATTTAGCGGGTCACCCACCCTCATCCTCCCTCTCTCCTTTCCATCATTTTCAGTATTAGTCGAAGTCAAAGTTGTGTGATTTTTCTCGGGTCTTACTAGCGATGCAATCCTGTGATTCATATGCTCCTGAAAACTCAAATGGACTTCCTTTTATCTCACTAAACGGAAATATACTAATATTTGTCAGCGGGTCTGAAAATATATTTTCCAATTATCCTCTTGCCTAGTTCAGACCTTCCTGTCAGTATACGGAGGGGGGAGGTAGCACTTGTTCTAAGCTCTCTGAGAGGCCAATTAATTGCCTGTGAAGAATGGAGAACCTTTAGCAAGGACCTATGAATCCCTCAGGAGAACCTGGAGGTTAATTCTGTTGTGATGGGGGATGCATAGTCCTTGCGTGTCTAGTTTCTAAGTGAAGGAAGAGTAACGCTGGCCATGCAGCTGCCGGCAGGCCCTGAGTGGGGGTCTCACTCATCCATCATTGGCTTCTACCAGGAGCTCACTCACCCAGAGCATCCACGACACCTCAGAGAGGAAAGACACAGACAGGAGTGTCCTGGTTCCCTTCACGCGCCTTCAGGGATCTGGAGTCTCTTCACTTTCGGCTGTAGGTTTCACATCACTTTCCTAGAATAAGTGTAATGCCAAAGAAAGAAGTGAATGAGGAATTTTTAACAAAACCATCTTCATTTGATCAAAGGAAACAGTTCCACTAGAAGCAATGGGTTTCCAAGATCTGTTGCACACTTTGCTTATTTTTATTGTTATCCATTATTAACCTGGTTTATAACAACATATTGTATGTCTCAGAATTGCTAGACAACAAATTTTAAGTGTTTCACTATGGAAGATGAGCCCACAGGGGATGGAATAGCTAACGAGCTTGACACAATTATTTGGCCGTATGTCTAAATATCAAGACATTGCATTAAACAAATGTCATTGTTATTTGTCAATTGAAAGTAAAATTTGAGATCAAAGAGCCTTCCCTTTCTCTGTTGGAATAGAGCAGCCCTGGGCTCGGCTTCTTTCCTTATGACTCAAGCAGATTCAAACGCCTCAGTTGGCAAACACGGCATGAGTCATCAGCTCTGTCTTCAAGAGCATTGTCCTGGGCTAGACGGGGCTGGGCAGGAAATTCCAGCTGCTTATAGGAAAGGTAATGTTTCTGGATACATACACACACACACACATGCACAATACACACACATGCACAATACACACGCATACACGTACAAAGTATGCACTACTTTGCACACAACATGCATGTACACATAAACACAGGCTCGTACATACTTTATGTCCATGCAAAACACACATAAGCCTTGTATAATATAGTAGATGCACAGACACGTAATACATTCACATACACAGGACACACATACATTATATATATATATACATATATATATATATATAACATACCCGGTATGTACATATACACAATACAGTTACATATCCACTTAACACATGTAGCACATAATATTCAAATATACAACACATATATAGTACACATACATACATATAGAAATATAAAGTATTTAAAACACAACTGTTTAATGCTTAAATACACAACAGGTATATAATATACACACATAAATACATACAACATTTGAAGTACAAGTATGTATACATATATAATATTAAAAATACAACACATACATAATGTATGCACAGTCTATATATACATACACATAAAAGCTGTGGAATACAAGGATGTAAACACATATATGTAATATTCAAATCTACAACATATACTGTACATGTGTGTATCAATGATACTCAGATATACAACACATGCATTATACATATGCATACAGAAATATAAACTATGCAGTTTACACATGTATACATATATATGTGATACTCAGATATACAATACCTATATAAATGCACATACTTTCACAATACACAATTCATGCATACAGAAATATAAGATAAGAAATATATACATGTATATGTAAATACATGACACTCAGATATATAATACAAGCTATGTAGTTGACACATATACATGATACTCAGATATACAACACATATACAATATCATATATACATACAGAAATATATGCTGTGCAGTACACACATATCCACATACATATACAGACATAAATATCACCACTGAGCATGTCTAAGCAGTTTCTAGTGGTTGTCTGGATATCATAGGTGGGACTCTCAAGAAATAGCATTAAAATTGGGCTGGAGAGATGGCTCACGGGTTAAGACTCTGCCTCACAAGCACAAGGTCCTGAGTTCAGATCCCAGGTCCCACATAAAAATTCTAGGTGGTGGCCTGGGTGGCCCTGGTGGGTGGAGCCTGGGAAATCCCAGCATGAAGGTGGGGAGAGAAAGGTAGAAGCAATCCAGGATGATTCCTGAAGTCACTCTTTGTCCTTCATAGGGACACATAATGTCTTCTGACACACACACACACACACACAAAATTTAAAAAGTTGATTTTTTTTGGTAGTGTTTAAATGGCATTATTTCTTAGGTGGCCACATTTGAAAACAAAATCATGCGAGCTGGAAGAAAACAGACCTTATGTGGTCCAGAATGTTCTGGGAAGGTAGGCAAGGCTGGATCCCTTGGCTCACCTCACCTTTATCTGTGACATTTGCAGGCCCGCTTGGAGCCGGGCTGTCGGTACGGTTTGTCACAGATGTTCCAGTGTGTGGACAATGATGGAACCTTTCTCAAACCATTCTGATCTTAGTGTCTATGGAGAATACCCAGGTCAGGAGTCTTTTGAGTGTCTGGGATCGAGACCCTTGACCAGAGGGTCCCGAACCCTGGAGTGGGCTCCATTGGCTTTCTGTGACCTCAGAGCATTTAGAACTACTTTGAGGGCTGGGGAGATGGCTCAGGGTTAAAGCCTTTGTCCTCTAAGCAAAAGGACCTGAAATCAGATCCCCAGATCCCAAGTAAAAATATCAGGTGGCTATAGGGACAGCCTGTAATTCCCACCCTGGAGGTTGGAACTTGGGAAATGCCAGAGCAAAGCAATAAGGAGAGAGAGGAAAAATCCAGGAAGATTTTTGATGTTACCCCTGGGCCTCCACAGGCATACATACTCAAGTGTCCTCTTGTACACCGCACACACACACAAATTAGAAGTAGGTGGAGCTTGCAAGATGACTCATAGGTGAAACCCTGCAAATGTGATGATGTGAGTTGGAGTCCTAGAACCATAAGATGGAAGGAGAGAGCTGACCCTCTAAAGTTGTCCTGGCACTTACACATGCACCGTGGGACTCTGTGTGCACACTCACAAACACACACATCAGAATAAATAGATAAGTAAATAAAGGCAGATAGGTAGGTAGATAAATAGATAGATAGATGATAGATACATACATAGATAGATGATGATAGATAGATGATAAATGATAGATATAGATGATAATAGATTAGATAGATAGGTAGATGATAGATACATAGATAGATGACAGGAACTAGAAGAAATGTCATTAATGTTACAGGACTCATGATTTTCCTTCATTTCTTAACACATTACACTTGTGAAAGTTATGGTTTTAGAGGCGTGTACATGAGCGCCAGACAAGTCTGAGGCTCTCCCGGAAGCATCCACACTGTCTCATCATCTCCAGAGCTGTTGCGTGTCGATTTCACATAACGTAAAACCCTGTGAGAAGTTTTTTGTCACAAAGTACAAAGGTGAAACTCTGGAGACTAGGAAGATTTTTTTTTCCCCAGAGACCCTGGGCCACGCCCAAGTTGGGATGGTACGTGGAACATTCCTGATACATGGCCAGCAGACAGCTTGGCTTCCTGCCTGGAGCTCCTGGCCAGCGACTTGGTGCTTATATATATATTTTTTAAATTTTAGTTCATCACAAATTCACCCAGCAGGTGAAGTGGTACGGACTGACTGGTCACATGAACGGTGGGATTCCACCAAAGGATTTTAGTGTCATCTTAGAAAGCAGATGGAATTACACCCCCGAGTACCTTCTGGAAGACCCACATTATTTATTGAAACATTGGGTAAAGTAAATTCATTTTGCATATTCTATAGTTTTGTGGGATTAAGGAAACTGATACTGACTACATAGAAGCTCTCGGTAAATATTCTATTATTTCATTGTCCTTATTAAGATCTTTAAATAAATTGTTTTAAATACATATATTTATATATACATACACATATATGTATACACATGTATGTACACACATATATACATGTAGATACATAGGCATGTTGTCTTTATTTGTAGGACTTGAAAAAACAAACAAACAAACCTTCCCTTTCCATTGTTATTGATAGAAATTTGGCTTCCCAAGGAAACATATCATTTAACTTTTTCTTCTTTGTGGTGTAGAGTACACTATCCAGCGGCTCTGATGGCCGCTGATCTTTGTTTTGCCAACATCACCATGGTTTGTTCAGTGTCATTCCTTTTATGTAAATGTCTCGTTTTAGTCCGATCCTCAGATCTGAGTCTCAGGCCTTGAGGTGGACTCAGATAAGGTAGATAATTACACAACCAGAAATGCTGGGTGTCTGCTGGAATATTAGATGGATGCCTTTCCCGTTGGTCTTAATTTAAAAAGCTGCTGCTAGGTAACCTGCTAATTCATGGTGCATTACTGCCAGGGTAATCTACTAATTCATGGTGCATTACTGCCAGGGTAATCTACTAATTCATGGTGCATCATCAGGTTTGAAATGTGCTCTGTTGAGCTGACCAGAACGCTCAGTCGGATAAGTGCTTACCGAGTGAGTGTGAGGGATGGAATTCCATACCCAGAACCCATATAAAAAAATCCAGGTGTGGTGATGCACGGTTATAGTCCTGGCGCTGGGGAGGTACAGAGACAATAGGATTCCTGGTGCCCTCTGGCTAACCAGCCTGGCTTACTTGGCGAGTTTCAAGTTCAGTGAGAAACCCTGTCTCAAATATTGAGGTGAAGTTTTAGCCTGTGTCCTGTAGACACTCTCTCTCTCTCTCTCTCTCTCTCTCTCTCTCTGTCAATGCTACCCCAAAGGGTATCCTTTCCCTAGTGAGATTGGAAGCTCAGAGGGTATGTTTCAGAGTGTGACATGACTTCCAAATTTGAGGCCTCGCCATATGGTTTAGGATGATTACATATAATCTGCGTAGCACAGAACTTCAGGGAAAAGGTATTGAAGGTGTCATCTGACCCTGGGAAATGCAGTATCAGAAGCTGAAGGTCAGAAGGTAGGAGATAAGAGAAGTAGGTATGCATTATGCATTTATGTGGCGTTGTCAGAGGTCATATTTAATTACAAAAATGAAAAGGAAGAAAACAAAAAGAAGCCAAAATTGTCAGTGTAACTTCAGTAACTTTTTTTGAATTTATATTCTTAATGAATTTGAATGTGTATTTTGAGGATTTCTTCCAAAAACAGAAGTTTCAATCAAGAAAATTCTAAATGAAGCCTTTACCTATCAGATTGTTTTCTAACCTGTGAAACCATACTGATGTACATGCCTGAGAATTTTGGGTGTCTGGGAATGTTCTAGTCATAAACGTTTCTAGGAGAGAGGTGAAAACAAACAATGCAGAGGTAGAACTAAAGCCGCTACTTCCTGATTTTAAGATAGTTTGTTGCAAAATGAGCTCCTGGCTGAGGATTGTGTTTGCTCCAGAGCTTGGTGGGTTTTAGTTTTCACAGTCTAGTGAGTGGCAAGTTTAGTTTTTCGACTTCCTCCAGAGAGGATGCTAACTTGTTCTTTGTTACCTGTAAACATCTCATGTCAATTACCCAAATTAAATTTAACAATGTTTAACTCCCTGCTACCTCAGGAAAAGAACTGTATTTTTGCTTCAGTTTATAACAGGAAGTACTATTGGATTTTGTATAAGAACGACTTTCAAAGCGTTGTTGGATATTGTTGTTGTTGTTGGTGGTGGTGGTGTGTGTGCGTGTGGGTGTGTGGGTGTGCGCCCTAGGTGCAGCAGTGATATTGTGTGTTTCTTTCAGAATGCACAAGATACCGCATGGTGTGTGGGTGGGGGAATCACCTGAGGTGCCCTCACTAATTACTCATTCCTTTCTTCCTCTCCAGCAAGGGAAAACCCAGAACCCCACACTTCACTCCTTCTGCACAGTAGGGTGGGGGCTGGGAGGGCCCCAGCGTCTTTTGAGAAAAGCTCTTGAATTAGGAACTTAGATCAGGACAGCCCTACCCCTCTGCCAAGAGTACACATGGCAAGCTAGTGCGGAAAGTGGCCCAGGTCGTCAAGATAGGGCACTGTTCACAAGCAAAACCATTACTAGTACTGGCAGATTTACCTAGTGAATGTAATTAAATTCGCTCCCACACAAAAGCTAGTAATCCATTCCTGAAGCCAGAGTTTGTGAGTGTGTGTTGTGTTGAGTGAGTATGTATGTGTGGTATGTTGTGGATGTGTTATGTGAACATGTGTTATGTGTGAGTTGTATTTGTGTGTGTGACATGTTTGTATTTGTGTATCTAGTATGTTACATGTAGTGCATGCATTTGTGTGTATTGTGTGTGGTGTCTTATGCATATGTGTGTATGTGTATACAGTAGGTTATGTATATATGTTGCATTGTTTGGTATTGTGTGGTGTGTGTGTGTGTCTGATGTGTTTGTATATGTGTGTGTGTGGTATGTTATGTATGTGTTGTGTGTGAGTGTGTATGTGTGGGTTACTTATAGAGGTTACCAGATATGTTAGTTCATTGACCAAAGCATTATTCTAGTTTCTGCTTTGTGTCCCATCATATCTTTATCAGTATTAGAATATCAAGGTGAATTAAGGGAGAAAACTTCATTCTTTTTGTCTTGAATATCCATTTGTACTTTAGGAAAAAAGTCTCAACTTGCCAACAGTCCCAATAATCCTGAAATGTATTGGTTATGCAACAAATTCAAAGAAATTGAGTTACAGCCTTATTAGGAACACATTATCTGTTTGCAGAGATGAAACGATGTGGGTTGTTCCCAAAGTCTTGAGAGAAGGCAGAAGTACAGACAGAGCTGTGCCGAGTCACAGCCTGCCACCGCGTGGCTTCTGGCAAACAGCCTAACTTCCCTGGGCCTTGGGAAAACAAGGAAGTTGGCTTAAACCAGTGGTTTTTACCGTGACTTCAAATCCCCCGAGTTCTGTGTGTCTCCCAGCCCTTCTGTCCTGAGTCAGCCCAGGGCTGGGGCAGGGTGGGGGTTGGGGCAGGGTGGGGGCTCGGCTACCCACACAGGAGTCTGGCTATCAGCAGCCTGGCATGTTACGAAATCTGAACGTCTCTGAGCACAGGCATAGAACCACGAATGAAAACTCCCTAGTGGCACGGGATGGGGCGTAGTCAGGATGAGGCCTATGGAACCATGAATGTTTACCACGTGATCTTCAGGATATGAATGCAAAATGACAGACCAAAAATGAGCCTCATCTTTAAACTTGGATTCTATTGAGATATATTAAGATGTTTATGCACATTATTCCAAAATCTGGGAAAAAATTCCCAAGCCCTTTTTTCTGCCATGTTTTGCATACATGACACCCAGTCTGTGTTATGATAGGAAATTGTTAGAAACCTTCATTCAGGGGGCCACTGAAACAGTCTCGAAGACCACTTCTAACTCCTAAGTTTCTGTATAGTCTTAGAAAAAGTCATCTTGGTTACTAGGAAACAATGGAATAAGGAACCAGGTCTTCCCACTAAGGACCCCAATAAGGACACTTCATGATGAGCATGTCTTGGTAGGTTTGGTCCATCTCTGAGGGCCTTGGCCTGTATTTGGGCAGACATTCTAGATCTTTCCAGAGTTGAACATCACAGAAGGTTCTTTCTCTCTCCCATCCTTCCCCCACTTTCAGGAGACCCCAGTGAAGTGTGAGGAAGACTTCCCCTATCCCCCTATCTTACAGTTGTGATCGGTGGCTGAATTGTTGGCCCTGTGACTTGCCTGAGCCGACCAATGCTGCAGAAAACGTTCTTTTTCCATCATGGTGCTAGACCCAAGAAGAGGCCAGAAGGTCTGGAGACATGAACCACGGCTGCCACCCTGGCGTTGATAGGCTGGCATCCGGGGCTCAGTCTGGCACCAGCCCCTGCACCTCAAGCCTACATGACAGCTCAGGAGACCTGGAACTGAGTAGCGGGAGCAAGGAAAGTCCTGGGGATCCCTGAGATAGCCATTACCCCTACTGGTAACAAGAGAGCTGTCTGCGGGGCCTGCAAGGCGGGTGAGCCCCGGGGCAATCATTGCGCGGCTTGTTTGTACTAGCGCAGGGTTCAGAAACTCAGACAGAACCGAGTCTGTGCTGAGCGCTCCGGTGAAAGGTTTGCTTGTCCTGAGCTTAGATCCAAAGCCCTCCTGTCATACTGTCCACACCACTGGTCCTCCTGAGCCCCTGGAATACAGTAATCTTCAGAATGTGCAGAGTCCACGGCCCATCACAGCTCTGTCTTCAGTGAGATTTTTTTTTCTTCTGAGCATCTCTGCCTTTTGGCTCTGCAGGAAGGTTAACAAGGGTGGAAAGTTGAAATGGGCTTAAAGGTGTAAAGCTGAGAAACTGCCCTTCGTCTCCAACCAGCCACAAGTTAGGGATCAAAGGGGATAGGGGAGAGCTGAAGGCTGGAAGCTTGTGGGATGCTCCTTTGTGCTGGCCCGTGCGGCTTCCCTTCCTCCTTCTTTCCTTCCCTGCCTCCTTCCTTTCCTGTCTCTTTTGCTTTCTCTTGCTCTTTCCCCTTCCTCTCTCCCTTCCTTTCTCCTTTTTACCCTCCTTCCTTCTCTCCCACTTTCTCTTCCTTCCTCTCCCTACTGTCTCTTTTTCTTTCTCTCTCTCTTCCCCTCACTCTAACCCCTTCCTCCCTTTTCTCTTCCCCCTCCATCCTTCCATCTCTTTCCCTTCCTTTCACAGTTTTTTCTCTCTGTTTCTTCCTCCCTCCTCCTTTCTCTTCTTCCCTCTCTCTTCTTTTCCTTCTCCCCCTCTCTCTCCCTTCCTCCTTCTCTCTCTCTCTCTATCTCCTCTCTTTCTCTCTCCCTTCTCCCTCCCTCTCTCCTATACCTATTCCTAATCCAAGGTCACTGACATCCTTCTTTAAATCCAACAGACACCGAAGCATCTAGCTTGACATGTCCAAGAATGGCTGACTGCCTTCCAGAGGTAGGACTCTTGGCCAAGGAACCTGGTTTTAGAGGAAGGGAGGGTGGCGGATGGCTTCGCCCGTGTTGGGGAACCACGTCAGCTTTTGGTTCCTCTTGGCCGTCCGAGCTTCTTGTGCCAGAGCCTGAGGTTCCCGAGGTGGCTACCGAGCCAGTGTTGGCAACCTCTTAAAAATGAGTGTCAGTTCAAGTTCAGGTGAAATGTATAACTCAACAAATGCATACCCAGAAAGTGTTCGAATGGAAGTAGGAAAGCAAGGCTCGGCACACAGAAAGGAAGCGGTCTTGCCACGGAAAAATGCTCTGAAGCACCTCAAAAGGAGGCGCCTGCTTGGTTAGTTCTTGAACAGAGAATGTGGAGGCTTTGATCTCTCTACCTCGAGGCTTGAGGCTCATCGTTCCTGAAGAGAGGTTTCCACTAGCCAAATCCTTGCAATTTTCTTTAAAAATGAAAAAAAAAAAGGAAAATACTCCTACCTGTAAGTGTTTCATCATGTGCTGTGAGACTGTGTTTCCAAGTCCTAAACACTAATAAAAAAGATTCTTTTGTGATCCCTTTGTTTTTACATTAGTGTGTGTGTGTGTGTGTGTGTGTGTGTGTGTGTGTGTGTGTGCGCGTGTGCACGCGCACTTATGCCAGATGGCACTTGAATGCTTGTGGAGGCCCAAGGGTGACATCTGGAGTCATCTTGGATTGCTCTGTCTCCTTATTGCTTTGCTCTGGGGTTTTCAGTCTCTGCCTTGCAGGGCCAGAACTTCAGTCGGCCGTCATTTCCACCTGACCTTTTTATTTGGGCTCTGGGGACCGGAACTCGGGTCCTTCTGCTTGCGAGGTGACAGTCGACCCCTGAGCCATCTCCCCGTGTTAATGTTCCTCTTTGGATGGGATACCCTCGCCTGTGTCATCCAAGATGTTTCTGAGCTTGGAGATGAAACAGGAAGGGGAGAGTCTCTCATGTCAGACCTGACTCAGGCTGTGTCTCCATGCAGATGTTGGCTGCAGATGTCAGCAGGCACCAGAGCCGTTGGGAAGAAACAGCTGCTCCCTGCACATGGGTTTTTGCTCTGCCGCGGTGCCTTTGATGGCCGAGTTACATCAAGGCTTTTACAGAGGCTCCAGCAAACGGGGATGGTGGCTTTGGCAGCTGGTATCTGCATGGGGCATCTTTGGCTTTCAGGGTTGGACTGTGTTAAGAAGAATCGACGTCTGTACTTTGAGAGGGTAATTCGCTCCACTGTGTGAATGTTCTGATGAAGTTGGGTAATTATAGTTACTATAGGTTGCAGGCAACAAATGAGTTCATCAGGACTTGAAAATTTTTAAACAGTTCTACCGGAGTGATCAGTTTACTTGGCCCTCTTCATGCTGACAAGGCTGAGATAATGTGACTCAGAAAAGACCCAGGTGTGTGTTGGTGGCTTTGAAGTGTCAAAGCAAGCGTGTTGCTGCAATCCCCCTGCATCCTTGGTGTTGGACCTTTTCCCATGTCCATGCATTCTGATTGACTCTTACCCTTCGGTCCTTGGCGGGAATGTTGTACTTACTGCAACTTCCTTCCTTTCCGCTCAGTGCTACTGACCGGACGGCTTTGTTGAGGTGGCCTGTCACATGACCCCTGGCACCACCCTACACCTCACTGAGCAATGCTTCATCAATGCTCTGGTGCCCTGTTCTGGAGTCTTTGGGTCAAACTACAGCAGAGACCCAGCAGGCCGCAGGTGTGGAAGTATTATAACAGACATAGCTTCATGTCCTCCTGCCTTCCAGAGTGACAGGCTGAGCCACTGAGTTTGAGTCTAGGAAAGGATCCGAGTTTCCCCTTAGTACCCTCCTTTCCCCCACTCCGCAGAAAAGGAACGCTTTATACTGCCATGTCTCCTGCCCTTTGGGATTTGTAAGAAAGCCCCAGAGTTCTATGTCTTTCTTGTTCTAACTCTTCCATCAATTAGCTGAAGAATTGTATCGTGGCAGCCATTTATTCTCTAGATGCTAGCCTCTCCTTCTTTCCTCCCTCCCTCCCTCTCTCCCTCCCTGCCTTCCTTCCTTTTCTCCCTCCATTCTTTCTTCCTTCTCTTTCCTCTTCCTTCTTTTTCTTCCTTTCTTCCTTCCTTCTCTTCCTCTCTGCTTCCTGTCTCCCTTCCTTCTTTCCTCCTTTTTTCCTCCTTCCTTCCTTTCTTGTCTCTCTCTTTCCTTTCCCTACCTCTCCTCCCTTCCCCTTTCCTTTCTTTCTCTTTTTTGGTAGATTAACTAACTTGCTTTTTTTAAAAAAAGAACTTTAAATGCTGTCTCTTTTGTTTGTTAATTGGTAGTCAGAGTTATAGGTTTCTTAACACTGAGTTTTGATGGGTCTTCCCCACCCCTGTGCTCCCCAGTTTCCATGCCCCCCTCTTGTGCTTTCTGCCCCCCGCATTTCCATTTCCACTCTCCAGTCACATGTGTTGTAGTAATCTCCCCACACCCTTCCTTTAAGCCTCTTTCACTCTCTTCTAGGCCCCTACTAGCTTCCTGGGCTCTACCCACTCCCACTCCCATGTTAATCACACACACACACACACACACACACACACACACACACACACAGAGCTAGGCTACTCATAAGAGCAGACACACATAGGCTGTCTCACTAGTCTTTTCGAATTCCATTTGTTTTCCTGCAAGTTCCGCTTTTGAGGTGAATGAATTCCACTGCGTGTATGTACCACCTTTTCATTCTCCACTCACCCACTGATGGGCATTGAGGCCGATTCTGTTTCCTTGCTATTGTGAACAGAGCAGCAATAACCACAGATGAGCCAGTGTCTCTGCAGTAGAGACCATCGGGTACGTGCCTAGAACTGGTATAACTGGGTCATAGGGTATTTCTATTTTTAGAACACATTTTTTTCAAAGAATATACTGATTTCTGTAGTCGGTGGCACTAATTTCTCCTCCCACCAACAGCTGGTCCAGCTCCCCCACCTCCTGCCACAATTTTGCCAGCGTTTGTTGATATTTGTTTCAAACACTTGTGACTATATAGCTTTGGTCCAGAGAGGCTCTCTAGGACAAGCAGGCCTCAAGCATGATGTGAATTCTCCTGCTTTGGCTGCTCAGGTGCTGGGATTTTAGGTTCCCCTGCAGCCAGCTTCCTCAGGTGTGTGTGTATGTGCGCGCGCGCGCGTGTGTGTGTGTGTGTGTGTGTGTGTGTGTGTGTGTGAGTGTGCACCTGTGTGTGTACGTGGGTGAGTCTGTGTGTGTATATGTGTGTAATCATTTATGTGCATGTATATCTGGGTGTGTGTGTATGTGTGATGATCATCTCTATGTGTATGAGTATGTGTGTGCACCTGTGTGTATTCTGTTTGTGTGTGTGTATATATCTGGCTGTGCTTATGTGTGTGTATCTATATGTATATGTCTCTGTGTGTGTGTGTGTGTATGTGTGTGTGTGTGCATGTCTCAGTGTGTGTGTATGTCTCTGTGTGTCTGTGTGCATGTAGGTCTCTGTGTGTGTGCATGTCTCTGTGTGTGTGTATGTCTCTATGTGTGTGTCTGTGTGCATGTAGGTCTCTGCGTGTATGCATGTCTCTGTGTGTGTGTATGTCTCTGTGTGTGTGTCCGTGTGCATGTAGGTCTGTGTGTGTGTGTGTATGTCTCTGTGTGTGTGTCCGTGTGCATGTAGGTCTCTGTGTGTGTGAGTGTGTGTACCATAGAGGTCTGTACTTATATTCAAGTAAGAAGCTGTGAGATGCGACTCTCCAGATCTTCGTCGTGGCGCCTAACGGAAGCACTCCGTGAAGCTCTATCTGAATCCCGCAGTCCAGTTGCTGCTCTGCTGCCGGTCTCTGGTTTGCTGCTCTGAGCTGCGAAAGAACACCAGGCGAACGGCAGCTTCTCTGTGAGCACAGCGTCTGCAGCCATCTGGGAAGAAGAAAGTGACATTTTTTGGCTCGAAAGCCAACTCGAGCAAGAAGGAAATAGACAGTGATGGGCGGAGTAGACGATGGTGCATCGGCAGAATCGATAGCAAGTGTTTGAATAAGATTCGCCTGCAGAGATGTTCTGTTGCTAGTTAACACTTTGATAGAAGCATGCACATGTTCTCTGAAGAGAGATCCCCACAGAGGCAGGGGACCAAGGCCATCCTGATGTGACCTGGGGGGGGCGTGTACATGGGTCACGTGTGTCCTTGCATTGGGAGGGCACATGCAGCTGTACCTTTGGCTTGGACATCTAGCCTGTGACCTTATGTCTAACATCTCTAAGGGGCAAAAGTAAAGCAACTGGAGTCAATAATGTTGTGGAAATTAAGAACTGATAGAAAGATACACCTGAAATTATTGTTTGAAGAGAAAGCATTTTCTTTTTTGAGGAGGGGTGGAACCTAAAAAGATAAACCGCCCTCTATAAAAACTTCCATTAAAAAAAGCATTCATTCAAGTGCACCCCACAATTTCTACAACCTACTTCAATTTTGAAAATTGTACAGCAAATGTAAAGTGAGTCGTAAGTACAGAAAACAGGGTGGGATGATTGACAAATCCAGAATGAATTTAGCGCAACAGGAAGCTGTGAACAATTACAATCGAATCTCCTCGATTGTCTCTTGCTTAGAGTCATAATTAGTCATTTGTGGAAAACAAGGCGAGGTGAATGTTTCGCTGCTTCAGAAAGAATCTGAGCTTGAGAAGGACAAATCAAATTTGCAGGAAGGGTAGCCTTCAACCAACCTGCAGTGCAAGTGTGCTGAACGGGTGGGGGAAATCCTCGTCTGTAGTTTCTGTTTTCTCATCTGGTGTTGGAGAAACGACTAGAAAGCAAGCCAGACCTGAACATGAACACAGGAAAGAGAAAGGTGTCAAGCGCTGAGAAAGAGCGATTTCATTAGCATATTGAAGAGCCAGCCTGTAACATACTTTAAGAACAACATGGTTAGATGTTATACGCCTCCATCTCTTCCTGTGTAGGTGGGATGTGGAAATTGTGTATATTCTGGAGAGGACAATGTAAATAAGGATGCCTGGACATCCACTGGAAACTGTTTACCTGGTCCGTGGCTTGCTGCCCCTCTTGCTCCCCCACGTTTCCCTCCATTCATGCCACAGTTTTCCTCTACTTGTATCTCTCTGACTGCATGAAGGATAAGGACAATCTTCGTGCCTTTCCACACTTCCCATGATGATTTGCTCACTATGGCCACTCAGACTTTTTTTTTAATGACATATAGAGGTGTGGAGATGGCTCCATGGGAAAGGTACTTGCTTTCCTGGGGAGATGGGGACTCCCCAGAACCCAGCACTTCCAGTGGAGGGGAGAACGGCAGAATCCTGGGACTCACCCACCATCCTGCCTACACGAATTGGCGAGTTTCAGGCCAACAAGAAACTCTGTATGGGGTTGGGAGAGAGGCCAGCAGGTAAGGCGACTGCTCACAAACTTGGCGACCTGAGTTGAGTCCCTGGATGTCCACATGGTGGAAGGAAAGTTGCCCTCTGACCTCTACCCATGCACTGTGGTATATACGTGTACACATTCTCCAGCTCTCTTAAATGAATAAATAAATAAATACATACATACACACATACATACATAAATACTTTTGTTTTTTTAAAAAGAGATTCTATCTCAAATAAAAAGGAAAAAATAAATGGAGCCTAAGACACAAACTAAAAGTTCCTGGAATTGGATTCGATTCGTCCTTTCTGGCCTCGAATTCTTTCTGAAGCAGTGAAACATTCTTCCCCCACTTGTTTTCCCCTAATGACTAACTGTGAATATAAGCAAGAGACAGTTGAGGAGATTCCTCTGGCTCCTCGCATGTCCGCACATGCTGCATAGGTGAACATGTGCATGCGCGCTACACACACAAGGAGACACACAGGTATAACAACCCATATGTATGAAACCCATTACTTTGTGTCCCAACTATAAAAGTAAAAGAGGGAAAAAAGAAAGTAAAAGGGGGAAAAGGGCCGGGAATGTAGGTCAGTTGGTTGAGTGCTTGCCGGACATACACAAAGTCCTGGGTCTGTGCTCAGCACCGCAGAAATAGCTTGGTGTCGCACACCTGCAGTCCCGCCACTCAGGAGGTGGAAGCTGGAGAGGATCAAGAGAAGTTCAAGGATGTCCAAAGTGGCTAATGAGAGGCCCGGGGCTGCATGAGACACTTTCTCAAAGGCTAAGACCAGAACTGAGGAAATGTCTCAGGAGGTGGCTCAGAGGTAAAGTACTCACCTCACAAACAAAAGGTCCTGAGTTCAGATCCCAGATTCCACGTGAAAATACAAGGCACAAATAGTAGCGGCCTGCAATCCTGGCCCTGGAAGGCAGAGCCTGGGAAACCCCAGAGCAAAGAAATAAGGATGTAGAGCAATCCAGGATGATTCCCAGTGTTTACCTTGGGTCACCAAAAGCACATACACGCAAGTGCCCTGTAGTACACACACACACACACACACACACACACACACACACACACACACACACACACACAAAACAACCATGACATTGCAAAGGCTGTGTGATAACACAAACACAAAGATCATCAAATCTTGTGATGGACTAAAAGAGAAGCAACTACCCATGGTGCTGGAACATTCTAGAGCAGAGACTAATTTTGTAGTTGGAGCTGGTAGAAGAGGTTTCCAACCAAGAATAATTGTACTGAAATTCTTGGACCATCCCAACTGGACACATCATTTGTGAGTTGGAATCAAGAGAGACATCCAGCTTTGTATTTTTTTGAAGAGAAGATGTCTCTTCAGCTACTCCGGCAGTTTTCCTCTTTCCCAATCCTGCCATGACCTTATCCACTTGATTGTCCCCACCATTAAATGGAAAGTGTAAGGGCCATATTTAATTCATGCGCATCTTCTAGACTTAATGGCGAGAGAAAAAGTAAAGTGAGTTTCCTTAAGAGCTAAAAGGAGGGATGACTAATACAGAAACCAGCTAGAGTTGGGTTTTAGATGCCAGCAGTGGTGCATTTTGCAATAAGTACAGTGCTACTGTGTCCTTTACTTTTATGTGAGGACGTTAAGTCACTTTATAAATAAATTATAGAGGGGCTGACAAGGCGGCAGAACCTGGAAACCCGAGTTTGATCCCCAGAGGTCACATGATGGAAGGAGAGAACCAATTTTTGCACAGTGTCCTCTGACCTCCACATACATGTGGTGGTATATACCACCCTCCTCCTTTAAATATTAAGCAAATACATAAAATAGAAAATGTAGTAGGAGATTCAGTCAAGTCAGGGCTTAAAATCTGTAGTTTGATATTAACCTTTCAGGGAGTTTCCTTGCTGCCTTCAGATGGACATCTATGGTCTGTAAGGTATGCGTACAGCTTAGTTCCACATCTCTTAGAAATCTTAGCACATGTGTATTTTCACTAAGTCTCAAACTTACCCACATATGTCTGTGCAACATTAGCACAGTCCTTTGGTAGCTGATGCGGGAATCCTAGTTGCAGACAGGCATGGTGGGCGTGGTATTGTATGCCACAATGTAGCACTTGGATTTGGGTATTTTTGCATCTGGGAGACATGGCTGACGATGTGCATGCTTCTCCTTGCACCTCCTCCTTTCTTCTTCCTGCCTTCACAGTGCAATTTCAAACCCTTTTGCTTCTTCTCACCTCTCCCTGAGAACTTGTTTTTGACATTTCTTCTTCCAAGTGTGTGAAGTTGATTGCTGCAAATACTAATCTTTCTGTGTGTGTGTGTGTGTGTGTGTGTGTGTGTGTGTGTGTGTGTGTGTGCGTGTGTGCATAAGCAGGCACTTGAGTGTGTATGTGCCTGTGGAGGCCCATGGTTAACATCAGGAATCATCCTGGATTGCTCTACCTCCTCATTGCTTTGCTCGGGGTTTCCCAGGCTCTGCCTTCCAGGGCTAGAATTACAGGCTGCCACTATATTCACCCTGTATTTCTAGGTGGGATTTGGGGATCTGAACTCATGCCCTTTGGCTTTAGAGGCAAAGGCTTTTAACCCCTCAGCATCTCCCCAGCTCCATTCTTTGTTTTTAATTGTAAAATATCAACACAGAAGAGGAAGAGTAGTATTTCTAGAAAACTGTGCTGGTTTGGCCCGTGGTCCTTCAGTGACATGGGACATTATATTTAGCCTTGGTGAGACTTTGGCCCTGTAGAGAAAAACTCATGGGCTGTCATGACAGCATTGGCCAACATGGCTATAGTCGAGTGAGGGTTAATCTCCAAAGAGCCAAGTAAAGTTGTTGTGTGTCGAGGCCCCCGGTTGCTTGAGTTGCCAAGGATGTGGGCAAGCGTTCTGCCAAGTCACCCATCTGTAACTTCCCCAGCCACCACCCTGGAGACCGCTGGGCTGTATTCTCTCTTGAACTCCTTGCGTGCCTGAATGACCTCCTGAGCGAGACCGTCACTTTGTCTTCAGATTTCAATGCAGCCAGGAGATAACGGATGTTTCCATTGTCTCCTTTCCTGCTTCGTCATTTTGAAACCGAAATCGAAAGCTCCAGCTGAATTCAAAGCTCCTCCAAGCAGGATCTTTCAACATCTTCCAGTGATTTTCTTGGCCAGAAGTCGCCTAGGAAATTATCTGTTTCTTGAGTAGCATTGACTTCCGACTCCAGGACAGCGGCCATTTCCTGGGATCTGATTCCAGAACATCTGTTCTGCAAGAAGACCCAGGCTCCCAGCCAGTCCCCAGCCTGCTAGGTCCATGGTGCTGCAGCTTCTGACTGAAGGGACTTTTAGAAATGGCATCCAGGCGATAAAGTTGTCCTGAGTATTGCCAGTAGCCAAGGGGTAACTGCAGTGCAGCCACCAAAAAAAAATGTTGAGGGCTGGTATGTAGCTCAGTTGGCATAGTGCTTGCCTAGCATGTGGGAAACCCCGGATTCTGTCCAACATCACATAAGCCTTTGTGGTGGACACACCTGTCATCCCATCCCTGGGGAAGTAGAGGCAGGAGGATGAGAATTTCAAGTCCCTCGTCCTCAGCTGTATTGTAAATGTCCAGACTACATGGATCCTGTCTCAACACAACCAACCCAACAAGCCCGTGGTTGAATCTTCCCTTCGAGCTGTTTCAAAATGACTAGCAGACTGTGATCTCCTGGGAAACTCACGTGAATGAGACCAGCTGTAACTGAAGTGCGCGTGCGTGCATGTGTATATGTGTGTGCGTGTGTGCTTAATGTGACATCTGAACTGCTCCAGAGTCCAAAGACTACTGAGCAGCAACCCACGAAGCGCCGCAAGTAGAATCCTCTTGAGTCTTTGAGAAGAAAACGAAAAATATTATATAAAGGGGCCCAAGGATGTGGCTCCAGCAGTAAAGGACTGATAGGGTAACTGCCACACCTGTAACCATGGGAACAGGAGGCGGAGGCAGGAGGGTTGTAAGTTCTATGTCATCCAGCCTGGGATACACACACACACACACACACACACACACACACACACACACACACACACATACACATACATCTACATATGTACACATAAATACATATATACACTAAATCTGATGTACTCATGGTCCCAGGTTCCAACCTTTCAGTTCAGGGCATGTGGCCTGTGTACACACACCAGTGTTTCTCCTTCTGTGTGATGGAGTTGACAGGGGAGATCACCACATGAACTGACCCGAGTCTTGAACTGGTGACTCACAGCCAAGGCTCTCCCCCAAATCTGGTTTTGAAAGGTCCTTTATTAGTTTTCTGTTTCTGATGTAACAATCATGGCCAACTTGGTGGCTTCATGTGACACAATGTATCGAGAGCTTCTGAAGGTCAGGAAGTCAAAGCCGATCTCAGCAGGCTGAAACCATGATTGACCATAACCTTTTCCTATCTCCAGATACCAAGCATTGGTGCCATGTGGTACCTTCCTGCATCTTTAAAGAGTGCCCCGTCTTTTCTATGATAACTTAAGACCCCTATGCAGTGGAGAACCCCCTTCAGCCTCGATCCTTAACACAAGCATGTCTGTGAGTTTCCTTCTGTCAGGGAAGATGTTCTTAAGTTCTGGAAATTGGAGTGTGGATATCTGGATATCATCTGGTTAGATGGACTTACCACTGTGCCCACCTCAGTCTCCAGGGTATATGACTGTTTCTCGGGTTCCCAATGCCGCAGGTTACTGACTTGAGAAGAACTGTAAAAATGGCCTTTAAAAAAAAAACTCATTTCTGTGTTTTAGGAGCAATTTTTCCCCCTTAGTTAATGTAGTGTGACAGAGAAAACATTTGGAGGATGTTGAAAAGATATTGTTTAAATTGGCAGAGGAGCAGGCGGGAGGGAAACAGGTGGAGAGGAAACCCTCGCCAGAGACTCCAAAACTTGGGTGGACAGCTTAACCCTCGCTCTGGAGGGAGGAGCTAGCTGATCAGAGGCTCAGATTCCTGAGTTGCAAGAGCCAGAGCATGCCGGGCAATGGGTGGGGCCAGTTTGGGGGCCTGGTAGGTGACTGTCAAGCACAAACTGCCCCCAAGATGTTCTCCCCACTTTTCCCTGCTCCCAGCTCTGTGCCCCCAGCACCCTCTGGTGATCGATGCATTTAACATGGAAGGATCTGGGATTGCACTTAGAGAAGTTGCTGTCAAAATGCAAAGGTGCCTGTCTAGAAGCAGAATCAAATTTCAGCAGTAGTTTGTCGGATGAAATTGTTGCCTAATATTTTCGTCAGGGGTCAGCACAAAGGAAGATGCTCTTGACATGGTCTCATCTCTGGACAATATGATCTGTGTCTTGGCAGATGTGGGCCCTTATTTTATCCTGCCGTAGTCATGTTTGAAACCTGCAATGATTTTGATCAGCGGTGGTTTTTCTGAAACAGCGTCGGCTTTTCTGTGTGATTAACTCTTTTTGATGGAAGTGGGATTTGGGCTTCCTGATGTTTATTAATAAGTAAAGGCTCCAGGGAACATTAATAGACACTCTCAGTCTCTATTTAATCAGTTGCAACCAGGTTTGTTTGGGAGTCTGGAAGCAGTACTTACGGGCACCCTGACACGGAGCTCGCTTGTGATGTGTTCATTTCAGAAACACAGTGATTAGCTTCATTTTGGGGACAGAAGCTGGGAGCTGAGACTCCCCAGCCTTACAGCCCCCAAGGCCTGCTTTCTTCATTGAATCTTCTAGAACCTCTCGTTTGCAGCACGTGGCTTCCTCTGGTGATGTCTCTCTGCTCTCCTCTCTGGTTGTCTGTACTCTAAAGAAATCTGTCTGTCTGGAAGCTCACACCTTTCTCCTGCAGACACACCCCTGGCCAAACTGCTGTCGGACGCAGTGATCTGCGTGTGGGTGCACCGGCTAATAACCTTCATCGGATGATGACGCCATCATCACCACCCCCAAACCCTCCGATGCTGCGTCTCTCTCATTCAGAAATGTAAACCTTTGCGAGGATGTTCGCAAAAGCGGTTTTGGGAAGCGTCCTCGGCTACACTTTTTGTGAATCGCTGTGGTGTCATTCTATCGAGAATTAGCCACAGTAAATTTACTTTAACGAGGCTGGTTTGGAATCTGCATGATATTTCCCACGTGTAACCTCGAAATAAAATATAAACCCAAGTTGCTGGCAAGTGGCCGCAGTGAGCAGAAGCGGGTATTATACATTCCTCTATCGGGTTCGTATTCGTGGCTCGTCAGCGCTCAGCGAGCCAACGATTAAAAATAACGTTTGTTTCTGTTTTCATAACTGCCTAAAAATGATCCCAAATCATTTTCCTTTCTTTCGCTTGACTTTTAGTCATGCTTTAAATATGTGGCCTTTCAAGCAGCGATGACATACATCCACACAACTTGGCAGGATCTAACAGGACATGGTTTTTAAGATTTTCTTCCCTTTTGCCCCTCTTTCTCTCTCTTTTTTTTTCTTTTTCTGTTTTTTCTTTCTCTCCTTCCTTCTCCGTGTCTGTTTTTCTCTTTCCAAAGCTCTCCCTTCTTCCTTTTTCCTCCTTTCCTCTCTCCCTCCTCTGTCTCCCTCCCCTCCCTCTTTCCCTCCTTTCTTCCTTCCTTCCCTCCTTCCCTTTCTTTTTTCATTCCTTTTTTCTTCCCTCTCTCCTTCTTCCCTCATCATTCTTTCCTTCTCTCTCTCTCTCTCATTATTTGGGATGGGACCCCTTCCTCATAAAAGCTCGTTTTCAGCGGCACACCCCTGTCACTCACAATTTTCAGAGTGGGGATGCACTTGGTCTCACTTACATCCAGGGAATTCACTCCAAGACCCCCAGCAGCTGTCTAAAGCTTCGGGTAGTGCAGATGCGTAGAGTCTTGCTTTTCCATTTCTGCTCTCTATTTGTCCTTATGCATGCACATGATGAGGTGTCGTGTATTATGAACACAGCACTGGGGGATACTGACAGTAACCACTGTCATGAAAGCTGGTGGGCAGATCTCTGGGTAGCTCGCTGCTCTAGGTCTCCGCAGGCTTGGCCTGTGGTTTCTTTTCCTTCTTCGTGAAGTCAAGAATGTTCTTACCTGACCTGTTCTGCCTCTGGCATATCCGAGTCACCAGCAAAAGTGATCTCATGCTGTGGACTGAGTGGACAGCGCACCACATTCTAGTATTCTCCACAGGACCGTGTGCAACTTAAAACTTAGCAGTTGTTTCTTTTTAGAAATGTCTGCTTCATGTTTCTGGATAGTGTTTGACTTTGGGTAACTGGAACCATGTGATGTGAAAGTGGAGACACCAGGGTGCGAAGGTCAGATCTGTGTTTTCCACACTTGGCCCTGGTGGCTTTCTGTAGAGGTGGCTGGGGGTCAGGGGGTCTGACTGCTAGGAGGGACCACACAGAGGTGTAGAGAGGCAGGGAGGAGAAGGTTCCGGTGGTAAAAAGCTGGAGGGTAAAAACAGTTGAGGAATCAGGGGGAAGACATTGGTGTGACACTAGACTGATGTCTGAGAGAGCAGTGGAATGCGCCTTTGGGAGTCACCGTTTTCTCTTACAACTGACACCTCTCTGCCGGTTTCCTTAAGCAGTTTACTGCTTCTTGGTTGGGAATCAAGCCTGGAGCCCCAGCGGATAGACAAGGGTCTGGGACAGCAAGGGGCTCAGGAGTGAGTCCAGAGGCAACCATGCCATGTGGTACATTAGGGTGGGGCAGAGACCATGCTGGTAGAGAGCTGCCCCGGGGCGCGTGGTGCAAGCAGAGACTCGATGACCTAAGATTGCTCATTTGAAGCAGCAGAAGAGTTGGGCGTTAACTAAATGAGTCCCGTCAATCCTTTCCCCAGCAGGGCCAAAGAAAGACACAGGACAACCACCGTCTCGTGTGGCACACTGAGGGGCTGGAGAGACGGAAAAGGAGAGATGCCTCTTGTAAGCCACAATTACTCAGCTGCTGCCAGAAAGAAGCCCTTGAAATCTACTAAACTGGTGACCTCAGGAAATGTGACTCAGAGTTCTCCAGGGCCACGCCCCTTTCCCACCTTCGTGCTGGGTGAAAATTTCCACCTAGAATGATGAATGCTACATCTCAGAGGAAGGCATTTTTTTTAAATGAAAAAAAAAATGTGGCCGTGTGGCGCACACATACTATGCGTGCGTGTAAAGGTCAAAAGACACCTGCGACTCCGGCTCCTCTTCCTCCCCACTTCTCAAGCTTTCTCTCCTCCCGTTCTCCCTTTCCTCCGGTTCTCCCCTGTTGACTCTTCTTCCTCCTCTACCTCTTCTTCCTCCTCTCCTCCTCCTCTTCTTCCTCCTCCTTCCCTTCACTGATCACAGGATCTCACGCATGGCAAGCACTCCTTCCACCATTTCACCATGCCCCCATGCCCATATCTGCATCCTTCGTCCATGCCAATTAGAGAAAATAAGGATTTCGTGTTTGGCACAATGAAAAACGTTGCTTGAGTTTCGTCAGAAATCTTGAGAATACTCACCCTCTACTAGTAGTTGCGAGACAGGAGACTCCCACACAGGAAGCCACGTGATACCCTAGGCAGAGGATGCTCAGATGAGGTCACAGTGAGGGGTACCTAGCCCGGGAGGCATCTGAGGGGAGAGACAAACAGACCCAAGACGCTGGAAAAACATACTGAGCACGCTCAACCAAGGGTGAGGAGGGTGGAGGGGCACCGGCGGGCAGCTCTGTGGTGTCGGGCATTTTTTGCTGACCTCGTTCATTAGCAGCCTGCGTTCTGAGGGAACCGCAGGGGATGCGGGCTGAGGGTACCCGAGGCTTGTTGAGAGAGCATCGCTGTTGGCTTCTGGCCTCGTGCCCGTCAAAGACTTAAAAGGTTGAACTTCACAGCTCCAGAAACATGGCCTTTCACAGACCTGCCTGCTCTTGCCAAGTGACAAGCCGTTGGCTTTGGGAGGTCAAGGAATGACTGCGTAGTGCGGTTGACTCTGAGCCAGCCCACCAAGGAGCTGCTTGCTGTGAGATAAGAGGAGGAAGGGGGGGGGACCCATGATCTTAGAATAGCCGCTTGGTGGAGGGGTATCCAGATTGCAGAAACTCAGCAACTGTTGGGTGTTCCGAAGGGAGGGAGGGAGGAGGGAGGAGAGCAATGTTGGGGTGACTGGAGGCTCTTGGATGTTGGGGTGCTGAAGGGGCGGCTTACTTTTCGCCTCTGCGGCTGTGTCACTAGTGCTTCCACTTATTAAAAAGAGGGTAATAAGGTATCCCCCACCTCGGATGGTTGTAAGGCTTTGGGAATATGACATGACTGTTATTGGGTCCATATCATTCAAATACAAGCCATAGTTTATTATTATTATTATTATTATTATTGTCACTATTATTATTACTATTATTATTGGTGCATTTGAACAATAGTACCCCATGAGAAAGAGATATCATTTTGTAGTTCTTTGGGTACCTTTTTAATAGATAATGGTTTATAATTATAGAATTACTTTATAGCATTCTTCCCTCCCTCCCTTTCTCCTTTTCCTTCTCTTCCTTCCTTCTTCCCTTCCTTCCTTTCCTCCCTCCCTCCCTTCTCCCCTCCCTCCCTCTCTTCCTCTCACTTTCTCCCTCTCTTCTTTTCTTTCTCCCCTCTGAAGTGGGGCAGGTGTAGGCAGGCATTATGTTCTGGATATGACAAGACTGTTAGGTCATGAATTCATTGTATCTCTGTGTAGCAAAACAGGGTTTGCTCTATCATCATTTCACCACGGGAAGAGGAATGATCTCAAGGGGCCTGACTCCTCTCTGAGACACTGATGAGGGTTAATGCTGATGGGGGGAGGTTCAGGGAGGCGAGATGCTTTCTTCAATGGTCTACCCGCTGAGACATGATTCATGGTTCTCAGGCACATATCATCAAAAGCAACTCTAGCAGTTTGCCTGCATGGTTCCTGATAAATATCACATCAAACAGCTTAAGGGAATAAGGGGTTTATTTTCTCTTACGATTAATGGTTATAGCTGTTTGTCCATCTTGATGGGAGAGTTCACACCAACCAACACCAGAACGGAGGGAACTGGCCACAACATCTCCACATAACAGCTGAGAGAGGGACGATCCTTACTTGTTAGACCAGTATGTTTGGCCAAGTGTATACAAGGATGCCAACTTCTATAAACAGTTCCCTCCATTTTATTCATCTGCCCAGGGGCTAGTCCCACCCATCATGGACTGGGCCTTCCCCACCGACTAGAATCTCCTGAAGGTTTGTTCTGGGCTTAACTCAATCACTAATTCTCTACAAATGTGCCCAGAGCTCAAACCCTCAACCATCAGTTGACACCTGTGCCTGACTATGACAGCAATCCAGATGAAACCCAGTGGGCCACATATGCGAAAAGATGTGAAATAGGAGGGAGATTGGTGGCAGGGGTGAGGAGGAAATAATGAAGGGGGGAAAGAAGGGTCGTCATGGGAAGAGGAAGAGGGGGATGGGATGGGATGGGATGGGATTTGTGCATAAAATCACACAAATTCCTAATTCCACATCCGAAACTGTAAAAGAATAAAAAGAAAGAAAAAAGTCAAGATAAAAATAAGTCCACCACTGATGATACAGCTCAGTGGTGGAGCGCTTAGCACAAGCTCCCGGGTTCAGCTGGAAGTCACATCACCAGCAAAGACGAGTGAATTTGAGGTAGAAAAGTGTGAGGGCCACTGTCTTAGGTTATTTTCGTTTGTTTGTTTTGTTTTGAAGCTGGTTTCCTAGGCTGGTCTAGACTTCCTGTGTCGTCAAGAATGACCTTAGATTCTGGTCCTGCCTACACCTCCCTCATGGCTAGGATTACAAGCGGGAGTCACCTAATCCCATTTCTACACTTTGGGATTGAAACCAGGGCCTCTTGCATGCTAGACAAGCACTTTATCAACCAGCCCTCATCTAGGTTATTGCTTATGAAATTAATTTCACAGCATTAGCAAGTGTGGCTTTTGCGTGAGACTTGTGATTTCTGGTCAACACTTCAAGAATATTCTCTGGATTTATACCAACCTTTCTTCCCTCCTTTTATGTTTAACATAAGAAAATGTTCCACAATGGGCCATACCAACCTGCTGAACTCATGACTCATTTATGAGACGTGCTTCCCTCTCCCTGTTTCTGACAACTAAGAAGAAATATTGATCAGGTTCTTTCCTTTAAAAAAAATCCATACTTTATTTACAGGAAGATTTTTGCAAGTTTACTAGCTTGATTGACTTAAAAAAAAAACCTGCCAGCCTTATAGTCCGTCATATTATTCTGTTTGGCTGTTGCTCTCTGAGCTGTTTCTACTTATGTTTCCAAACTCATATGCTTTGAAAATTCTGTTCTAGACATTTCTGTGTGTTAATTGGTAGCATCTGCTTCTCGTGTCATAAGACAAAGTCATTTCCTCCTTCTGCAAATTGTCCAAATTACAGGTTAAGTGGGAACAGAACTCCGCAAGAACTGCTACTACTGTTTGGCATTTTGAAATGGAAAAAAAAAGCCACCTTTGGTGATGCACCCAGTACTTTTACAAAACACAGTTGCTTTTGGAAACAGAAAGATTTATAAATGGCTGTGGATTTTGTTGTTTCTTTTCATGAGTCTTTTTTTCCCTCATTCTCTTCTTCCCACTAATGCTGAGTACAACGCCCAAAGAGAATACACTTTGAGGAAGGGGGTTTGTCCTTAGATGTCAGCAGGGGATTGATCCTTGGACCTCCAGATGCCAACATTCCAGAAGCTCAATCCCTAATGTAAAACAGCCAGAGTATTTGTTCTGGCCTGTGTGTTTCCTTTCCTGTACATCCTAGGCTTACAATGCAAATGCCATTTGATATGTCAAGGACATAATGACCCGAAAAGGTCTAGAACATGATCCATGCAGTCATTTTCCCAATGTTTGTGTGTGTGTATGTGTGTGTATGTACAAGTATGTGCACAGACTCATGCGTATGTATGCGTAGGTTCAAATAATGACAAGAAAAAAGTCTATAGCATGATTGATTCTGTTCTCTATGTGTGCATGTGCAAGAATGTGCAAATGCATATACAAAAGCACGTGTACATGCAGCTTGTGTGTGTGTGTAGGTGCATGTCTGTGGATGGGTGCATGTGTCTCTGTGTGCGCACACAGGTTCCCATATATGTGTGTGATCAGATGCAAGTGTGTATGTGGGTGCATGTGTGTGTGTGTGTGTGTGTGTGTGTGTGTAAGAGATCAGCTTCCAGATCCTTCCTCAGGACAGCTGTTTGCCTTATTTGGGAGGACTCGAATTCTTATTGGCTCTGAGGTTTGCCAGTTAGGTTAAATTGGCTAGCTGGTGAACCCCAGTGATCTGCCTCCCCATGACTGGGAATAGGAGTGCCTACCACTACACCCCATCTGTTTTTTTATGTGAGCCTTAGGGATACAACTCAGGTTCTCATGCTTACACAGCAAGCTCTTTGCTACTGAGCCCATCGTTTCCCTCATCATCTTCTGTGGTTGCCTCCAAGGGTGGATGCAGACGTCAAGGTTGCCAGACAGCTCCAGCAGTATGGACAGACACCGTATCACTGGCTGCTGGCTGCTGGCTGCTGACTATTATTCTATTGGAAAGCAAGAACAAGCCTCATGAATAAGAAACAGCGTCTGCCACAATACCATTCGGAATTTACACTAAGGCAGAGGAGTACAGAGATGATTCTTCTTTCTGTACTTCACGTGTCTGTGTCAGGGAAATAATGGAGATGTCTTCATTTGCTATAACAACTAAACAGACAATGCTCGGTGCATTTCATATAACTCAAAGGTTCTTTTCAAACACGTTTGGTCTGGCCAGTTTCTGCTGACACAATATCGCTGCGTCCTTTCTGGTTGTCTGTTGCCAACTGAAGACTGAATTTTTCCCTCATGATTTTGCAAAGCCCAAGCAAATCATGGTGAACATTTTACTTGGTATTAGTTCTTTTCCTTGCTGCTAAACACGACGGTCCCCCTGATTCATGATTTTGTCTTTTGAGGTCTCAGTTGCCACTATACACGGAGATCCAAAAATAGTATATGGAAAAAATTGTGGCAGCAACGATGACCAGTAAGCTTTCAACAACTTTTACTGGTTGCAATTTTCTATCACATTTTTAGTTATCGTTGCTCTCTTGCCATGCCTTACTCATTAATTAAAATTATGTACCTCGTGTAAAATGATATGTATATGGATTGATATTATGGGTGGTTTCTGGCTTCCAAGGAAGTTCTTGGGATGCAGACCCTGCAGATAAGCAGGAGTTAATGTAGCTTAGGTGAGAACTTTTACACAGGTAAATACAGGTCTTTTACACAGGTCTATAGGGATGTATATTACAGCAAGTATCAACTATGCTACAAGTGGTAGAGTAGCTAAATTAGCCAGATGGCACAGGGAGAGATATAAGAGGCATGCCAAGGACCCCCTTTCAAAACAGTGAGGGGCTTCCTCTGTATGTTCTTTGATCATACACCTCATGATGGTCTGAGGGGGTTACAGTTAGAAGAGCGGTAGAGGTCAGGAGAAGGTCGACGAGGGCGCTTGGTCCCTTGCTTGGCCAAGGATCTGTTATCAGCACTTTATGCAGCGAAAGTCAAGCTTCTGGAATGTGCATCCAAAGTAGGAGACAAGATTATTCCCTCATGCTTGCTCCAAGATTCCACAGCCTCTCAGAAACAGCAGGACCAGCCAGTGGCTGGGGGCAGGAGGGGTGGCAGGTGGGAGGGGAGGGGAAGGATAACGGGTTCAGAGTTCAAGCACCTGTCTAATGGTGGGTACTTCACTCGTAAACCCTAACTCCCTGTGCTAGTTAGATATGCAGGTGTCGACTGGACAATTGAAGAAGGCTGAGCCGTGTGCACACCTGTGGAGAACTGATAGTTAAGGCAACCCTCAGTCCTGAGCAAACCTGCAGATGGTCATCTAGTTGATGTGGGAAGATCCAGGTGGGCAGGTAGAGAAGATGAAGAAAGATTATCTAGCAAGTTGGCATTCTTCAGTGTACATTGTACAGTGTATGTACAAACTTGCTCTCTGCCAAGTGAGGTTTGCCCTTCGCTCAGCAATCTGGGGGATATGGTACCACCAGCCTCCTCGGCTCCTGATATGGTACCACCAGCCCCCTCGGCTCCTGGTATTGGTATGCTCTTTCCTGCCAAGCTGGACTAAGAACTGTAATTGGGAAATTGTAAGCCCAATAAAACCAGTAAGCCATTTGGTTGTGAGTTTATCAACAACAATGCAGGAAAACTGCTACAGTCCCCATCTCCGAAATGATATCCCATGATGTCCCCACACTACAATTTATCCTTAGCAGCAGGTCAATAAATCCAGTGGACACTCAGGAGTCTAGAGTGTCACCATGCTATGAATTCCAGGAGGTGGGATCTCTGGAGACTGCCTGTGACCGTACCTGATTTGAATCCCGTGCTTGTGAATTCCAAGTGGAAATAAATGTCTCTTTCCCTAGCTCTTGTTTCTCTCCGCCTGTTCCTCCCTTGCCGACCAGAAGATTCATGGACTCCTTCTCTTGCTCTTACACAATCTGTCGGTCTGATTCAGCCCATGTGTTTAGCACTCGGACAGTTCTGAATTGCAGCCCTTGGACAGGCAGGCAGTGCTGTACCCCTGAGCTCCGCGCCCAGCCTTTTTTCATTTCTCCATCAAGGCACCCCTTGAACTTGGACTCTTCCTGCCTCAGGCTCCTGAGCAGCGGGGGCGACAGGCTTGGCCCACCAGGCCTGGCTCTCACGTGCATCTTTGGAATAGAACAGTGTCTCCTTTCTGGTCCTTTATGTTTGTTCATCAACAAGAGCCCGGATGATCCCTAACGCATAAGACAAGCCACACACCATTCACTTTCTCTAAAGTCCTTAAAGTCAGACTCACTGTCTCTCACTGGGAAGCCTTCCATGCTCATAAAATTATTTCCTTGTATTTTATTTTGCCATTTATGTGCATATAATATATATCTGAAGCTCTGAGATGACATATATTTATATATTTAGTAGTTAATTTAGGATTATGTTATTTTATTATTTGAAATGGGATTTCATTGTAGAGCTCATATTGGCCCCTCAATGCACTGTCCCTACCTCAGCCTCCCAAATGCTGGCATTATAGTGTGTTGTGCGCGTGCGTGAGAGAGAGAGAGAGAAAGAGAGAGAGAGAGAGAGAGGAAGGGAGGGAGAGAGAGAGAGAGACCATAGCCAGCTTTAGAATTTATTTTCTGTTTGGCATTAGGTAAGACTGTAGCTCCTTCTGAATGAAGTGTCGTCACTCCTCGCAGTAGCATCTCATGATGGTTAGGACTGGTCTGATACCCCAGAGTCAGGTTTCTGGGCCCATCAGAGAGGTGTTCTCTAGACTCAGGTATCTCAGCTTGTCTTTGAGAGGCTGTCTTGATTTCGTGACTGATGTGGGAAGACCCTGCTGATGGCAGGTGGGATCATTCCCTAGACGGGTGACCCAGGACTGCCTGAAGTTGCGGAGCACAGGCAAGCAGGCGAGCATGCATTAGTTCTCGCTGCCTGCACTTAGTGTGGATATGAGGAGACAGTTCCTTTGACTCCTACTGCCCTGATCCTCCAGCCAGGATGGACTACAACCTGCAGCAGTGAGCTGGGTGGGATAAGTCCCTCTTTTTTCTAAGTCGCCTAGAGACATGTTAGTCTTTTCTGCATAGTCTGCTTCTGCTAAATAGATTTTTTTATTATTTATTATTTATTCAATTGTGCATGTATGTGCGCGCGCATGTGTGTGTGTGTAGAACCACGGATGAATTTGGGAACCTCCAAGGACCGCCTCCACCTCCTCCTTGTTTACTCTGCCCTGGGATTCACAGGCTCCGCCCTACCAGGACCAGAGACACGGGCTGTCCCTGCTTCCGCCCAGCGTCTATATGTGGGGTCTAGGATCCGAACTCAGGACCTAGGCTTAACCCCTGAGCCACCTCTCCAGTCCCTGCTAAATAGATTTTTAAAATTGCTTTTTTATTTTTATTTTTGCATGTGTATCAGAGACACTGTGTGTCCCTATGGAAGACCAAGTGTAACTTCATGAATCATCCTGAATTGCTTGTACCTCCTTTTGGCTTTGCTCTGGGATTTCCCAGGCTCCTTCTCCCAGAGCTAGAAGTGCAGACAGCCCCCATTTCTGACCGGAGTTTTTATATGTCATCTGGGATTTGAACTCAGATCCTTCTGCTTTCGAGGCAGTGTCTTAATGCCTGAGCCATTTCTCCAGCCCATGTCTATTCAATCGTAAAGTGAAAATGCACTTCAAAGAGCAAATAGACCATGAAAGCTACAGTGGTATTTGTAGAGATCTTATCTGAACTGGAAACTTCAAACCTGTGTAAAAGTGAACTACAATGGGAATTCATTGTACAGCATAAATATGGAAGTCCTTTTATTTGATAAGTTAGGGACTCTTAATGATTCTGCTCAGGAAACTGACTTTAATTGAAAACTCCATTTAGCGCAGAACCAAAGCTGGCCCGGGAATCTGCCAGCGTCAGGGTTACTTACTATGTTTGTGTTTGTGACTGTCTGCAACAGCATCACCAAAATGCTTATTAAATCAGAAAGTGCTGGCAAGTTGCCCTCTGGACGGATCCTTATACGTATGGCCAGTCGCATGCACAACCGTTACCAAACTCCAGCTTTGATTTTTCTCCTCTTTTTAGAACTGTATCCTTACTTGTTTTTGTCACTTGTCTGCTTAATTATTTGTTTGTTTTGCAACTAGGTCTCCTGTAGCCCAGGCTGGCCCCATGTTCACTGTATAGCTAAGGCTAAGCAATGAATCTTCTGGTCTTTGCTTTCTGTGTGCTGTCATGACTGATTTATGTGGCGCTGGGGATCCATCCCAGGCCTCTGTTCATGCCAGCGCTTCACTGCACCAACTGAGTGACAGCCCTGGCCCCATTTGCATTTGTGATGAATCTCACGACCCACTAAGACTGAGCAGGCAGTGAAACTCCCAAGTCAGGCTGTTCAGTCCCATTCGGTTCTGCTGTTATTTGCAGGACTGGTGAGGTTTGCTGAAGGAAGATTTCCTTGTGTAAGAGCTGAGATGTAGCTTCGTGGTAGGACACTTGCCCAGCACGCGCTGGCTTTCATCCTGACCACTGCAACATAGAAAGTATTTTCTTGGAAGTGTAATGCTGGCAATGGAGCCCAGGGCCCCCTCATGCTATACACATGTGCTCTACCACCGATCCACACAGTTACCCTCCAGCCCTGGATGACTGAAATTTTTGCTAAAAAGAAGGTGTGTAGAGTTTTCAGTAGCTGGCCTCCTTCTCTCCCTCCCTCCCTCCCTCCTTTTTTCCCTCCCTCCATCCCTTCCTTCTTTCCATCCTTTCTTCTTTCCTTCTTTCACTCTCTCCATCTCTTCTTTCTCTTCCTCCCTTTTTCCTTCTCTTTCTCCTTCCTTCCTTCCTTCCTTCCTTCCTTCCTTCCTTCCTTCCTTCCTTCCCGCTTTCCCTCCCTCTTTCCCTCCCTTTTTCCTTCTCTCCCTCTTTCTTTTCCTCCCTTTCATGTCTTTATTTCCTCCTCCCTCCCTTTCTCCCTCCTTCCTTTCCTTCTTTCCTTCCTCTCTATTTCTGGCTACTTGTGACTAGGTCTCAACGTGTAGCCCTAGCTGGCCAGTGCTCCCTATGTAGCCCAGGCAGACCTGGAGCTCCCAGCAATCCCCCTGCCTCAGCCTCCTGCATGTCTTTTGGGATGACAGGCATATGTCACATGCCCAACTCGTGGTTTTCTTTCAAACAAGAGCATCTCACATTGTATTCAGTGAGCATAATTGAAGGTCAGCATAAAATGAGTCATTTCCCACCCCCACATTTGCACATCTGCACACATCCATAGACATGAGTAAAACATCGAACTTGTCAGTTGGTAAAGTCCTTTTTCTTTCTTTCTCTCTCTGTATACATAATATGAACCCTGCTTAACTAGACTCCTGCCTTGAGTCATGGTGTCCCCTTCCCAAGATAGATTCTGTTACAAGACAGTGATGAGCACACAAAAACACAATTTGGTAATGAATTTCTTTCATAAGAAAAAAACAACAGGGCTGAGAAAGACAGCTCTGTGCGGAAGCTCAGGCTGCTGGTGAGACTTGGGGAATCTAAGTCACACCACGTGACATTCAGAGGTCTTAATGTGCTAAAAGCCAAAGAAAGAATCTGGGGAGGAGGCTCAATGGGGGAAAATCTTTATCTCCCAAGCAAAAAGACCTGAGTTCAGATCCCAGATCCCACAGAAAAAAATGCCCAGTGGATATGGCAGCAGCCTGCAATTCTGGCCCTAAAAGCAGGAAACTGGGAAACCCCAGAGCAAAACAATGATATAGAGCAATTCAGGATGATTTGCAGTGTGACCCTTGAGCCTCCACAGGCACACACGCTCAAATGTGCACATACACAAACACAGAGGCACACGTGATCAATCCCACGGTACACAGAGGCACACGTGTGCGCGCGCACACCCACACATTTTCACATACATGCACACACATAGACACACACACACACTCTCACACACACACACACACACATACAACTAGAGAGAACCAAGGAAAGGGGCACGTATTTGTAATCCTAGGTGTCAGGCATCTGGAGATGGATTGAAGTACATACAGATGTCAAGTCCAGCCAGGACTACAAAAGACCACGTCTCAAAATAAGTTAAGTAAAAAAAAAAAAAAATGATGGAGGCAGGCAGCATGTGTGATTCTGGTCAGTCCAACCCAGAAGTCTAGTCGGGTATTGATAAGCTTCCGGCGGGCCTTTAAGGGGCACATGGCTGTCTCTGGGCCAGCAGGTCCCTTTGCAGAAATGAACTTAGATGGCAAACACCTTCATTTCTAGGATACCCAGATATGAGGTTGTTAACAGCTGAGAGAAATGTGCCATGCTATTTTTAGTTTAAGCAAACAGCAGATATAACAAAAGATGGATATCAGCCAATTACTTGCAATGAGATACAGTTCCCCGTCTCCCTCCAATTCCATCTTTCAAAAGACATTATCGCTTCCTTTGTGCTTCCTGGTTCACCTGATTGGGTGGATATGTTACTGTTTACACTTTTAAGTGGAAGCTGAGTTATCTTTCATGAAATGGCTCAGAGTAATCATTGAAATCCTCACAGCCCACTCTCGTTGAGGATCTAAGGTAAGCACCCAGGAAATAAAGAGACACTGCTATTTTTGGTTGCTTGCTTGCTCTTGCTGCTAGACAGAACAGGGCACTGAACACTACTCACTTGTTTAAACATTAACCAAGAGACACACACTTTCTGCCTCTCAGAAGCTTTAAGTGTGCCTGTGCAGTGAACTATGAATACACACACCTCCCCCAGAAAGTCCTTTAGGAAAATATTGAGTCTTACAGAAAGGAATAGCTTCGGAAGCCTTTCAAAGAGTTAGTTACGGGACCAGAGATGTGGCTCAGTTGGTAGAGTGCTTGTCTATCTTTCCCAAAGCCCCAGGTTCGATTCCAAGTATGGCATAAATCACTCATGGGGGTGGGGTAAGAGGAGGAGGCACCTGTAATCCCAGCAGGTAGAGAGACAGGATGATCAATCCCAAATTCAAGGTCATCTTTGGCTACATATCAACTAAGAGGCCAATCTGGCAAACTTGAGACCCTATCTCAAAAAAAAAAAAAAAAAAGAAGAAGAAGTAAAAATGCTTATCCACACAGCTAGTGCGATATGCAAATCTGCTTCTCTTACAAGGGAGTCATATGGTGACATCTACAGTGACCATCCAGTTCCCCATTCAGAGATTTATAGACGATCTCACTGTATCCATTACCAGGCATTTGGGTCCATATACCTGCTGCTTGGTCTCCCCATATTCCACAAAAGAAATTGGTAAGAATGGATCTATTAATACTTTGGCCAACTGTTGGCGTCGGCGGGAGTCTCACGCTCTCATTACTGTACCTATGGTCGCTTTAGACAAGGCTGGGATGTAGGTAAATTTAGTTGTGAGATAGGCCTAGGAGTCCTGTGTGCCTGGAAGGGGACCTGTGCCTTACATTTTCTCCCTTCTTGGTTCTAGACAGATTTTTACTTTTGAATTTAAGTTGAAAGAAAATGGAATCTTTCCAATATTATTTATTTATGTATTTATTTTTCGTTGTCTGTTTCTGAGGTAGGATGTTGTGTATACCCTGGCTGCTCCCCAGCTTTCTATGTAGGCTACATGGGTCTCAATCTTATAACAGTTCCCGCCTCTGCTTCCCCAGTAGTAGGTAACCCACCATGCTTGGCCTCAGTACTAGGTACCCCACCATGTCTTTCCTGTGGAATGTCAGCTGCAGCCGTGACTAACTGTACAAGTAAATAGAAGGGAGGTACGCAGTGTCCCTCTCAGAACCTGTCCTCTGGCCAGGGCTGTGGTGTGATGAGGCCACGCGCTTCCAGCTGGATGAGGCTTCCAGGCGGCTCCCTGTCCAGACATGGAGGAACTCGTAAAACGCTAAAAGAGAGGAGGCAGCCGTCTTGGAAGCTGTTTCCAGGCTCTCAAGTAGCTGTTGTCAAAGATACGAAGAGCAGGGTGTGGTCAAACATGGGGAGAAACTGGTGTAATCCAGACCACAAAAAGCCTCTCTGAAAGGCTGCTCAGACAGGAAAGAACTTTCTAGAATGACCTTGTCACAGGGGTTCTAGCCTGGGTGTCATCAGCTGCTCTGGGTGCAGAGATGTGTGGTTTTCCCATTCGGTTCATGTCCGGTGTGTGGAGTAACTGCTTCCGTCGGTCTTGGGAGCTGCTGCTATTGGTGAAGGTATTCATCAGGAAACATGCAGGGGAAACCCTTGAATTTGAGGTGCAAAATCAAAATGTCCTCTGTCTTACACATTGTCTTTTTTGGTTCTTTTCTAATAGCCCTGTTTATATATATATATCCCATTAGTCTGTTGTTTTGCCGTTTTAATTTATTTATGAGACAGCTTCTCTGAGTGTAACCCAGGTGGGTCTTGAACTTGTCTCTTGTCTCTTGTCTCCACATCCTGCGTGCCAAGATGGAAGGTACAAGCTGCCACAGCCACGCTCAGCCCTTCAAGGGCAGGGGGAGCTACTTATTCATTTTTTAAAACAACACTTTCTGTCCTTTCTGAAAGTCATTGCCTTTAATCAATCAAATCTTATAAACCTTTTCCCTGCAGTTAGTGAATTTGCAATTTCACACACACAACCTTTGTGTTCCATATGCTATCTACCCACTGTGATCCTTTTTCCTACTCTCTCTTCTTTCTTTCTACTTTTCTTTTTCTTTCTTTCTTTCTTTCTTTCTTTCTTTCTTTCTTCTTTTTCTTTTTCTTTCTTTCTTTCTCTTTCTTTCTTTTTCTTCCTTCCTTCCTTCCTCCCTCCCTCCCTCCCTCCCTCCCTCCCTCCCTCCCTTCCTTCCTTCCTCTTCCTTCCTTCCTTCTTTCCTTCCTTCCTTTCTCATTCTCATTCCTCTTTCTTATTTTTCTTCCTCTTTCTCTCAGTCTCTGTTTCTTAATCTCTCTTCTCATATTTTACTTTCTCTCCCTTCTTTCTCATTCTTTTTTCCCTTTCTTTCTCTTTCTGTCTGTATCTTTCCCTGTCTTTCTTTCTCTTTCACTTTTGTCTTTCTTTTTCTGTCTTTTCTTCTTTCCTTCCCTCTCTGTCTCTCTCCTCTTTTCCTCTCCCTCTGTCTTCTGCTCCCTGCCTTCTTCTCCCTCCTTGGGTGTTTCCTTGGCAGCATGTAGATGAAGATGTCTGAGCACTGAGCACTTCTGTTGGGTGGCTGGGGTGCTCACTTGGGGCATAAGGTAGACATTTCCGGAAGCTCAGGGATTTCCCCTGCACATCCACTAACTGCTTGAAGTGGCATCTTCATTCTGCCTTGTGTTTTGTCACCTGCAGCCTCCAGGAGCAGAATGAAAAAGTCCAGGTGGAGCCTTCAGAAGTAGCATCTGCAGACCCGAGCGAGGTACAGTGGACCAGGAACAAGCTGGGGTTGCCAGCGGGTTCGGTAAGTCCTCCAGGCAGGCCGAGTCTGCCTGTTTTAATTTTCATGTGGCCACGTTCAGTCGGTGTGGCAGGACACCCTAGTGAAGTCGTGTGTCTGTTTCTTTCTATGGCTCAAGCTCGTCCCAGGACACTTGGGGAAATGTTTTTTGTAACAGAGACAAGAAAGTAGCCACATTGACCTGGGATGTTTGTTTCTGAAATGGGCAGAACAGTAAGATCTCAGGAGGATTTTATTTTATTTTTTGCTTAGAAACCTCCCCCCCCAAAAAAAAACCAAAATCAAATTGAAAGACCAAAAAACTCAAAAACAAATAATAGCAAAAACACAAATGTTCAAACTACACACACGAGTAGCAGATATGTAATGTCCTCCATTGTTACATTTTAACTGAAGTCACATGGCAGGGAGGGGGCAGTCACGCAGGGGGACAGCTGATGACACTCTGTGTCCTGTCAGTAGGATTGAAGTGGGCGCACATCACTGACCTTTCCCAGTCCTGGTCAATAAGTGCTACTGGGCCCCTTTGAAAGTGTGTGTGTGTGTGTGTGTGTCGGTGCTGCAATGTAATCATTTGAAACTTGCACACCATATGTGATACTCTAACCAGGGTTGTTGACGTTTCATCCCCTGTTGTGCTGGGAATTGAACCCGTGGCCTCTTGCATGCTAGGCAAGCCCTCTACCACTGACTTGCCACCCCATCCAACGTTGTCCCCTAAACTCTTGCTTTGAGTTAGAGGCCTCCTCGCTTCTAGTTGTTTATAAAATATACAGTAAACTGTTGGGACATACAGTGACCTCATTGTGCGGTGAGATACTGGAATGACTCCTTTCTCTGTGGGAGGGAGGATTCAGTCCCCTGAGTGACCATCTTGGTCTTGGAGTTGCAGTCCTGATACTCCAAACTATACACCAAAATGGTTCGCTCGGCTTCAATCATGTTTCTTGGATACCGAGTCCTCATATTTGGTCCCTAGTTATTGTGGTAACCCCGAGAAGCTACCTGCTTGGAATGACTCTCAATGTATATTTATCTGAATGATCTGAAGGTGGATTTAAAACTCTTGTAGACTTAAAGCTCGGTGTCCTTTAATGCAATCAAAGAAGTATAGCTTTAAGTCTCATAATGTGTGCGCATGTATGTGCAGGTGACTGTATGTGTTTGTGGTGTGTGTGTGTGTGTATGTGTGTGCAAGTTGTGTGTCATTGGTCAGGAGTGTCCACCTTGTTTTTTTGACTCAGAACCTCCCACTCTGGGATCTTGGGCTTGTCCATTAGGCTAGGTCAGCTGGTCAGTGAGCTGACCAGGGATCTGTCCATCTCCATCCCCAGTTGCTGGGTTGCTCCTCTGCCTGGATTTTTATCAGTGTGCTACTGCTCAAACACAGGTCCCCATGCCTGCACAGGAAGCGCTTTAGCAGATCTCCCCAGTCTTAAACTCTTGTGCAGCAGAATTTAATGTATGCCTGAGGCAAAACATCAAAAGCAAGAGGTGTCGCTCCACCAATCAGTGTGGAGAAAAGGGGCTGGCCCCTGGGGGTGGGGGTCTTATTCCCACTGTTACCTATCTCCTAACTGTGAATCAGGACTTTCCAAGTCTGTGGTTGACAATGTATTCCTAGGTAGCATTACAATGCGCTGCAGTCTTTCATGAATGGAGAGTTCCTTTGGTTCTCTGGTTCTTTCTTTTCTGCAGGAAGAGTCTAGAGTCAAGTCACTGTGTGGCGGGTTATGCCCAGGCCCTTTCAAATCCCATGGAACCCCAAATTTGTTTCACATTGAACAAAACTTAATTGATTTCCTTCTGACGGAGTATCTCCTTCCAAGTCAAGCCTTGGACGCCTTCAGCTGCTGGCTGGCTGCCTCAGAGCACCGCATTATCTGGGTTTCATAACAGCCCCCCACCCCCCTTTACAAATGTTAAGTTATGAAGGGCAGGAAACCACATGAATGCGGCCGGCAGAGTGAAACTAACTGCACATGTCGTGTTATCTGGAAATACCAGTTTGGAGGAGGGTCTCCTGGAGAGCGCGTTCTGACTGTGGGTCAGGGAACCCCTCAGAGCCGTCCTCTAAGTGGCTCCTCTTGGTGCACTGCTCCGACCTCCAGAAGCTTCGGAGAGTTTTGGGCGCGTTTGCCATCTCCCTATCTGGGCCGAAAGCTGCTTCAGGAACCAGATACCTCAGCAGTGGTTCACCAGGGTGATCTTATCTCAAGATGGATCGGAGTGTCTGGAGAGGACCGGGAGCTCAGGAAACTCACCCCCACCCACAAACCCCGTAACTTTTGTTGCCTACGGAGGTTCGAGAACAATTGTCCAAAGAGAACTTCTGCAATTCTGTCCCCTTCAGCCGTAGCAAAGGGTGCTGGACCGAGCACATCCAGCTGACTTGTCGCTGTAAGCATGAGAGTGACGCTCAATGCTTCGGTTGCCCAGCCTTTGGGGGAGAAGGGCAGTCAGCGTCCTTGTTGAACTTTTAGAAATCCAGTTTCATCCAGACACATAAAGCATACCCCAGGCCAAAGGTTCTTCGGACACCTCTCTGTCTTCAGCCACTGACTGTGTCCCTTGTAATGACAGACAGTGGCAGCCTACGTGTGGGAAAGGGGCGTGGTCTGGAGATGGGCGTGGCCTGTGATGGGGCGGGGTCGGGGGTCGGGGGCGTGGTCTTGGACCAGAGTGGGGCATCAGCTATGGGGAGCTGGAGCAGAGCCACAGATGGGAGAAAGATCTAAGGAAGGGAGCAACAGTCCTATGGTAAAATAGAAGCCCATTCTCTGCTCCCAAGGCCGCACTGACTGCCCTTGGCAGTGTATTCCGACTGGCATTTCTTTCAGCCTCTCTGGTGGTCAGGTCTGATGGCAGGAGAAGCCTCCTGTGGCTGAAGCAAAGCCGCTGTGGACTCACAGCTAAGCTCCACTCCTGGCAGTAACAGACTAAGGGTTTGAATCTGATGTCACCAGACTGCTTGATGACACTTGACCTCTCCTTCCCTCCTCTTCCTCCTCCTTCTGCTTCTTCTCCTCCTCGTCCTCCTCCTCCTTGGGCTCTATCCACCCATGCTGAAGTCCTGGGGGTAGTCGCATTGACCTTGGATGATGTTAAAGAGAATTGTAGGGTGTCAGGGTTCGTGGTGCAAATCCTCAAAAGCCCTTGTCAATGTGCGCAGCCGCGGCGGATGGATCTGACACCTCCAGTGGGAAGGCAAGCGGAAGAACGTATAGATGCAGCCTGATCATCCTCTAAAGGAACCCGGGGGTGGAGGGGGTGTATGCTGCCTGCTAAGATAACCATCAGGGAAAGGACGCTCCGTTTCTCCTACTGTCTCGCACAATGCATGACAAACCTGTGACCAGACCTGAACCAAGACTGCCTTGCACAATGCTTGACATACTTGTGACCAGACCAGATGTGAACCAAGCCTGGAGAATCATTCCCACACATCCCAGAGGTGAGGGCTCAGTCCCACAGTAATGCCCCCCCACCCGCCCTGCCCCAATCTCTGGCTGTTTTGAACCTGTGTTTCTGATCTACCAGATAAACGTTGAGATTCCTCGAACCCACTTTCTGGATTTTAATGCATTTGCTAGACTCACAGAATTGAAGAAGTAACTCTGCTTCCTAGTAGGTTACTGCTGTGTCGTTGCTGCATAACACTGGTATATTACAAATGGTTGCAAGAAACAGGAAGACAGCAGCATGAAGAGATGCACATATAGACAAGTAGAGGGGTGCACAGCTTCTGAGGCTTCTCAGGTGTCTTTCCTGTGACCCTCTCCCATCTTGAAGCTATGGAAACAGACAGCTATTGGTCAGCCCAACCTTGTTCAAAAAGACAATCAACTTTGGACCTTCATTGCAAGGGCTTTAAGAGCGATGTACCAGGAAATGAGGATGAAACCAAATGTATATTTCACAATTTCGTGTCTACCAAATGAATTTGCACACACATATGTGCGTGTGCACGCGCACACACACCACATATATCACACATATATCATGGAATATATACATTTATACTTATATTTTATAGAAGTATTTATACAGTTAATATACATATTAGAAAGCAGAAAGGTGGAACAGACTAGATTCTTATGTTCTCAGCTAAGTGAGGGAAAATGCACACGTGTTCTCAAAGCAAAGATAAGGACGAATGAGGCTTTAAGTCTACATGTCATCAGTCTGTCTGTCCATCTGCCTATTTACTTACCTATGTGGGGAAAGGGGAGAACCAAGACACACATGTGGAGATCCAAGGAAAATGTTCCAAAGTCCGTTCTCACATTTCACCATGCGGGTTGCAATGCACAGCTGTGTCTACACACTGCCTCATCTCACTGATCATCAAATGAGACCTTTTAATGCATGGTTCATGGAGACCTGGCTGGAATTCTTTGAGTGGGTAAGGGCGAGGATTGTTTAGTGATGTAGGAAAGATGTAGGTTGTCAGTTATAGGAAAAAAACAAAACAAAACATAGAGCTGTTTGAGTCCTTGAGACTTTGTTAAAGGGCAAAGATGGAAGAATAAATAGAGATATTTTAAAGAAAATTTGAAATCCAGGAATAAACTACAGTATCAAATCCTTCTTTCCTTTTTCCTTCCTTCCTTCCTTCCTTCCTTCCTTCCTTCCTTCCTTCCTTCCTTCCTTCCTTCCTCCTTCTTTCCTTCCTTCCTTCCTTCCTCCCTTCCTTCTTCCTTCCTTCCTCCTTCCCTTTAGATCTTTCCTTCTATCCTTCTCTCCTTCTTTGGAATAAGGTCTCAAGATATAGTCCTGACTGGCCCAGACCACACTATGACACTGTGATATCCCCGCCCTAGATGTGTGACCATCATTCTGTTCCAATTCTCCAAGTGCTGTAATCACAGGCCTGTGCTCTCACCCCCAGCTAGTATTTCTGTTTTGGGGGTCTTTAGTACCACATGGACTCTTCCCTTACTAGAATTCATGTTCCTTTTTAAATAGAGAAATGAAAGATGTGCCCAGTTAGAAACCAGGCCCCCGTGTGATTTGCCATGAGGAAGCCTTGAGGTTCAGGCGATTTCCATATCAGCTACATTGTGCTTTGGGAAGTAGAAGTCAGTAGGGAGAAACGATCTGTAATCCCAGCACTTGGAAGGCTAAGGCAGCAGGACTGCCAGGAGGGGGAAGCTGTAGTGAGGCTCAGGCCAGCCCTTATCTAGAAAAACACAGCCAGTCCACTCATTTCCCTGTGGCAGACAGCCTTAGAAGGCTCTAGAAGTACTCCATCATAGCGGAGCTTGGTTCGTCTTGTGGGTTTAGTGTTAAGCTCACCAACTCAGCAGACAGGCAGGTGCCAGCTTGCTCCACGGTTCTCTTCCTCAGCAGCGAAGTGGGAGCTTTGAAAGGAGGTGTTTTCCTTGCATCAAAAGAAATTAGAAGGTAACTGATTCATGCGTGCGCACCGGGGAGCTGAAAGGAAAGCCAGACCTTGGCGTTATCTCATGCGCTCTCTCGGGACTCCCTTGCTGTGTGCGTGTGTGTATGTGCACGAGAACGATGGCATGTGTGTGTGTTTGTGTATGTATGTGTGTGTATCTGTCATCACTCTGTGCCAGAGAATAACATTTCCAACTATTCAAATTCCAAACTCAGTTACTTCCTACTTCCTCCCAATGACTAATCAGCGTTCTTATAGATCCCATGGACGGAGGCTAAACCTAAAGTTGAGGTTCTCCCATGAACCTCCATGCACCCTGACTCCCGTACACTTTGCTGTTGTTATTGTTAGAGAAACAGGTTTATGGACTGGAGAGATGGATCGGTGGATTAGTAGGCGCTTGCCGCACAAATCTGAGGACTCGAGTTCAGATCCCCAGTGACCCACTTATGAAAGTCCGCTGGGCTTGTAACCCCAGTAGCTAACCAGCCAGCTGGCTTAGCTGATTGATGAGCTCCAGGTTCAGTTGAAAGGTTCAGCCTTAATAATAAAAGTGAAGAGCAATGCGAAGAAGATGCCTCTTGTCAACTTTGGGCCTCCGTATGCACGCATACACATATACATGCATCTACATACTGACATGAGCCCACATAACTGTAAATAGCGTACATACAGTGGTGCACCCCTGACAAAGGCACACGAGCTTGGTGGAGGAGAAAGGCGTGGGGGAGCAGAGAAAGAAACAGGTTCTCCAACTTACACTGTTAGCTGCCAGGCACTTCCTCTTCCCGCGCTTTATCTCTGAACCACGCTGTGGTTTGGCTTGTTGGGCATTTTACTGTCTTCCCACCTTGCTCCATCCCTTGTTCTCTGCCTTCTTAGCATCCATCCCTGGCCTGGGATTCAGCAGCAACTTCCAGAAGAGTTGTCTTCATTGCTTTCTGTTGCTTTTTGGAGATAGAATTGCCTGGTTTGAACTCACTTTGGAGGCGAGAGGGGAGGGGGGGTGACCTTGAACTCCTGAGCCTCTTTCTTGCCTCTACCACCTGAGTGTGGGGTGACAGGCATGCTGCATAAAACCAGCTGGGGGCTGAATCCAGGGCTCTGCATGCTCAGCCCCCCGGAAGAGTGTTTGAACTTTTCAGATTTTCTTCCTGAACTCCACTCATTCTACTCTTTGGAGAATTCGCTTCATAAAGAAAAACGCCTGCGTTAATTATCTTCATGCTTAGAGAAAAGCTTTGGTGGGATGGGGAAGTATGGAAAGGCATTTGTAATGTGATGCATGGCTGCCCAGAAAGATGAAGGTTTTTCTCTTTAAATTAGCAGTCATTCGTAATTCTTATGCTTTTTTAATTTTTAATTTATTTTCAATGTGTGAGTATAGTGTGTGTGTGTGCGCGCGCCTGTGTGCCTGTGTGTTATGTAGGCACATGCTTGCATGTGTTCGGGGGCTAGAGCGAATGTCAGATGACCTGTTCTGTCACTCTCCAACTTATTCCTTTCAGACTGCTCTCTCAGAACCTGGGGCTACATCGGTGGCCTGCGATCCTCCTGCCTCCACCTCCTTCCCAGCACTGGGCTGATTGATGCAAAGACACACCTGGCTTTTTATGTGTATTCTGGGGACTTGAACTCAGGTCCTTGCATTGGCACAGCAAGTACTCTTACCCGCTAAGTCAGCTCCCCAACTCCCCCACGCATTTCTTCATGTTGATTCTTACGGGTATAATTCTGTCTCTATACTCAGCAAGCTATCACTCATTTACTTTGGACTCATGGAAATAACTGTTGTTATTCTGTTGTCAGTAGAGAGATTCCTGTTAACAGTTATGTCGGTGGATGCTTGGCAAGAACAGAGATGCCTTATTCTAAAATCTCCAAATCCAAGTGTTAAGTCGCATGTATATAGCTTAATGAGTACACACACACACACACACACACACACACACACACATGTACATTTCCATATATGGGAAATGAGAAGAAAAGACAAATATTCTTCAGGCCAAGGTATGAAAATTATTTCTAGAACATTCAGTACTCATTACTAGTTCACTAAAAATTTAGGGAATAGTCACTACTGGTTAAAATCTTTTATGCAAATGATGAGATTTAGCATGCTTTTATTCAAACTAAAGCCAGGTTAAATCTTTCGGAATTTTTTTCTTTTCTTCTTTTATTTATATTATTTAAAATTACAATGGATTTTTTGTTGTCTCCTCCTCTTACCCTACTTATCTCCCCTACTTGCTAAGTGGTATCTTCTTCCTGACAAGTTTCCCTCCTCCCCCAATGTCCCTCCTGCTGTATGTGTCCTGCCGAGGTCCTCAGGGGTATCTGTTCTTGCCTGACTCGATGCCCTGTGTAGCACAAACAGCATTTTGATAGGTGTCCCCTGATTCGCAAGAGGCCTCTTCCTGTGGCCCGCTTCAACCGTCAATGGTCATTCGGTGTGTGTATGGGTGCTTGAATGCCTCTCTGGTTTCTTTTATGTGGCATTGGGCTCAGTCTTGAACAGGTCTACGCAGGTGAGCTTGCTGCTTGTCTTGTGTTGGTGGGTGTCTTGCTGCGTGTACAAGTGAGCTCACTTGTCCTGTGTTTCTAGGTATCTTGCTGTTTGTCAGTGATCCTCCCCCAATCTGGTCCTCATATTGTTTCCGCACTCTGAGGTGTACCTTGGCCTTTGACAAGGGGTCACCAGGGCACATGGGTTGCATTGTTTCTGTGCGAAATCTCCTCAGCTGCTTACTGTCCTCCCTTAGATCAGGTTTGGGTCTCCTTATGGGTCACTTTGTATTGATTGTGTTCGTGGATGCAGGCCAAGGGCTGTGTTCTGCTGGCGGAGAGATGACTGTGCCGATGATGGTGTGTTGTCATGGCCTATAGTGATGCTGGGTTCTGCTCTGGAACCTGGGCCCTTGGCATTCGAGTACTGTGGGCCAGACTTACAGTGACCAGGCTGGGGTTTCTTCCTTATCACCAGCCTGGCCTTGGAAATCTTTTAAAATGTATTAATTCAGGGGCTGGAGAGGTGGCTTAGGGGTTAAGCCTCTGCCTTGCAGGCGGAATGTCTTGAGTTCGGATCCTAGACCCCATGTATAGACGCTGGACAGAAGCGGGGGCCGCCTGCGTTTCTGGTCCTGGTAGGGTGGAGCCTGTGATTCCCGGGGCAGAGTAAACAAGGAGGAGGCGGTCCATGGTGGTTCCCAAACTCGTCCGTGGTTCTACACACGCATATACACACACACTTACACGCACACACACACATACACACGCACAATTGAATAAATAATAAAAAATGTAAAAAAAATAAAAAATAAAATGTATTAATTCTGTTTATTTTTAAATTGTACCAACCATGAATTTATGTGCTTTTCCTATATCTTCCCCATGTGAGTTCTCACCCATTTCCTATCCACTCTCATGACTTCTTTCCATTCTCCCCTCCTACCTATTCCTTCTTGTCCCATGTCCCCCTACACATGCCAGCAACTGGGCTTCGCTAAGATACCCACAGTAGTTGGCACTGGGGCACCCATCAGGATGCTCATGGTCCACCAAGGGGTAGACTACAGAACACTTTCTTTCATGTGGCACCAGTCCCATCACCCCTCGGGGTGGCGTCATATCTGGTGGGACTGGATCTGTTCATAGCATGTGCTGTAGGCCTCTTCTAGTTATCTTCGTGAAGCTACCAGAGGCTACCAGAAGCTGCGTGACTACGCGTGATTGCATGCAAGCGTCTAGGCCAAATCAGTCTCCGACTTAATGCCACTGTAGCGACGGGACTGTGTGGGATTTTTTTTTTTTTTTTTGGTAAGGAATTGAAGCAGTCCAGACTGGATGACATTACAGGGCTCCGTAACATTTGCAGCTCTGAAGCACTGGGCTGTTCCAGGAATAAGCTGCTTGTAAGGTTTTTTTTTTTTTTTTTTTCCCATTTCTAAGAATTCTATTTGGCTAAAGTACCAAAAGAGAAAAACAGAAAAAAAAATTGGCTTAAGTAAATGAAAGGTCATCTCTAAAATTAATCTGTAGTCGTCAAAAGTTCCTTTTTTTAAAAGGAGAAGTAGGGTGGATTATTTTTTAATATCACATCAAAAATCATTATTTATGAATATGAACAAAGAGAGTTCAGAAGGTGTTTTGGTTATTACATGTGATGCTTGGTATATAGTCTCTTAAATAATATTTTCATATTAAGGCAAAGTTGTTTAATGCTATGTTAATTATTGTTTGATAATAGTGATAATATATTACTATATTTATAGAGTTTTTTCTGTTAACTCTTTAGTCTGCATCAGTAATTTGGAAGAGACAATTTCAGCTTGAGATTTGCTAGGATGTTTTTCTTTCTGTTTTTGATTTTTCTATGACATCCTGACCAACCTTCTGTTTTCTTGCTTATAAAATCTCAACAAGAGTAGCTTTCTCACTGGATTAAGAGATCATTTGGTCCACATATACTGATTAGCCACCACATTAAAAACATTATTGAGCTGGAGAGATGCCTCGAAAGTAGAAGGACCTGAGTTTGGATCTTGGATCCCATGTAGAAATGCCAGGCAGGAATGATGGCGGTATACATATCTGGGCCTGTAAGGTGTAGCCTGGGAAATCCCAGAGTGAAGCAAAAAGGAGATAGAAGCAATCCAGGATGATTCTTAGGCCTCCACAGACACACACAATGCTCTCTGACACCCCCCACCCCCCTCTACACCAAATAAAATTTTAAAAATTATTTACCTTTTAGAGTGTGTGTGTGTGTGTGTGTGTGTGTGTGTGAGTGAATGTGTGTGTGTGTGTGTGTGTGTGTGTTTGGTGATTCATTCATGTGTGCCATGCTGATCAGTGGATAACTTTCAGGAGTTGGTTCTCTCCTTCAACCATGTAGGGGCTGGGGAATCAAACCCAGATCACTATGCTTGGTGGCAAGCCCCTTTGCCCACTAAGCCCCAGCCTGCTGGCCCTACATTATTATTATTATTACTACTACTATTAGTCTTATTATTACTATTACTATTATTGGCATCTACTGGAAGTGGAGTGGATGCCTGTCTGTTTTGCATGCTGAAAAATCACTGAGTGTCTTACTTCTCTATGCCGAGCATTGCATTCAGTTTAAAACTGTTCAGAAATTCTCTCAGAAGTTCAGCGCGGTTGACTTGCACACCTGCCATTGACCTTGTCTGCTGTACTGTCTGGTGGCTACGAAGTTTTCTGTTAACTGCTGGGACCTCAGAGGAGCTTCCGAGGAGTGTATTGTTATTTGGTGAGAGCCAGTGTGTGGCGCATCCTAAATACCTCGTAATGAGCCCTGGGGACCACAGTAGGCTACTGTCATTTTCATTACAGCTCACAATACAGTAGCGCTTTTCTCAAACTGCCCTCTGCAGACTGTCTATACTGGTCCATGTGGTGACATTGCAGTAGGAGCTAATCCAAGGACGTCTGTATTGGTTAGCACAGGCAGAAGTGGTAGGGACCTGAGGCTGCAGCTGGTTGATAGAACACCTGTTTAGCACGCATGAGGCCCTAAATTCCAACCCCAGCGTGCCCCCGCAAATTTCTGTTATGCAAGCTTCAAGTAGGGAAGATTCTGGAGGGACGTGAGCTATTCATGAAGCTTGAAGGCTCTAAGCCGTCGCTGCTCTGCTCAGTGCTATGAGAAAATGTCAGGCAAAATCAGCTAAAAAAAAAAGGAAGAGTGTGTTTTGGCTCGTGGTATAAGAGGGTAAAGGTAATCATGGTGAGGAGCCATGGCAGCAGGAACCTGGGGCAGCTGCCACCCTGTACCCAGAGTCAGGAAGCAGAGAGACGAATGGTTGCGCTCAGCTCACTTTCTCTTCTTATTCAGGCACAGACCCGATGGGTAACATCTCCATGGATGCACGGAGATGCTACTCATGTCCAGTAGGGTTTCCACTCCTCAGTTCAGCCTCTGTGCAAACACCCCGAGAGATACACAAGAGGTGCATATCCCAGGTGATCCTAGATGTCAAGATGACAGACGCTATCTCAGCACATTGAAGTACTTAATGGATCTTAAAGCCTTACTTGTTATTATTTTATTTTCTGGCTTCATTAATGTATTCTTGACAAAACAATGTATACTTACAGTGTGCAACATGAAATTTCATATGTGGGTCTTGTGAAATAGTTACCACAGTCAAATTTATTAACAGATAGCTCCCCTTCCCTCCCTCCTTCCTTCCCTCCCTCCCTTCCTTCCTTTGTCTTTTTCTCCTCCCTCCCACCCTCCTTCCTTCCCTTTCTTTCTTCCTCTTGCTCTTTCTCTCTTTCTTTCTCTATTTCTCTTTCTTTCTTTCTTTCTTTCTTTCTTTCTTTCTTTCTTTCTTTCTTTTCTTTCTCTCTCTCTCTTTCTTTCTTTCTTTTCTTTCTTCCTTTCTCTTCTTTCCCTCCCTTCCTCCCTCCCTCCCTCCCTCCCTCCCTTCCTCCCTCCCTCCCTCCTTTCTTCCTTCCTTCTTTCCATAAGAACGTCTGAGAGAGCACATAATTTGGGCTGTAAAAGTACTTGTGGCACAAGCTTGGCAACCTGAATTCAGTACCTGGAACCCGTGTAAAAGGTAGAACTGACTCCACAAAACTTTTCCGATCTGTGTACATGTTCTGTAGCATGTGTGAGGCTATACATACATGCCCAAACATGCATAAACACAAGCACCCATACATACATACTCATGCATACACATACATGCATATATATGCATGCACATGCACTCATACACAGTACATCTATACACACACATGCATGTACATACACACAGTCACCTGTTACACACATGCAGATACAGAAAAATGCACACATTCACACACAGACATACATATCCACACACACATACATGCCAATAGTTAACTAAAATAAGCAGTTTGTTTGGATCATGCGATATAGTATCATGACCTACCATCACTGTGCCATATAGTCAACGCACAGGCTTCAAAGTCTTAGAAGCCAGAGAGCAACGTGCTCCTTGTCAGTAGGTAATACGTGGCTGCAGACTTGCTGGTGACGGTATGCAGACTTTGGAGACAACCTCCTGAGGCTGAGTGGAAATGGACCGTGCAAGATGCTTCGTGTTGAGCAAGCTGCTTAACTTCTGTGAACCTCAGTTTAACCCTTCTAGAAACGGAGACAGTAAGATGGCATCTATCAGAACTGCTCAAGCTACGTGAGCCAGGACGCAGAGCATCCCAACCATGCTGTTTGCTTTGTATCATTTCATAGCGTTCCACTAGTTGATTCATGACGGTAATGTCCACTTGGTTCTGGATGTCTTCCTTCAGATTTAACTTCTGAATATTTACTCATTTGGGGAAAGAGCTCAGCTAGGGAGCATGAAAGCAAAACCCTGGGAACATGGAGAACTAGATGTTTAGCCTGGCAAGGGTACCATGAACGACAGGATCTTCCTCGGGGAGGTATGGAAAGGTGACTGTTCACCCCAGAGAAGAGAGCAATGGCGGGCCAGAGAAACCATCCACCGAGGCTAACCCCGTGAACTCATGGCATCACTGTGGTCGAAGGCTAGCCCCGTGAACTTGTGATATCTGCCTTTGGGGCTACTTACATGACCATGGTTGAGGGGTTACTAAGGATTGTGGGTGAGTGGTTATTACATAGTGTAGGTGAGGGGTTACTAGGAGCGTAGGTAAGTGGTTGCTAGGAGCATGGGTGAGGGGTTACTAGGAGCATGGGTGAGGGGTTGCTAGGGGCATGGGTGAGGGGTTGCTAGGGGCATGGGAGAAGGGTTGCTAGGGGCGTGGGTGAGGGGTTACTACAGGAACATGAATCTTGTAAGTTTCAAGAGCTTCCTGAGCTTTGCGAGTTTCCTGCACTTCTGGTGTCTGAGTCAATCCTGTGTCTCTGTCCTCTCTCCTGTAGGAAATGTCTCATTTGGAGTAAATAGCTACGTAACTAAACTCTAATGAGACTTTAGAATGGCTGGATTCTTCCTGGTGAGACACTCTGGTTAGGGGGGCTGTGCCCAGCAGTGTGAGACGAGAGATGCAAAGACTGTTTTGGGAAAGCTGTGGTCAGTTTGGGCCCTGAAGAGCTACTTGAGGAGGAAGAGCTGGGAATCAGAAGGAAAGATGGGTTGACTAATTGTCCACCTGTTCCTTGGGCCTCCCTACCCCAGTGTACCAAAATCTGCAGATGCTTGTCTCTTATATACAAATGACACTGCATTTGCACATTATCTCTGCATATCTTTCTGTGGATTTGGTCATTTCTAGGTTAAATATAGCAGCTGGTACAGTACAAACAGCCATAAAAGCACTCATACTGCTTTACTTGGAAATAAGGAGAAGAAACAAGTTTAGACATGTTCAGAACAAATGCAAACTTGTTTTCTCCCAAATATTGTGTGTGTGTGTGTGTGTGTGTGTGTGTGTGTGTGTGTGCGTGTGTGTGTACCAGAGAACACTTGAATGTGTGTGCCTGTGGAGACCCAAGAGTGACTTTGGGAATTATCCTGGATTGCTCTATCTCCTTATTGCTTTACTCTCGGACTTCCAAGGTTCTGCCTTCCAGGACTGGAATTACAGGCTGATGCCATATCTACCCCATATTTTTGACACAGAATCTGGTGATCTGAATTCAGGTTCTTTTGTTTACAAGGCAAAAACTAGCCACTGAGCCAGCTCCCAGCTCCCCCAAATATATATATATATATATACTTGATTCATGATGTGTCCAGTAGCAGACGCAGGGGGAGTGACTTTGGTGATAAAATTGCTGTCACAGCCATGCCTAATGGAGGGACTTCTATACACCTGATTCTGTGGTTGGTGTTTCAGAGACACTGGTTCTGGCCACAGCTCCCTGACATCTAACACCTCTGACTTTACAAATGAGAAGATTAAATTAATCCCATGCCGAAGGTTGAGATTCTTTTTCTAAACTGGCAGAAATCCTTGGAAGGTTCTGGAATTGGAGAGGGTCATGATCTCATTTACGAGTGATTTCCTTCTCTTTTGTATTGAGCACTAACTTCTCTGGAGTGGGTTAGACACATACCCTGCACTGCACTGAGTTCTCTAAAGAAAGTATGACTATCCATCCAAGTAGTAGGTGTGCCATAAAAATCAGTGGCGTCTGCCTCCAAAGAAGTCTCCACAAGCTTTGGATGTGTTCTTTGTTCATATTCCTGGCTAATTACTGCATGAGGGTGTTCGGTTTTGCCTATGCATGTTTCCTCTCTTTTCATCCTCAAAAGATATCTTAAAGACAGGAAGCAGAACTTTTACATGTAAATTATCCGTTGTTGTAATGGAAGGTTTTACTGGAATTAAAGACACTGACCTGGCTGCAGTGGGAAAAGCTAGAGTTCAAATCCTGAGCCCTCATCTGACTTCTGCCCCGTTTTAAGTAAATGGCCGCTGTTTTCCATTCCCCACGTGGTTCTTTCTTCTGGCTTTGGTCCACTCTGGGAGGCTGCTGACTTCTTGCTTTCAAAGAAACTAACGCTCCACGAGGGAGTGATCTCTGCGTTCCTCTACACGATGCTGCGGGCTGTGGCCATTTGCAGTCACTTGTATCAGCAGCTCAGCATCTTGCACTGAGCTCGCAGGGGGAAAAATTGTCCTTCATGGTTAATAGAATTGGAGAATAAGGTTCCTAGCTGGAACCCTTGATGTTGGAGTGAGCCCTGACTTCCAAAGGCTGCCTAGAATCTGGAATGGCATTTCATGAAGGAGGGAGTTCAGTCCCAGCTGTCAAAGGTTAGGACCGATGGAGCTGTAAGCATGTATGATGTACGGACGTCTGACCTCAGTCTGTGTCTATGAATAAGACAAATTCTGGAGCGGTGCTGTAGGGTCTCTGAGACGCCCAATCCCTTGTGGGCAGTTCCAACCAGAATGGAAACTATTGGGCATTGATGCTGGCACCAGCTGGAGGTTTAACTCGCCCCTGGTTGTACCTACTTTTGCAAGTGTGGCCATGGTCACTTCCTGGTGGGCAGTCACAATGGTGCCTCCCTGACTTTGCCTGGTACTCACTCGCCTCGTCCTCTTGGGAGAGTTGGTGGGCGGACCCAAGTCGGTCTGACAGCCCATCGTGAAAATGCCTTGAATTTGATCTTCTATATGTGTATCTACAAATAGATACATATATATACACGTTTTATTTTGTTTTACATTTTTAGACAAGGTCTCATGCATATCAGGCTGCACTCAGGCTTTCTCTGTTGCCAAGGATGACCTTAAACTTCCAATCCCCGTCTCTGCCTGCAGAGATCACAGGCATGTGTCGCCCACTATAGCAGCTTTAGTGGGATTGGGTTAGAACTTAAAGCTTGGTGTGTGCCGAGCACTCTGCCAGTTCTGCTACATCTCTAGCCCATTGATTAACTTCTTCTCTTATCTTATTATTTTTTTTGAGGAACTGGTGTTTGGACCCTAGGGAGACCTCAAGTTTGAACTCATGAGTTAGCCAAGTGCTATACCACTGGACGCCGCCTCTTGCTGCGTTTATATTTTCACTGGGGCAATTGCATAAATCATGTCTGGGTTCTACGACTCTACCAAAGAGATTGTAATACAAGGATGCCCAAGTCTGTGCTATATAAAATGACCCAGCATCTGAAGAAGATGGACACATGGCCTCGCAGATACTTTAAACCTTCCCTTGATTGCTTACATCGCCTGAAGCAGTGTCACTGTGAAGTAAATCGTTGCTTTTCAGAGAAAAAGGGCAAGAAAATGTCCATATATTTAATACAAATACTTTTTTTTCTACCAGATACTTTCTGTCTTTGCTGATTAAATCTGTGGAGGCAGAACCCATGGAGATGTGGAGAGCCAGCTACACACATGCACACGCGCATGCGTGCGCGCACACACACCATTACAGCAGCTCGGTAGTAGTGTGTGCCTTGCCTGCTGTGAGGTCATGGGCCACTGTCCATTTCTAGAACTTTCATCATGCCAAAGAGAAACTGTGAAGCATGAACTTCCTACCCACTCCTCCCCCAGCCTTCAGGGACTCAACTCTACTTCCTGTTTCTATACATGAGATGATTTACGATAATATTTAGAATCGTATAACATTTGTCCTTTTGGGGGTCTGGATCATAATTTTATTAATATTACTATTATTTTGGATCTCCATCATGTGGCCTAACCAGGCCTGGGCCTCATAATATAATCCACTCTGGGCCTGAACTCAAGATCCTCTTATCTCAGTTTCCCGGGTTTATAGTCAGTGAATTACTATGCCTGCCTCATAGCTTATTGTTTTAATACAGTGTGCTTGTTCAAATATAGTTTTATTGTGTAAAGTATTCATTATTAGCTCTTTGCCATATAATCATCCATACATTCTGAATCTCAGTCTAATGTAAGAAACTGGGATGTGTTTGAATCAAGGGAAAGAGAAGACCCGAGTCCTCTTTCTTGTTGACAGCCGAGGAACAGACCCTTTGTTAAACAGAACTCTTGCTCCTTCTGCAGGGGAGTTCTGTGTTCCTCTTGCTTTGCTGTTCGGCCTGAAATCCGTGCAGAATGTCTGCAGGCAGGCCGGCATGCTATTCATGCTCATGAGGAAGACTCAGAACCCTCGAGATGCCATCTTTCGGAGAACACTTGCTGACCTGTGTGTGTGTGTGTGTGTGTGTGTGTGTGTGTGTGCGTATGCGTGCACGCGCAAGCATCTTAGGATGAATGAGTCACACTGTCAACCTGCATCTGTCCAGCAGCAGGCAGAAATAGCCTTGCAAACCTGCTGGTGGGAAGTGGGGGAGCCACAGCCCTGCCCCGGAGGGGAGGTTGCTCAAAGCAGAAGCGTGCCTGTCCTCATGGAAGCAGAAGCTCCGTGATTTCTCTGGGGCGGCACACCTGTAGTAAAGGCGCACACAATGCTTCCTTTATTTACATCTTTAATGAACTGCAATTAAAAGCAGCAAGGAGTTGGCGGGGCACAATGAATGTGCTATTTTCAGAATTCCAGGATCCCAGTTGCCGCTGCTGGTTGAAGCTGCAATTCCCTTACGCTGGAGCAACCAGGGCCAAAGAAGAAAGAAAACCCAGAAGGGCTCAGCAACTTTGTCAAAGTGGATGGGATGGGAAGCAGCCTGGGCTTCTAGAACCTTCTTGACGTGCATCATCATCCCTTCAAGCGATGGGGTGGTCTGGATTGATGAGAGATTGATGTGACTTTTCTTTCTTCTCTTTTCTTGTAGTTACTGCCAAGGTGTGCTGGAGGCCTGGGATGGGATTCAGGGCTAGCACACCTGCTTTGCTTGCACAAGGTTTAATCCCCAGAACTGCAGTGGGAAAAAATAAATGCTAGGGTGTTCTTTTTGCATTCGATTCCTGGGGTCCAGTATAGACTCACAAACAGAGAAGTGCTGGAGCAGTTTCGGGGCTCCTGTACTACACTATCTAGTGTTTCCCCTTCCCACCACTTCTGCATTTCATTACTGTCACTGACTTTGGTTGAAGCATGGGGCTAATCTCTTTGGAAGCCGCAGATGGGCTTCCACAAACTATGCATCGCTGTAGATTCTCCTGGTCAGGTGCTGCTACTGCATGCTGGAATTCATTCACAGCTCATCTGAAATACACGTGCAGACATTTTTATTTTGGCCTTTTGAACTCCACAAAACCACGAAGTATTTACAGTGAACAGAAATGAAATGACTTGTTGATCTTGATCATTCCTGGGTGTTCCTGCCTTTGCGATGTATAGAGATCCAGGCAGGCTCTGCAACCTGTGACATCCCGGCTTCAAATCCTGACCCCAGACCCCTTCTAAACTCTGCGCCTCATTTTATGCTGATGATTTTGCAAGCTTGCTTTTTTGGGATAAATGATTTCTTAGAGAGAGGGGACTGTGTGTGTGTGCCACTGTGTATGTGAGGGTCAGAGAATAAGTTCTGAAACTCAGTTCACCCCTTCCTCCACATGGGCTCTGGGGATGGAACTGTGGTCCTCAGGTTTCCTCATAGGTGTTCTTACCTGCTGAACCATCTCTCAGACCTCCAAACTATTGGCCTTGAAAGATTGTTCACTCTTTGCTTTTCAGTCCTTTGCTCAACTTTCTAAGCTTCAGGGCCCATAGGCTGCATCCTTTCCTGGCGATGAATATTCATAAGCTGTGCCTACGCCTATGCTAATGAAATATATTCATCTCTCTTTCATACTCATTTGTGAAACTTAAATGCAAAAGAGGAAAATGAAAGAGGCCATGTGGCGTCTACCTCCGCCAGGTGTTTGTGTAGCTTAGATGTTTTGCAAATAAGTTCCTGCTTAACTGATAGCGATTGTGCCCTAAATTTTCCAAACCCATGAGTCACAGGGATGAGTCACATGTTCCTGGGAATTCCCCTCCCCCACCCCATCCGAGCTGTCACTTGCCTGGAGTTGTGCAAGTGCTTCTGGTGGGCTTAGGAGTATAGTTGGACTGAATGGCTCTTGATCTTGTCTGTTCCCCCTTCAGGAAAAAAAAAAAAAAAACATTTAGTGGCTATTTTGCGAGGCTTCATTCAGAAGTGTTATTTGAATGCAGTTTCCCTACCCTGAGCTCCCTCGTCTCAGGTGATTCTGATGGGAGGGACTGTTGTTAGGTTCAGTGTGGCCAACTGGTTTCTTTCTTCCTTTTCTCAAAGCCTCCTTCATTGTCCCTAGTCTGTTGCTTGGCATAAAGGCTAACTTAATTTAGGTTATTTTAAAAACACACCTAGTATTCAAGCTATGACATTTCCCGCAGTGGCAACACCAAGGAAGAAAAAGACTCTGAGAAAACATACCCTATATTTAAAACAAGGAATCAAGCATGTGTCTATAAAAAGGTATTCAATTGATTCATGCTACCATTGATTAGCCACCTTGATTTCATGTTAGTTCATCCTTGCAGGAGGTGTGCTGTTGTGACCGGGTGGGTGGTGTGTGTGAAGTGCACATGCGGGTACAGGTTCCCGTGCCTGGCTCAGAATGGGGCGACTATGAACGAGACAGTGATCGTGTGCTTTCCTGCCAGGTGGGTAGATGTGCCCTAGCGGCCACATGGCCACACCGCCGCTGCTCCTGACTTTGCAGCCGCATGAAGGGCTGGGAAGTGAGAGAAGCGAGCCAGCTCGATGATGCAGGATCGCAAACTGCATTGCCTTGGGAGGAAGGAGGTGGTCACACATGTAAGTTTCAGTTCCTGCTGTGCCACTCATTTCGTGAGCTTGGGAAAGTTGCACATCTGTCTGGACTCCGCGTTTCCTTCCTTGTAAGAGGAAGGCCGGGGGCTCTAGGTCATGCTGGCAGGTTCCGCCAAGCAGCAGTGTGTGTCTCAGGGGACAGACATTAGATTCACGTGGGTCATGAAAAACAGGTGGAATCCCAGCCAGAGACAGTGACAGGGTGCAGAGGATGAAGGAGAGCCCCGGTGGGGGTTGGGGAGACGGCTCCAGGAATGAAGTGCTCGCTCTGCGTGCATGAGGACCTCGGTTCCATCCTAGCATCCCATGAACAGCTGGGCACAAACTTGTCACCCCAGCACCAGGGAGGTGGAATCTGGCAGTTCCCTGAGACTCAGTGGTTGGTCAACCAACCCAGTGGCAGACCACGTCTCAACATAAATAAGTAAATGAATAAGGTTGATGGCTACTGAGGAACAGCTTTGGAAGCTGATCTCTGGCCTCCACATTCACACACGCACACATGAACGGACACACAGAAACATGTATACATACCTCCACACATACACACCCGTGTACACACATGCACAAGCACCTGAACATACACCTAAACATACACACTTGCACATCCGTGTGCACACACGCACCTCTGTGTACATACACAAACACACATGAGCATGGACACATACACATCTGTGTATACACACATGAATATACATACATGCACATCTGTGCACAGACACATGAGCGTGCCCACGTATACATCTGTGTTTACACACGCATGCATACACATCTGTATATACGCACATGAACATGCACACATTGAAATCCTTGTAAACGTGTACACCACATGCACACATACACATCTGTGTATACGCATGTACACATGTGCATACCCACATATCTGTATATATACACGTGAACATGCACACACACAATCTGGATAAATCTGGATAAATTCAAGCATCGGCTTTTGAGAAATCGAGATTTGTGGGTGAGGTCAGGTCACAGGAGGTCAGGCCTGACCACTTGCACCTGCGCAGGAGCTGGGGACCCCCCCATACCTGAGCTCTGACCTGCAGCTCTCTATCCTGTGCTTTGCTGGGTTTTCCCGCTCCCCATCCCACACCTGCTCAGCGCCCTTCCTCTGCTCATGCTTCTAGTTGTTGCTGGGGCAGCAGGGGCACCAGGAAGTGTCCATGTCACCCTGGGACCCTGTTGGAATGGGTCCCTTGAAGATTCAGGCGTCTCCTTCATCCGTCATGGTGCAGCCTGAGAAACGTAGACAGTGCGTGGGCCTGGAGCCAGCGCATCTGGAAGCTGCTCTTATCAGCCGCCGTAGGCTCATTTCGAACTCAGACACTGCTTAGTTATTTAGTTCCATCTGTGACCTCAGTTTCTGAGCCGCGTGTAAGGACAGACCCATGCCTCTCGCTTTTAATGACGAATTACAGAGACCAAAGCAACAGGAAAGCAGGAGGCATTTTATGAATGCTTACCGTGTATTGAAGTACTGTGCTGAGCACTTGACAGTCGACTTTTTTTGAATGCTTACTGTGTATGTAAGTATAGTGCCGAGTACTTATGATGCACTTTATGTTCGTGTCACACTTACACACCAAATTGTCCAATTTTCAGCACAATGCCAAGAGGTAGGAATTGCTCTTACCCCCTTTCACAGATGAGTAACTGAAGCTCAGGAGAACTGATTCGTTCTAGGTTACACATGAGGCATATATAAGAAGTACATTTTGCACTGTAGAGAAATGCATATTTGTGCCAAGTGAATTCCCTCTTGTTGGTGTGGATGGCAGAGCTAGGTGGGTAACTATAGGTAGGATTAAGAAAGAATTAGGGTTGGGGGCAATACTTCACTTGGTAGAGGGCTTCCCCCACCCCCCACCCCCAGCGTGGGTGATGTGTTGTGGTGCACGCTGTAATCCCATCACTCAAGACACACGGGCAGGAGGATCTGAAGTTTAAAGTCATCTTTGCCTACATAGATTGTCCCAGGCCAGCTTGGGGTGCCTGGTATCCTATCAAAAGCTAGAAAAAAAAAGGGAAGAAAGGAAAGAAAGGAAGAACAAAAGAAAATAGGAAGGAAGGAAGGAAGGAAGGAAGGAAGGAAGGAAGGAAGGAAGGAAGGAAGGAAGGAAGGAAAGAAGGAAGGATCTTAACTATGTGACAAGGATAAAAGTATTTCAAGCAAGCAGCAGTCAATCATGTATGAAGACTGAACAAAAGCCAAGAAGCCACATGGCGATTGCCATCAGGAGCCCCTGGATCTGCTGGCACCAGACCACAGAAGGACCAGTGAGGTTCTTTGTCAGCTGCAGGACAGGCCTGGCTGGAACTAGCAGCAGGTCAGAAGTCTTAGGAAAGAGGGTTGGAGAGATGGCTCAGGGGTGAAGGCTTTGCCTTCCAAGCAGGAGAACCTGAGTTCTGATCCAAGATCCCGAGTAAAATGCTGGATGGAAATGGTGAAGGCTTCACTCCTGACCTGGAAGGAGGAGCCCAGAACAAAGTAAAAATAAGGTAGATCATCATCACTCCAGGATGACTGCCAGTGTCACACAGCGCCCTGTGATAGACACCCCCTCCCACATACACCCATAACTTTTAGAAAAAAGCTGTGGAACAAAGCCCTTGTCGTGGAAGTGTGAGGACCTGGGTTCAAATCCTCAGAACCTACATTAAAATCTGCACAGCATCCTCTGTCTATAATCCCTGTGCTCCTACAGAGAGAGGGAGAAGCACCCCTGGCCATGAGCTTGGCCCACCCAGCAGTGAGCAGCCCCTGTCATGGTCCTCTGTCCTCCACGTGTGCCCCGGCTCATATGCCCGCACTCAACACACGATCGCGCATATGCATATACACTCATCGTACGCCCACAAAATAACAAATACATTTTTTTAAAAGTCTTAGGAAAAATCTCAGCAGAGTGTAAAAACAGATTTCTGGCAGCCGTGTGTTAGGCTGCCAAGCAAACAGAGTAGAGTCGGTGGCCTGCCCTTGGGCGATTTCTCCTGGGGTTACTTTGGCTGAGTGGCAGGATCCTCGCACCCCGACTCCGAGCCTCCCTTTGGGTCCTGTCAATTAGCTTTGAGTCCTTGGGGCCGTAGTCACAGGAAAGCTGCTCCAGGCCATGTGGGACGCCAGCTCCCCTGGATGCGCCTTTCCCCACCCCGTGGGTCCCCGAGCTGGCAGTGCGTGACGCCCACACAGGGCAGGTGCCTCTGGAAGGCGAGGTGGTGGCATGTGTTGGCAGACACGCATGTGCAGTGGCACAGATGGTGCAGAAGAGAGTTGCAACTTGAGCAAGGAGTAAAATACAAACTGGGGAGACCTGGATGTGTGGGGGCGAGGGGGAAAAAAATCTCACAATGAACAATAAAGTCAGTGGGAGGCTGTGCGTTTTCCAGGCCCTCGTCCCTCTGGAATGGAAGAGGAACAAAACAAAACAAATCACTGCCACTCCGCGGAGCCTGCCCGTGGGAAGGAACAACGGTTTGGTGTCAGAGAGACCCCGGTTCAAATCCAGCCTTCACCACCTGTGATGTTGTAAGACCCTGGGCAAGGCGACCTAAGCCTTTGATCTCTAGATGACAAAACACGGGTGATAATCCTGCTCAAAGAATTGCTATAATAACACAGCTAACCAAGTGCCAGGCACACGCAAGGAACCTAGCGAATTATTTTTGTCATCAACTAAGATCACAGGTGGAACTTTTCACAAGGATGTTAAAAACCACGCAGCACCTGCAAACAGGCCCCTTACCACCCAGCCAGAGAGAGAGAGGAGAGCGAGAGAGAGAGAGAGAGAGAGAGAGAGAGAGAGAGAGAGAGAGAGAGAGAAAGACTCATGAAATTTCTGCTGGAGCGAAATGCAAATTATTACTGGTACATTTCTGTCAGACATACGAGCCATTTACATAATGAAACCTCTCTAAGATTATTTCTATTAATAGCCACCCTTCAGAGTTTCAATCTGACCATTTTGTATTTAGAATCATTCTCTCTATGAACAGATTTCCTTTTATTGCTGTGCCTTCTTAACATCTTCTGACAAGTATCATTATCTCTTTCCTTCATAGTCCCGTGTTTATCTTATGAGTGCTTGACGTGTTCGTTCACAGCCTAGGAACGTCATTGCTTAATTAACGTGTCCTTTTCAGGTCAGAGTTTGGGAGGAAAGGCTGCGGCTTCTTTCTTGGGTTTGGACTCACAGTTGAGTCCGAGTGGCTACAGCCAGTCAGATCTTACAGAGCTCACCTTCCCTGCACTGCTGAAGGCATCCGAATGCGAAGGATTGCGTCTCCTAGCTCTTCCATGACTAAAGCTCCTGTCAATCAACCCACTGAGGGCTCCAGCCCACGGCTGTGCCTCTCTGGAACACGTGTTCATCTGCTCATTTAGACACTTGAGTTTCCTACAGGGAGGTAACACCTACTGTAAGGGGATAAGATTGGTAAAAGGACCCAGTGGCTAGAGTGTAACAGTATGGCTTGGATCTTTCTGTGAGTGGAATTAGAAATGTGGGCTGGGGAGATGGCTCAAGGGTTAAAGCTCTGCATTGCAAGGAAAAGAACCTGAGTTCAAATCCCCAGAGCCCACATACATGTCAGATGGATATGACAGCAGCCTGCAATTCTGGCCCTGGAATTTGGAGCCTGGGAAACCCCAGAGCAAAGCAATAAGGAGGTAGAGCAATCCAGGATGATTCCTGATGTCAGTCTTGAGCCTTCATAGGTGCATACACTCAAGTGCTATCTTGTACACATGCCTGTGCTTGTGTGTATGCACACATGCATACATATATGTGTATGTAAAATAAATTCTCTAACTCCCCAAAGTGCCATGTTGAAGACCATATCAACACATGGAACTGCAGGGAACATTTCAGGTCCACACTGTAGTAGGTCACGTTGGATGAACATGGATGCTTCCATCTGTGAGACTGGGCTATTTCCAAACGAATGTGTGCTGCATGCAGTCCACTGCGCATCTCTCCAAGAGGTTGGACCAACATATGTGCACATTCCATTTTGTGCTACTGTTGAAGATTTCATAATCATTATTGTTACTGTTACTTTAGAAAAAAATGAATTGAGATGTCTGTTGTTCAATTGCATAATTTCTACTTGCAGGGCTCATTAACATCTTAGAGGCAGTGCATTCTGGTGCTGAAATCACACAAGGTGTGGAGTTGTTCGCTAGCTTGCTGCTGCTTCTCTACCTTGCTTCCACTTGCTGCCTCCCCCCATACTTGATTTCCTGAGCGTCCAGTGCAACTGAGATGTGGGAGATGCTCCTGCTTGGTAAGAGGTGTTGGTAGAAGACCCTCTTTATTCCTGAGGTGCTTTAGGAAGGAGATGAAAGTTTGGGGTGCTCCCCTAGCTCAGTGCAGCAGACACATCGTCCTCCACCCTTTCACTCACCTGCTGCAAGACAGCCTTGGTTTGGCACCATAGAGTTATAGCATCTCAGATCCCCTGCAGCTTGTTCTTTCCATCCAAGATGTCTGCATTTTAAAGGATGAAACGGGTGCAGAGACGGGACAAGACTGGAGCCAGAAGTGGACAGATGACAGGCTCATCTTTTTCTTCTCTAGCTCCTTTCTGGAAACAGAAAGTAACTGTTTCAGGTCCAGAGCTCAGGCCTTAGCAAGCGCTTGGCATTTTGTATCCATTTGCCAGGGGCTCTGTCACAAAATGCCTTCAAGAAATGACTTGAACAGGAGACATGTATTTCCTGTGATGATTGGGGATCAGGCATTGGAGGTCAAAGGTCAAAGGTCAGCCGAGCCTGATGCTGTTGCTGCCTTCTCTTTGTATCTTTGGGCCCCTGCATACAGGAAATTGTTCATACCAGATTAGGATTAGGGCTCACCCATGTGACCTCGCTCTACCCTAATGACCCCTGGGACCCCTGGCACAGTCACCACGTCACATCTTCTGGTGTTGTGCATGCAGGTTCTGCTGACCTAGAACCAAAAACGTTTGGGAAAATTGCATCTGTGTGGAATATTGCAAGGCACCCGTTCTTGTCATTATTTCCTCGACAATTCAGTACAACAACCATTTCCATAGCATTTACATTGTATTAGGCATTGTGAATCGTGAGAAATCATTTAAAGTATGCGGGAGGGTGTGTGTAGGTTCTATGCAAATTCTATGCTTTTTTTATAGAAAAGATTTGAACACATGCAGATTTTATTGTCTCTGCAAGAGGGGCTGGAACCAAACCTTCCGGAATCCCCAGAGAGGGCTGTGTGGTCACATTTTGAGGGACAGGGAGCCAGGGCTTCCACCTGGGAAGGGGGCGGGGTCAGAACTTCAGTCATAAGAAGGGCTATGAATATGTGAACCTCGCACTGGTTCCCCGTGCAGTATGTTGGTGATCAGATTGTCAAGGGCCTATGCGTGTGTGTGGAGAGACTTTCCAGCTATGAATTCGGCAGGGTGCTGATCCCCGAGAGCCACACGTGTCTTCCTTTGTGTCTTCTGTGCCAGGCATCGTTCTGGGCACAGATGGGTGACACCTCTGCACATGACAGGGATGGCATCATTGCTCCCTGCTAGGTTGGTGGGGACCCTGTCAACCAGTCTTTGCAGGCGCCATCCTGCCCGATGCGCGAGGTTTGCATGGGGACCTTCCGCAGAGGTGATCTTACGTCATCATGAACTGTGTTCGGCCTGGGGGGGGCGGGTGCTGGAGCACTTGCGTATCTGGAAATCTTGGCGACTGCAGTTGTGAGGGGGAAAGTCTCCAGAGATAACGCAGCGCCGAGCTCATTCCAAATATGTCCTTTTATTTTCGGAATTGCTCTCTCAAGCTGGATGACTTATGTGTACTCTGCATTTTTTTTGAGGGGGGGAGCTGCTATTTTTATCATCTCATAGTGCTCTAATGACTCCTCCGTAGCGTGGTTGCTACACGCAGCTCCAACTGCTTCTCCCCTAGGACTGTGTCTCAGTCACATTTCTGTCCCTAATGTCTGGCATCAGACCTGCCCAGCCCTAGTGGGTCTTCAGCAAATGTTGGCTGCTGGATCACATGTGCCGAAGGGAATTAAAAATGCTGAATGCGGCTGGTTCCGCATGACAAATCCCTTTACCTCAGTAGCGGGAAGACGACTGTGAGTCACACGTGGTCTGGGCTTACAAATGACAGGCATAGGGTCCCCGAATTACCACCTCCTTCCTGATTGCTAGTCATTCTCCCCCTACCAAACTTCCCATCTGGGGCAACTGAGGATTCTTTTCTTTTTAAATTGTTTTAAACTTTATTTATTTATTTATTTATTTATTTATTTATTTATTTAGTGTGTGTGTGTGTGTGTGTGTGTGTGTGTATCAGAGGGCACTGTGTATCCCTGTGGAGGACCAAGGGAGACTTTAGGAATCATCCTGGATTGCTTCTACTTCCTTTTTACTTCTCTCTGAGGCTTCCCGGGCTCTGCCCACCAGGGCCAGTGGTAAAGGCTGCCACCTGTTTCCACCTGGCTTTTTTATATGGGACCTAGGGTCTGCACTCAGGGCATTTTGCTTGTGAGGCAGCAGTGTTTTAACCCCTGAGCCATCTCTCCAGCCTCACTGAGGATTCCTGATATGAAGCTGGATGAACCATACCCAGGTGTATACAACGATGTCCATTGCAACATGCAACTAGTTCAGCTAAGCAAGATGGAAGTAAACATGGGCCGAATATCTGGTCTGGGGCTGTGGGCATACATTCGAGTGCCCCGTCCCCAGTTTACTTCCTGGGTTGAAGGGGGTTTGCCGTAGGTTTCCCATGTGCTCCACTGCAGCTGCCTTCATTGCAGAATCATGGAGCACAGAAGTGAATTAAGGTGAACCATGAAAGAAGGGGTGGGGAGAGACGGAGCTCGCTTGATGGATGTGGGAGTGGGTGTGAGAAGGCTGTTCTAGGCAGGAAGATGGCATCGAAGGAGAGACTTGGCTTGTTTTTCCATTTCCAGCAACGGTTGACAGTTTTTATTGCTTAACATTTTTTAAAAGGACCCCTGGAATCTCAGGTCGCTCCAAAGACACAAGTATTTTGTGGTAGAGATGATGTCAGGTGATAAGAGATGCATTAAATGATCAGTGGCAGAAATAGGGGCGGAGCGGCAGCGTGGCAAGAATTTAAACACACAGAAGTCAAAGAATTCAGGAGTTAACGTTAAATGGCAAATGTGACTCAGTCCCCTGAGGCATACGGGAGTCAGGCTTTCTGGTGGGGACATATTCTGTGACATTGAAGTCCTTGTTTTCTGCAAAGTCTCCGTGTCAAGGTCTCCGTAGATGATAACTTTAGACTTTCACAACTGTTTCTATCCTCATCCACAGTATATGCTGCTGTAGCACGTGCACACTGAGATTCACATTGTTAGAAAAAATTTTTTACAAAATACTCTGCTGTATCGAAGTCACTTGAAGGAAGAATGCCTTCTTTGCCTGGACGTGACATAATATGGACACAAACAGTCACAGCTAACTCCTCTGTGTGGAGGTAAAAATGCAAATGTTGTAGAATTTGCTCTCTTCACCACTTTCGGACAATGTAGTGACATTAAATGAATTCACACTTTATGGATCCACATTCTTGTCCCTCTCTGGAACCCCTTCATTTGTAACATCGAAAGTCTGTCAGATAAGGATTCTCTTGCCCACTCTCCTTTCAGTCCCCAGACAACTGCTGTTCAGCTAACTGCATGATGTTAACCGTGCATGAAAGGTGAATCAAATGATATTGGTCACTTTATGATCACTTGTTTATACGCTGCTGGAAAGAGGGTCTTTTGGTAGATTTACTTAGGGTGTACATGCAAAGGTATTTTTGACTTTTTTTAGTCACTAACTTCCAATATGCTTTCATTCTATTTACAGCTTCTGAAGAGATAGTAAATTTAATGTCTTTTTAGTTTTCAAAAAATTGTACAATTCTTTTCTTTTTCCTCTTTTATCTGTGTGTATGTGTGTATGTATGTATGCATGTGTGTGAATGTATGTTCATGCATGTGTGTCTATGTATGAATGTATGTACATGTGTGTGTATATATGTGTGTCTGTGTCTATGAATGTATGTACATGTGTGTCTATGTGTGTGTGAATGTATGTACATATGCATGTGTGTCTGTGTATGTGTGGTATGCGCATGTGTGTGGATACAGCCTTCCTTGCCACAAGGAGGTCAGAAGAGGAACCAGGAATCCTGTTTGGACATTCTCTGACTTATTCTCTTGAAACTGGTCTCTCACTGAATCTGGAGCCACAGATCTTCCTGTCTCCACCTCCCACAGCACTGGGGTTATAGGCAAACAGACAAGTCTCTTTTCAAACATCACTGCTAGGAATTTGAACTCAAGCCCTCAAGTCTGCACAGCAAACTCTTTATCCTACATGCTGGTTCAGTTATAAAAATGTCATAATGTTAAAAGTAGAAAAGTAAAAAATAAAAATAAATTTAAAAAATGTTCTGAACCAAATGGGAGTGGACATCCAGGAGAGAAAATGTCTGTGGTGTGCTTGGATTATTTGGATTCATTTGGAGAGCCCTACAGATTGCGTTCACACATAATGGCAACATCTTCCCCACCACACCGCCCCCACCCCCAGCAGAGAGCAATGCCGGACCATTTCTCGTTCTTATGACGCTGCCATTTGCTTGTAATGTCAACATGGTATACTAACACTCAGCAGGAATGAAATGTGCTAAATCTTGGATTTATTCAGTGGCCAATGTTGTGCATGTGTGTATTTGGTATACGTGTGGTATACATACACCTAGGTATATGTGTTCATGTGCATATACAACAACGCACTAGGTTGAAGCTATAAAAATGATACTGGGTGTGGCACACACCTTTGACAACAGTACTTTGGAGGTAAAGACAGGATCTGAGGTCAAACTGTGCTATACAGCGAGACCCTTCCAGCTCAAAAAAAAAAAAAAAAGCAGATACAATAATAATTCAAAAAGAAAAAAACCCAGCATCTTGCATTTATATGTTGCTGATTAGAGTGTCTGTTGACAGAGTCACTTAGGGTGTGTACATGCACATATAATACTGTAGTATCCTTGCAGAATTTTCTCTAGATAAACTTCTGGGCTGAGACATAGATGACCACTGTGGTGGTGGGGGAAGGCCGGAGGGATGACTCAGGGGTTGACTGTGCCTCGAAAGCAGAAGGTCCTGAGTTTGGATCCCAGGTCCCACATAAAAGCTCTAGGAGCAAAGGGTAGTGGCCTGAACTTCTGACCCTGGGGGGCAAAGCCTGGGAAATCCCAGAGTGAAGCAAAAAGGAGGTAGAAAAAAATCCAGAATGATGCCTGAAGTCACCCTTGGTTCTTCACACACAGGGACACACAGTGCCCTCTGATAGACACGCACACACACACACACACACACACAAAATGAATGAATGAATGAAACAAAGAAACAAACAAATAAATAAAAGATGTCCACAATGGCCTTATTTATTTATTAATGGTAGTTTAAAAATGATAAATATAAGCCACCCAGATGTCTACAGAGGTGAACTAGATAACAAATTATGATATATAATCAAACAATAGACTACTATACAACACTAAAAACAGATGCTCTGAAACTGCCTAGAGCAAGTCAGATAAATCTCAAGACACTAACACGAAGCCAAAGTGATCAATTTGGGATTTTGTAAAAAGAATGATCATGTTTTGTAGGTATTTTTTTTAAAATATATGCAACTGAACAAGTGGATTTTCACCCCGAGACAGGTTAAAAAAAAAGGCTGGAAGCTTAGAAAGCCTTTCATTAAAATTCATATCCCTCTGTTTTGAGAATATATGTGGAAATGAAAGTCACAGGTCCTTTCTGTAGCTCATGTGAAATTTCCATGTGCCCCACACAGTAAAGGCTTTAAAATATCATATGCATGCTACTAGCAGGCTGAGACCAGCAGCACAGTGGCTGGGTAAAAAACAAATCATGCATGCAGAACGTTCTCATTAAAAAAAAAAACCCTCGCATTCCCGAAATAGAATTTTTGGAGAGAAGCTTTTCTTGAATGATGGTAGATTGAAGGCTGTGGCTAAAAATAGATCGGCAAGTTTTAATAAATGAAAATTAGTCAGGATCCTAATCAGTCCTTCCTAGGCTCAGTACTAATATCTTGTCGCTTGCTTGCTTGAGTTCCCGTGGGCCACGCCTGTTCTCACAGCTCTTATGATCGTGCTGGTTGGGGTATGACCGAATGCACCACCGTTGTCAGAAGCACCTCCATCCTCACCATCCCCCCATCCTCAATCCCAACGCCACCCGCATCACATATATCAGCATCACCAACAGCAGGACCACTATCATCGTCGTCATCACCATCAGCGTTACCCGTAGCCCTTAAACTCTGACTTGAGGTTTAACAGCCGCGTGCACCCCCCAGCCCCCAATGATCTCTCCTTTGCTTTGGCACATCACTCCCCTCAATTTCAGCTGATTTCCTATTTCCGTTGCTTTATTTTCATGACTGTTTGCTTTCTTTGCACGTGTGGGTGTGTTCATGGAAGTGTGTCGAAAAGGGCACTGCGTGTGCCAGTAGAATCCCACAGGTGACTTTCGGAATCATGCTGGGTTGTTCTACCTCCTTCTTGCTTTGCTCCGGGGGTTTCCAGGATCCACCTTCCTGGACCAGAAACGCAGGCTGCTGCCATTTCCACCCAACATTTTTACGTGGGATCTGGAATCTGAACTCAAGTCCTTTTGCTTGTGAGGCTGAGGCTTAACCCCTGAGTTTTCTCGCCAGCCCTGGATTTCATATTTCTTTATTGCAGGTACATGCCCTTGTATGCCTCCACTCCCTTGAGAGAGATTCACCCTCCATGTAAGTGAGTAGGCTGTACCTGGTGTCCCATTTATGTATCTCCGGTATTTGGAATGGGACCCGCCTTGGACATATGCATGGATGAATACACAACTGAATAGCCCAATAATTCCTTGAGCTTGATACTGCTAGGAATATTCTATAGGTTTCAAAAGCAAGAGGCCCAGTCTGTTAAATTACTGATCCGTATTTACTTGTGAGTGGCGGGGGCCAGAAGTCACAGCCAGTGTGTCTGCCCCCAAAGCCATTTGCCCTGGCTGCTTCAATTCTCTGCCTGTCATTTTTCGCTGATTCTGCCTTTCCGAGTTATCTACTTGCTAGAGCATCCTTCCTTCTTTTTAGACTATCAAATCATTTGTTGAATGCCTTGAATGCACCTTTCTACCACATAATTACTGTCTCATTTAGGACCGTTTCCCTTTTGCCTATGCCAAGACTTTCCAGATTTCAGATTCTGCTAGAAGAGTAGCTTAGAGGGGCCCTGGTTCCTGGTGGTGTCTGGCTTGGAGGCCCCTGTCTTGAGTGAGAACCACAAGCTGGGACCCTGCCAGGTATGTGGCTTCATGTGGCTTGAAGGGGCATCTGAGGACCTCGAGTTCTTAACAGGTGTGGCCTCATGACCCACCACGTTCATTTGTCACTTCTTCGTGCGTAGATGCGCTGAAATAATTGGGAGGTCACTGGGGAGGAGGACGATGAACTAAATGTCTCTCCTGGATTCCGGGGACCCATTTAGAGACACACGAAGTGTTGACTCTAGTGTGGTTCGTTTCGACATACAAGGACTGGCAATGGAAGCTAAAAAAAGAAGACAACGAATGCCCAAAGCTGAGGTGGTCTCCCCTTTTGAATAGCCCTTCAGGTCTCAATGGGTCAGTGAGTAGACGCCTGCCTGAAGGCGTGCGGGCTTGTCAGAGGGCTGGGTGGGGGCTGGGAGGTCTCACCTGGAGCGTCCCAACCCTCTGTGTGGTTATGTCCTTTGCTTTGGTGCCACGGATGGAAGTCAGAGCCTCCGACCCAGAGCGTTTAGTGAGCTCTTTCTTGCTGCCATTCTGCCCCAAGGTGGATGTCCTCTTGTGTCTGATTAGCTGTCTGTAGACTATGCACTCTTAGGTCACGTGGCTTATTATCCATCAAAACTGGGTTCACAGTTGACAGAGCACAGAGGGGTCTCTGCCAACTCGCTGCCCTTCTCCTCTTCTTCTTCCTCCTTTTCTATTTGTCTTTGAACCATTCTCTCTCTCTCTCTTTCTCTGTCTCCTAGGCTGACCTTGAAAATTCACTATATAGTCTAAACTGCCATCCAACTTGTGGTAGTCCCCCTGCATCTGATTCCAAGTGCTGGGATTGCAGGTGTATCCCTGACACTTCCCTGTATGGCCCACATTTCACATTTCTCAGGATCTTAGGGCATGATGGCCTTTGTCTTAATATGCACATGCACAGGTGTGTGTGTGTGTGTGTGTGTGTCTGTGTGTGAAAGAGAAAGAGAGACAGAGAGAGGGAGAGAAAGAGAGAAAGCAATGAACATGAATACTGTCTTTTGCACGGAGTATCTACGGTCTTTGAAGACTTCTACTTTCCTTGTGGCAAAGAAATAAATCCTGCCCTGGCTTTCTGCTGTTAAAAGTTCAAAGAAGGGAATTCAGTGATTTTGAAATCAGAAGAATACTAATCTGTCTATCATCTATCATCTACCTATTTGTTATCGATCTGTCCACCTGCATTTACTTTCTTTGCAACATCAAATTACTTTATTGGTAAGACTCGGTGAAGAGCAGAAAGGGTTATATCCACTCCTGAGGACCCTCTGAACATCTGAAGGGCTTCTGTTCTCTCCTGTCCTCACATTGCTGCCTTGGTTTCCCTGTCAAAAAGGAGATTTCATGCTGCTCTGTGTGTTCTAAGACTAACACCTAAAAGGAGACTAGAATCCTCTAGAAGTTTCCCAATCTTTCTAAAGAACAGTCAGATAAGATCAGGCCAAAATTGCACACTAATATTTAGTGAGCTCTTACTATGAGCCTGGCTCTGTCCCAGATGCTCTCAATAAGTAAACATACAGTACGTCACTGCAGCAACATAGTGACCGTTATTCTTTTCATTTTATGTGTGGGATGTGAACATATGTATGTTTACATGTGGGTGGGCACTTTTGTGTGTTCAAGTGCACGTGTGATTAGGACTCATCCTCAATTGCTCTTCCAACTTATTGTCGTGAGTCTGGGAGTCTAATCAAACCGGAGCATTGAAGCACGCCGTCAGGGCTAGTATAGTAGCTTGCTCTGGGGATTCCCAGGCTCTGCCTTCCCAGGATACAATTATAGGCGCACTACTGAGTCTTCTCTCTCGCCCCTGTAGTCCATTTGGAGACTCACAGCTCACTCACTGTAGGCCGACTCCAGAGCCTACCCCATGCATACTGCTTCCCTGGTCAGAGAAGTGGTATTCAGTTTGTAAACCTAATCGCATACAAAGGATGAAAAGACAAGACACCCACTAGACAGTCAAACTTTCTGGGTGTCTAGTCAAACAAATTCAAACCAGGATGGTGCCCAGGGGGCGGTTGACACCCAGTGTGCAGCCTCCACACATTGTAGCATGATTCTACGCCATTTTCAAGTCCACGCAGCGTGTTCTCATGATCCATCGAGTTTATATCTCTTACAGATGTTTATACCTCTAATATTTATAGGTAAAAATTGTATGTTTTAATTTGTACAAAGTTATTTCTTTGTACAGCATTTGTCTCCATAGTTTGCTCTTTTTAGAAATGCTAGACTGAGCATTTCTAGTCTCTAAACAGCATTGTTTTGGAACATCTCTGGTTATTTACTTTAGGAAATTTTTTTAGAATGAGAACTATGCTCAAATAGCAAAGGCCTTGATGAGGTTTCAGATACATGTTTCCAGATTCTTGCACCTGAACCCTCACCAAGCACAGAGAGAAATGTTCACGCATCTGCCCTCTGAACCACATTGAGTTTAGGATTATCACTATAAAGACACAAGCAACTGAAACCTTGCCAATCTGATAACTTCACATTTGTGGCAGGGCTTCAGGAGGTGGATCAGTTGTCAGGTGCTTGCTGCACAAGCATAAGGACTGAGTTCAATCCCCAGCACCTCTGTAGAAATTCCAGATCTGCAGAGGTGAGCTAAGAAACTCCCTGAGCCCTGTTGGTGAGCTCAGTGGGAGAAGATGTTTCAAAAAATGAGGTGAAGCAAATTTAAAGGAGGTACCTGACATAGACCTCCAATCTATACACACACACATGTGCATCCACACACATATGCATGCAAACTGAATGTCACATGCATACACATACACGAAATCCATACCTTGTTTCAGCTTGATCTTATATCTTTAGTTTGCTCTTTTATCTTGCTTTAGTTTCCTATGATTTTTTCTTAAGGATCTTTTCCCTTATACTTTCTCATTTAATATATCTTTGTAAATTAGCTGTTACTGTTCTATGTTTGAGTTAGCAAGTATGTTTTCCTGACAATAATTGCATGTATTGATTTTTGTTGTAAGAGTGTTCACTTTGTCAGTGATGTTACAAATATTTTCTTCACATTGATATTTTCCTTTGAATTTTATTCATGGTTATTTTGATTGACTAATATTCAGAGTATTTGTGTAACCGAACCTAGCAATAATGATTTTGCTTTAACTCTAGAAAACCCTTCTGTTCCCTAGGACCAGATAAATATTCGTCTGTGGTTTCTTGAAGCTTTCTTATTATCGTATAGCTTATAGTGGGAGTTTGTTTTGATGAATTGCCTCCTATGTGAGACTGCAGTGAGCTGTTGGCAAAGGTTCAATCAGCTGTTCTCACATCATTTACTTAATATTGCTTTTCTCCCCTGAGAGATGACTCCCTGCACTTGGACAAACTTGGACGCACATCTGGGCTTCATACTCTGTTTCCCTTTGGTTACATTTTTCAACCTTACTTTCCACTCTACATCTTGTTTGTAACCCATGTTAATTCTCTCATATAACTTCTTCTGACAGTTTCTGAGCTACCTTTAGCCCATTCATTTCCCCGTGCATGTGTATATGACAGGAGGTGAATTTGTTCAGAGGCTAATCTCTTTCAAACAGACCCGCCTGGTAATTGATCACATGACCATCTGAAGGGAATGGAAGTCTCTGCTTACAGCCATGTGTGGTTTTGGCTCTGGTCTAAGGTTCTGCTTCTCTGTATCTCAGTAGTTCCTGTGGAGTCTTTCTTCAGAGACTGCACAGTGGCAATTGAGCTATCAACTTGAATCTTTACTTCCTTCATATATTTAGTTCATTACTGCTCAGTTTTATGAAAGCTATTGTGCATGTGTGTGTGAGTTCATGCGCACACGTGTGGTCATGTGTATGAGTGTGTGCATGAGTGTGTGTGCATATGTCTATATGTGTGTGTGCATATACATATAGGGATGTGCCTGCATGTGCCTAAATGTCTATGTGTGTGTGAATGCTCATGTTTGTATACATGTGTGTTTATGTATGTGTGTGCTTCTAAGTGTTCATGTGTGTGCACGTGCGCACATGTGGGCATTCATATGTGTGCATGTTCATGTATGAGAGGTAGGTATGTTTTAGTATACATGTATGTATGAAAGGTTATGTGTGTTTGGGCATATGTGTGCACATGTGGAGGCCAGAGGACAACCTTGGTACTATCTATCTTTCTGTTTTTGAGGCAAGGTCTCTCAAAACCCAAGATCTTGCTAAGGGGGCCATACCGCTGGCCAGAGAACCCAGAGATCTTTCTGTCCGAGTCCCCAGTGCTGGAATTTCAAGTTTGTACCACCACACTCTGCTTTATCTGTGATGGTTCTGGGATTAAATTTAGGTCCTTGTGCTTGTAAGGTAAGCACTTCACCAACTGAGTCATTTCCCCCATCCTCAAACTATTAATATGTGTGGATTTATAGATATCTTGTTGTAGATGCCTCCTAAAACTCTCTTTATTAATCTCACAAAATTCTAATCTTTGATCTATTTCCCTCAGTTGTTCTCAAGAGACAATGATGTCATTTCAATATGGTAGTGTTTTCTCACTCATATTTATTCTTTTTTAAAAATTTATTTACTTGTTTATTAATTAATTAATTAATTAATTAATTAATTAATTAATTAATTTAGTGTATGTGTGTCAGAAGGCACTGTGTGTCCCTGTGTAGGGCCAAGGGTGACTTCAGGAATCATCCCGGATTGCTTCTACCTCCTTTTTGCTTTGCTCTGGGATTTCCCAGGCTTTGCCCACCAGGGCCAGAAGTGCAGGCCGCCATTGTTTGCACCTGGCATCCAAACTCAGGACCTTCTGCTTGCGAGGCAGAGTCTCCAGCCCTGAGCCATCTCTCCAGCCCTCATGTTTATTCTTTAGAGCACTAAGGCAGGCATCCAATCACTGCCAAGTCCCCCCCCCTTTTCTTACTCACTTTGTGACAGGGTTCACTTAATTGCTGACAGTGGCCTTGAACTTTCCATCCTCCTAGGTAGCTGGGATTGCAAGCTTATGCTACTGTTGAATGTTTTCTCTTTCATTTCATCAGCCACGTCCCCATGTTAGGTGAAATAATAATAATGTTATTATTTTGTTCTTTTGTTCTTGAATTTAACTAAAAGAAATAAAATTTTAACAGGGCTAGGGATCAATCCCAGGGCTCAGACACAATAAGTGAACCCCATTCCTTATCTACCTGAGACACACTGCCTCCCGGCTGAATTTAATTTCTAACTCTTGTTTTTAACTTGTTTTAAGTGTTAGCTATTGGCTTACAATAAATATCCTTTGTCAAGTTGAATAAGTAGTGCTTTATTCTAATTTAAACAGAAGTACCTCTTAGAAAATGTTTCTTCAGGGGCTGGAGAGGTGGCTCAGGGGTTAAGCCTCCGCCTTGCAGGCGGAAGGTCCTGAGTTCGGATCCCAGATCCCACGTATAGACGCCAGGCGGAAGCGGGGGCGGCCTGCCCTTCTGGCCCTGGTAGGGCGGAGCCTGTGAATCCCGGGGCAGAAGGAGGTGGAGGCGTCCATGGTGGTTCGCGAATTCGTCCGTGGTTCTACACATACTCAGACACACACACACAGACACACACGCATGCACGCACATACACACACACACATACACACGCATATGCACACAGTTGAATAAATAATAATAATAATTAAAAAAATTTAAAGAAAATGTTTCTTCAGCATCTTTAATCAGATAGATATTGATGCATGTACACGAGTGTGTGTATGTGTGTGTATTGCATGTGAATGAATGCATATGTGTGTGGGCGCACATGCACATGAACTTACCTGCATGTGGACATTTAGGGAATCATCCACTATTAATCTTTTACCTTATTCCTTTGAGACAGGTTATCTAATCAAATCCAGAGCTCTCCAGGAGGCTCATTTGGCTAGTCAGCTCTTCCAGGCTCCGCGAATCCAAGCTCTGGTCTGTTTACTTGCCTGGCAAACATTCTAACCCCTGAGCCACATGCTTGGCCTCTAATATTTTATCTTTTGTGTGTACTCAAGGCCCACCTTTTGAAATCTTTTTCATGTACTTTTTTTTATTTTGTCATTATTTGTGTGCTTTGCATTCTGTTTATTTTCCTTTTGTAATTACTCGAGCTGACCTTTCATTTGAAACGATTCTGCATGATGACACTATGTCAGATGTTGGTCTTGGACTATGTGATACCTACAGTTTGATACATCATGTATACAATTTTTTTCCCTCAGTATGCAATTGTGAGATGTATTAGACCATACATTTAAATTAGAAGAGTGCAGATGCACACGCGTGTAATTCAAATCACTTACAGCTCTATTTGTTAATGAGCGACATTGCTTTGGGATTATGGACTATCTGGATGTAGTAAATTTTGTTTATATCCTAGTACTGTGGGGCATCCTTTCTCATGTGACGCCCCCTCCCCTCGTGTGGAAGAGACATGCATGCTCTAACGACCTGGTTTCTATTATCAGATCAGCTGTGTTCACTATGTCTTCTCACTTCTCTGGTTCCTTATTCACTTGTTACTTTCCCCAAGATAGAAAGCACCCTGGTAGATTTCAGCAACACTGTTTGCTGGTTCTGAATCTCGGCTTATTTTCCTTTGTGTATTTCCAGGCTGTGCTACCTTGTTACATAAAATGTTAACTTGTCTTTGTGCTGTCTCCTTGTCTTCAGAAGCTCACTGCTGCTAAATGCTTTAGATATTTAGCTCCGACTTGAAATGAACACCGAGGTACTTTGAGATGTGATGCATCCTGGTGTCCCTTTGCCCCCACCTTTTTTCTTCTTTTTGCTTTTATGTGCTTCTCCAGATACCTTTAGGCCATTCTTAATTTATCACTCTGCCTGTGGTTCTTTAACTTCTTAAAAGAGAACAAGGGCTCTCTTAGTGTTGATGTGCTCATTCTTACCTTGGTCCGCTTGTTCTCTGTGTTTTTAGAGGAGGTCTTTGAACTTTCCATCATTTTCCATTTGCAGCATGCAATTCAGTCTCTAGTCATAGTCCAGTTTCAGTGCATTTAATCTGGTGGCTGTCTTCTTAAACTTGGATAAATATAACCTTTATTTTGTCACGAAGTGTGTTGACTGCCTCTCCTCTCAAGATAAGGTGACATTAGCACATTTTTATTCTTATTTAGAAAAAAAAATTCTTTTCCTTTTAGAGATAAGTGTAGATAAACAATTTTGAAGAATTGTCTAGGGATGGGGAGAAGGCTTGGCAGTTGCCACTTGTCACTATAATCAAAAGGACCAGAATTCAGATTCCCAGGACTCATGCAAAAATGCCAGGCAGTTATGGCAGCCTGCCTGTAATTCCATCCTTGGAAGGCAGCGCCTAGGGATCCCCAGAGTAAACTGGCTAGCTAGACTATCCCTTGTAGCATGGTGTGAGTTTATTTATAGACTCAGGCTCACAACGATAAGGTGAAAGAGAGATCGAGGATGATTCCTGACATCTTTAGACACACACACGCACACTTCTGACACATGGTAAGGAAAAAAGAAAAAAGTTATCTAGAGTTCCTTTCTACAACTATATTCAGTTTTTTATATATGTGGTTTGATTGAATTGTAAATGTTTTAAAACACAACTATCTTTTTTACTTTTAAAAATTTTGGTTGATTTAGAGATCTTTTTCAAATTAATGATCTTGTGCAGTATATATTTCTTGTTGCATCTTTGAATTTAAGAGCATATTTTCTGGTTGTTTTATTGTGTTACCTCAGTAAAAATTTGATCAGCTTATAAGTTTTACATTAAGGTCCACTTCCGTCGGGGATGCGCATCGGTTGTGGCTCTTCGTTTCCTTGCGCTGACCTCCTTTGTCCCTCCCTCACTGGATGTTTAGGAGTTTCTGACTTTGAATTCAATATTCTAATGTTTCACCAGAAGATAAACAAAGCTATTTTAGAGTGTGCGTGCATGTGTATATGTGAGTGTATATACATGTGTGTATGTATCTGTGTGCATTTCTGTATGTGTATGAGTGTGAATGTGTGTATATGTGTGTATGTGTGACTGTGTATATCTGTATGCATTTCTATGTGTATGAGTGTTTGTGAATATGTATATGTATGCATTTGTGTATGTGTGTATGTGTATGTATGTTTATATGTGAATGTATGTATGTTCATGTATGTGTATGTATGTTTTGTGTGCATGTGTATATGTGTGAGTGTATATATGTATGTGCATGTGTATATGTGTGTGCATTTCTCTATGTGTTTGTGTGTGAATGTTATGTGTGTGCATTTCTGTATGTGTATATATGTGTGAGTGCTATGTATGTATATATGTGTGTGCATGTATATATGTGTATACATGTGTATATGTATGTGTCAATGTGTGTGAGTGTATATATGTATGTGTATGTGTACATGTGTGTATATTTCTGTATGTGTATAAGTGTATTTGTATATGCGTATGAAAGTCTTTATGCGTATATGGGTACGCATACATATGTGTGTATGAGTGTGTATGAGAGTATATGTGTGAGTGTGCATGTGTGTATGTGTGTATATTTGTGTATGCACGTGTATGTGTATGTATACACGTGTGCATGTGTGTGTCTGTGTGTGTTTGAATCTTTTTCTGTTTTCTTTGTTAGCCATGGGAATCAGCATTTCTTCCTTCAGGAACATTTTCTTATGTTGTTTCTTTGGTGCCTGTTTCCATTACATCACAAAACACATGTGGTGGTTTCCACTTTGTCTTTCAAATCCATTTTAATCTGTAGGAAGGAGACCAGACACAAAGGGAAAAGCAAGGGGTGGAAATGCATAAATTCATTGCCTTTGCTTATGAAAGTAGCAAAAACAAAAGCGTTATTAAAAATCCATTATAATCTATCATGTTCTTTACCTTCGCTTTACTTCTTATGTATTCTGATAGGCTTTCAGGTTTATTCTTTATCTTGCTGCTCTGACTTTCTAGAATGCTCTGGCTTTTTTTTTCCATCTGTCTTCATGTCATTTCCCATCATACTTTTAATAACAGATCTTGAATAAATCCCTTTTTCTGTTGTTTTCATTCCCTTGTCATGAACGCCTCAGCCTGGCCGTTCCTCTCCTCCTCCTTCTATTTCAAAGGCACAAATGATAGTTTGTCTGAAACTTACTCCAACTTCCATCGGTGAGTGTTTCTAGAAAAGTCTCTCCTTCCTCTATTTCTGGAATGCTGCATGTGGTACGTAAGTGTCCTGATGTGGCCCGCTGGGGTGTCCTCATGTCTACGTTGGGTTGTAGGTTGGCCTGCAACTTCAAAAATTTAACCCTGCCTCAGTCCCGATCTGGAGGCTTGGTTCTTAAAAATCACCAAGACTGGTGCATCAACTAGGAGAAAGCTGGAGTCCTCCACAGCCTCTCTCTGTCCAGCGGTTCAGTGGATGGTGTCTGGTGATGGGAGAGGTGACAGGACAACACACTGTGGCTTCACACACACTGCTGGAGTATCTGAATTCTTCTGACTCACAGCTGCTGTCTAGAGAGACATCCCCCCATCCTACCCCTCCCCCCATGCCTGTGCTTACACTTGGTTCTGTGACTTGAATCTCCACAGTGCAGGAGATCTACAGTTCCACCCTGAGACAACTTGGTCTGTTCTCCTTTCCAAAGAGGAACATTACAAGTGCCGTTTCCCCTTTGACCTTTCACGTGATGCCATCTGCGGTCTGTGCAGTGAAATACCTTCAAGTTAAAGATGCCTGCCTGGTGCCCTCTGTGATATCCCAGGATTGGCATTGGCTGGTCCCTGCCTTTGTGTCCTGGTGAGCCTAAAGCACTGTTTGTTGCTATGCTCAGAATTCAGACACACATATTCATAAGACACTGGATTTTGCAAACACACGAGTGGTTGTCAATCATGAACTCCCTGAGCAGCACATTTAGCAGAGTAGCTTATGAAAGTTTGGCTCACACGGAATTGCCAGGCACAGAACTTTGGTTCAGTGTAAGCTGCACCTGAATCCCGGTTATGACCCCCAGGAGCGTCGCGATGTCCAAGTACAGGGACAGCGCTGTTTATGCTTCACAGCAATGACCCAGTCACCCTTGCTCTTTTCCTGGTGGTCTTTGCAGCTGGGTCATGACTGTTCCGCTGCTCAATTGCTTCAACCACAGCAGCCCTTGCAAGTCTTCTCTTCCTGAGGAAAGCAAGCATGCCAACCTGTTCCGAGGAGACAAAGAACAGTAGTATCACATATCTTTGAGCTCGAGTGAGCAAAATTGCTCTCTCCACAGCTGAACGTAGTGCAGCCAGAGACAGCACGGGATAGAAGTCAAGTGCACACAGGCAGTGTGGGTGGGTCATAGACTTAATGAACTCAGAAGAGGTTTATTTATTGGCTTGCATCTTTACCTTTCTGGTTGGGCCAAAGCTGTAGAGAGTCAAAGGAAGTCACTCAGAAAAAAAGACATATATATAGAGAGACAGCATGTGTGTGTGTGTGTGTGTGTGTGAGAGAGAGAGAGAGAGAGAGAGAGAGAGAGAGAGAGAGAGAGAGAGAGAAAGAGAGAGAGAGAGAGAGAGAGACAGAGTGGGTTTGCTTGTTAGCCAGACCAGTCAGGTTCTAGATGGTTCTAGAGCAGAGGCCATGGCTATATAGAACAACAGACTAGATTGGTGCTAAGTAATGTCAGTAACTGTCAGTGGCTCTTCCTCTGAAAGTAGTGGTTTTAGCTCATTTCTTTGCAGCAGAATATAGAAGCTTCCACCCAGACATGGTGGTGCATGTCCGTTATCCTAGCATTGGGGGGCAGTGTGAAGGTAGGAGGATTCATGAGAACCCTAGTTCAAGAAACCCAAACCAAAATCCAGCTCCTTACATTCTTCCCTCTCCTTCAGCTTTCACCTTAATTTCCTCTCCTGGCAGGCTCACACATGAGGAAGGTCTTTAGTAAGAAGATAGATAAAGACCCCATTAGGGTCGCCATGACTTGAGAGGCCTCGGGCTACAGACTGGGCATCTTCTCTCGTCTTCTTAGGCCTTAAGTATTTCATGCCAACTCATGAATGTTCTAGAAACTCACGCTGTGGGCTGAAGACTGTTGGCGAACCATATTCACACCTGTGATCCAATTCTCAGAGGTTTGGGATGTGAAGAATGAGCAAAGAGACATCTGGAGGTAGCCAGAAAAGTGGTTTGAGCATGCTTTTGTCCGGCCATGTTTTCTACTAAACACATGGTAACACAGAGTAGAGGGTCCTTCTGGAAGCAGCTGACCCTGGCAGCCGAAGCAGGTAGGCACACCTTCTACAGGCATCTGAGGTGGCAGATGGAAACAAGGAATATCTCTTCCAACTCCTGCTATACATAAGCACTGAGGAGATTCTGTTTGGAAAGTGTATATGAAAACACTTTGATACCTCGAGATGACCTTTGAAACACCTTGTACTTGGCAAAGGAAAGGTGTTTCCTAGACCAGATGTTCACACATAGAGCTTGCATAGTGGCACTGTAGAGAGAATAAAGAAACAATGTCGAATGAATACTGACCCAGCCTATGAGGTGGGGTAGATGCTTTTGATATGTGACATCATCTAATGGCTAACGCTTTGAATAAATACCATTATTGTGGGTCTTTCATGCCAAAAGGAAATCAGTCCTAAAAAATTTCTATACCTTACCTTGGCCACATGCCCAGTTATCTTTGAGGATCCTTCTGGACTCTTCACTAATATTCTTACTGAGAAAGCAGGTTATTTTGTTGTTGTTGTTATTCTGAGTATCTCTACCATCTCTGCCCAAGTACTAGGAAGGCAGACATGTGCCACCATGTCTGGTTTATGCAGCACTGGGATGGAACATGGAAATTTATGCACACTAGGAAAACACTCTATCAACTGAGCTGCATCCTCCCCCCCTCCCCGTTCCCAGAACTGATAGTTTTAAATATATCCTCTTCAAGGGATATGAACAAGAGCTCCCACATCCCGGCCCCTGAGTTCATCCCTCTCCCCCCAAGCATCTTGTCTGTTTCTCATTTTCTCTGACGACTTCTGCACTGTGAGCAAAGGGTCTTGCAAAGTGAGCAAGAAAGATGTTGTGAGACACACAGGGTTGCAAGTTCAGCTGAAGCGCATGTGAGTCCTCTGGGCAGACGTGTTCAACGCACCGTCCTGCCGTCAACCACGTCTCCTGAGACTGTGGAAAAGGTATTCCCCTTTCCTCTGTACTGCTGTGATCTAACAGGGGTAGAGCGACAGATCTCCCACAGTCCACTGTAAGGTCCAGCTTCTGCAGGTATATGAATCACAAAATAGGAAGCCTGAACGTATAAAACAGCATTTAACGTTGTCATAAAAAGTAAGTCACACAAGCGAGTCAATTGGACACATAGTTCATGGTGCACTTAATGGATATGGTGCCGCCTGGTAATTGGGCATTAGTGGAAACAGTTCATACAAATGACTGTAATTTGTATTACTTTTACACAAATAAAACATTTTTATTGCTTCCTCTCTCTTTGATTTGTTTTTGAGATCAGTAGTTAATGTGGTTTTTGTAACTTTCTTCTGATAAATATTGCATGTATATGCGTGTAATGTAATTCTTGTGCAATATACAAACATCCCGAGTCCCTCCTTTAATAGTTGGGCTTTCCTGTTAACCCCTTTCAACAACGAGAGTGAGGTGTCTTCTTTAGTCATCCCTCTTTTCTCTCCCACTTTCCTTTTGTTTTGCTTTCATTTGGGGATTCCAACCTAAGGTCTCACATATGTGTTTTATCACAAGCTACAGCCCCAACCATGTTCAAAGTATTTGCTGCCATTGTTGTTGTTTATTTGTATGTGTGTATGCATATGAGTAGGTGTACACTTGCAGATGCATATGCATGCGTATAGGCACATGTACTTGTGGGGGGCCAAGGGTATACTGGAAATGATCCTGAATGACTTTTCACCCTATTGTTTGAGGCTAGGTCTCTAGTTAAACCCACAGCTTGCTGACAGGGTGAGTCTCGCTAGCTAACTTTTCCTGGGGATTCCCAGGCTCCGCCTTGCAGGACTGGAGTTACAGGTGGGTCGGCACAAACCCGGCATTTTACGTGAAACCCAGGGATCTCAACTCAGGTCCTTTGGCTAAAGCACAACCAGTGAATGCTCTGACCACCAACCCATCTCCCCCATCCTCTTAGGGGGTTTTGAGAATCGTCTTCATCTACCCACCCATCACCTCCTCCTGCTCAGCACGTAGGAGGCGACCTCCTTCCACAAGTCCTTGTCCAAGAGGTTCTGCTTCCTTGGCTCATGGCCCCTCCATGTACCTTTTCGTCCGGGTGAGTTAGTGGCTCCTGATGCCAACCAGGTAAAGACTGGGGGATTCATGGGACTGCTGCCCCCCGCCCCCCAGTTCCTCACTCTGCTTGCGGTGTAACCCAGAGGGACCCTTGCAGGTCGGGGCGCTCCCTGCAGTGAGCCGGGCTCTGGGTGTCTCCTCTCCTAGTTGCTTGTCCTCCCTCACTCGACACCTCCATATTTCACCCCCGGCTTGGGGCCCCAAGCCATCCCCTCGACCACCTCTGTAAACCTCTCTCCTGCTTGTCTAAACCTACCCCGGGCACCTGAGTTTGAATGGAGAGGTGATTTGGGAGGTAGAGTGTCCCAGACTGACTCAAACTCACCGTGTAGCCCAGGCTGGTCTGGAACTCACAGCGAATCTCCTGTCTCAGCTCCCCAGTGCCCAAACGACAGGCCTGAGTCTCCACCACATCCTTTATATTTGATTTGTAAAATCCAATTTAGACTCCTGGGGCCAGGCCTCTGGCTGCCCGCAAGCCACCTGACGTACAGTAGGGGCGAGGGTACAGTGTGACCTCACCTTCTTGTAGGTCGCCTGCCGATCTTAGCATCTTTCCTTATGGAAATGTGTTTTCCATACTCAGCTGCCGAATGTGTTTTCCAGCAGGTTCTGTCAGTCACTCTGAGGCTGTGTCAGCTCAACCATGGGACAGTAGCTAGTTCCTATGCGAGGATTTGATAAATGGATAAAGACGGGGCCTGGGAAAGGGAGAGGAGCAGGATGAAGGGCAGTGTGTCCATCCTTGGGCACAGAATGGGGGTGCTGAGGGGAGAATCCAGAGTGGCTGCCATACTGAAGCTGGGGTGGAGGGACTAGTGGGAAAAGGAGGGGATTACAATCAGGTCTGATAATCCTCAAACCTGCCTGTAGGGGGCGCCTGGCTCCAGGACCCAAGCCCACCCACAAGCATTCAGACACTGCCCGGGGTCCAGGCTCCCGCACTCCCCTGAAATCTAATTCTAGAGAAATAGGCCCTTTATAGATATGACCAACTGGCTCATCCTTTAGGATGCTGAGGTTTCCTGCTCCCTGGGCTTGTCACTTTCTGACAGTGGTCTTGAAGGTTAGGGTGGGCTGGCCACTTTCTATCACCCTGTCATAGCCAGGAGATCACATTTCATGACATGCTGGAGGTTTGTATTTTATGCACAAGTTACAAGGACGGGTTTTCCGATTGCCCATGGACATAGGAGAACAGGAACTTCGTTTGCGATTCCAAAGCACCCCCAGTCTCAGGCGGCTTCAACCTGCACATCAGGATCATTCGCCTCCCCCTTGTTTCCCCATCCAGCTCGCTGGCTGCTGGCTGAGGTGAGAAGAGAGAGGGAAAAGAAAGCTTTTGAGGTTGCTCTTTAAAAATTAAAAGGTTTAAAGTATAGATAATTTTTTTAAAGGAGGCAAAACAAAGAGTGAAGTGTATTCACAAGGGAACAATGGCATGTTTCAGGAGCGTTAATGTCTGCATGGGAGGGGCGGAGAGGAATTAGGAAGCGAAGACCTCTGGGATTTAAGGGGGAGGCCCCTTGGGGGAAAAGGGGAAACTTCACTTACTGTTTGTCTGCCTTAGACAGCTTTGCTGATCCTTCTACTGGGGTGGGAGAAACAGAAAGAGAGAGACAGAGAGACAGACAGACAGACAGACAGAGACAGAGAGAGGGAGAGGAAGAGGAAGAGACAGAGAGACTTTTACTTTGCTAGAGCTCAGAACCTTGAGGGGGAAATCTTAAATGCCTCCATGCCCTATATGTGGATTTCAAAAACTCTAAGATTTACCACTTGAGACCCCTCACCCTGAAATGTGTAAGAATTTTCTACTTGCCAAACAGATTCCACTTGAAAAGAAATGGTCTACTTCTATTTGCTTCAGTTAAAGCAAATAGATGTTAAGCGTCTGGAGGGCTTTCCAATGGCATCCTATCAGATGGTCAGAACGAGGGGGAGAGGGCTGTTAGCTGTGGTGTCATAAACTGGAAGGTCCAGGGACCCTACCTGCTCTCGACTTCTTACCTGATGTCCTGCATGCACTTCTTCCTCCTCCTGCTCTTCTTCCTCCTCTTCATTCTCTTCTCCTGCTCCTCTTCTTTTTCTCCTTCCTCTTCCTCATCCTTTTATATCACAGTAATGCTGGTGTGAGAAATTTCCTCATTAGCGTGAAGATGTTAATACCCTGCTTAAAAATCAAAAGTTTCATTTCCAGCTTTTACAATTTGAGATTGTGTGGTGGGAATTCTTTCTTTCCCTTTCTACTTTTCTCCCCCCTCTCTCCTTCTTCATTTCTTCCTTCCTTCCTTCATTTTTTCTTCCTTCCTTCCTTCCTTCCTTCCTTCCTTCCTTCCTTCCTTCCTTCCTTCCTTCCTTCCTTCCTTTCTCTTTTCCTTCCTTCCTCTCCTCCTTCCTTCCTTCCTCTCTTCCTCTTTCTTCTTTTTTGGACTCTTTGTGTAATTTCAGGAACAAGCCTGGCTTTGTGGAACTTCTTTCATCTTCTCTCACCTGGCCTAGATTGCCTGCATTCCTAGCTGTATCCAGCCTGCACAGAAAGGCAAATTCGAGGGATGTCAAGCTCTAGCAGCAGGATCATTTTCTGAGACTCGAAGGAGGTGACTTCATTTCCCAGCTGATCCTTGACTCACACTGGCATGTGCATTAGCTGCTGCCTGACTCATAGGTGATTAAACTTGGGGAGTATTTCTGAGGCTGTTACTCTCATTCATTTATTCCAAAACAAACACGTGTTGTTGAATGAGTGGCAACTTTGATTTTAAAACACTCTCCAGCTTCTGACACGGCAGCTTACAGATCGCAGTTTTATTATTTGCTCTTCTAAAGGAATTTCATTACCAAACCTTCATGAATCTTGAAAGAACTTCTGGAAGAATAATTCTTCCCTTTGTTGGAGTTTTAAATTTAGAATGATCAGACACTCAGGAGGCATCCGTTGAAAGCATTCCTTTTCCTTTTTGGCTACCCATTTATTATACGCTGCTCTTAAGAGACGAATTTGATTAACGTGGTGCATTCAGTGGGTGTTTTTGCATAACTAATATGCCAGGGAGAAAAATTTTAAAAGTTGTGTCTGCTTTTTTTGATGTTATTAGTCAGTCAACTTCTAATTGTCTCTATTAATGGCACATAATCAGTAATGGGTTACCCCTAAGTTATTCCTGTGGTTTTGGGGTGCATTCTATGCTTTACGTATGGATTTGTGTAGTTATTTTATTATTGTTGTTATTAATATTATTATATGGCATTTGTAGGTTTTTTTGAAGTATTAGGGATTGAACGTGGGATCTCAGGCATGCTGGGTAAATGCTCTGCTACCATGCCATAGTGCCAGCCGTATGATATGCTTTCTGACAGTTCAGGTAGCAGCATTGGAAGGCTGTGGTCTTGAAGCCTTGCCAGCTGGTCACTGGCTCATGACATGTGATGACATGCACTGGCCTTCCCTCCCAACTGGGCCTCTTTTATTGAATCCCAGACAGCTCACTCCAACTTCTAGCACAGCTCAGAACTCAGCAGCTTGTCTTTGCTGGGCGAGGGATGTGTTCCTCCCCATGTCGTCAAACTCAAACCCCCGCTGGCCACTCAGATATTTCCGAACCTCCAGCCTTCTGCATTTCCTGACGCTGTGTCCATCCGCTTCAGGAGTCCACACACCTCCCACTAGACATTGTGCTGTGAGCTCAACTGTGTGAGGTAGTCTGTAAACACGTGAGGTTCCGTTTTCCTGGGTGGGCACAGTCACCGCCAAGGTGCCCAGGGAAGGGCGTGGCCTGCCCGTGCATGGCAGGGCTAAGAGGCGAGCACAGACGTGTGTCTCTCCCTTTGGCTGTACTGGCTGCTGACAAAGTTCCCTTTTAAAGCCCTAAGAAATCCTCTTCCCTCCAGAAGGCGCTTCTAACCTCAGGTTTGTGCCTCTAGTAAACAGGATTGGGAGCCGAAGAGGTTGGCAGGCAGCCGTGCACTGATCCTTCAGCTGACTTGCTCCTTTGCTGTGGGCATGTCCTCTGCTGAGTGCCAGGCTGATGGGCAGGAGGAGGGGCCCAGGGGGAGCGGCAAGCTTTGCATCCAGCACCTGCAGGTGAGTACATGCAGAACCGAGATTCAGGCAGCAGGCGAGATGAACATGTGAGTGGGTGGTCCAGCTTGTTCCAACAGCTCCTTTGCAGGATCCCATAATGCACGCTGAGCTCTCTGTGCGCCGAGCCTGCCCACGGAAGGCAGGGCCTTTGGGGAGGTTCTCTTTGGACCTGCTTTACCTTGGCAGAAGGCATCCTTGCAGCTCAGACTACAGGCAGGTTTAGTGCAGCTTCCACCAGGTGCTGGGGCAGCAAGCGGGTCCTGACCTCATTCCTTGTGCGTCTAAGTGGGAGGGGGAAGACTAATGAGCTCCATTAAGCACACGCAGTGGAATACTGTAATTCTCCCCAAAAGACAGTCTAGTCACTGGATGAAAAGCCAGACACACTTTTAGCATAACTCTGCAACACGGCGTCATTTTTTCAATAGATTCTTTTTAGATACGTGGGGAAAATGACTGTATTTAAACAGGATCTTTACCCATTACTGCTGCAAGGGCTCCTTTGAGGTCTGATACTTTTAATATTGTTGTCAGTTGTCAGTTGAAAACTGTCTTATCATCTGGAACTTTACCTAAAGGCCCAGATTCACATTTCCTCACCAGATCTTCAGATACCAATACCAGCTATAAGATCTCAAAGAAGATATATATATATATATATCTTATATATATAATATATATATGTACACACACACAAGATATATATATATACAAGATATATATACACACACAAGATGTATATATATAAGATATATATATTTGTATATGTCTTTGTGTATTATAAAATATTCTATAATATTACTTTTCTATTTATAGTTTACAAATTTTATGTCCTAGCTAATTTTTGTAAAAGGTCCTTCTATTTCAAATCTTTTGACACAATAAAGTTTTGAAAATTTAAAAATGGGGAATTTTTTGTTTTAAAGATAGAGGCTTACAGGCTAGAGAGATGGCTCAGCACTTCCTTATAAGCAGAAGGTCCTGTGGTTGGGTACCAGATCCCATGCAATAATGCCAGGCAGAAATGGCTATGGCCTGCACGTCTGGCCTCGGTGGGCGGAGCCTGGGAAATTCCAGAGCGAAGCAAATAGGAGGTAGAAACAATCCAGAGTGATTCCCAAAGTTACACTTGGTCCTCCACAGCGACACACAGTGCCCTCTGATACACACACACACACACACACACACACACACACAAATAGAGGAAGGAAGGAAGGAAGGAAGGAAAGAAGGAAAGGGGAGGGAGGGAAAGGGAGGGAGGGAGGGTGAGATAATCTAATTAGTTCAGGCTGGCTTCAAACCTTTATGTAGCAGAAGATGGCCCCAACCTTCTAATCCTCCTCCTCCCACCCCCACCCCGTCTCCCCGCATGCTGGGATTGCAGGCATGCACCACCATGCACAGTTTGGTGCTGGGATCGAACCCAGGCTTCATGCATGCCTGGCAAGCACTCTGCTGACAGAGCTGCATGACCAGCCCCTAGGGTGGCTTTTTAAAAATCACACTTTTAATGGGAGAGGAATGCAGGTCTCAGGTTCCCTAGACAGGAAGGAAGGGCTCCCTCGATGATGCCTGGCTAGAGTCCAACTCACCTGCCTATCAAGCGTGAATAAAATCTCTTTCCAACAGTGTGAGAATAGAGGCTGCAGCAACTTCGCGGCAGTCATCAGAAAAAAAACCCAGCTAGGCAATGGAACAGGCGTTAGCAGCGTGACCCACAAAACTCAAGTTGCTGCTCTCAGAGACCCCGGCCAAAGCAACCCTGTCAAGGGAGAAAGGGGTGGGGTTCACAACGCAGGGAAGGCTGGCAGCTCTAGGCCGGTTCAGCACACTGGGTCAGCACACAAGAAGCCAAGGGAGAAGGGGCAGGAAGGAGGGTTGGGCTGCAAGACCCCGAGGTCGGCCCCCAATGACATGCTTCCCCCCAGGAAGGAAGGCTCCACCTTCCAAGGGTCCTACGACCTTCCTGAACAGCGCCTCCAGATGGGGACCAGGCATTTAAGCACACAAGCCTCTGGGGAGCGGAGGGGGTGGCGACTACCTCTTGAGCTATCTTGCTAGCCGCTGGCTTGTGTGTGTGTGTGTGTGTGTGTGTGTGTGTCCATGTGTACCGGAGCACACCGTGTGTGCCTGTGAAGGCCCAAAGATAACTTCAGGCATCATTCTGGAGTGCTCTACTTCCTTTTGCTTGGCTCTGGAGTTTCCCAGGCTCCATCTTACAGGAGCTATAGAAAGTACAGACTGCTGCCCTTTGTGCTTGGGGTTTTTATGTGGGATACAGGATCTGAACTCATGTCCTTCCGCTTGCGCGGCAGAGGCTTAACTGCTGAGCCATCTCTCCAGCCCAAGACTTGTGGTTATTTGAAACAGAACCTCACGTGGCCCAGCCTGGTCTTGACTTGCTATGCGGCTGAGGATGACCTTGATCTTCTTATCTTTCTGCCTCCACTTCCGGGCGCTGGGGTTACAGGTGGGCACCCCTGTGCTAGCCTCACTGGGACATTCTTTGAAACTACCTTAAGAAGAGGATGATGATGGAGACAGAAAGTCACGAGGGCCTTCAAATTTACCCTCGGTCCAATCCTCATCATTAGTCATTAGCATTTTGCAAATGGAAAGATAAACCTGAGGAAGTAATGTGTCTTGTTTTGCTGAGTTATTTATTGTCTCAGTTACTCTTTTTGCTGTTATGAGACAACGCACAGACTCCAGCAACTTATGGGGAGAAAAGGAGATTTATTTGGCATATGGTTCCAGAGGGGAGATACAGTTCATTATGGTGGAAAAGGCATGGCGGGGGATAGAAGCCAGAGGAGGCGCAGGTCACTGCAGACGTCGTGGCAGGAAAGAGAATAAGCCGCCAGAGCAAGCAGGGCGGGGCTCACCAACCTCAAGGCCCACCCCCTGTGACACCTCATCCTCTAGCAAAGCCCCACCCTCTGCAGTTGCCTTGACCTTCCCGAACACATGAGCCATGGGGGCCAACTCACATTCAAACCTTGAATTGTAAAGTCTCTCTCTCTCTCTCACACACACACACATCCTAGGATGTAGTCAGTACTTCTGCCAACAAAATGCAAACACTGCCTCAAATGACACAGGTCTCCTCTATTGTCAACTGGTGTGTTAGTTTAAAAACACAGGGAGTGAGTGCATTGCTGGGCGAGACCATAGACTGATGTCATCCTTTTGGAGAACAGTTTGGTTCTATTGTGTAACTGTGAATATTCATGTGCCCACAGCAGGCGGGGAGGTGAAGGCTGGTTCTCATGGCTTCTATTAGTCACAGCATGTTTCTAACAGGAAAACATGAAAGAAAGCTGAAGAAAATGTTGCAGTCCATCAATAGAGGGGAAAATATTATATATGTGTATTTTCACACTGTGAAACTGTTAAAAGGAAAACTGACGTGGGTTAAATTTAACAAAGTTTACTTAAGCATGAAAAGAAAAAAAAAAAGGTTCTAGAACCGGGCAGCATTCCAGAACAAAGATGGTTTGGAATGCTCCACCCCGCCACACATACAAGTTATATTTGTAGTTAAGAAAAGGAAGTGACCTACGGAGACAAGTTGACAGACTACAGTTGGCACTGGCCTTATATAGACATGGTCCGATCGGTGGGCAGCCTGGAATTGGCTGAACCCAGCCCGATGTGATTGGCTGACACTCGGGTGCATGGTTAAAAGCTATAGGCTTTGATTAGGTTGTGAGTTTACGCACCGTCGCTCATGCATCTGTGCAGCAGGTTCACAATGCACAGAGGAGAAGCTGGCCCTGCGCTGCCGCCTCCCTGTCTTGGTTTCTGTTCCTTTCGCTGTGAGAAAAGATTCTGATCAAAGCAACTTGAGGAAGGTGTGGGAGGGAGGAGTCTTTTGGCATATAGTTACAGGTGACGGTGGGTCATGGTGGGGATGTCGCAGCAGCAGGTGACGGGGGTGGGGGGGTCACGTGGTGAGGGGAGTGACTGCTAGGTGCTCAGCTCCTGTTCTCAAATACATTGTTATGGGAGAGAGGGGAGAGTGAGAGTGAGAGAGAGGAGGGAAAGAGACATGGGAGAGCGGAAGAGAGCAAGAGAGAAGAGAGATGGGACAGAGAGACAGAGAGAGAAGAGAGTGAGAAGAGAAAGACTGAGAGAAAGAAGAGAAAGAGAGAGGAGAGAGGGAGAGACATGGGAGAAAGAGAGAGAGACAGAGAAGAGAGCAGGAAGAGAAGAGAGAGGAGAGAGAGACAGAGAAAGAAGAGAAAAGAGAGGGGGGAGAAGGGAGAGAGAGACATGGGAGAGCGATAATCAGAAAGAGGAGAAAGAGAGAAGAGAGGAGAAAAGAAAGGGAAAGAAGAGAGAAAGGAGATACAGAGAGAGAAAAAAGGATGAGGAGGAGAGGGAAGAGGAGAAGGAGGAAGGGGGGAATTGTGATTGATGACCGCACTCTTGGGCAACACTCAGGATAACTTTGGAAACTTAGTTCTTTCTTTCCACCCTGTGGACTCCGGGATCAGACTCCAGTTGCCAGCCTTGTGTGCAGTGCACTGTTTCTTTCCCGTGCAGTCCAAGACCCCAGGACCCCAAGGAATGGTTCCCCCCACTGTGGACATGTCTTCCCACCTCAGTTAGCCAGAGTAAGATAACCCATCACACACCTACTCAGAGGCTAGCCTAACCCAGACAATCCCTCAAGGTGTGCCTGGAGGCTTGTCCCCTAGGTGAGTCTCCAGGACTAACCAGAGATAGGGTTGAGATAAACATTATTGCAGGGGATATCTTATAGTGAAAAGGAACCAGCTACAGCGGTCTATAATTAGACTGACAATCTTAAAAACTAACACTGTGGGGGGGGAGCTACAGACACTGTACACAGCAGGAAAGATGGATGTGAAGTCTGGACAAGGGTTCAGGTGGTGGAGAGTCTGCCTACCATGCATTAAGCCCTGGGTTTGATCCCAGCTCTGTGTCCTCCTGTATGAGGAGGCAGAGGATCAAAAGCTCACCTTCAGCATACAGAGTCAGTTTAAGTCCAGTCTGGGATACAGGACCATGTCTCAAAAAAAAAAAAAAAAAAAAAAAAAGGACATAAAATTTAAAGCTAAACAAAGGAAATGATGCATTTTAGGGAATGGTAAATCAATACAAATGAAGGCTAGCGGCTGCTTCGGGGGAGGAAGCAGTGGAAGGTTTTAGGGGAGCAGCAGTGAATGGATGCGCCACCCACACAGGGAAACGCCTAAGGGGGGTTAGTGCAGGCTTCAGATATGACGCGCGTGTGTCATGCTTTCTTCTATGTGCATGTTCTTCTGTACGTATATTCTGAATGTCATAGTCTTTTGTGTATGTGCATGTGTGTACGTGTGTGTTTGTTTATGTGTATGTGTGTGTGTGTGTGTGTGTGTGTGTGTGAAGCACATGGGTACCTGTTTGGTGTTTCTGTGTCCACATGCACGTGGAGGCCAGAGGTCACTTCTGTGTGTCGTCTCTCAGGAGTCATCCCCTTGTTTTTCAACCTCGGTCTCTCCTTGACCAGGAATGGATCAGGTAAGATCTACCTGCCTCCTGGCACCGGGCTTACAAACACATGCCACTTCCAGATTTTCCTTTTTTTAATGTGGATTTTTTTGTTTTTAATGTAGAGATTGCGCTTCTATAGCAAGCATTCTACTGACTGAGCCATAAGACCTCGCCCACCTAGTCCCTTGTTATAGTCCCGATATCCGGAGATCATACTTATGAGGATGGTTACAAGTTGTGATTCAGACAGTGAAACCTCTAGACTCATGATGGCTGAGTTCACGTGGTGAAACAGTCACATGGAATGAGCTAGAAGGAACACCAGACTATCCGTGTGGCTTTTTCTATCAGAAACCTAGAAAATTTGCAGGGTAGAAGAAAGAAATCCTACAGCGTCCGGCTCCTATTAGAATAAACATATTTATGGTGCCATGTGACTAATGGAGCTGTACGTGGGTCATCTGCCTAAATGGGTTATTATAAAAGACACATTCCTGCCAGACAGTTGTGCCTTTCTGAACAACATCTGGTCCTTGGAGCCAGCGGGGAGGAATTGGCATGTGTGTGATGATGTCACAGGTATACAGCGTGTGATATGGATTTTCACAGATGCAAAGGTTCAGGGTTGAAAATCTCAAGGCCGCTATGTGAGAACTCAGTTCATGGGGGGACTCAGAGGAACAGAAAAAGTGGGGGATGGAAGGCGGGTGGAGGGCTGTCTGTCTGTGGACAGACATGCTGCTCTTCATCAAAGCAATGACCATTGGGGGGATGAAGGATTGGGGTAACTCCCCCCAGGCACCCAGGCATCTTCCAAGATAGATGGACAGAATGACAGGTGCTGTGTGCAGGTGCGGCAGGCCCCGCCTTCCTCCCTTTCCCCCCTCAGTGAGTGGAGGGAGTCGGCCCCTCACGGGATGCTCATTTTGAAATCACCAGGGCCCTTGGGGAACGTGGTGTTTTTCAGGTGATTTCTCAGGCAGGAGAAATGAGCAGCGCATCTGCTTTTTCAACATCCTTTATGTAATGCTGAGGCATCTGGAAAAAGAATTTCATTTCGCTAACCAACATGGCATAAAAAAGGGTTTATGCTTTAACCTTTTGCTTTAAATCACCACCAGTGGCTTTTAGGCCATCACCGTAAAAGGGACTGTGCGTGCTTGTGGGCACATTCTTGACGCCATGACACAAGCACTGGGAGCCTCGACCACATACCGTCAGTCAGAGGAGGTGGTTGGCCATAGCCACCTTGGCCCTCGCCTGTGTCACCTGTGGAAAACACTTGGGAAAAGCACAGACAGTGGAAGTCAGGCTGCCACAGCAAATATGTGCATGGGCCTTGCAGATGCTGGAGCTGTTGAAAGAAAGGGTTTCAGAAAGCTCCCATTCCGCGTGTGCCTGGCATTGGCTGCGGAGGAGCTTACAGCTTCACTCTACCATCTTGGAGTCGAGACACAGGGGAGGGGGAGTCATTTTGATAATGATGCCCCCTATAGTCAGAGAATGAATGAAGCAGGAGGTAACAGATGGTCAAAATCCACTCTCCTGGGGAAGGGGTCTCCTGCGTTGTTTGCTGAGGTTTTGACTTTTGATTTAATGACTGTGTATGCATTAGCATGTGTGTGTGCGTGTATGTGTGTTAAGTATATGCATATGTGTGTTAAGTATGTGTATGTGTATGTAAGTATATGCATGTGTGTATTAAGTATATGTATCAAGTATATTATAGGTGTGTATGTGTGCATGTATATATGTATGTAAATGCATGTGTGTATGTGTGCTTGTATGTGTGTGCATGTATGTGTGTTAAGTATATATGTGTGATTATGTGTACATGTATATATATGTGCATGCGTATATGTATGTATGTGTGCATATGTGTTTGTGTGAAAGAGAGGGAGAGATCTGATGTTTCTCTTCTGTGACTTCAGATCCTGTTAATTAAGGCCCCACAGATTGCTGAGAGCCCTGTTCTTATAATTACAGGTTCAGGCGTCCTACATTGAGCTTCTCCACTGCCGCCCTTTCTACTCAAGCAAAGTCCGTGTGCAAAGATCCGCTGTTGAGGAACGGGCGGCTGCAGCCCCACTTGTAGTGAGAACACGGGGTGCAGGTGAGCAGCTTCTGGGGCTTGCGTGTCGCTGAGCCATATCATTAGCACAGAGGATGGGCATGTCAGTATCCACAGGTACGCGTGTGTACGCACACATACTTACATGTACACACACGTGCACCCACACAGAAAACAAATCTATGTATTCATATACTATCCCTCTACTTAATCTCAACTCTTTTTTTTTAAATAAAAACAGAACTGCTGCCTTTTATTAAAAGAAAAGAAAATAAAGCCGAGAAAGTGGCTTAGGGATTAAAGCCTTTACCTCACAAGCAAAGGGACCTGAGTTCAGATCCCCCGATACAGTGTAAAAGTGCCTGGCAGATAGAAGCTGCTTGTAATTCTGGCCCTGGAAGGCAGAGCCTGGGAAACCCCAGAGCAAAGCAACAAGGAAGTAGAGCAATACAGGATGGTTCCTGATTTCACCCCTGGGCCTCCACAGGGACACACACTCAGTCAAATGCCCTTTTATACAGTCATGCAACAAAAAAGAAACAAATATATGCTTATTTTGGATCATTGATTAAGATATGTGATAAAACACTGGAAAGAAGGATAATACTGAAGGCTATATTTATACAGTCAGCCATCGAGAAAACTATCAGGATGTTGTGGAAAACAGTGTAATTAACACATCTACCATCCAGGTTTGTTCCTTTTAACACTCGACATCAGTTCAGAGCAATATGCCTTTGGCATGCAACTTTTCATGACTATATCACACACCATCAACCAGATATTCTAAGTCAAGTGACATTGAGTTGTTTGTAATTTTTTTGGCTTCTATGTTGCCAGAAGCTTATTATAGCTCCGTATTCATTCCTATTATTAATGACTGCCTTAGGATAATTATTTATCAGTGAATCGCTGAATTGAAGAGGTTTAAGATTTTAACATTTTTCATATTGATTTCCAAATTATTTTCTAATGAAATGATGTCAGTTTCTTTTTAAAAATATTTATTTCTTTGAAGAGAGAGGGAGGGAGGGAAGGAGGGAGGGGAGAGGGAGGGAGGGAGAAGGAAGGAAGGAAGGAAGGAAGGAAGGAAGAAGGAAGGAAGGGAAGGGAAGGAAGGAAGGAAGAAGAGAAGAAGAAAGAAAGAAAGAAAGAAGAAAGAAGAAAGAAAGAAAGAAGAAATAAAGAAAAGAAAGAGAGAGAGAGAGAGAGAGAAAGAAAGAAAGAAAGAAAGAAAGAAAGAAAGAAAGAAAGAAAGAAAGAAAGAGAAAGAAAGAAAGAGAAAGAAGGAGAAAGAAGTGTTCATCTATGATGATGCATGTGTGGTGGTCAGAGAACAACTTTGAAAATCAGTGCTCTTCTTCTACCATGTGGGCTCCAGGTATTAGAACACAGCTCTCCAGATCTGCAACCGGGCACCATTACCCCGTGGGCCACACAAGCCTCTCTTCCCAGAGATGTGTGGGAGTATTGGCGTCCCCAGTCTTCCTGTGCCCAGAGGTCTGAAAACAAAGAGCCTTGCCAATCGCTTGTGATCAGCACGTGTCCGTGTGCGAAGGGCTGCGTGTGGATCGGGGGAGGGCTAGTGTCTGCAGATCACACTGTGTTGAAGAGCTTTCCTCTGCAGACAGTAGCGCTCTTCAGACTTGCCAGATTTTGACATTTGAGAAATAATCTCAAATCAAGGAGGAGTGGAAGAACCCTGGGGAATTCTGAGTTCTTTCTTTTCAGCCAAGTATTTTTAGACAATTGTGAAATCGCTGAATAGCCATGGTTTTTCCAGAGGAAAAACAAAACTTTTCATGTCTTAAAAAGAACAAGAAAGCATTTCATAAAACAAGTCTGCATGCCCACACATCTAAAGTCAGACCTGCCATTCATTGGATAGATGTGTGTGTATGTGTGTGTGTGTGTGTGTGTGTGTGTGTGTGTGTGTGTGTGTGAAGTCTGCATGTATTTGTGCCTAGTGTTATGTAATAATAATATGATTGCATTGGGTCATGGTAGTAACTTATTGTCTATAGAAACTGTAACTTCAGGTTGTCCGGCTTAGTCTTAATTCTGCCCTTTGCTCAGGGTGTGACGTCAGGCAAGTCTGCATTTGTGCATGGCATGTTTGTAGTTGCTGAAGGTCTTATGTCTAGAGAATGACTAGTGGTATGTGAAGATGATGTGGGATTCGGCATGGTGGTGTGTTCCCATAATCTTGCTCAGGGGTTCAAGGCCATCCTGGGTTAGATGAGACCCTGTCTCAAAACAGCAAATCCGAAAACAAGATCCAAAAAAGAAAAAAGAAAAGAAAAGGGCCACTTCAGAAGTAAACAAATGCAAGATATGGTCTCAAGCACAGTATGACTCCATCTTTCCCTTCTTCCTCCTCCACTCATCCATCGCTGTTGTCTGGTGGGGTCTAATGTACCTCCGAGTGACTGGAATCCACAGTGAGTCAATACTGAGCTGCAGACTGCTCCCTGGAATCCTTTAGCGCACAGACCCATTTCCCCCCACAGGTTTGGAATCATCATTCAGTCATCTATCTGAGCAGGGTGTCTGGGAGTCACCCCTGCCAGGGACACCGTAAATTATCCCTGCATCACAGCGGAGCCTCCTTCCCACTTGGGCCAGTCCTGGCTTGGTCCGGGCAGGCTGTGGACCTCCTGTGAGCCACACGGCCCGGGTCCCTCGCCTTCTGGCACCGTATGTGAGCTGCCCTACTTGGCTCAGGTCTCCTCCCTATTGCTAACTAAGCTTTATTTCACTAAATGAATGAGTCAGAAGATAAAGAACCCCTGCTCCTCCCCAACCCTTGGGAACGGACGTTCCAACTGACACAGACACAAAAGTGCTCTGAGCACCCCCCAATCTTTGACTCCATCTTAATGTTGAAAAGTAGAAGGGGAAAGGACCAAAGCATTATTTGATGTGAGTAAGGCAAACACGGGGCGCTGGATGGCTTCAACTGCTGCTTTCCATCCACCCCCTGAAACTGGCCTTGTGTATGTCATGGAATACCACTCATTTCCAGTCTCGTTTGAACAGCTCTGAGTTTCTCACTTAAAACAGAAACATCTGAGTTCCTAATGAAGACATCTTGTTTGAGACTGCCTCTTAAGGGGGCTGGAGAGATGGCTCAGGGGTTAAGTCTCTGCCTGTCAAGAATGCCTCTTAAAGGCTAGCGAAGTGGCTCAGTGGTTAAGCCTCTGAATCCCAAGCCAAAGGACCAGAGTTTGGATCCCAGATCCTGCATGAAAATGCTGGGTGGGAACGGCGAGGGCTTGTAATTCTGCCCTTGGAAGGCAAAGCCTGGGAAACCCCAGAGCAAAACAAAAATGAGGTAGAGCAATCCAGGATTCCAGGATGAATCCTGAAGTCACCCTTGGGCCTCCACAGGGATATACAGTGCCCTCTGAGTCACACACACACACATACACACATACACACACACACACACAAGAATCCCTCTAATAAACATCACTCATTAACTCTTTAACACTAGGGAGGTGAATGAAAAAATACAACTTGTATTTATGCACATATGTGTATTAACGCAACACATTTACTAAGTTCATTAAAGAGGGCAAAATAAAAGTATGCATGTGTGTGGGGGGGTGTGGACAAATATAGGTCAGGAAAAGGGAAAAGAGTTCGCTGTGTTCTGCCAGACGTGGATGAGGCAGCTCATGGGTGTAGGTAGACAGGCTGCACGCTGCCAGAGCGGGGCTGGTAATAACACCGCCATATGGAACATTTGGTATTTGGATAGCACTTAGCTTCCTTCTCAGCGACAGAATCGATAGAGACTCAAACAGCAAGGAAGAAAAGAGTCAGCAGCTGCAGCCCCGCCGGCTGCTGGGCAGAATCACCGGCCTGGGGACCAGCCAAGGGCAGCCAGAATGAATGTCCCCAGGGAAGCAGCAAATGGGTCGTGTGACTTCAGTCTTCCAGCGGTGCCATGATGACCACAACTCTGGCACTTGGCAGCAGTTTCTGCTCCTGCCCATCCCTTAAGTATAGCCGCTCAGGTGCTTTATCTGCAGCCACTTAGATGGGCCGTCCCCAAGCCCTGCCAAAATACTGGATGCTGCAAAAACTTAACTCTCAGCATTTCCTAGAGACTTTTGGGTGCCCTGGGAAATGACCAGGGGAGCTCGAAAGAATAACTTTAGGATCAGGAGGAAGATAGACATTGGCTCTTTACACGCAAGTTCCACGTAGTCTCTGATCACTCTCATTTGTTCCTTTGGTGAATATTTCATGAGAACAGCATTAGGCATTGTCCTATAGAAAGTGTCAAGGCGGGTGTGGGTTGGCCCTGCTGGAGTCTGCACAAGAGAGGTACCCCCAAAAGCATCCTGTGTGGCTTGGGTGAGCAGGAGAGCTGGACAGGACCATTGTAAATAGGGGAGACCTGTTGATATGGAAGGCAGAGAATGGGCAGAGTGTAGCTACGCGGCTGCCACAGATGAGCAAGTGAGGAAACAGGCAGCGAAGCCCATGTGAAACTCCCCATCAGGGCATGGCCACCAGGCCAGTGTGTGACATGAGTGGGCTCCTAAGTCGAGTGACACAGCAAGTCTTGCTGGCAGTGCACGCTGCAGAGAAATCAGGTAGCAACTTGCAAACCCAACACGTCTCTCTGGCAGTGCACACTGCAGAGAAATCGGGTAGTGCAAACCCAGCGACCACCAGCCTGTCTCGGTGGGTGGCAACTGGTTCCACATTCCTCATTCTCTGTGGGGTTGTTCCCATGGGAGTTCCTGAAGATGTGACTAGTTCTGAATCTTGTATAAATTCTGATTTTTTGTATGTACAGATCAAGGATGAAATTTATTTTATTAGTTACACCCAGTGATATAATAAAAATACAATTGACCATGACAATGTACTGTAATGAACGCTGGTGCTTTGGGGCTGTTTTTAAGTAAAGGAAAGTTAGTTAAACATTAGCAGCTGTAAAACCCCAAAAGTGGATGTGGAAGACAAAGATGGCTTCTGAAGGTCTTTCAGGTGGGTTGTATATACTGTGAGAAAGGGCAGGTTCATGCCTCACATGGGAAAGAAAGAAACAGCATTGAGATTCAGCCTGCTACTCATAAGATATGAAGTGTATATTTCTAGAATTTTCCATTTCATATATTTTATTAACTGTAGCTCTTCTCTTACCCTAGGTCCTATAATTTACCTTAGAGAGTGGGATTAATCCTATGATTAATTCTGCAACTTGTACATAGGTGTGGCTAATATTAAAAGGATGCCAGGTTCCAGATCTAAATACTCTGTATTTATCACATCTTGGTCCTTTCAGTCATGGTACCCCTCTTCTCAGCTTTTGATTTATTACCATTGAAGAACATTTTTCTCTCTCTTGTTCTTCCTCATCAAGTGATCTCTTTCGAGGCACAAGTATCTGTCCTGCAACACGAGCAATTGGATGTTCTCTTTTCTTGGAAAAGCCTAGTTTACTTGTCTCCTACTTACTTACACAGGCAACACACACACACACACACACACACACACACACACACACGTGCACACACACACATAAAATACCACATTCTAGGGAACAGTGCTGATTCCCATTTAGAGAATTGTAATGCAGAATCCCATGGTGAAGAAAACCATTTTGATATCCACTAAATATTTAAAGTGGAGATCTCCCATGAATTTATCTTTCAGCATAAATATATTCTTCCCTTTTCTACTGTGCCCCTCTTCATCTGGAGGATACATCCATAATTCATAGCCAGTTTGGAAGAAGGCATTATTTTGAGACACTTAATGATGTTTTTCATGGCTAACGGAAAATGTTTGGTCACAGACTCAAGAGTACATGGTGTTTTATATGTAGGCATAGCTTTTCGGAATTATTTGCAGTACATTAGTGTTTCTAAAATAATTCACAGCCTTCGGTATGAAGCATTTTATTCTTTGAAAGTCTTATAAATAATGTGATTTATGGTATTGGTTTGTCGACAGTTCACATGGTTGTAACAGCATTCTGGAAAGAAGAAAGAATGTTTATTATTTGATGGGCTGAGCTCATTAGAAAAAGTTTGAGTCCAAAGTCTCCCATTACGAACTTTCCTGGAGAGGTCTCTTTCAACATAATCAGACTTTTCTATCTTGCATCTTTACACACATTCATGGCACACATACATGTGGATACCTGTGTCCACTGTGCATGCATGTATGTATGTGGAAAGTTACCATTGATGTTGGGTGTCTGCACCATGTTCTCTAAGGTCAGGCCTCTCCCTGAACCTAGAACCACTGATGGTGGCTAGTCTGGCTGGCTGGCTTGTTCTTCACTTCCCAAGACAGACCACCACAGCCCTTGGGATTCCTGTGCATCCTGGGAATCCCATCCTGTCCTCAGACTTGTCTGACATATCTGTCTCTGCCTCTGCCTCTGCCTCTGCCTCTGTCTCTGTCTCTGTCTCTCGTTCCGCTCATCCTGCTTTTGGCATTTGAAGTGGTGTATTAAGAGTAGGAACAGTGACCAGAGGCAGAAGCACAATTCTGGGTTCTGGGCTTGGGGAGATGAGTCTTTGCCTCACCTGCATTTGGATCCCCACATCCCATGTATTTAAAAATGCTGGACAAAAATGGTGACAGCCTGCACGTCCAGTCCTGGAAAGTGGAGCCTGGGAAATGCCAAAACAAAGCTGTAAGATGGTAGGTCAATCCAGGATGATTCCCAGTGTCACTCATGAGCTTCCATAGGTGCACCCCTCCAAGTGCACTTTTGTACATAAGCCCCCCAACATGTACACCCAACCACATGCAAAACCCTCACGCATGCAAACATGATAAAATGACAGAATTCTGTGGTTCCTTTGAAGTCATCTCTTTTGTTTCTTTCTCTCTTCGAGTTCATCAAATAGAGCATTTGAATATTTTTTCCAAAGTTCTAGAAGCTGAAAGATTCTAACTTTTGATGTCACAGTAGTTAGAAATAGAAGGGAACTCTGAGACCATTTAACCCTTTTCCTCCTTAACCCAAGACCTGACACCTGGTGACTCCAGTTCCTCCCCTTCAGTTAGTTCAAGTTGTGAACCAGCCATCTGCCGATCAATGAAGCCATCGCAAGATTTGGAGATAATTTAATACACCATCTTGAGAAAAGCGATGGTGGGTGATGCCTTTCACCCCCGAGCTTGAGAGGATGTTGCTGGAGCTCAGCTTGGACTGAGAAGTGAATTCTAAGCCAGCCTGGGTCAGTCTCCACAGACAAACAAAATGAAACAAAAATCAGAGACATAGTGGATGCTGTTTTAATTATCAAGGAGCAGCTATTATGACATGCGGCGTATCAAGAGGGGTCCATCATCCCATTAGAGGAAATGAAGGCTGCGTCATGGATATTTATTTAGATTTCTATGGAAGGTTTCACTGAAGCTTGGATGGTTTCTGACCTGGCATTTACAGTCTCTGCTGTGTGATTTTTACCTCTTGGGCTCTTGTTTTCCTCTTTTTTACAATAAAGGAAACAGGTGGCTGATAATTATCCATCTATCTGTCCTTAGAGCTTTGCCTCGCCTGGCATGTGGTTCCTGGTCTGTGAACAGTATTTGCCACTGGTTCTGTTCTGGCCTTTTCTTTTTCTACTTGTTTCCCTTGGCTATTGTGTGAGCTTCGTCTTCCTCCTACTGAGTGCATACAGGACCCAGACAGTTTAGGGGAACAAGAGGCTGCTGTTGGCTTACAGTTCATCAGCTTCGTGATGGAGTCAACACCAGGATCTGAGGGGCACGTCCCCAAGAAGAGCTTAGACAGGGGCATACTTTTTAACTTGCCAGTCTGCCGAAATCCTGAACCAGCTCTTTCCGTCTTATCCACCTGCCTGGAAAATGATCCTACCCACTGTGTGCTCCCCACATCTATCAGATAATCTCCTAGAGACTTGTTCACGGCTTGTCATAGCTAAATAACTCTTCCTAGGTGTGCCTAAGCTAAGGCTCAACTCTCAATCGTCAAATCAATATTTGGGACAGGTATCTGAAACAAGTAGGCAGAACTAAATCAAGCCAAAACATCACTGCCAGTATCCCGTGTTTTAAAAATTGGAGTGGTCTTTAGTCTCCCTGGCAGAGATGTGAGAGACAGAGATGCATCTGCAGCGGAGCCAAATTCAACTGGAACGCCCTTAGGGTTGAAAATCGGGAGGACATTGAGTAAGGTACTTGGTGGCTCTATGCCTCAAGGCTCCCTTCTGGAACGTGAGTGGTCGTCCTCTAAGGCTTCCTCACTTGTAAAACTCGTTGCCTGCAATCTTTGGTGCTTCAAGACTCTAAAGCTCCCGTAGAAAGCACTTCTGGAAAGCCATCATCTCTGCTGACGCCCTTCTGGTACCTGTCAGGGTTTTTCCTGGTTTGTGTCCTGCTCATTCCTCTGGGGATGATGAGAAGCAACATCAACCAAAACAAAGCACTCCTTCCAGGCACAGCAGACCTTTTCGGGAGGGCTTCACCCCTCCGACTGGTCTCAGGATGGCACAGCGGGCCCTGGATGGCTTTAGTAGGCACCGAGATGCGGCTGTCTCTGGAGTGAGATTTGGCAGCGATATTGGAGTCACACTGTAGTGCTGATGTGACAGTTTGGGGGAAAGGAGATGGAAATAGCAGATTTCAAAATAATCCAATTGAAACAGCAGCAGAGAGAGCAGAGCTGGGTAGCAAAGAAGCGCGACTGGCCCCCTGAGCCTATGTCACTGTTGGGCAAAGGGTGGAGAAAGTTCTGTTGCATCCTGAGTGCATGGAGGGCTCATCTGAGGTCTTACTATGTATCAGTTCTCCTCTCTGACCCCTCCCCTCTCCTCCCTATAGTCTAGGTATCATTGCATTGATACACAAATAGATGTGTGTTTTCATATTGTGTGTGTGTGTGTGTGTGTGTGTGTGTGTGTGTGTGTGTGTATCTTTGAGATCTGTGCACTTTTGTGTGTGTGAGTCCAGGTGGGTGTGTGCCACATGACACGCGCAGAGGTCGGAGGACAGCCTCAGATGTCAGTCCTCAACTTCTTCCTGCCTTACTTGAGAACCAATCTCTTGCTAATTCCTACCTCTACCTCCCATCTTACGGGACACTGGGATTGCAGACCTGTTGCTTTGGCCCCTGAATTTCTGTTGCTTCTGAGGATCCTACCTCAGGTCCTCATGCTTGTGCAACCCGTGTTTTTACAAACCACGCAGCACCGCCCCACCATCCCAGCTCTGTACCTGCTGTTTTAAAGCCGCTTCCTCCCTTTGACCTTTGCAGGATGTGATGTTATACTTAAATATTCATGGTGTCAGGTGCGCTTTCTGAAGGCAGCCCCAGTAAAGCACCTTTGGTTTGACTCAGCAAGAGTGAACCTTCAGACCATGGAGGAAACCCCGCCTGTGACCTCAAGGGTCTTGGTGGTAAGAATGATAGGAAAAGGAGACTCAAGAAATGTACCCTGAGACCGTGGAGGGAGTGGGGTGTAGCTCAGGAGCAGCACGCTGGCTTGTGGAGCATGTCTGGAGTCCTGCGTTCGATCCCAGCTGACCAGCGCTGCAGAAGAGAAGCTGTGATTGTCGCTGCAGCTGCAGCTGAGTGAAACTGACAGACGTTCACAGACCAGCACATCTGCCAACTCTCTCAATCAATTCCCTCCCTCTTATTTACTTGTCCAGGGACTAGTCCTACCCACAATGGGCTGAATCTTCCCCATCAACTAGACAACCTGCAGGTTTGCTCTGGGCTTAACTCAACTACCAGTTCTCTATGAATGTGCCCAGAGTTCGAACCCTCAACCGTCAAGTTGATATCTAACTATGACATGCGCGTAGAGGTGGGCAAATGCCTCGGTGGTTCATGTCTTTGTCTGGTAAAGTACCTATCATAGGAAAAATGCCACTTGGTGTCCAAGATTTGGTTTAGAATTTCAGATCTTTGTAGCTTGGCTTTTCCTCTTGGAGACGTCAGTTAGAATCTGAGTTTTCTGGTGACCTACAAAATTACAATAATTCTAATATTTATCTTTCAGGCGGTGGTCAAGTAAGCAAGATAAAGTATTCAAATGTATTTTGTGACTGAGTTCTGTGCTCATAGAATTTCTAGACTCTGTTCTATTCTGATAGCGGGAAGTAAGACAAGTCACAAGGGCCACGGACAAGACTGACTTCCAGAACCATACACGAGAAAGGAAAAAAACGATCGTGTAAATAAATATGCACAAATCACTTTTTTTTCCTGCTCCTCATTTTTCTGGCTTAGGAAATCCACTTACGTTTGTGGAGTTTTAACACTTCCGGCGAGGCTTGTCCAGCCCTCCCTTTTCTGATGAGTTTCTCAGGACATGATTTGATAGTCAATACTGCCCAGGAGGAAGCTGTGTGAGTAGCGTAGGGAAAAGAATGCTGTCTTATTTCTATGTGATAAGGTCGGCGAGACAGCTCAGCACGTAAGAGGACTGCTTGCAAACTTGATGACCGGTGTTTGATCTCCAGAAGCAACTTCTGAAAAATCGTCCTCTGATTTCTACCCATGTGCCATGACATGCATGCCCGTCAAATGAATAAATATTTTAAAGTAGGATATTATTATTTAATAGTTGCCATTTGGGGGGTTGAAGCAGAGAAGGCCGGCCAGGGGCTGGGAGCCATGCGTTTCAGGGTAAGAGACTGCATGCTTCAGACACGGCAGAGGGTGAATCTTCACCAAGCATGGCTGGCACGATCCAGCTCCCTCTGCCTCAGCCCGTCTGTCTCATTAGCCTCTGTCTCTTAATCACAGACTCCACGAAGTGTCTACTTGTCTTTTTTTAGCTTCTCATCTTAATCTCCTGGAAAAGTTAACGAAAGGAAAGCGGCTGGTTGATACGCCACCGCATGTGGGTATTTGCATGCCTGGGCGGGGTGAACGCACTCTGTTTTTTGAGTGGATTCAAACGAGGTGGGAATGGGTCTCATGCACCCAGCACGTCTGTGAGCGCCTTCATGAATATGTGTGCACTTGTGTGGGTGCCCACAGACGCAACACATATGTGCATGTGTTGTGTACTCCCTCACACGGAAAAGACACGTTGACATTAATTAGGGAGGGTGAGAAGAAACAGTGAGGGTAAAACTCCTTTGGCATCTACGATAATGACTGAAGTGTATGGCGTAACATTGCGCGGAGCACAGTTTGCCTCTTCAGCCTTTGGATCAGCAGCAGGAGCGGGTTAAATACTGATGCATGTAAGTGTCTGGATATTTAACCTCTAATGTGAACAAGAAGTAGTGGGGGTATTAGGGGGTGTGAGGGCCGTTCCCTATCTGCTTAGAATGGAATGTTCTGGATGAAGGATGTTGTCCAGTGTGCTTTGAGGCAGAGGTGTGCCCTATTAATATGTTTCTCATCCCTGAGATGTTTACTGGACTGAACACACTTAGCAAAGAGCAGCTGTTTGCAAATGACAGCAGCAATGGTTTAGGCACATGGAATTCAATCCAGAAACTGGACTTCCTGTTCCTCACAACCCCCTGAGCAGGAATTAAAAACAAAGAAATTGTATTAGGACAAATAACTTATTGGATTTTTTTAACTTTAGCTGTTTCCGATTTTCTTAGCAAAACACATTGTACTATATGAGTCTATGTTTATTACATGAGATTTTCCTAAAAGGTATTGCCTTAAGGTTTGATTTTGTGTGTGTGTGTGTGTGTGTGTGTGTGTGTGTGTGTGTGAGAGAGAGAGAGAGAGAGAGAGAGAGAGAGAAGAGAGAGAGAGAGAGATGCATTTATGAGACACAGGAGCTTGAACACCTGGATAGCACTTGTCTCTATGTATCCTGGTAATTTCCACACCCACTCATTTTATAGAGCAAGCAGTGGAGTGTACGGAACACTTTACAATATGATCTCAAAAAAGTCTTCCTTGCCCACGGGTCGCCCCACCTTTTATTCTCCAGGCAGAGTTTACTAGGACCATCCTTACTCTCTCTAAGTACTATTAGGAGAGAACTGTAGATGTACTTGTCAGTCTGCCGACTACACTCTAAGCCACACCGGGGACAAAACTGTTACATTGGTTGGTAGAATTCTAGCACTCAAAATAATACTCAACATAATACTGTTGAATGAATAAGCTAGTGAATGAGTACATCATTATCTTAGACATGAGACAGCACATATGTCAGATAACCCAAGATCACACCTTCTCTAAAGGGGCTGGAGACTAAACTCGAGCAACTTGTATCATGAAGTAAACATCAGATAACACAGTCAAGTAAATAAATCCCCATACATCTACATTGCTATACATCTTTCAAACGAATTTTTAAATATGGATGGGGCAAACTCTTCCTTACCAGAAAATTCTAATTACTCAAAGATGGAGCCAAGAAATTGGAAAAGATTAATTTGAATTTGAAGTAAGTGGACACGTGGATGAAAGGAATAAGACTGAGAGATAGAATCGGCGTATTCAAAGAGTCCTAAGCCATCCACCACCTCAAAGTCACATAGTACAAGGGGGAGCATGTCAGTTTGCAGTGGGGAGTTCCATCCAGGCAAACAGCCTCTTCCCCAAGTCGTCTAGCATTGCATGCCCCAGACTTTCCATCCCAAGCACTGAGAGTCCATGGCCACAAGAGTGTCCTTCTACCAAGCAGATCCCAACAGGAAGGACGCTTCAGCAAATAACCGGCTGCTCCTGTTCCGCAGCGCCAAAGTCTTTAAGGATGAGGGAGGAGCGAAGAGCAACTTCTGATTGGAGGAGACAAATCGTCACAATGCAAGGAAATCCAGGGAAACCTACGAAGGCCGCTTTGTAGACCTGAGGAAATCTAGCGACTTCCACGGGCCGGTTAATGCAGCATTCACTGAGGTGAACTTCCCTTCTTTGATAGCTTTTCTGTGAAAATTCAGGAGACGGGGTGGTGCAAGGGAATTACATGGCCTCGAAATTCACTGCAAATCTAATCATCTTTTTGAGAAACAATGCAATTGAAAGTCGAGTATAAATTCACAGGAAGCCATTCTGTTTTTTCATGTGGTGTGTGTGTGTGTGTGTGTGTGTGTGTGTGTGTGTGTACCTGCATATGTGTGTTGGTGTGTGTGTGTACCTGCATATGTGTGTTTGTGTGTGTGTGCATATGTGTGTGTGTACCTGCATGTATGTGTGTGTGTGTGTGTGTGTGTGTGTGTGTGTGTCTGTATGGGGGTGGGCATGGGTTAGAAGCCATTATGGAGTCATTATAGAGAAAGACATCAAATATGCAATTTTAAAAAAAGCAATATACAGTTGAGTTGGTGATAGAAAACCAACTTTGGGCCCTATGAGTGGCAAGAAGAATAAGAGAAAAGCAAGACATGGGTGTGGCCAAAACCAGTTTCCTGTGTGAAGCAGAGTCTACTGATCTCTCTGAAGGAAGACGTAGGGTCTCTATCACTATGACAAACACAGGGGGCACACCTGGTGCAGTGTCAGCAGGTACAGAATGGCAGGATGGATTGTGTGGGATGTTCTGGGGACTGGCTGAGAGATGTGTGTGTTCAGGCCAGTGGGAGAGACAGTTGGGCTATACTGGGGAAGGCAGAGGCAAAAGCTCATCGCTACATTGTAGAGGAATTCAAGAGAGTGGTTGCAGTAATATGGTGCAACCGACTCTTATTCAGAGAAGTGACTTAGTCACAGGGTATTACTGAGGGGCCCCTCTGTTTGCAATGGATTGTTACCCAATGAGCCCAGGGTCAGGTTGAAATGATCCTAAGTCAAAACACGTCTAATATACCTTAACTGTGGATCGTCCTCGCTAAAGATCACAGTGTGCTGTAGCGAGAGATACATTACTATGTTCGAAGGGCTGATTCTCCCCATGATAGTGGAGCATGCTGGGAGCTGGGAGTTGGGAAAGCATAAGGATAGGTCTGCTAAGAGTGACCCATTCATTTGGAGAGGGGGACAAGAAAAGAATGGGAGGCAACATATGCCAAAGCATTCGAAGGGGGCAGACATGGGGATCTGGGTGATTGACAGATTCAAAGAGGGAACACACCTAACATTATTCCCCAGTCATGATGTTCGTGTTGAAAATTGGGGTAATGGGTTTGGCAAACATATGAGTGCCACATTAACCCAGAGATAGGTAATTGTGGGCAATTAGAAGGAGTATTTGTTCAGAGACTGTTCCGTGGAAAGCTGGATCAGAAAACCTGTGGCTTGGGCTAGATGTCCAGGTGAGGCAAACTGGAGGGAGCCCCCTTTCCCAAACAGGAAGCGAGGGAGGGGCTTGTTCCACCTTGTCCAACAGTCCATGAACAGTGTGAGGACAGCATCCAGCGTACACTTCTTTCCCCTGATGAAGAATTCAAGCCTGCTCTTGGGCTCTCCTCGTGCACATAAAACAAAACCAGAAGCTCCATGAAATCGACACTCCACTTAGGAAAGGCCCACTCTGTTCCCTTAATGATGACAAGATATCGGTTCCAGGGCCCTTAGACATACTGATCCTGAATGTTCAAATGTTGTGAATGTGATTGTTGAAATAAAAGAAACAGAGAAAGTGTAAGCATACATATGCTTAAAGTGTCAAGCTCCTAATCTACAGGTTCTGCATTCCCAACTTGAGTTAAGTGATATAATGACTATAATGTTTCCCCCCTGAGAAGACTCTTAATTGGTGGTCTTCCAGGTAGGTTTGCCTTATCTCTCTCCCAGTCTCTTGCACTTGGCTCACCCTGGGTCTCTTCAGAAAGGTTTTTCTACCACTTCAATCTGCTTGTCAGTTATTTTAATAAACTTCCACCCACGACTCCGGGATATCAATATTTTTTCTCTATGTCTGTGACCGGCTAGAAGCATCTCAGCTGTTATCTGTCATGCCATATGGTCAGAATGAGTCTTGGGGACAAATGGCTTTGCAGCCTGGGTGGCGTCAGGCAGCGAGAGTCTGTTGGCTTCGTAAACACCTTCGATGTTGCGTGGTAGTGATCAGGTTTGCTTTTTGACGGTCTTTGGAGTTTGCCAAAGTTCTCGCGTCCTCTCTCAGCGCCGTGTTGCTTCTTCACAGTTGAATTTCTTTGCTTTCTTTGACTTTAACCAGCTATTAAGCTAAGGGAGCATTATTTTTGGACAAGAGGCAGCTAAGGTGAACATTGATTCCCTCTATGCTGAACTGTAAATGGCAGTTGCTTGATGTTCTTAAAACTATGACATTGTGGAATATCTCCCATTGAGTATTTAAGCAGGCCTGACCCTGCTTAGAACATGCTGGCACAGGGTTGGGTGGCCATAGATGTGATTTAGGAATTTGGATCCTGTCCTAGATTTGAGCCTCCATGATAACCTTTGTACCGTCTAAATTTAAATATTGAAAACCTTTTTAGGCCTCTGTATGTGCGTACACGCATGCATGCGTGCGTGTGTGTGTGTATGTATGTGCATGTGTGTGTATGTGTGTGTGTGTGTGTGTCTTGTGAAGGCTCAAGGGTGACATCAGGAATCACCCTGGATTGCTCTGTCTCCTTATTACTTTGCTCTGGGGTTTCCCAGACTTGGCCTTCCAGGGTCAGAATTATAGTCACCACCATATCCACCTGGCATTTTTTATGTAGGATCTAGGAATCTGAACTCAGTTCCTTTCACTTTCAAGGCAAAGACTTTAACCCCTGAACTCTCTCGCCATCCCTTTGAATACCTTGTAAATGATGTGAAATTCCCAAGAACTGCCAGTTGGCTCTGGTGTATTTAAATATGGCGGAGACAGCATCGTGTGATGCAGTGTGAATCAATGTTTTGTGGATCTCCAGGACAGGAACCCCTCTTTTGTCAGTGGGCACTGGCAGTTGTGGGAAACCCTGTGAAGTGTCTCCAGGTTTCCTGGGGAGTCAGGGATGTGGGACCGGACAGGATTAAGAACCTTCTCTAGGCTTGTACAACTCATGGGTTGACTCCAGTATCTCTGCATACGGAACGTATTTTAAAACTAGTGGCCCTCAGTGGTTCTGTGGAAAAACGCTTTGTCTCAGATCTCTTGGACAGTCTTGTGCACACATTTTTCCCCCTCCCTCCTCACTGTTCCTTAGAAACACATCAATACTGTGTCCATTACACTGGGTAGCTTGCTCACGTTGAGGGCTATTTGGGGAAGGCGTGGCAGAAGTGGAAGCCACGTAGAAACTGCATACTGGACTCAAGGAACCATTACCACTGGTACTTACTACTCTCAGTAGACATGGCTAGGTAGAGGTAAGAAAGATTCTCATCTCATAACTTGTAGAGAGACCCACAAGGGCTTAAAGCCTCAGAGTCCCCATCCTTTGACCCAGAAACAAGATATGGCCACCAAGCAAGACACTTTCAGTGTACAACTAACCTGGTGGATCTTCTGGGATCATTGCAATGGAAGGAGGAAGGAAGGAAGGAAGCCACCACATCCACGCTGACTCCATCCACTTCAAATTACACTTGAACTCAGAGCTCTGCTCATCCCCCAGCAACTCGGCAATGCGTGAGCAGGATATGCACAAGCAAAGCCTTCTTCGCTCTCCTCTTTGCTCTTTGGTCTTTGTCCTGTTAAAAGTAATCAACCCCAGGAGTTGGGGCACACACACATTTAATCCAATCCTCTGGGAGACAGAGGCAGGAGGATTACTATATTTCAAGGCCAGCCTCTTCTGTGTAGTAAGCTCCAGGACAATCAGGGATACAGAGCAAACCCAGTCTCTGAATTAACTAATTAATCAATCAATCAATTAATATAGGACATGAATGAAGCAAACCACTTTCAATCCAATAGAAGGAATATCACCTTTGTCAGTTCAGTCACACACACACACAATACTCCTCCTAGCTTAGCTCTTGAGCCCATATTTCAGCGACTAATCTACCCATGAATTCCAAAATAACAAGAAAACACCTGTTCAGGAAGGAATGAAAATGAACAATAACGACATTTCTGAGATAACCAGAATCTCACTGACTTAGGACACTACCAGAAAGCTAATGATTTAGTGAGTTTAGTTCTCTACTTTCCCAGAATGGGCAGAGAGCATAGGAGAGTTTTCTCCTGCTAAATGTAGTGATCATAATGATGGAAGGATAATGCGTAGAAAGACTAGCAGCATTTGCTCAGCGTGGTGACGCGTGGCTGCGAGCCGAGCCCTGGGAGCTAGAGGCAGGAGGATCAGGAATTTCAGCGGTCTGAGTTTAAGGCCCTGTCTCAAGAAACCAATCCACAGCTCAAACCACACAAATGGAAAAGGGAGCATTCTAACATCTTAGCAGTATAGTGCTGCTGTTCAAAGTCTTTATAAACACGGACGCTGGGGAGACGGCACAATTAATAAGATACTTGCATTCAATCCTAAGAATCCTCATGAAAAATAAAAAAGAAAGCTGTGCATAGTGGTGTGCTGTGGTGCGCCTGGAATCCCAGCACTGGGGAGGTGGGCGAGAGGATCCTTGGAGCTTGCTGGCCAGTCTAGCTTAGCCCTCTGGGAAAGTTCCCAGCCAGTGAGAGGTCATGTCTCAAAAAACATAAAATAAGCAAATAAAAATAAGGTGAACAGTTCCTGAGGTTCTCTCTCTCTTTCTCACTCTCTCTCTCTCTCTCTCTCTCTGACACACACACACACACACACACACACACACACACACACACACACAGATGCGCGCGCGCGCGCGCGCGCGCCCATCATTTCCTAAGCTGTGATGAATTGGTGATGGCAGGAGATCAGAAGTGTCACAACAACAAACAGCTCAGCTCTTGGCATTTCAATGACAAGAAAGGTTTCTTTTCATCACCTTGCTGCTACCTGCGGGAATTCTACAGTTGGGTTGGTGTGCATTTGCAAGACAGTAGTTCTCAGACCCAGCCAGGGCCCTTCCTCACAGGGCTCAGCCATGCCCTAGGGAGTTGGGAGACCTTGAGGATGCAGCTGGAAGATCTTGAGGATCTCTTCTGTCTGCTCAGCTGGGGAATCATATGCCTGGCACAGAGATTGGAGAGATTGCCTTGTTGGACAGCTCGCCAGCTTCTGTCAAAGCCTGACCTGACATCGCCTTTCACCACCACTGGCCAAGAGCACCCTCATCTTCTCAGGATAGTACAGCTGTTCCAAGAACATCAAAATCCCACTAAGTTGATACATCGGGATTCTTCTGCATCAGACCTCATCTGGTTTGAAGTTCCTGCAGGGAGGAAGAGCAAGCAGCTGTGGCTGATTTTACCACCTAGATGTCCCACCCTGGGCTCGGGAGGGGGTCCTGTCTGTTATCTAGACTTGCTGGCAGGGAGCCTTCATCTTGTTCCTCCTCCCTTTCCTCCTCCGCCTTCTTTTCTTCCTCATCCTGTCTCTCTCCTCCTCCCCCTCTTCGTCCTTGTCCCCCCTTCTTGATCTTCCTCCCTGTCTTCCTTTTCCTTCCCTTCTTTCTTCTATCCCTCCGTCTTCTCCCTTCTCCTTCTTCTCTTCCTCTTTCCCTTTTGCTTTTTATCACTAATATATCCCAAAGAATGTCCTGACCTCACCCCACTTCTCCTCCTCTGCGATACCTTTTCATTTGTGCCCCCACACTCCCAGCTTGGCAGCCTCTCCATTTGCCTCTCCCAGATGTGTACCTGCTGTTGAAACTCTGCCATGGGCTCTTGACCCACCTTTAATTGTTGGATGACTGAACACAGAATCTGGACTTGGAGGGGGGCAGCCGAGGGGTCACTATAGGGAGATATTTATATGCTCTTTTTTTAATGTGGCTGGTCTGGAGCAGTTACAGGCTGGAAGAGTGTGCAGAGAGAGGCCAGCACATCACAGCAAAGTTGTCTTGCTCCTGATTTCTTCGCCTGTTCCACACGGGAGCAACATGCTTGACAGCTGGTCGGAGAGCATGTTCCCATTGGGGTCTCTCCATCGCCTTCCCACAAAGCTCAGCCCTGATCCTAACATGACTTCTCTGCAAAAGGGAGTTTGGACTTCCAAGCAACTGATTTACAGATGAACTTTCTGTACACGGCCCATTCATAAATTGAGGATGGCCTGTCTCGGCATGCAATCCAGAGATAGCACTATCTGTGCGCTCTCAATATGGGCCTGTCAGCCTGAATTATGTGTGCTTTTCTCAGCCATTGGGCCCATGATAGTCTCGCTCGTAAAATGTAATAGTCTCTTTCTGTTTGGAGAAAGAGCCCTTTGCAAGGGCTTCATGCGCTCTTAGGAATTGGAATAGTGATTTTATTTTCCCTCCCAACTTATCTTGAGTAGGACACTCAGCTATGGACACCTTTTGCATGGGCAGAAGAGAAACTTTAAAAGGGCATACTATTCAGAAAAGTGGGAGGAAAAAAGAATCCTTTGGAGTACGGATGGACATCTTGCAAGGTAATTAATTACAATGTTGGTTTGTAAAGGTTAAAGAACTCTGGAATCTATAATTCTCTTTGGTGCATTTGTGTGCACTGGAGAAGCTGGGAGATCCAATCCATTGAATTGAAATAGCTTGTGAACATAAAAGTTCTAAGCAGAGACATAGCTCATGGATTTTTCACTTATCTGACGAGGCGGTTGTTGGTTCTGTGCAATCAACTTGTGGCTCACAAATGTTGTTTATTGCTCATCTGTGTATATGCCAAATACACTCACAAAAATGTTCTTACCTGAGCCAGTGGGATAACTAGGCAGGTAAGGAGTTTGCTTGCAAAGAAGGTGACCTGAGTTCAGACCCTGGAAGCCCACATGGTGGATGGAGAGAAACGATTTCTGACGGTCCTCTGACCGCCACCTACATACCTTGGCATGCATGTGTTCTCTCTCTCTCTCTCTCTCTCTCTCTCTCTCTCTCTCTCTCTTTCTCTCTCTCTCTCTGTCTCTGTCTCTCTGTCTGTCTGTCTCTCATAAATAAATACATTTTAAGAAATGAAATACTCTTGCCCATAGCAGAATGAAGTAGTGTTTGGTTCTGGAGATTTCTCTACTTAGGGAAATCCTGCTCCATGTAAAAGTCACAAGCTTCCATTGTTAACACAGCAGCTGACACGACGTAATCACAAATGTTGCTGATGCGGTTCTGTTCAGAGGTACAAAGACCAGGCAGACTTGTCAGAGGGAGGCTGTCAGAAACATGAGGCTCCATCCTAAAAAGAATACTTTGTTCTCTCTCTCTCTCTCTCTCTCTCTCTCTCTCTCTCTCTCTCTCTCTCTCTCTCTCACACACACACACACACACACACACACACACACACACACACACACCCCTGCCATGGGAACAGACATTTATTGGAGCTGTCAGTCTGACTTGCAGTTACAGATTCAGACTTTGATGTCACTGTAGTTAAAATCTAGTCCAGGGCCATCATGTTTAATGGTGTTTCTCTTGTGTATTTAAATCAGCCCAGGCTGGGAACATCTCCTTCCAATTTTATGTGTTTTGTTGTCTTCTTTGATGGGATTTCTTTATGGCAAGAACTAGGAGAATAAATTCAATGTCAAGATCTTTTTTGCAATTCTTAGTCAGATATTTTTTTTATTTGTGTCCTTGAGTGCGCATGTGTGTGTATGTGTGTGTGTGTGTGTGTCTGTGTGTGTGTGTCTGTGTCTGTGGAGGCTCAAGAGTGACTTCAGGAATCATCCTAGATTGCTCTACCTCCTTATTGCTTTGCTCTGAGATTTTCCACAGCTCCACCTTCCAGGACCACAAGTATGGGTCACTGCCATTTTGCACCTGGGACCCAATCTCAGGTCCTTCTGTTTGCAAGACAGAGGCTTAACTTCTGAGCCATCTTTCCAGCCCCAGTGTTTTCTCTTTTTTGTGGTCCATAGCCATTTTACTTGAAGACTTTCAGTGCAGGGGCTGGAGAGGTGGCTCAGGAGTTAAGCCTCCGCCTTGCAGGCGGAAGGTCCTGAGTTCGGATCCCAGATCCCACGTATAGACACCAGGCAGAAGTGGGGGTGGCCTGCGCTTCTGGTCCTGGTAGGGCGGAGCCTGTGAATCCCAGGGCAGAAGGAGGTGGAGGCGTCCATGGTGTTCGCGAATTCGTCCGTGGTTCTACACACACACAGACACACACACACACACACACACACACACACACACACACACACACACACGCGTGCGCATAAAAAAAAAAAAAGACTTTCAGTGCAGATGCAGGTTATTACTCCAGCGATTAATAGAATTGCATTCATGATTTTTTTTGCAGATGAATGAATTAGCAAATCTGTTTTCTGCTTAAGGTAAAAGTTCTCTTACAAATGCCGCTGAGTCTTACTAGGAAGGTTAATTTCCTGGAACCAATAATGTAACATCAGAGGTTCCTGTTTAAGCCATTATTGGCACATCTATCAGATAAGTCAAACATCTAGCCGAGCATCGGGACTGAGTTCTCAGTACTCTCTTCAGAATTTATTCCCTGGAGACTGTGGCATTGTCAGTGAAGCAGAGTGGAAGCTGTCCTTGCAACAATCCTGTTGTCCGTGGTATGCTAAAGTTCCCCCCCCCCCAAAAAAAATGGTTGCAAACACTTCTGCATCTCTGAACTTTGAACTAGGTAGGAAAGATCCTCCCGCATGAGTTTATCTTACTTAGAAGCAATGCAGGAGCCAAACTGATAGAAGCAAATTGCGAAAGAGAATGAACCCCTTTCGGCCTGGGGCTGTCCCCAGAGCAGGATGACCCACAACTTCTGGTGTCTATGAACAAAGAAAACAACGCAGCCCTGCAATGCACAATTGCCTCCCAACAGGACTTCTCAGCCAGGAAGAAGAGTTTGATTCCCTAGAGAGATGGGAAGCATGATTGGAAAGGACAGCTTGGCGTCCATTAAAGATGAGCACATGGTGATGTCTTCTCATCATAAGCTTCAGAACGTCTTCATCCCCCTGAAGGAAATCCTATACCCCTTAGAGAGCCCTCCATGTTGCCTCCCCCCACCCCATCTACCACTCGCAGCTCCTGGCAGCCCCGAATCTGCCATTTCTATAAATACCTTTGCTGATTCTAGACATTCTATACAAGTACAATCACGTGCTCCCCTTAATGTAATGATCTCCAGGGTAGTTTACCTGGCCGTGTGTATATTCATGCTCACAGTTTCGGGCTGTAGTTCATTTCCAGGGCAGGAGCAGTATATTGACTTCAGAAGCCAAGGGATGTGGCCATACCCTATCCAAAGGAAGAACTCAGAGACAGACATGCTTCCTATCCCGCCTGTCTTCCAAAGCCTCTCTCTCTCATTCACTCTGCCAAGGGATTGGTCCCACCCACAGTGGGCTGAGTTTTCCCATGTTGATTCGATCATGTCCCACAAGCTTGCTAGAGGTTTGCCTTCACTGAAAGCTGCCTAAAAGGCCACTTTCTCATTTGACACTTAAAGGAGCCGTTCACATGTGTTGGCTTGCATCCTTCCATGTTATCACTACGCCTGAAGTCTTGCTCCCCAAACCCTATAGGTCACGGTTTCTGAAACTTTTTCCCACTCATAACCCCTTTCATCTGAGAAGTTTTCATGGCACACTTTGCATATAGGTGTTTCAGTTCCTCTTTCTGATGCCGGGAGACAGTACTCAGACACAGCTTAGGAGAGAAGGGGATTTATTTGCCCTGTGGTTCCAGGGATTCAGTGTGGCAGGAATTGCGCAGTAGAAGGCACGGCTGTAGGCAGAAACCAGAGGTGGGCTCAGATCACCTCAGACATGGCGACAAAGAGAACAAACCTAGGAAACACAGGCAGACCACTGAACTTCAAGGCCCACCCCTGGCACCTGCCTTCCACCAGCAAAGTTCTTAAAGGTGCCAAAGACTTCCCAACACTAACATCCCAACACTAACACACCAGCTAAGCTTCAGACACATGAACCTGGGGCAGGTTCATATACACCTATAGCAATAGGTGTATAAAAAGTGTAAGCAAACCCAGCTCTTACTGATAATAAGTCACAAAGAAACTTATTTTAAGATACATCTTTGGGATGCATATAAATTTACTATTTATTAAAGATAAAACTTGGGATGCTATTGAGAGGCATGTGCTTGTTGTATATTTTACATTAAACATTAAATGTTGGCTGAGTATTTGCTACCTAGAGCATCTTAGATTTTCAGTTTGGATTTGTAATCATCAGTGCTTAAGAATTCTGTTTCCTATAAATATGCACATAATACAAAGTGGCAGAAGTGTGTGGCGTAGGACGATTTCAGTAATTGTTGGAAATTCTATCCTAATCCCAACCAAAATTTATTTAATTTTTTAATGAAATGCAAGTCAAACAGTGACTTTTTTAAAAATGGAAAGTTCTATACAAAACAGTGCAACAATAAACTAATTTTTATACTCTGAGTGATGATGGTAGGGAGTTAGGAAAAGTCTTCGCTTGAATAATGAAACCACTTAGTTCCGTGTAGCAGTGTAGCAGTTACTCTTTGTGTTGCTATGAGACACCACTAAAAGTCAAGTAATTTAATGGGACAAAAGGGAGATTTATTCAGCTTATGATTCCAGAGGGGAGATACAGCCCATTCTGGCGGGAAAGACATGGCTGGCTGGCAGAAGCTGGAGGAGGCTTAAATTGCTACAGACATCATGGAGGTTGAGAGCTGCTGCTGCAAGCTCAAGAGCAGACTCACTCACTCAAGCAGGGCGGGGCTAACCACCCTCAAGGCCCACCCCTGTGACTGCCTTCCTCCAGCAAGGCTCCACCTCCTAAGGTGCCATGACTTCCCAAACAACTAAAGATTAAAATACATGAGCCAGTGGGGGACACTCGCATTTCACACCATGACAGGCAGAAAGCTTTGCCTGTCCCGTGAAAATATAGCAACTCATTACACACAGTCCTCTGAAGTCTGAGGGTCTCAGGCAGCATTTGCTGGTGTCCTGTGTCCTGTGGGGTGAAGACCCACCCAGTGCACAGCACGTGCTTTGTGTGTTGAGAAGCAAGGCTGCTGTGAATTTGTGCAGTAGAGTCCAGGCTAGTAGTGTAGTGCAGGCCAGAGCATCCCCACAGTTCACTGAACATTTAGTTCCCCACCATTCAGTGAGCATTTTAGTCTTGACTGAACGATTTTGTCATTGTTCTTGTAGTTTGTCTGCATGTGGCTGGTAAATTCATGTCCAAATGGCTACCGGACTAAGGAATTTTATTCTGACTTAAGATCATCTGGTTACATTTCTTAGTTCAACTTGGCAGGAGAGCTCATACCAACACCAGGCACTGAGGAAACTGGCCACACCACATCCACAGAACCTCCCTTGTCTGTCCACGTATGCCATAGAATACCAGCCCTCTCCATCCCCTCCACCTGTTCAGGGGATAATCCTACCCACTGTGGGCTGGGTCTTTGCCATCGTTACCCAATCTCCTACAGGTTTGCTTTAGAGCCTTAACCACCAATCCTTCCTTCACAGATGGGCCTGAAGCTCAGCCTTCAGCTGCCAAGTTAACACTTGTGACGTAACTGTCAAAACTGTGACTTCAGAGAGCCATTACTGTTGGCAAGTGTTTCGTCACCCCCACATTCAGTGACGTGACCTGGAATGGGTCTTGACCCACAGCTTTTAGAACACGTGTTCTGCATTACCAAAGTTTTGGGTGCTTTACTCTAGACTGTCTTCGTGGGAAAACCAGGAGCCTAATCTGCACACACGCCTGCTCGGTGCTCGCAGCTGTTTGCCGGCCATCCATCCCTTAAAGCCTTTCTCCCTGGCCTTTGCTCCCTCCCCTTCGCTCTACCTTTTAACTCATTCCTTGCCATGTCTTCTCTCATCCATTTTCTCACTTGTCCATGAAGCCCGCGGAGCTTCCGGTCTCTGGGCAGGGAGGCAGTGTGGTTTGGCATGGTCACTGCTGCTAACCCTGTGCATGGCAGCTCATGCCCCATACACGTGTCCCTCGCTCTTCTGGGTTGGCCTGGTCCACGCGCACACCCAGCTCTCCTAGGGTCCTGGTGTTCCTATATGAGGGCGCATCTCAGCTGCCCTAGAGGCAACCTTGGGAGGACTCGTGAAGGTGAAGTTGCCCTCTCTCACTGGGAGGTAGTCCTGCCCATGTGGATAAGGTACAATATGTACCTTGGACCGGGGGGGTGCTTTCCAAAGCAGACCATCTCTGCAGCAAAAGCAAATCAGTCAGTTTCAGGGTTTGCCACAAATAATGGCCAAGCACAATTATATACCTCAGCACTCCGGAAGCAGAGGCAGGATGATGGCTGCAAGTTCAAGTCCACCCTTCAAGTTCAGAGTTACATAGTAAGACAATGTCTCAAATGAAACAAAGCCAATCAACATTTAACACATGTCTGCATCAAAACTCGACAAGCAACTCAAAGTATCACAAAACTTTGCTCATTTCAGTGTCTTTGATATAATTTCGTTTTGTTTAAGCAATACTGTCTTGAGTCACCAAAAGTGTAAAGGCACATTAAATTTCTAAGATAAAGTTAATATAATGTCTTCCATTTCTGTTTCTGAGACCCCTGAATTCTTACCTAGAGTCAGCACAGTTAAGTATCTTCTCCCAAGCACAGTTAACGATTATTTTATACTAGAAGCAAAAACTCTTTAAAAAAAAAAAAGTAACTTTTATACCCTATGAAGTGTTCTGTGCTTCACTTTTTTGAACTTAACAGTATATCTTGCAAAATCTGTCTGGTCAGGGCATAGAGTGTAGTGTTATCCTTTTTAGTGTCTAAATAGTATTCCTGTGTATAGTTTTGCTCTAGCATTCATTCCATATTCTTTTTTTTTTTAATGATCAGGTTAGATTTATTCCAGAAACACAAAGTTGGTTAAATATATGTAAATCTACACATTTTTTTCAAGTCCAGTATTTAATTGTTTTTTTAATTAAAAATGTAATTATACATTTTAAAAATTTTTTACCAGTTCCCTCCCTCCCCCCGAACCCCCTCTTCTTCCTCCCCATCCCCCAGTGCCTCCCCCCCATTTCCCAGAGAGTCCTTTATTGTGTACGCCTGACTCTCCACTGGGTCCTCCTCTCCGATGACATATAAGGACCCAGTGGCATTTCCATAAGCCCTTTCTCTTGTTCCCCTTAAGCATAGGAGAACTATTATGGCTGTCAATCCCTTGCCTCCAGGGGTCTCGGTGCCCTTAACAGATGCTAGACTTTATGAGGGCAACAGTGCGCTGGACATTGGGCAGAGCATGCAAAGTCCCATTATGATTGCTTTGGCCCCAACTATTGTTGAGAATCTTGCAAATCGTTGCTCCTCCCATCCTTTTGCTCTTGCACTCTTACCGCCCCCTCTTCCGCAAATGTTCCTGAGCTCCAGGATGGGGAGAGATTAGGCTGGCCTAGTTCTATGTGATTAATATAGAGTCTCTGAAGTTCTGGATTGTGGTTTGTTGATTTTCTTTTGCAGTTTTGCTGCTCCTGCAATGCCCTTCACTCCATCCTGCTGGGCACTGTATGTCACCCCCTGGCCAGAGACAAAAAGTTGTTAAACTGGAGTCTTGTTATAATAGCACATTCAAGGGTAGATGTAATAAGAGTAGGAAACCTCAGTGAGGGAGGGGTCCATCACCCATTTGCAAAATGATTACTTTTTATCTGCTAGACTATATGCCCTCCCCTTCTGGTGAGATCAGGAAAGAATGTCTGTGAACTTAACCAGGTTTCTCATTGCTTACTTGCAGACCTTGATGGAGGCTTATTTTCTCTGCTGTAACATGGTCCCCTCTCTCCTTGTTTCTGGTGTGGCCCTCCTACCCCATCTCTCTTGTTCATAATCCTTGCAATTACTGTGTTACATAGGTTTACTTTTGAGTGTCTCAATGTGGGCTGGGTGAGTTTGGTACTAGGAGCCACCTATTAGGGAGTACATACGGTGCTTAATTTTCTGGGTTTGAGATACTTCACTTAATATAATTGTTTCTAATGATATCCATTTCCCAGCAAATTCCAGTAATTCATCATTTTTGATGGCTGAGTAGTACTCCATTGTATAGATGTACCACAGTTTCCTTATCCACTCGTCAACTGTTGGACATTTAGGTTGATTCCATGACTTTGCTATTGTAAACAGTGCTGCTATGAACATGGTCGAGCTTGTGCTATTGAGGTGAGCCTCTGCTGCATGGGGGGTTATTCCCAAAAGTGGGATAGCAGGGTCATATGGCATTTCAATCTTTAATTTCTTTAAGAATCTCCAGACGGCTCGCCAGAGTGGCTGTATGAGCCTGCATTCCCACCAGCAATGTAGGAGAGTTCCCCTCTCTCCACATCCTCTCCAGCATTTGTCGTTGTTTGTATTGTGGATTTTTGCCATCCTGACCGGGGTGAGATGATATCTCAGGGAAGTTTTGATTTGCATTTCCCTGATGGCTAAGGAAGTGGAGCATTTTTTAAGATATTTGTTAGACATTTTAATTTCATCCCTGGTAAAGTTTCTTTGAAGTTCCAGGGCCCATTTTTTAATTGGGCCAGTGTTTTCCTTGGAGTTTAGTTTTCTAAGTTCTTTGTGCACTCTGGACAGTAGAGCTCTGTCAGATATGTGGTTAGTGAAGATTTTCTCCCATTCTGTGGGTTGCCTTTGAGCTCGTGTGACAATCTCTTTATCTGAACAGAAGCTCTTTAATTTCACAAGATCCCAACTGTTGAGAGTTGGTAGCAGTGACTGTGCCATTGGATGTCTGTTTAGGAAATGTTGGCCTAGCCCAATCAGCTCGAGGGAGTTCCCTATCCTTTCAACTATGGTTTTTAAAGTCTCTGGCCTTAAATCAAGGTCCTTGATCCATTTGGAATTAAGTTTTGTACATGGTGACAAGTATGGGTCCAGCTTTAATCTTCTGCATGTGGAGATCCAGTTTTGCCAGCCATTTGTTGAAGATGCTGTTCTTTTTCCATTGGATTCTTTGGGCCCCTTTATCAAAGACCAAATGACTGTATTTTTGTGGGCTTATATCTGGGTCTTCAATCCTTATCCATTGATCTGTGTGTCTATTTTGGAGCCAGTACCAGGCAGTTTTTATAACTATGGATTTGTAGTATAGACTAAGGTTTGGTATGGTAATACCTCCAGCAGTATTTTTGTTACTCAGGATTGTCTTTGCTATCCTGGGTCTTTTGTGCCTCCATATGAATTTTGAGATGGTTTAGTCAACTTCTTTAAAGAATTGCTCTGGAATTTTAATTGGTATAGCATTGAATTTGTATATTGCCTTTGGTAGGATGGTCATTTTTACGATGTTGATTCTGCCAATCCAGGAACAAGGGAGGTCTTTCCACCTTCTGGTGTCTTCTGCAATTTCTTTCTTGAGGGTTTTAAAGTTTTCATTGTAAAGGTATCTCCTTGGTTAGGTTTATACCAAGGTATTTCATTTTTTTAGGGGCTATAGTAAATGGGATTGTTTCTCTCAAGGCGTTTTCACTTCTTTCATTCTGGGCATATAGGAAGGCCTCTGATTTTTGCACATTTATTTTGTATCCTGCCACCCTGCTGAACTTCTCAATTAGTTCCAGGAGCTTCCTGGTGGAGTTTTTGGGATCACTCAGGTATAAGATCATGTCATCTGCAAATAGGGATAGCTTGACTTCTTCCTTGCCGATTTGAATCCCTCTTATGTCCTTTTCTTGTCTTATGGCTTCAGCTAAGACTTCAAGTACAATATTGAATAGAAGTGGTGAGAGTGGACAACCTTGTCTAGTTCCTGATCGAAGTGGGAATGCTTCCAATTGTTCCCCATTGAGCATAATCCTTTCTGTGGGCTTGTTGTATACAGCTTTTATTATATTGATAAAGGTTCCTTTCATTTCTACAGTCTCTAGCGTTTTGATCATAAAAGGCTGTTGGATTTTGTCAAAGGCTTTTTCTGCATCTATCGAGAATATCATGTGGTCTTGGACTTTGGACTGGTTTACATGATGAATTACATTTATTGATTTGCGTATGTTGAACCAACCTTGTGTGCTGGGGATGAAGCCTACTTGGTCCCCGTCATTCCATATTCTTAAGAGTTTCTTTTTGATGTTTTGAATCCTTTGCTACTATGAACAATGAAGTGAACAACAAGAACAATAACAAAACATTCTGTGTATCAGCAAGTATCTCTGGAGGAGAAATTACTACAGGGGAATTGGATCAAAAGGAATGCGCAGTTTTAATTTCGGCAAAGCCTTGCCAAATCACTCTTCCAATTTGGCAGCCCTGCTTGCTCGCCCGTGTTCACGCTGGCTCTGTTTTGAGTGTGCCTGTCGCCAGGAGACACAGTTATTAAACCTTGTGATCTCGGCCAACTTGAGAGGTGAAAACTATTATCTTGTAATTGTAATGTGGGTTCCTCTGATTACAGCGATGGGTGACTGTCTCTCCATGTTGGGGAGCCCTTTCTAGAGACAGGAGCATCCGTGCCCACTATGCGCATCTCCCCTGGGTTTTGAGATTTCCCCTGCCAATTGGTTTGGAGCGGCACGTAGTGACTCAAGAAAATTAGAACGTTTGTCCCCCCAATTTTCTTTTCTATTTGACTTTTTCTGTCTCTTTCATCTGCAATCTTTTGTTAGATTATATTGTCAGATTTCTAGTTGGGTTTAAATATTTTTTGATATAGTTAGGCCTTTCTCCACTCCATCATTATACTTTTAAAAACTGTCTCATTTTGTTACTGCCTTTCAAATAATAGACTTGTTGAGATGTTCTTTGCATGCTGTGAAATTCGCTCATTTAATGTGTTCGACTTAGTGGTTTTTTGATGTGTGATTCCATAGCCAGTTTCACCCTCTAATTCCAGAAGAGCCTCATTATCATGTAGTCACTCCTTTCCTGCCCAGACACCTGTTGGTCACCGACTGCCTCGCTACCTGGGGACAGCTCACACTGTATGTCTCAGGCACACGGAACCTCAAGGTACATCTCTTCGCCAGTCCAGCTTCTCCCACTCTGCGCAGCATTTTAAGAATCTGCCTTGCATTTTTTTAATACTGTTGCATCTTACATTTAAATTTTTGTTTACTCACGTGGAAGATGTGGACTCAGAATGGCTTCCAGATGGCTGGTCTGTTCTGCCGAAAGTCCCTCTTGTTCGCACTGAAAGACCGCGTCACTGGGTCACATTCTGAATGCCAGGACATTGTGGGGTCTGCTTCATTCCTGGGGGTCTTGCTTGGCACTCTGCTCCCCATGAGTTTTCCTGTCTCCTGCTTTAGAACGTGTTTTAATACCTAGTGTGCTAATCTTTCCTCATTTCTTCCAAAATGTATTTATTTACCTACTTGTTTATTTATTTACTTGCTTATTCATTCATTCATTTATCACCCTTATGTACACATGTGGGGGTCAGAAGACAACACTAAGAAGTTAGTTCTTACCTTTCACTGTGTGGGACCTGGGAATTGAACTCAGGTCACCCGGGTTTGCACACAGCCGCCTTTACTCACTGAGCTATCCCATGGCCCTTTTCATTTCTCTTTAGAGCATCGTCGTGATGTTCTGTCCTGTTTGGTGTTTTCAATTTCAGTATTTGCTTTCCCATCATATGTATTGCGTCGTCCTTAGTTTACATGACAATTTAGGAAGCGTTCTCCTCTTCGCCCTGACTTCCTATTCAATGCAAGCCAGCCTTAGCCGATGTATATCGTCTTTTCTGAACAATATTTAAAAATATTTCTTGGACTGGCAAGAGAGCTCAGTGGGTGAGGGACCTGTTTTCAAACCTGGTGACTGAGTTCTTCCCTGGAAGCCCACGTGATTGAAGGAGAGGAGTGACAATCCTCTGACCTCCACCCATGTGCCATGGTATATGGTCTCTCACTTTCTCTCTTTCTCTCTCTCTTTTTTGCTTTCTCTCTCACTCTCTTGCTCTCGTTTGCTCTCTCTCTTACTCTCTTCTGCTCCTCCCTTCCTTTTAATAATACATAAAATAGTAAATAATAATATAAATGATGAATTATATGTTTACATTTATAGAATAGATTATATATTTATATAACACATTTTATGTACTATACATTACATAAAATACATAGTATATGAAATATACAAAAATAAAAAATTTCTTTATATAGAATCTCATTTTCTTTTAGTTCCTCCCTGGGCATTTGAGCTTACTGAAAGTGGGATGTCATCTTGGTGGTTGTTAGAGAGGTTATTGACGTTTGCTGTTACTTTTGTTCAGTGACTCCGGAATCTCAGACCAAGTGTTCAACCAACTCGCTCTGGTGTGTCAAGCTCTGTGCTTTCAGATTCCGCTCACATTGCTGCTGCCTTTCCAATGGTCGTATCCTTTCTTTCCTTCTCTTATGTAATTAACTTTACCGACTCTACCCGATCGATGTTAAATAATAGCACCGGGGTGGACACGCTTGTATTGTTTCTGACCTTAATGGGTCTTCGCGTGTTCTCCCATCAGCAACGAGGTTGCCTTGGGGCCGGAGAACATTTGATGGGCAGCGACTCTCTGGGTATTTACAGCGAGGAGAGGGACCTTTGGGAATGCTGTTGGGACAGGATGCATTGCAGAGAGACAAAGTGTGCTGCGGCACCTGCTGTATGGGGCGAAAGAGTCTGAGTTAAATCAGCAGCAGCAGCAGGATTTCCCCAAGGTCAAGCTGTGAAAGACAAGGGAGACGTCCACGCTGTAGGAAGCTAGGGCGATGTCCATGCTATAAGAAAAAGGCAGCAATTGCATTTTATTTTTATTTATTTTATGTGTGTGTGTGTGTGTGCGTGCGCGCATGTGTGTGCATTGCATGTGCAGGCAAGTGTACAAGAGGACATGAGTGTGCATGCCTGTGGAGGCCAGAGGCTGACATCTGGAATCCTCCTGGATTGCTCGACCTCCTTATTGCTTTGCTCAGGGGTTTCCCAGGCTCCGCCTTCCAGGGCCAGAATTGGAGGCCGCTGCCATATCCACTTGGCATTTTTATGTGGGTTCCAGGGATCCGAACTCAAGTCATTTTGCTTGTTAGGCAAAGGCTTTAACCCCTAAACTATCTCCTCAACCCAATAATTGTATTTTAATCTCATGCCAGTCTGCTTTGGCTGATCAAATGAGAAGACTGAGAAATGATAGGAATGGTTAATGCCTATTAACTTTCCTTTTTGTTTGTCTGGGGTCACAGCCCCCACAGTGGTCCCTCCCTCCTCAGTTAACCTACCCTGGAGATGCCCTTACACATCAGCCCAGAAGTTGGTCCCCAGGTTATTCTCCATTCTGTCAAACTGGCAATGAAAATTAATTCTCACACTTGCAACTGTGAGAATATGTGGTTGACTCCCAAAGCTATGATGCTTCGTGGAGAGTTTGGACAAGAGGTTGCCTTTCATGAGATTAGGTGGATTAAACTCAGACTACTTCACCCCAGCTAGATGGTGGTAACAGATTAAAGTCTGTAAAAATTAGGGCATGACTATACTGACATGTTTGGAGAGATGGAAATGGTACCTATCATAGTTACCTATAGGTGTTAACTTGATGGTTAAGGGTTCAAACTCTGGGTACATTTCTAGAGAATCAGTAGTTGAGTAAAGCCCAGAGCCAACCTGCAAGAGATTGTCTAGTTGATAAGGAGGGCCCAGCCCATGGTGGGTGGGACTAGTCCCCAAGCAGGTGAATCAGATGGAGGGAACTGTTTGAGAAAGTTGGCATCCTTGTGTACACTTGGCCAGATGTGCTGGTCTGGCAAGTAAGGATTGTCCCTCTCTCAGCCATTATGTGGACATGGTGTGGCCAGTTCCCTCAACTCTTGGTGTTGGTATGAGCTCTCTTGCTAAGTTGGACGAGGAACTGTACCAAACTATGGCGAGAAAGACTAAACCCCTTGTTGCCTCAAACCGGTTTTTCCTGGCTTTATCAGCAACATGCAGAGTAATTGCTTCAGTACTTGTAGGATGGACTTAGAGATTTGTGGGAGGAGATGAGCGCTGAGTCAGGGGACTGATTTCTTCCTCATTCCCTACAATTATCAGTCGAGTTTCAGAGAATTTGCCTGGATGGACTTGAACAAAAATTGTAGTTTTGTCAGTGTTGTGTGTCTTTCATGGGTCACTTATTTGTTTTTTTATCATCTCTTGTGTGATAAGCACTGAATTCTACCCAGTCATCGCCTCACCTTGGAAATAACTCCGAGCGTCATGATAAAGCCAGGTGACAGTTTGTTAGGCTGCGTTCCTAAGGGTCCCCTGCTTGTTGGAGAGCGTGCTCTGAAGTCTGGTCATTCCACAGGTCTGGTTGTATGTTCTGTGGGATCACAGATCATCACTTTTGAATCAGGCAAGAGTGAAGCAGTGTTGTGTGGTGAACTGTGTTTCCACAAAGATGTTAGGGTCCTGAAACCTGTAGCTCCCAGTCATGGTGTCTCTGACTTTGTTTGCAAGTAGAGCTCTTGTACACGATCAAGGTAAAATGAGGACACTGGAATATGAGGGACATCTTTATAAAAAAGGAGGACACTTAGGCACAGAAGAAAAGAGAGAGAGAGAGAGAGAGAGAGAGAGAGAGAGAGAGAGAGAACTGTTTGAACCCTGGGTTTGAGCAGTCCCAAGTCATGCACTGGCATGTACTTGGAATACATTCTCTGTAACTTTGGGGTGGGAGAGAAACCAACTCTTCTGACACTTCACTGTATATACTTCTAACCCCCTCCAACAGTGAGATAATATATTTTTGTCATTGAAGTCACCTAGTTTGTGGTAGTTGCTTAAGATGGCTCAGTAGTTAAAACCTTTGTCTTATAGCAAAAGGACTTGAGTTTATGTCCCAGATCCCACATAAAAATGCTGAGTAGTTATGGCAACCCACTACACTTTTAGCCCCAGTAGAAAGAGCCTGGTAATCCCCAGAGCAAGCGAGTTAGCCAGACGAACCCTACCAGCATGCTGTGGGTGGAGTTACAGACCCAGGCTCACAACAGTAAGGAGGAAGCGAGATGGAGTCTAATTCCTTATGTCACCCTTAGGCCTCGTATGACGTACACTCAGATACACTCCTGTACATGCCCAATTCATGCGCACCTACCAAATGCGCACACACGCGCGCACACACACACACATGCCCACACACACACGTATACACATAGATACGCACCCTATTAAAAGGAAGACAACCCCAGGATAGCAGCACAGTCCAGTGGGCAATTTCCTGTACCCAGCTGTGTGCCCCTAACTTCTGGCCCAGGTTTGTGCTTTGTGATTGCATTTGTCAGCCGTCTACACTGAAAGGGACAAGATTTCCTGTGGTCACAGCTTTCACAAGCAAGTGTGATAAGGCCAAGTCTCCAGCTTTGGGCGTGATTTAGAAAGGGGCTTCTTCAATATTTTAATTCCTTCACTTCCACCTTTCCCAAGCCTGGACTTTTATATGTGTTTACAGAGTTAAAGACACATAACTGCTCAGTACATTTTTTTTTTTAAATCACTTAGACAAGGCCTTCCTTTGTTTGCTTGTTCTTTCTCCAAGCTTGGGCACTTCTTGAGAATATTTGAGGTTCTATTGTAAATCTGCTTCTGTGAGGGGCTTGGCAAGCCTCAGGCAAGAGAGAGGGACTGTTTCTTTTTACTTTTCACTTTCTTTGGGTTCGCCCTTTCTTTGTCTGAAGGATGCTAAAACTTTCCCCCAAGGGAGAACATCCCTCCCTCCTGTTGGGGAAATGTTGATTTATATTACATGAAACATTTGTTTTTTATAGAAGCTTCCATTTCAACATACTGGAGTAGTTGGTTCTAATTTGTATGTGGAAAATAAACTTGTCAGGCAGAAACTCTTAGGGAACAGTTATATAACAATCCCACGTGCCCCCCAACTCATTACTATTGGAGCCCCCACCTCACACAGTGCATCTGAGTTTCTCAGCTTTACAACTGTTGAGAACTTTTCGCAGACTTCCTTGAAATCACATTCCAAAAACTGCTAGGAGTCAATTGTTTTTAGAACCATGTCACAAGGGGTTGGATTGACAATTTCATTGTTCGATAATTGCAACAGTTAAGGCTCAAGGGGGAAAAAAATGGCCAAAGTGAAGACCAATAAATAAATAAATAAATAAATAGAATTTCTTAATTTCTAATCTATGGCATTTTTTTTCTGGCGCTATTGAAGTTCAGGGTTCAGTTAAATAAAATGCATGAAGAAGGTGGGATGGAGAAGACAATGGAAGAGAGCTTGGAAAAGAACACACAACTCCCCCCTCTCCCAGTAAGGGGACCCAAAGACCAGTCAAACTCCATAATCAAATGGCAACACAGTCCAGGGCCATTTAATCTCAGGAGAGAAGGGAGGTTACAAATCCACCACTTTGTTGGGAAACATTCAGGCATGTAATGACGGAGCTGGGATTCCATAGGTTTCCATTAGCCCAGAGCGCTGATAACTAATGCTGGATGATGAAGAGTTGATATTCGGTTGTGAGTCTTTGTTCCTGCTTGAAATTTTTCCACACTTAAGAACGATGCTTGTAACATACACAGGAGAGGGATTCCTCCCCCCTCTTGTCTTCCTGGCCGCTATCGGTCCACTTACTCCCCTCCCCCCAGCAATAAGGAGCTGACTGAGGCCTTTCTTCCCATCTGACCCTTATAAATATCCTAGGGGGTCCCTCCCAAGACCTGCTCTGTCTCCTTATTTTTAACAGAGAAGCCGATGGCCGCACGTTCATCTCACATTTCAAACGCTGCTTTCTCTGTTCCTTACCATTTTGAATTGCAGAAAAGAACACAGAAGATGAGAGTTCTTTAAAATAAATCTCGGCTAATTATACAGACGACCGCATTCACAAAACATGAAGATTCAGGGGCTTTCTTTGCTCCCCAGTGCCACCTGCTCGTGATTTAAGCGGGCACAGATTTAGTTCCCTGACACTAAATAGAGCAACTTTCTCCTATAGCACAAACTCCTTTTGCTTGGCCGGCCTCTTTTGGAATTGGGAGACCAGTTTTCACATTCCCTTGTTAGTTTCTGGTTGGACCTTGTTACTTTCAGCCACACCACAAGACCTTGGACTTGAGTATTTTGCAATCTTGCTTTAAAACCTCCTGCAGACAAACAGGTTTGTGATGGAAGCAGTTTGTGTTTTATGAGGGTCTTTGAGGACCATGTGGCATTTGAACTTGGAGTTCTAGCAATTACCAGATTCCCTGAATGGAAGAATACATGCCTTGGCTTCTCTAGCTCATTAAGGATTTTTTAAAAAAAAACTACTTATCGGGGAAAATAAAAAAGGAAAGGAAGAAAAAGAAATCCTTCCTTGAAATGCCATGTTCTGAGCCTTAAGAAAACCTCCTGGGATCTTCTGAATCCCCGCTCACTTTGCTGCAGATGTAATAAGGACGTCGGGAGGAATCCGGATCTCTGCTATTAGTCAGGAATGTTCCTGATGCCTCTACATCCAGGCGTGGCGCTTTTTTGTGGCCTAGAGCAGCGACAGCGGCATTCATGGCCAATAGGAGCTGTCGAGCTCTTCCCTTCTGCCTGTTCTCCGCTGCTTTTTCCAGGAGCATCACTGATGGTTGGATGGCACTGTGACTCTGGCCATTAAAGCCACTGAGACGGGAGGATGGATCTGAGTTTGAGGCTAGTAACATAAGGAGGCCAAGGCCAGCCCGAGCTATGCAGCCAAACCTGGTCTCCAGAGGAAGGAGAGAAAGCGAGAAAGAAACAAAGAGAGAAAGAGAGAGATGATGAAAGAGAAAGAAAGGAAATAGAAAGGGAGAGAGAGAAAGAAAGACAGAAAGAGAGGGAGTGAAAGAAAGAAGAGAGAGAGAGAAAGAAAGAAAGAGAGAGAGAAAGAAAGAAAGAAAGAAAGAAAGACAGAAAGAAAGAAAGAGAGAAAGAAAGAAAGAAAAAGGGAAAAAGAAAGAAATGAAAAAGGGAAAAAGAAAGAAAGGGAAAAAGAGAAGAATGGAGATTGAAAAGCCCCATCCCTGCACTGTTCACTTGCCCACGTGTAAGGTGTTTCTTGCGGCTCCTTGCTTGCTGCTGGGCCTGAAGACCTCAATGTTCCTCGCCAGCAGGAAGCCCAGCTGCTGGGTCATTCATCAAGAGGGCAGGGAGATGCTTATCTTTCCCAGAAGCTCTTGCTTTCCCTAAGCTTCTTTCCTCCTTCCTAGCCACCCCCACCCCAACCCTCCATACCCTTGTCCTACATTCCTTTCCATTTTGTCCTTTTTGGAATCTCCACCCTCCCTTTGAAAAGCTAAAAATAAAGGCCGCGCTTTCCAAGGATCCTCCCTTATTAGGCCTGCACAGGCAGAAAGGAAAACCTTCATTGTCTGGGCTCCTCAGCGCCCCTTGTTTACAACTCCAGGCTCCCCTGCGTCTCCGTGAGACTTCCACTCACCTCCCCAGCCCTTTCATCCCTTCTGAAACATCTGGGCATGCCAACGTGCTTGGGAAAATCAGCTGTCTGTGTGCTATGGAGACCCCCCTGTGATACCCCAGAACTAGGTGCATGGGTTCAGAGCATTTAAGGGCCTACCTGGGTGATCAATGGTGGGCATTTAAAGACACAGACACTAGGGGGATCCTTCAGCTGTCAAATGACTGTGGTCGCCTTCCAGAGCAGCAACTACAACCCGGTCTCAGGTTTGCAAGAGTGTGCTGATCTGCACACAAGGTCCCGGAAGGGACGGACACGGGGCTGGAGACCTCCCAGCGAAGTCTCCGCCTGTGTGTGATCCTGAGCCAGAACCTGGCCCGCCAGCCGGGACAGCTGGCCCTGCTTGCTCTGGGAACAATTCAAGGAAGGCAGCGGTCAGATTCCTCGGGGGTCAAAGGCACAACCTCTCAACTCGCTCAGCTCCTGCAGACAATGGGAGACAGTGGAGCGGAGCTGGGGAAATGGACCTGGAGGGGCGGAGCACACCCAGGCCCTGACTCCTTGCCACATGGATGCAGAAATCCCACGGTGTGTTCCGTGTCAGCACACCCAGCGTTTGACCTGATCTAACACCAGTCATTTTAGTGTTGCGGACTTGGTCATGAACACATGAGCTGGTTGGTGACGCCGTTCTCCTCCATCTCTAGAAGTAACACGGGGTCTCTATTAGTTATTTTTCTCATTGTGTGGCAAAACCCTGATGAGGACTCTATGGAGACGGCTCGGTGGCTAAAGTCCTCGCCTTGCAAGCAAAGGGATCCTAGTTCAGATCCCCAGATCCCACATAAAAAAATGCTAAGTGGGTATGACACCTCATAGTTCTGGAAGATGGAGCCTGGGCGTCCCCAGAGCGAGCTGGACAGCGACACTAGCCCTGGTGGCATGTTCTGGGTTCAATTAGAGACCACAACAGGCTCACGACAAGGTGGAAGAATGATGGAGGATGATTCCAGATGCCACCCTTGGGACCCCAGAGCCCCACATTCAAGTGCACTCACTTACATGTACCCACCCGCATGCCAACACGCTACGCACACCCCATGCACACTTACACAAAACAAAGAAAAACTAACAAAAGTAACTTAAGGGAGGAAGGATTTACTCTGACAGTTTAAGTCCTAGTCACCGTGAGTCGTGGCCAAGAAGGCTCAGCTGTAGGAGAGGAGGCAGCAGGTCACCTTGCTTCTGTGGTCAGAAAGCAGAGTACGGACAAGAAATAGCACCGACTTTAAAAATCCAAGACTTGTCTCCAAAGATGCACTTCCACCAGCGGAGGTAACACACCCTTCCAAAACAGTGCCACTCCCTGGGAACCAGGGGTCCAGACAGCGAGTCTATGGGGGCCACTTCACATTCAAGCCACAACAGGGTCTCATTCTGTGACCTAGGCTGATCTCAAACTTGAGATTCTCCTGCCTTAATTTCCTGGGTGCTGGAATTACAGGGGTGAGCCACTGGTCTCAGGGTGTCACATACCATGACTAAATCTTAGGTTCGGGGGTAGCACCTGCTTCTGATGCTGGTCAAGACGGGTCACCCCGACAGAACGTGTCACCTCAGCCGCAGCATCTTCAGCGACCCTCTGGGAAGTCACTGGTCTCTCTCCCCAAGCACAGTGGTCAGCATGTATCTGTCACTCAAGCATTAAGCTAGAAAAGCAGTAGACAGTCATGCTGCAAATATTCAGTCCTGCAAGACCGACTATGCTGAACTTTGCATTTTGTAAGAAAATAGTCAAGTCTCGGAGAGATGGCTCAGTGAATATAGAAACAGGATAAAGGTGTTTGCATGAAAACCTGGTGATCTGAGTTCAATCCCCAGAACTCATGAGTGGTAGGAAAAAAAAATCAACTTCAAAGGTATCCTCTGACTTTCACACTGCACTGGACACCCATGTGTCTATTCATTCTCTCTCTCTCTCTCTCTCTCTCTCTCTCTCTCTCTCTCTCTCTCTCCTTTTCTCAATAAATTAAATATTTCTTTTAAAAAGTAAATAATGGACTGGATTAAGCCTCTGCCTCACAAGCAGAAGGACCTGAATTTGGATCACAGATCCCACCTAAAAAAAACGCCAGGCAGAAATGTCTGCGGTCTGCACTTTAGACGTTGAAAGACAGAGTCTGGGAAATCCCAGAAGAAAACAGAGAAGAAGTAGAAGTAAAACAGGATGACTCCCAAGTCACCTTTGAACCTCCACAGACTCATAGTGCCCTGTGTAAACCTATACGCGCGCGCACACACACACACACACACACACACACACACACACACACAAATAGTTAAAATATTGATATTCAGAACACGGAAAAAAATTATTAGATAAAATTTGCCACAAAGACTCCAGCTTACGGTACATTTGGAAGATAAATATTATTAGGCAATCGATCAATCTTTGGCTTTTGGCATGCTTTTCTGAGGAGACTCATGGACCTTTGACTTAAAACTGATAACAGATTTTATTTATTATTTTACAATTTTAGATATATGAATGGATGGTGACTTGTCTTACTCCAAAATGCAGATAATTTGAAAAACTACTTTGCATGTGACCTTAGGTGATGGTATCAATTTTCCTTTTGTGGAATAAACACACACACATTCCTTGTCATCAGCAGATGTGCACGTGGGCCCCAAACTGCTGTCTCCTCTGCCACCCGAGGGGTGAGATGAAGTCCCTGGGGCATGGATCAGAATGAGAGAAATGGAGGCTCAGCTCCTTGGTGCACTCTGCTTGCCTGTGCTTCCAGACCCCCCACCATCCTTCCAGAATCAGCCGGCTGTGTTGTGTTTCGATGCTTCTATTTCTATGAGGGTGGGTATAATTTCCAGTGAGCACTGCTGGTCTGGATTTCACAAGTGGCAGATGCAAGGTGCTTTGGGTGCCTTCCTTTCTGTGAATGTGTTTTATGGTTTTGTGTATGTGTGCGTGCTCACAAGCATGCCACACCTCTCCTTATAGAGCCTTAAAGCACTTGACAAACCTTTCAAGTAATTCCAGGTGACAGGTTCCCCCCCCCCCAGAGACCCTCAAGAGATGGTTTTGCATAGAGGTGTGCACGACTTCAGTCGCCTGCAATCTGAGCGTGTGCATGTGTATATGTGCATGTCCGAGTGTGTGCAGGTGGGTGTGCATGTGTGTGTATGTGCATGTGTGTATGCGTGCATATGGGTGTGCATGTTTATAGGTGCATGTCTGTGTGTGTGCATGTGTGCGAGTATGTGTATGTGCATGTCTGTGGGTGTGCATGTGTATATGTGTGTGTCTGTGTGTGTGCATGTGTGCGAGTGTATGTTCATGTCCTTGTGTGTGCACGCACACATGCAGAGGATGTGGAAGCCAGAAGAAAAGCTCAGGTCTCATTTCTCACAACACCGTCCACCTTGTTTCTTGAGACAGGGTCCCTCGTTGGCCTATTACTTACCAAATCATCTCTAAGCTGACCAGCCAGCAAGCTCCCAGGATCTCCTGTCTTGACTCCTCCAGAGCTTGAATTAAAGCAGCATGTTTACCCTCCTTCCCCTTTAAAAAAAAATGAAATGTGGGTTCTGGGGAATTGAACTTGGGTCTTTATGCTTTGAGGCCAGAACTTCACCAAGTGAACTACGGTCCAAACCCTGTATGAATTGCTTGTGTCTTCTGGGGACACACAAGGGCCCACCCAGCACAGGTCTTTGGGGAAGGCGGGGGTGTCTGCAGTGATCTAGAGAGTTGAGCGCTCCCAATTGTCCCCTTAAGAGACAACCATGTGTCAGTCAGTGCTCCTGAGTGCAGGGATGAGCTCAGAGAGGCGTGTGAGTTCAGGCTGCTGCCATAACCTGGTGAGGGGCCAAAGGCGGAGACTAAAATGTCTCCCATCTTGTAGCCTCCTGGTCCTTCCTTAGCTGTGCCTTGCTGCTCTTTGTGATCTGAAGAGCAATTTCTGTTTCTATTAAGGAATAAACAAACAGGCTGCAGTGATGACGTCTCATCTGGAGTCAATGCAGAGGGCATATGCTAATGAGTGCGCACAGTGCCCCCCCCTTCGCATAGAAGCAGTCTGGTACCCCCCTACTTCACCCCATTAGACATGAAGAGCAACTCTGGTGGTGGTGGGGAAAGGTTTCCCCGTTTTTCTCAGTGCCACACCTCTCCTCATAGAGCCTTAAAGCACTTGATAAACCTTTCAAGTAATTCCAGGTGACAGGTTCCCCCCCCCAGAGACCCTCAAGAGATGGTTTTGCATAGAAGTGTGCACGACTTCAGTCGCCTGCAATCTGAGCGTGTCATTGTCTCACATCCTTTGACATCACTAGACTCTCGCTGCTTCCCTCCGAGGCTCGCATCCCCACGAGTTTCCCTTCTTGGAGTTTTGGCTACTCAGGGGAATTTGTCAGGAACCTTTAATGTCGGCCTTGGCAGTATGTAACTTTGTCCAATGCCCTTTCTGTAAGTGGGATGCCATTCCTTGTCTAAGTGAGGAGGTGAGCTGGGGGGTCTCAGAGACAGAACCCCTCCTCTGTGATGTTCTGTCATCCCCGGGCTTTGTGTCCAGCAGGATACCGCAGCTTCAGGTGCAGACGCACCTTACCATATGCCCCCTCTCTTCCTGTTCAGCTTTGTGCCACCGCGGGGTGATCGATGCCCACCTCTGGGCAGAGGCTCATATGCACATCAGTGTACAAAGCCTCTCGGTGAACTGTGACTTCTGCCCCTGTGACTGATTAAAGAAAAAAAATCAGGTCACAAAAGGTTGCAGGTTTCCAGAAGATAGTAAGGAAACTCCTTGGGGTTGAAAGAGGAGAGACACAGATCAGCCACTGAGCAGACAGACAGGCAGACGCGCTCCCTGAGGTGGAGAGGATGGACCATTGTTCTCTATGCCTGTCCAGGGTTGAAGGTAGACATGCGTGGGGTAGACCTGCGTGGGAAGACATGTTCATTAATGAGGGTTGAGTGTTCTAGACACACGGTGTGGCTCTGTACCCAGTTCCCAACCACACTGTGTGAACCCTGGGGCTGTGGGCCGCCCTGGGGCTCTGAATCAGAGCAGCTTTGTCAACTCTGTTACATTCTAATGTGATGTAGAAGATTTTTGTCGTTTGTATAAAAGAAAACTCTGTGGCTTTACATGTTTGAAAACCACTGGTGCAATCACAGAGGTGCCTGAAGCCTAGGTAGGGGACCTGGGAGGAGTCCTGTGTGTTTCTGACCCTCCTCTCCTTTTCCTAGACACAGGTTTGGTCCCGGCTCCCAGCCTGTGTCGCAGGGTGATTCAAGGATGAAAAAAGTCAGGTGATTTCACAAGAAAAAGGACCTGAGTTCAGATCCTAGATCCCACATAAAAATGCCAGGCAGAAATGGTGGCAGCCTGCACTTCTGACCCTGGAACGGCAGAGCCTGGGAAACCCCAGAGCAAAGCGAGAAGGAGGTGGCAGGACAACCCAGGATGGTTCCTGGTGTCACGCTTGGACCTCCTCCAGAGGCACACACACTCCAGTGCCCTCTGGTACAACACGAAGCTAATAAATAAATAAATAGAGAGTCCGGGATGCATATGGTCTTCCTATGCATGCCTCTAGCTCTTCTTCGTGGCAGCCTCTGCTGGAAAAGACTCTGTGTCTCCCTGCCTGGTACATGCAGTGTTGAGACCAGCACCGTGTGTGGTGGGCAAACACTCTACCAACTGAACTACAATACCCTGCAAGGGAGAGAGAGTTTCAAGAAGTATGTGGAATGATTATTCCAAGCAGACAGGTAATGCAAAGATTTTTTTTAAAAAAAAAAGCCAAGCATAGTGTTTTGCATTGCAAATAACCACACCAGCGTGATGTGAGGGACAGTGTGGGGCTGCTTTAGCTAAACAGTTCGGTATGGCTCTCAGCCTTGCCCTTGGGCTTGAATCTCTCTCCGTGTGTCTTCAGGAAGCTTGCAGTGTCTCTGTGATCCCACTGTGGGCGTTCACTGTTGTAAGTAGAGGAGGGACCTCCACATAGAAAGCCCTTTTAGACGAAGTGCCGATCTTTTTCTTACAGTACAGTGACGTCCATGCCTATGAAATCAATGCGTAATATGTTCAACAGGACTTATGTTTTTTTATGAGTAGCAGGGCAGTCTCCAGTATCTGTGTGCGCCTCTCTCTCTCTCTGTATTGTTTGAAATGGGATCTTACATACCCCATGCTGACCTCAAACTCGATACATACCTGAGGGGGATCTTGAATTCTCGATCTTCCACTCTCCAAGCACTGGGATTGCAGTTATGTACCACTGTGCTTAGTTTATACCGTGCTGGGGACTTGAACCCAGGACTTCATGCAGGTTGAGCGAGCACTCTACCAACTGTGCTGTATCCTCAGCCCTTGTGTTTGTACCTCTGTGTCTGTCTTCCTGGGTGGTGAGTCCCCAGGCCCCATGCATGGGTGTGTTCTAATAGGGAGGCGAGGAGAACATGAGGCAGCGAGCAGAGAGCCCGATGGTCCTTTCTCTTGCATAGATTCGCCCCCCTCCCGAGGCTGGCTCTGCACCCCTCGCACGGAACAAAGCTTCCCTTGGCAGAAAGCATCCTTCTGTCTCCGCCTGTCATCCGACTTTAAGGCTGTAATTTGTTTCTGATGTGCGCGTGGAGCTCCCTGGAGAAGACTCTGTGGCTGTTATAGAGAGCTCCGGCATTGGTTGGTGACATAATTGAGCTATAGTGGGTGGATGATGTCATTCTCCTCAGGTTACTTCACTTGGTGACCTTGAGGCCTATCGGATGACGAGACCACATAGGTGGACCCCTGGTGACAATGTGTCCTTGTTTGAGGGTGAAGCGGTGTGAGGATGACTAATGGTCTTAAAGCAGTATTTGCAAGGTTTCTGTGGCCCTGGGCAGGAGGTAGACTGGTTAATAAGCTCAGAGACCTCCCGGGCCTGGACGACACTGTTGAAGCTGATTTTTCAGGAATCCCTTGATCTGTGCTTCTCTCGTATCTTTCTCATTAGATTCCAATTTCCCCATAAATTGCCATGACCATCTATAATTTTGTCAGGATGAGTTCAGAGCAAAATACTTGGACCTCAGAGCTAGCAGGCTGTTCTCTCTCTCTCTCTCTCTCTCCTCTCTCTCCTTTTCCCATTTTTATGCTTATATGTCTGGGAGTATGCATGTATATGAACATGTTCTCATACATGTGAGTGGGCTGTACATGCACATCTATGGGTGTGTGGAGGCTTAAGGCTGATAGTGGGGATCCTCCTCCATTACTCTTCTGCCTTATTTCTTGAGGCAGGATATCTAATCCAACCCAGAGCTTGCCAGCAGGGCCAGCAGGGCCAGCTTGCTCGAGGGATTCCCAGTTTCCAACTTCCAAGGCTGGCTGGAATTATCAGTGGTTTCCACGCACACCTGACACTTACGTAAGATCTGGGGATCTGAACTCTGTTCCCCGAACTGGCGTGGAAAACACTTAAACTGCTGAGTCATTTCCTCAGTTCTCTCTCTCTCTCTCTCTCTCTCTTTCTCCCTCTTTCTCTGTCTCTCTCTCACACTCTATTTTTTTCTTTCTTTCACTTTCTTCTTTCTTCTCTTTCTTTCTCTCTCCTTCTCTCTCTCTTCCTCTTTCTCCTCTCTCTCTCTCTCTCTCTCTCTCTCTCTCTCTCTCTCTCTCAGGTATGTCAGGAGCTAAAGATGACAAGCTTTTTGCTACAAATAAGAAGGAAGGAAGCAGGAGATAAAATCAGTGCAAACATGGCACCTTACACTGAACTGTCCTTTCCATCCACATCTGCCCAGCAGCTTCGAGAAGAGTTCCGCAGCTGGCTGCTGACATCCCTGGTGCTGTGGCCTGTCTTATCTGTGCTGGGAGAGGTGGGATCTTAAAGGAGACTCCGTCGGGCTTGGCATATGAAGGGATCGTGGCCCTACCAGAAGCTCAGTGAGATTTCTGTGTTGGAACCACTGGGTGACAATTGGCTATGTCCACGTTTGGTGACAATACCAAATGTTTACGTGGTGATTGCTGTCTGCCCACAGTGTTCTGAGTGCTGCTTTTATTTTTTTTCCCTCGTGTTTTTGATACATTCTTGGTCTATAGTTCAAGCTGGCCTTGAATTCAGGACCTTCCTCCTGCTCTCAGACCGAGGTCTAGAACCACAGGTCTATACTACCCTTCCTGGCTTCTAAGCGTTTTTGAGAGATTAATCCTTTAATTCTGAAGGATGTGATTTTTGACATTTCATTTATTGGTTACTTTATGGGTTTTTAATGAAGCAGGGTTTCATGTAGCCTAGGCTGGCAGCGAGCTCCCTTGGTAGCAGAGGATGGCTTAGAACTCCTGGCTTTAACTCCAGGTTCTGGGATTCCAAGTACAAGCCACTGCTCTTGGCTCGTGACGGACGCTTTGTACCCGTGGTCTCTGGTGGTCAGGCAGTGGCTCCGCGGCTAGTGTTCTTGCTAATTCTGGCCTCACCATCTCGGAGAGTTCAGGTAATGAGATTCTTGCCACAGCATGCAGCTGGAAGAAGCTTCAACGCTCTACAGCCTTCTACCACCTTCCGTAGCCTTCCACAGCCTTCCACAGCCTTCCACCAAACGGATGGCCTGACAAGCTGTCATTTTGCCATCTTGCAGCCCGTTGTCGGATGAGGGGTAAGGCTGCAGAATGCTCCCATCCTTCTTCCCAGGTCCGTTGCATTCAGGGAGAAATCATTTCTAACATCCACCTCCTCACATGCTCAGCCCTTCTCTGAAGGCAGGAAGGTTGGCTCTCGCCCTTTGATGGGATTGTGTTGACAGGAGTCAACACTTCTCTCCTGTGGCAGTTGGTGTGGCTGATAATTTGCTGGGTAGGATTGCTGGGAAGCTCTGGAGACAGTTTAGCATCGGCTAGTGCTAATGAAGTTGTCAAGCGTCTGAATCCAGGGGCGATCACACTCAAAGTACTCCGGAATCAGCTTGAGCATTGTATTGGGGCTTGAACCCAGGACCTCAGGCGTGCTAAGCAGTGTTCCACATCTGAGCTGCGTTGCCATCTCTACACTTAGAGACCTTTTATAGATGATAGTATCATGTGATCAGCTCCTACCTCAAAAAAGATCTTCACCATTGAAACTAAAAATGCTTAGCCAAACATGGCATCACAATGTCTGATCCAAGCACTATGAAAGGCAGAGGCAAAAGAAGATCTCTCTAAGTTGGAGGCCGGCCTGGTCTACACAGCGCGCTCTAAGCTAGCCAGAGCTATATAATATGATCATATCTTGAAAAGATCTAATTCATTAGCTAATTCATTAAAAATGTGTAAAAATAATTGGGCACTGTGACTTGTGCAAGTGATCATTGCATTCAGGAGACTGAGGCAAAAGGATTAACCGCAAGTTTGAGGCCAGCCTAGGCCATGTAATGGTTGCAGGTTCCATGGCTGTCTTCAAGACTGGTGAAGAAATCGCTTCTGTTGGCAATCCTGCTGATACTGGATAGGCCACAAAAATAGATACATAGATGAGGGAGAGTGTGGGGGGGGGAGAGCAAGTCCCAGAGGTAGAAGATTCCTCATTTGACCTGAAGAAACCGTTATCAGTCATAATGTAGGTGCACAAAAAGTATTGTGTGAAATGACTTCCAAGCAAGGTGCGTTAAGAGTTAGTATTGGTTCCCATCTTGAAGACAGCTCATTCTCTGTATGCAAATGTAAGCTCCCTCCTCAAAAAAAAAAAAAAATCCGAAGCTCTCGTGTTCCCCAGCACTTTGGATAAGGGATGCTCAAGCTTGGGTGGTGTGGGGTGTGTGTGTGTGCGTGTGTGTGTGTGTGTGTGTGTGCAGTAAAGGGCAGTGTCCTGAGTTTTGGTTGTGATCAGCCGCCACTGGTCCCTTCCTTGGGCTCCTGTGCCTGCCTCACTCTCCAGAGGCCAATGTAATGGGGCATTTTCTTTTGTGATATCCAAGCTACAGTCCAAAGGCTCTCACTCATTAATGTGGATGCCAGGGCCTCTTAGGGGGTATAGGTGACACACCCAGGACCCTTGGATGCTGATTCCAGCTTTGCTGCACATCAGCTGAGCAAGCCTTGGAAACTCACACAGCCTCTGTCTTCGCTTCTTATTCTGTCTGCTGTGGAGTATAGGACACGGGCAGTTACGAAGCAAGGATTTATTCCTGCCATAGCTCTAGGTTCTGGACGATGATCACTCAGGAGAATCACCTGCGGACTCCAGGGCATTGGCCATGCTGTCCACAGAAGAACTGAGAGAGGGGCAAGGACCACAGCAGACTTTCTGGCTCACCAGTCTGCCAGGGTCAACCAATGCTGTATCCATCTCCTCCATCTGCCGGGGGGCTGGTCCCACCTGCTGCAGTCTGGGTCTTCCCATATCAATTACATCATCTCCTACAGGCTTGCCTTAGCTAAAATCATTCCTCCTAGGTGTGCCTAAAGGCTCAGGTCTCAACTATCACATGGCTGCCATAACCTCTCTGTGCTTTCAATTCCTCGCCACCCTTAGCCCAGTAAAAGACAGAATTACAGCTGCTCACTTCCTGGGTCTGTTGTCAAGGTGATCGATCTTAACTGCCAAAGCTCTTAGAATTCTTTTTATGAGCTCCACTTATCAATTTCCAGTTCCATTATTTTTTTAATTTTTATTTTTATCTTAATGTGTGTGTGTGTGTGTGTGTGTGTGTGTGTGTGTGTGTATGTGTGTCCCTGTGGAAGACCAAGGGTGACTTCAGGAATCATCCTGGATTGCTTCTACCTCCTTTTTACTTCACTCTGGGATTTCCCAGGCTCCACCCACCAGGGCCAAAAGTTACAGGCCACCACCATTTCTGCATGGTGTTTTTGGGTGGGACCTGGGATCGGAACTCAGGACCATTCTGCTTGGGAGGAAGAATCTTAACCCCGGAGCCATCTCTCCAGATCCAGCTCCATTATTTTATGGGAAGCCATTATGTGTTTTCTTTGGCATCCTCTTCTGCGAAATGTGAATCAAAGCACCCAACAGCTCTGTGGATCACACAAAATGAATCAGTTCCAGAATGCGCCTTTTGGCTCGTGTGCACTCAACGTCCATTCCCTGTCGATCTGAGATACCGTCATCACGTGGGTCCTTGGGCTCTTCCAAGACATGACAGTTTTTCACACCTGCCTTTTATGACCATGGTGACTTCCAGGAGTATGGGGATGAGCTGTTTTCAGGGATGCCTTATGATTTTGGTTTTACAATTATTTTTGTTATAGGAAAAAAGAAAAACACATATCCAGGTGTGGTAGTGCGTGCCTGTGATCCCAGCATGCAGGAGTCTGAGACAGGAGGATTACTACGAGTTGGGAGTCAGCCTGAGACAGTCACCAAGTTCCAAGCCAGATGAGGCTACAGAGTAGTGTCTCCAAAAGGGGGGGGGCACAAACTACCAGATGTTTACCTACACCCTTCAAACGCTAAGGTCCTGTGCATCATTTACCCCTTGATGTGAGCTTACACCACCACCACCCCCGGCCCAAGTCAGGGTCTACACACTTGGCAGACTTTCTGTTTATACCATATCACCCCTGAACCACCCCAGCAGCACATGGAAGTCCCTCACAGGTGACCTCAGGTGTCGGGAGAGTCACACTTCACATCTTGGAAGACCATCTGTGTGGAATCTACGGAATTCTCTGCCTAGGGACATTTGCATATCTTCCTCATTTTAAGATGCATTCAGTCCTCTGTATTTAAATCAAAATGAACTCATGGATGTCTGCTTTACACTTTAGACTCTTTAATGCTGTTATGTATGTATTTACGGATCTCTGCTTTAGATATATCTTTTTGTAAGAGAGGACTCCATACTTCAAATGAGAAAAGAATTTTTAAATTTTTTTATTTGTTGTGCGTGTGTGTGCGTGTGCGTGTGTGCGTCTGCGTGCGCGCGCGTGTGTGTGTGTGTGTGTTAGAGGGCACATGTGTGCCTAAGGGCGACATCTGGATTCATCCTAAATTGCTTTACTTTCTTTCTCACCTGCTCTGGGTTTTCTTGCCCAGAAAATGGGAGGAGGAGGCACCTTTTTCTTCAGCTGAGAAGATGGGAATCCACATCCACTATGGAGTAGGGAATATCCTAGTGTCACTTGACTTTGGCAATGGCATCTGAGAAGTCCTTTGCAAGGTGCTGTGAGGTACCCTGAGGTCACGTCTGGCACGTGGTGTCTGATATTAATTGTCATGCAGAATCCGAGGAGCTTATGTTTCCTGCCGGACAACAGTTACCCACGCGTGACACCAGACCAGAGAGAAAGCAGCTTCTCTTGCTTTTAGCTGGACGTTCGTGTCCACCCCAGCAGCTTTGCTTCACCTAGAAGTATTTTCTTCAATTCGCTTTTTTTCCATCCAGCAGGATGAGCTTTTCCTCACTTTTATTCCTCGTCTGTTTTCTGAACCCACTGAGAACCCAAATCTCCAAGGTTCCAAAACTGTCAGAAACCAGCATCGAGGGCGTGGCCGCCCTTTGCCAACCTTGACTCAGAAGTCACTGTGAACTGCTGAGTGGGATTCTTGCCGGTCTATATGATTCCTAGATGGCCAGTCTCTCCAGTGATTTCCTGCTTGCATTTCTGCACTCACTGCTTCCTGCGAAGCATCTTCCAGGATGACTTGTGTGGATTTTGATAACTTATCCCAAGCAGATCACCCGAAATGTCCCTCATAGGGCGATCATGGGGGTCTTCTTCTTCTTCCTCCTTTTTGGGGGGAGGGGTTGTGATATGATGTGAGAGTATGAGTGTGTGTGTTCATGTGTGGAGTCATGCATGTACAAGTGGGCATGCACATGCGTTGCACATGTGTGTGCATGTACAGGCCTCAAGTTCGGTATCAGATCTTTGTCCTCCTTCTTTGCTGCCATGATTTGATCTGTGTCCCCCATTGTCTCATGTGTTTGGGAAGGTCATGGCACCTTTGCGGGGTGGAGCCTTGCTGGAGGAAGGCGGTTACAGGGGATGGGCCTTGCGGTGGGTGAGTTCCACCCTACCTCCTGGAGGAGGCTGCTTTGCAGCAAGATCTAACAGCTCTCAGCCTCCAAGACGTTTGCAGTGACTTAGCCTGCCTCCAGCTTCAGCCTGGCGTCTCCCCTTTTGGAACTGTAAGCTGAAGAAATCTCTCTTTCTCCCTTCACTTGCTTGACTGTGGGTGTTATAGCAACAGATAAGAGCAGCCATTGCAATTGCTCTCCAGTTATTTGCATGGTCTCTCTCTGAACCTGCAGCTTGTTGATTGGGGTGCTCTGGCTAGTTTGCTCCTGGCACCCCGCCTGCCTTCTTTCGCATGCTGGGATTACAGCAACCTTCCACATTTGCCCAGCTCTTTCATGAAGGTCCTGTGGTGGTGGTGGGGGGTCCTGAGTGCTGATCCTCATGCTGTGTAGCATCTCCTTGAGATCAAATACACATAGGATAAAACGGATCGAGTTTTAAAAAATCTCTTTTATGTATTCAGTCGAGTCACATTAAGGTCTTGTTTTTTAATCATTAGGTGATCATTAAGAGCCCTTCAGGCACAGGGACCTGAGTTGGAGACCCCCTAGTCCCAGCTCATGTGCGACTGCTAAGCATGGTGCTGAGTACTCGAAATCCCAGCACTGGAGGCTGGAAGACAGGAGGATCCCTGGGGTCTAGCCTGGTTGGTGAGTCCGGGTCAGTGAGACACCTTGTCTCCAGGGAGACGGACAGCTTTCCTGCAAATGACACACAAGGTTGTCCTCTGGCCTCCACGTGCGTGTGTGTACATGAACACACAAAAATCAGTCAATTAATCAGAACCATTTCCAAAGTGAGACGCCGTACCCGTCAGCAAGCCCCTCTATCCTCCTTCCTTAGCCCCCAGAAACCAACCTCCCACCTTCCATTTCTGCCAGATGGCTCATGGGAGGAGAACCAGAGAGCTTTTGACTTCAGGTCTGAACATTCTCCCTCACCAAGATGTCCTTCAGGTTTGTCCTTGCTTCAGCGTGCGTGAGAGTCTCTTTCAGAGTCAAGTAATGGTCCATCATACGGACATCCTAGCTTCTTGTGGCCACTCCTCATCTGCTCATTGGCTGGCGTCCAGTGTTTTGGTGACCGTGCTGCAGCAGACTTGATGTGCAAATACCTCAAGTTCCTGCTTTCACTTCTTTCAATTGCATGTCCAGAAGTGGAATTGCTCAGTCATTTGACGACTGCGAGATTGCTTTTTCTTTTGGTCAGGGACCGTTTTTTTCACAGCTACACATGTGAGTGTGACTTTCTCCAAATCCTCCCAGTGAATCTTGTTAGTGCTTGTGCTTTGTTTTCATGAAACTCACCCTGACAGATGTGAGGGTCTCTCGTGGTGATTTTGACTTGCTCTTTCCTGAGCATTAGCTGCACCCCGCCATTTTGCATGTGCGTGACGATTCCAACCCTCTCCAAACATTTCTTAGTTATTTCTTCTTTGTGTTGTTGCAGGTGGGTATCCTTGCTGGCCTCGGGAATGCACTAGTTCACCACATCATTGAGCATTTATTCTGGGGTTCTGTGAGGTTGCCTCCTATCTTCTTGTTCACCCTAATGGTGCACTAGTGTATGAGATTATTGAACATTTTTGTGGGGTTCCGGGAGGTCACCTCCTCCATTTGCACATATGGAATATGGTTTCATTTGCACATAGGGAATGCAGAGATGCATGGTGTCATAGTTAGATATAGGTAACTACTTGACTTCAGCTCTGGGCACATTGGTAAAGTATTAGCAGTTGAACTAATCCCTAAGCAAACCTGCAGGAGACTGTTTAATAGATGAAAGGAGGCCCATCCCGTGATGGATGGGACAAGTGTCTGCGCAGGTGGATGCAACAGAAGCAGGCGATTCAAGGATTTGGCAAAGGAAATATAGAAATAAAGACTATAAAACCTAAAATATCAAACAAATCTGGACCTTAACTTAGAAGGAAGTTGAGAACTCACCATAACTTAGCATCGAATATGAAAAATGATCCCTCTTGAGTTGTGTATACCACACAGTAAGAAGGCCAGAAATGGGGGAAATGGGGGGCTTAATGGTTAAAGCGCTTGCTACACGAGCAAAAAGACAGGACTTTGGGGATTCGGATCCCACATAAAATACCTGCCGGGTGTGATGGCCCACTTGCCATCCCAACTTGGGAAGGCATTGCCTAGGAAACCCCAGAACAATCTGGCTAGACTAGCCCTATAGGTCAGCTCCAGGGTTAGTTATAGACTCGGCCTCAAAAGAAAAGGGTGGAAGAGTGATTAAGGACGATTCCCAATATCAACCGTGGGCCTGTACAGGCACACACACAAAAACTCACAAGCATGTGTATCTACACACACAGATATCTGTGTGCACACACATACACCTATGATTCACACATGCATACATGTATCCTGTGCACACACACACATGAAAATAGAGAAAGCTAAGAAAACAAAACAGTCTAAGGACCCTGTAAAGTGATTTTCATCTCTACTTGATTTACATTGAGTTGCAATGTGTGTGATTTATCATGTAAATACAAGCTGGAAAGATGGTTCAGTGGTTAAAGCCTTTGTCTAGCAAGGATCTGAATTCAGATCACCAGATCCCAAGTTTAAAAAAAATATGCCAGGCAGATATGGCAGTGGCCTGAAATTCTGGTCCTGGAAGTCGGAGCTGTGCAAACTCCAGAACCAAGAAAAAAGGAGGTAGAGCAATCCAGGATGATTCCTGATGTCACTCTGGGAACTCCACAGGGGCACTCTCCACTGCCTTCACACACACACACACACACACACACACACACACACACACACACACACACACAATTTATTTATTCCGAGGTGATCAGTGGACAGGATGGATGAAATAAAGTCTGCCCATCACATGCTGAGGCCCCCCCAAGGCCAGAGTCTCAAGCAGCCTGGCTCTGCTGCATCCCTGGCGTTTGGTGATTAGCATTGCGCTTAGGTCAGATGAACGTGTGCTCACCCTCCCCGCTTTGATAAGGGGAGTAAAGTGCTGATGGAGATCATTCGAGATCGTCTCCGCTGTTGATTGCATGCTTGTGGCTCATAATCAGAGCGACGCCAAGTCATTGTTAGCTGACGTGCCAGGGCTGCATTTGTGCCGATGCGACTGTCAGCACTTTAGGCCTGTTGTTCTGCCCAAAGAGCGCTTGGCTGGCACCCGCCGGGCGGCTTCCTTACTTGTGGCGCCTCTGCAGAGTGCCGCAGACCACTTTCCCTGTGGGATTCTAACTCGCCTCATCCCCATATTACCTGGGAAGGATAGCCCGGCTAGGTAGTGACAGCCCACTCTTGCTTTTCGTGTCTGATGGACTTGGATAGAAAAAACACACGTGTGCCTACTGCTAGGGAGCTCGTCCATTCCTGGCCATGAAACTGACAAACGTGGCTTTGTTTCTTACACTAGCATGTGATCCAGATGGGATGTGAATTAGCTGCAAGCAGCAACCTGTGGACGTGTGGACTGAGCTTTTAGGCACTCCTGGAGGGAATTACCTAGTTTAGGCAAGCCTTGTAGGAGGTTGTCTTCACTGCATGATTGATGAGTGAAGACCCAGTCCATAATTGGTGGGGTCATTCTCTGGGCAAGTGGGTAAGGTGAAGAGAGAGCTGGTGGGCAGTTCGGCAGACTGGCACGCTGACGGCAGGCTGATGTGCACAGGTCTCTGCCCGTTCTGATCTGCTGTGGACGTGACATGACCGGTTCTTTTGGTTTCTGCTGGTAACTCTCCCGACATCGAGATCAACTCTAGCTGAATGAAGAAGCAAACCCCCTTGCTCCCCCCGTTGATGGGCTCTTAGATTAAGTCTTTGCCTCACAAGCAAAAGGACCTGGGTTTGGATCCTAGATGCCACGAAAAACAAAACACAAAAACAAAACAATACTGGGTGGAAATGGAGGCAGCCTGCACTTCCAGCCTTGGAAGGCTGAGCCTGAGAAACCCCAGAGCAAAGCAACAAGGAAGTCGAGCAATCCAGGGTGATTCCCAGTATCACTCTTGAACTTCAGCAGCGATGCCTCGTGCTCACTTCCACACCTACGTGCCACACATACAGCATCCGCACCTACACACGCAAAAAGGAAAATCACCAAGCCAAGCAGCTTCTCAAGAGAACAGGTTATGTTGTCTCGCGGTTTGGGAGTTTCTGCTCCCCAGTGGGTCAGTCCTGTTCTCTTTGAGCCTGTAGCCAGACAACACAGTGTGGCAGGAGCACGTGGCAGAGCAGACTGTGCATCTCATGGGTGGGCAGGGAGCAGGGGTGGGAACAGAAAGGGGCTGGGGTCCCTACAGTCCTCTTCAGGGCCACGCCCCATGACCTAGGGACCTTCCCATCTCCTAAAGGTTCCATCACCTCCTGCTAACACCACTCCTCCCGTCCTCCAACATGTTGGCCCTTCAGAGACATTCCAGGTCCAAAGTATAGCAAATGGCAACACAAAGTCCTCAAGAGCCAGCAGCCCCCAATGCCCCTCTAGCTGTGGCTCATGTCACATGAGCACTAGTGTTCTGACTTGCAGAGACTCGTACCGACTGGGTGAGGACATTAGAGTCCAGACCACAGCTTCTCTCAGCTACAGTAGAGGATGCGCTATGCCTGCCTATGTATGAATACGAAGGACCCTTGAGAGGCAGGTTTGAGTCTGTGTATTTAACTTTGAATGCGGGGGGGGGCATGATACACAACACAGCAATTGACCGTGGGAGAGTTCTGTTCTCACAAGAGGTTCACGGTTAGATCTAAAAACACCTCTCCAGTCCCTCGGCTGTGCATCCAAGGAGACTTGTGATACGTCGCTCAGGTCACGCCCAAGTGTTCGAAGAACAACCAGAACCCTACAGAGTTCAATTTGCTTCTGTTCGTATCAAAGAGTCACTCCGCCATGCCTGGACTGAAAACAGGGGCGTCAGACGTACAATTTCACACGTTCAAGAAGTTTCCCGACTACCGTTGATTCTAGTCTTTAACATTTTATGCCTTTCAACAGGTTCTAGATGCTCACTGGAAGTTAGGAGTTGCGATCTCACTCCCTGTGGTGTACATATTAGCTTGTGTTCTGAGCTGCATCCACTCAAACCAAAACAATTACCTTTGCTGCACAGACTTATCATGTATGTAGAGTCTGGCTCTCCCAGTCTTGAAACTGTAGAAGAGAAAGACCATCCATGCTACCAAAAAGTGTGTAGTCCTTCCTTATGAATATGGTAGATTCTGTATGTTCAACAAAGAAATACTGGCTCATTCTTCCAAAGCAATGTCTGAATCATCCTTCAATGAAGGGTTGGGGATGTAACTCGGCTGATCGGTGTTCACCTAGAGAGCATGAGGCCTTAGGTTGGGTTGTACAATAAATACCACATCAACTGGGCATGGAGGCATGTGTTTGCAATCCCAGCACCTGGCAGGGGGAGTAGGAAGATCGTATGCAGTATCATCCTTGGCTACTTAGCAAGTTCAAAGCCAGCCTGGTTTACATAAAATTCTGTCTCAAAAAAAAAAATTATCGAGAGAGCTCATACCAATACCAGGAGCCGAGAGAAATGGACACATCCTATTCACCAGAATTGCTGAGAAAGCGGCAAACCTCAGCAGACTTCAAGACTGCCAAAGTATGCAGAAGAATGTCAAAGCATTGAGCCAGCGCCCCATCTTATCCACCGGTCTAGGTATATGGTCCTGCCCACGGTGGGCTGGGTCTGCCCACATCAATCAGCCGGTCTCCTTGCTCAGGGCTGGCCTTAACTACCGATTCTTTACAGATGTGCCCAAAGCTCAGCCTTCAATTGTCAAGCCGACGTCTGTATATCTAACCAGCATAGGCGTAGACGAAGCTCTTCTGCCATCTCTTCCCCATCCTCCTCATTCCTTGAGCCTTCCTCTGTCCAGCATGCATATCACTGCAGTATTTTTCCCAGGGTGACTAGATCTACCTCTCTTATCATCCATACCTTTCTCTTGGCATTAATCAGTGAGCCTGCAGGAAGCCCCCAGCACCTTTTGCCAAGTTTGTGTTCCCATATGAATCTGGTTACAGATGCCTGCGGGTGATGGATGTATGGCTCTGATATTTATGGAAATAAAGGGCACTGAACGAGGCCTTTTGACTATATATTAAGGTGTCGTCTATCAGTCTCATGGTGATAGGACCTTTTAAAAGACCTGGGTGAAGAATTATTTCCGAAGCACCACAGCGTATCCACTTTGATGATGCTCATCAGGAATAAACCATGTACATCAGGATTTTTTGTGTATTGGTTTGTTGGAAGTTTCTTTTTTGGCTGTGTGTGCGTGTGCATGCGTGTATAGTAGTGGTGGTAGTAGTAGTAGTAGTAATATCATAGTAGAGAGCACTTGAGTGTCTGTGTCCCATGGAGGCCCCAGAGTGACAACAGGAATCATCCTAGATTATTCTACTTCCTTATTGCTTTGCTCTGGGGTTTTCCAGGCTCTGTCTTCCAGGATGGGAATTGCAGGCCACCGCCAGATCCACCTGGTATTTTTACGTGGAGCTGGGGAATCTGAATTCAGGTCCTTTTGCAAGCGAAGCAAAGGCTTTATCTAGCCCCTGAGCATCTCCCCGGCTGGAAGCTCTGGTTTTAATTCACGTAGGCAGCCACACAGCGGAGTCTGCTGTGCCCTCCCAGGAAGCTCACGTACTCACTATGGTGCGGGAGTGTCGTAGGATCCCGGGGCCTACCCACCTGGGCTGATGAGCGGAGGGACCTCAGATTATCCTCTTCAACCTTTTGGTTTTCTCTCTGTCTCTTCCAGTTTTCCAAAGAAGTTAGACCAAATTGTTCTCTGCGAAAAGAAACCAACCTGCTGCTCGAGGAGGGTGAGTGATCCTTTCAGTACACCATCTATTTTTATCTGCAGCAAAATTGCATCCATCGCCGTGCGGCTCCGGAGCGAGTTTGCTATAGCAGGCATTTTTCTGGATGTTTTCTCAAGCTCGGAGCCAAGAGGGTCTTTCTGGACTCTTGACACTAGAGCCCTTAGAGAAGATGGTTTTGCTCACAGATTTGTCTTTTGGCACATGCGCAGCGCGCGTGTGTATGTGTGTATGAGTGTGCGTGTGTGTATGCATGTGTGTGTGTATGTGTGTATGTGTATATATGCGTATATGTGTGTATGTACATGCATGTGTATATATGAGTATATGTATGTGTGTGTGTGTCTCAGAATGTCTGTGTGTCTAGGCCAGAAGAATGCCTGTGTGTCTAGGCCAGAGGAATGCCTGTGTGTCTAGACCTGAAGTCACACTCTGAAGTCTTCCTTGAGCTGTCAGGCCACCACATCCACATCTCTTTGACCTGGTGCCGGGCATCCTAACACTCCTCATGCTGAACCATTTGCCCACTTTAGCTTCGTTTTCTTTTCCCTTCCCACATTTCCTCTTATTGTCTGTAATGGCTGCTGTTACTGAGCCGATTGGTTCCTTAACCTGTCTCCACACAGGTTCTCTTTATTTTTTTTACCGCCCTCCCTCCAAGGCACACAGTGAGTGGTGACCAGATGGGAGGACTTTTATTCTCCGTGTGAGCATATCAGATCAAAGGGGAAGGAGAAGTCACCCACCACGCTGGAGGGAGGACCCACATGGAACAGTGGAGGGTCTGAGCTCTTGTTTACTGACAGGCGTGAGTCCTCAGCCTTCAGCAGGTCTTGGCATGTTAACCAAGAGTTTGTTGGCCAGGGTCATAGCTCTGGGTTCTGGTGCCCCTCAAGATACCAACTCAGGGCAGTTTCTTTGATGAACAGCTGGGCAGAGGACTGGTTGTTGCTGAGAGGGGCAGAAGTGGTAAGTCTTAGAAGGTCTCAGTGAGTCAGCCTTGAAGCAGAAACGAGGTCCCCACCATGAACAGTGGCTCTCCGGAGGGTCTCTGAGGCAGGAACCGAGAGAGCTGACACAGAATGAAATCCCTGCTGGGCCCCCCCAAGCAGGAATACGGGACACAGGAGCTTGCAACTTAAGCCCCCGGGGATGGTTGTGAAGCAGAAGCAAACCTGGAAATGCAGCGAGTCTCCCCATCCACTGGAAATCTCCAGTCGGTCTTCCAAAGCCCTCCCTCCTGGACTGCTTGAATGTGAATCACAGAGTGAATCTTTCTACACAGCCTAAGGGCCAATCGCCACTCTGAGCTCCACTGTGGCCTGAGAGCTAGAGTCTGGAACCTTCTTCCTGCAAAGTTATCAAGGACACCAGAGAACCAGGTCCCAGGCTAGAGCCGGGAGTCAATTCCTGGACCGTGGTGTCTCAAGAGGGTTGATAGAGTCCTGGTTGTCTGATGGTGTGGATGTAAATGAGGTATAGCATAAGGACCAATCAGAAGAGAGCCTGTCAAACCCAGGAAGGGAAGGAGCAGAAGCCCACCACAACCTGAAGGAACTTTCCAATCAAGGCCAGCTGTTCTCCGTCCGCCCCAATCCTCCTCCCTGCATGTGGCAGGCAAAGGGGAGGTGGAGACAGACATGCCTTGTAGTGCCTTGCATTCCTCTGATTGCGGGATGCCGATCACAGACAGGGAAGAGAAGCCTGTGGCTCCACCCACTGAGGGCTTCCCTCACTTCTGGGACCCTTCTGTTCCTGCCATGATCTTGTCAGCTCACAGAGAGGCCGAGAGAAATTTCTTCTCTCCAGTGACGGATGCCCAGAGACTGTGCAGGCAGCTCTGGGTAGGGGGAGACCCGCTGGGTGGCTCAGGGGCCCACACTGTCTGGTGAATAGCACGACTGAGGAGTCGGTGTCAACAGACGTCAACAGGATCTTCCAGCTGCTCTGTGGAAGGCCTAGGTACAGAAGTGCTGGCTGGGGCTTTGGGGGGAGTCCAAGACCCTTGATCGTGGCTTCACAGACTAGCAACAGAGCCAGGAATTCAAGAGAAGCATTTGAATTCCAGCCCACTGACTTGTGAATCCAGGGCTTCTCTCCAAGGGCATTCATGCATATAGGTTTTTCAACCTATGGATCCCTTAAGGAGTGGCTTGAGGGTTGTTGAACTTGGTTGCTACCAAGAGGGGCTGGCAGGGGGCACAGACCCAGAAACCCTCTGGGTGCATGTCATGGGAGTAAGCGTGTGTCATGTGACTTTCCTTAGACAGATGTAGCAACATCAGTTTACCCAGAGAGGACATCCATGGCGGACAGCCAGTTGGATGGAGGGATTGAAAGTGACCGTTGAGTACTGAGCCTTGGGGTATGTCTGTGAAGAATTAATTGGTTGGGGAGAGCCTCTGAGCAGGCCTGTGGAGACTGATTGCTGAGGGAGGGGGCTACCTCATAGTGGGTAGGACGAGAAGAGAGCGGACTGACTTGGCAGTGTCAGGTTGCAGGGTAACCTCGGCTCTTTCTGTGGCTATGACATGGCCTCTTGCCTTGACCCATGCTTGATGTTGGTGTGAACTCTTCTGCCATGGTAATGACCCATGGCCCCAAGCTGCGAGCATGCGTAGGGGTGGCCTTGTTCTCCCAAACCGTTCGGCTCCTGTGTCTGTCACAGTAGCAGAAGCATAGGACTAAGACATGGATGAGAGAGATGATTCCACACGAGCCCAGTTTGGTGAACCAGTGGGTTTAGTAGTTTCTAGGAATATGAGTGACTCGGGCAGCCACATTCCCAAAGAGCCCTTCCAACCCCCTCTCTGCCTGGGTGGCTATGCACCTCCCCTGTCCTCCCTGCATGGGTAACCATGACAGCGAAGCTCCCTGCTCACCTTCCAGGCAGGTGCACCCAAAATCCTCTTCAGCCCAGCAATGCTTCTCTGCTTCTGTAGCGCGAGGGAGGGACCTCTAGGGAGGGGCCTCGTGAATGCTGTAAGTTTCAGGGCTTCCTGAGTCTTATTCATCTCCCTTTTTTCTTGGGTGAGAAATGTTTTAGTTCAGTGAAATTGTCACACAACGGCATGCTGGAAGCCATGTGCTGTGAGTGTGAGTGAATGAATGTGTGTGTGTGTGTGTGTGTGTGTGTGTGTGTTGCATTTGCTTTTGGTGGTTGTTATTTTTGCCTTGAATGAACCTCGGAGCTTGGGAAAGAAGCTGAGTGGTGTAGTGTTTGTTGAGTATATGTAACACTCTGGGTTCCGTACCTAACACCAAAAGAAGGAAAGAGAAGGAGGGGACAGAAGGAGGGAGGGAGGGAAGGAGGGAGGGAGGGAGGGAGGGAGAGAGAAAGAAAAAGAAAGAAAGAAAGAGAGGGAAAAAGAAAGAGAGAAAAAGAAACAAAGGAAGTTCTCCACATACCTGCTTACCTTGCAGAACAAGCCACCGGGTCCTTTCCCTGGTGCAAGGTGGGCTGGCGTCCCGGAACAGCACTGCACTTGTTTTTAAGCCCAAACAGCCCTCCCCTGGGTGTGTCCCTTGGGGGAAAAGCAGCGAAGTTCTCGTGCCTGCGCTGTGATGGTACTTAGTGGAGGTAGCAACATGTACACGGTGCCGTAGCAACATGTCTGTGCAGCGAGTGTGTCCTGGCAGGGCGAGCAGAAGTCTGGCCCCTTCCCTTTCATTTTCTGTCATGTCTTCCCCGGCCTTTCCTCCCCCCACAGGGCCACAGCTGTGTAGAGAAAGCGCACTTTGTCACTCTGTTGTTCAACTCACCTCTGTCTCTGTCCAGTTGGAGCTGCGGAGGGAGAAGGCGATATCTGTGGACCTCTGCGCGGGGCAGGCTTGCCATGCCAGACCTCAGTGCCCAGCAGCACACGGGAGGTCTGTGTCTTGCCTGTCTGTGCAGCAGTGGAGGATCTGCACTTCGCCTGTCTCTTCAGCAGGTGGAGGGTCTGCATTTTGTCTGTCTGTGCAGCGGGTGGCTGTCACCATGCAAGGCTGGACAACACTTTCTACACATGATGGTCAGCTGCTCCTGGCCAGCAGATGGACGGCAGCAAGAAGCCCCATGAGTCCAGAAACGGCCCATGTGGCTCCTTTTAAACGCTTCTGCAGGAGGCATATTTTCTAGCTGCAGGTTGTTTGTTTTATTTTGCTTTGCTTTTGCATGCATGCATATGTGTGTGTGCGTGTGTGTGTGCTCGCTCGCACAACATGGCCGTTGAGCAGTGTGCCTTCCCTCGCTAACACCTACAACTGATCCCACAGGCCAACAGTGGTATCATAACATTTGGACATGATGATACCAGATTCTCCTTTTATCTACCACAGGAGCTGCAGCACAAACCTATAAATATATCAAATGTTTGTTTTTAATTTTTCAAAGATAAATGTAGAGCATTTTTGTCAGTATTGTTTGCATGTAGCTGTTAAATCACAAGGGAAGAGTTCTTATTTCTTCTCTTGCTCCGGTAGCTATGGCCCACAAGCTGTATGATGTGCCTCTTTTCTTACTGGCACTGAGAGAAACCCCCCAGTGCACTCCAACACCCACTGTCACTGGATTCGCCCTGGGGGGCTGGGCTTCTTTCTTCTGTCTAGCAGTGTCTTTAAACCCATTAAGTCAAAGTGCTGAAGGGATTTTCATTCAAGTGACAGGTTTGATAGATTAAAATACTGATTCCTGATTTAGTTTGGAGGTCCATTGGGGAAGGAAAAGGTGTTTTTTTTTTTTTTTCATCTTAAAAACTTGTGTCTTAAGAAGTGTTCTCTTCCCAAGTTCTGAGTCAATGGAAATAAGACGGAAATCATAAGGCAGGTGGAAGCCAAATCATGTATCTTGTCACAGTTCACAAAGCTGTCCTAGTTAGGGTGGAAGCCAAAGGGACTAACTACTTCCCAGTCTCTCGGTCCCCGCTTAGTCCTCAGAACTAGAAACTAGGATGATTATATCTGTACAACCCTGGACTAGGCAGAGAAGACGAGAAAGAGACCAAAGTCCGAGCCTAGCCTCTAGCCAGAGGGAGTAGCTTCGCCCGCAGAAAAGGCTCCCAGGCTCGCTGACTGAGTAGCTCACTTCTCAGCCTTGGGGGGGAAAGTACCAGGGCTGGGGTGGGGAGGACTCAGGAAGACATAAGAGAACCAGGGCTGTAGATGAATATGAGACTCGCCAGGGAATCTGAGGAGACTTCCAGGTTCTTGTCTTCTGGAACAAGGACTTGAACCCAGGACATGTGGAGCGTGGTAGACACAGAGACATTTTCTCACAAACGACAGCACTTCTGAGCAGATCTGGGGAAGAAGGCGACATGCCTGGTGGCGAATGCGCTTCATAGAATCAGGACTTTTATACCCTTGTGTGATCTGCGCTTTCTCTGTGACACATTGATGGCTTGGTGAGGAAGATGCCCGATCTTTTCTGGATCCACTGGCTTTGTTTCATTTGCAAAAATGTGATTGTTTTGCTCTGCTTTCTGCTCCTTCATGGAATCATGCTTTGTGCGTCTCTGTCCTGGTCTCCCGGAGCCAGGTCGGCCGTCCTGACCTGCCCTCTCTTACGATTTCCTCTCTTGATTTCTTCATAACTCTGGGACGTATGTGTTTGCTTATGGCTCTGTGTGAGTTTCCCTGCGCTCAGTGAATGCAGAAACCTTAACGCGTCCCATTTTCTGCTGTATCCCAGTGTTTCAAACTGGGCCAAACACATCGGAGACATTCAGTACGTGTTTGTTGAATGGATGAGTGGATAAACGTCGCTTGGTGGCTCTTAATTGCCTGGGTGTCCCTTGTGCCTGTCCTTGCCTAGTGGAAGCATCAAGTGCCTGTTCATACTCTGGCATCGTATTTATTTATTTATTTACTTACGTACTTATTTATACAGGGGCTCATACAGTAGCTTTGAACCTTGGATAGGATGGTAAGTTTTTGTGTCAGAAAGGGTCCTAACTCTTGGGAACTGAGCACAGTAAAAGTTTGCTCCTCATTCATCTGGCGCGATGGCTGAAGCCATGTCTCTGCTGGACGGTGGTCCTCCAGCTGTAGCTTGGTGATCCTTTATCTGGTCATCTAGAAGCCTCCTTCTTCATCCCAAAGGAAAAGGAAAGGCTTGGGGACTTGCGTTCTCAAGTTCACGTTTCAGAGCTTTGGTCTAGAGCGTGACTTGTCCCTGCTGTATTCTGAGCAGTTGCGCTTAGCCTTTCACACGGCTTACTGCTGCCTAGTCCTGCCTCTGGGCACACAGTAGGTGCTCATGGACTCTGCGTAGAGACACGGGGCGAGGGAACATAGGAATGAGCTGGCACTTGCTTCCCCTAAAGCAGAGCAGTAGCATGTGCGACAGCCCAGAAGGCTGGTCTTGTGTGGAGAAACGAGGCCCATCTCAAAGGTATTTACTCAAATGAAAAGAGCATTAATAAAAATAACAGCACGGCTCTTGTTAATTAGCCATGGTGTGTGGAAAATCCTAAGGACACGGGCCAGTTAAATCCAGTGGAGTTGGGGGCTGAGTCGCGTGGCAGGCCTGGTCTTCCACGCACCAGCCCTGCTGCTGGCCAAACGATCCAAGGCTCTGCTTCGCAGCCCTGGTGTCACCTGGTACAGTGGTGGCCACCGGAGCAGACACTCTGACCTCACAGCCACAGTCCGAAGAAGGCTTTCCCTTTCAGATGCCTCCAGCCAAGCCGAGCTGGATTCTCAGCTTCCTATTGCTGACATGTACGTGGCCAAGCCATTCCGTGCAGCAAGGCGGTTATTCCAGCCTACAGTTTATAATCGTGGCGGGAGACTTCATACCAACCTGGGGAGACCAGGGAACTGGCCACACCAGAAGAATCTCTGAGTGCTCACTTCCGGCATTCCAGAATGTGGATTTCCAAACAACTCACTCTCTCTGTCTTACCCACCTGCCCAGGGGACAGTTTCACCCACCAGGATCTGGGTTTTTGCACACATCAATTAGATGATCTCCCACCAGCTTGCGCAGGGGCTGTCTTGACTAAATAATTCCTCACACATGTGTCTACGGGCTCAACTTTCAATTGTCAAGTTAACATAGTTGGCACTATAAGACGATTTCAACACAGATACTAAACAGATACCCAAATGTGATGTCTCAAAGACGGGCCTTCCTGTCTTTACAATGGCTATCCATGATCCCTCTCATTGTCTGAACTGCATTGCTTAAAGAGTTCAATTTAAAGTTTAAGCAAAGTTTAAAAGTTAAACAAAACTAAAGAAGCTGGTTCACTTGCTTCTCTTAAAGAATTTCCTCTTGGAAATGGAATTGCCTGGTGTTTTGTGAGACATGCCATTTAGGATTAAGACGAGATGGTAGTGTTGATATGGCCCGACCATTCACAAGCATTCTGGCCCAAAGGAAGCACATTCATTTCTTGTCTCTAAAACACTTGTTTGGGACGTCTATACGAAGTATCACCTCAGTGGGTGATTTAGCCTTTTTCAGGGGGCTCGAGGCTTTGCAAATCCATCAGCAGGAAAGACAGGCTGTATCATGAGATGAGAGGTCTCTTTCTTCTTGCTTGTCCCTTCTCATTTCTATCTTTCCTGCCTCGGAGCTAGCCTCTCTTTGGAGCTTCACTCCCCCCCCCCCAAGTCGAAGTCCTCAATCTCTTGTGAAAAGAAAAAAACCTCCCAAAGCGAGGTGAAGCCGTCCAGGATGCTCCTACCTGTCCATCCTCCCTTCACCCTCTCCTCCAGCAACAGGTTAGGTTACATCCACACCTGCCGTCTTGTCTCCTGGAAACCCTGAAGGGGGGCAACATCAAGCTTCTGATCCTCAGGGAGAACCTTCCAGAAGGGATCCCCCCCACACAGCCGTGCAGAGAGGAACAACGCAGCTGAATGTGTTCCTTGAGCCGGTGTGTGGCCTCACGGGAAGCCCGCAGGTCAGGGAGCAATAGGAATAATGCATTGAACACAGAGCTCCTGGTGGGGCCAGGACCCTCCCCGGCACCTGGCACTGTGCGTCTCTTTATCCGATGCTTTGTGATGTCGTTTGTAAAAAAGCAAAGTTTGGGGATGGAAAGATGGCTCAAGGGTTAAGCCTCTGCTTCATAAGCAGAAAGACCTAAGTTCAGATCCCAGAGCCCACGGGAAAATGTTGAGTGGAAATGGTAGCGACCTGTATTTCCAGCACTGAAAGACGGAGCTTGAGAAACCCCAGAGCAAAGCAATAAGGAGGCAGACAATCCAGATGATTCCCAAAGCCACCCTTGGACTCCACAGACACACATAATTGAGTGTCCATTACTACTACTACTGGTACTATTACTACTACTACTACTACTACTACTACTACTGCTGCTGCTGCTGCTGCTGCTGCTACTACTACTACTACTGCTACTACTACTACTGGTACTATTACTACTATTACTACTACTACTGCTACTGCTACTACTACTGCTGCTACTGCTACTACTACTGGTACTATTACTACTATTACTACTACCACTATTGCTGCTGCTGCTGCTGTTGTTGCTGCTACTATTACTACTACTACTACTATACACAGACACACACACACACACACACACACACACACACACAAAATAATAAACCAAATAACATGGCGAGCTGGGTAAGTCATTGCCTGAGTTCAGTGAGCTACTCTAAGTCACTCAGATCCAAGCAGAGGGGTATGAAAATACAGCTGTTTGGTTGGAAACAGGAAAACAAACTAGGGCGTGTGATTGGTGTCTGAAGTAGGCATGGGGGTGCAGTCTTGGGGGCTGAGGCCCCAACTGTGGGACCTAAAAGTGTTTCCAAGTTGATAGGGTCAGAATTAAAGGAGCCCCGGCCATGGTTGCTTGCTTGCCTGGGAATCCCTCACCCATCCCCCCAAACTCCCAACTCTGCTCACAGTTTTCTCTTATTGATTCTTATGTGGGAGTCTGTGGAAACTGAGTTTAGTTTTCTTTCCTGCATCTTGAGACTGGAGACCTTGCATGTTCATTTCTAGTGTGGAGAGATTCTGGTGGAGATGGCATGGTGACCGCTCAGCCTGCGGCTGTTGGAGGGGGCGTGGCATTGCTGTAGAGGGGCTGGAGGGGGATGTGGCGTTGCTGTAGGGGGCTGCAGGGGACTGTGGCATTGCTGTAGAGGGGCTGGAGGGGGCGTGGCATTTGTAGAGGGGCTGGAGGGGGATGTGGCATTGCTGTAGGGGCTGCAGGGGGCTGTGGCATTGCTGTAGAGGGGCTGGAGGGGGCTGTGGCATTGCTGTAGAGGGGCTGGAGGGGGATGTGGCATTGTTGTTGTAGGGGGCGCAGGGGGCTGTGGCATTGCTATAGAGGGGCTGCAGGGGGCTGTGGCGTTGCTGTAGGGGGCTGGAGGGGGCGTGGCATTGCTGTAGAGGGGCTGCAGGGGGCTGTGGCGTTGCTGTAGGGGGCTGGAGGGGGCTGTGGCATTGCTGTAGAGGGGCTGGAGGGGGTGTGGCATTGCTGTAGAGGGGCTGCAGGGGGCTGTGGCATTGCTATAGAGGGGCTGGAGGGGGATGTGGCATTGCTGTAGAGGGCTGGAGGGGGCGTGGCATTGCTGTAGGGGGCTGGAGGGGGGGCGTGGCGTTGCTGTTAGGGGCTGGAGGGGGCGTGGCATTGCTGTAGAGGGCTGCAGGGGGGTGGCTTGCTGTAGGGGGCTGGAGGGGGCGTGGCATTGCTGTGAGAGGGGGGGAGGGGGCGTGGCGTTGCTGTTAGGGGGCTGGAGGGGGGCGTGGCATTGCTGTAGAGGGGCTGGGGGGGTGTGGCATTGCTGTAGAGGGGCTGCAGGGGCTGTGGCGTTGCTGTAGGGGGCTGGGGGGGTGTGGCATTGCTGTAGAGGGGCTGCAGGGGCTGTGGCGTTGCTGTGTAGGGGGCTGGAGGGGGCGTGGCATTGCTGTAGAGGGGCTGGAGGGGGCGTGGCATTGCTGTAGAGGGGCTGCAGGGGGCTGTGGCGTTGCTGTAGGGGGCTGGAGGGGGCGTGGCATTGCTGTAGGGAGTGGCCGTCATGGGCAACCTTCAGGAGCTTGCTGATGACCAGCTATGTCTCAGTGAGTTTAGCCTTCCCCATGGTTCCAGGCACAACTGTCTGGTGGTGGGACAGCCAGGCCCAGGACCCGTGAGACAGCTACACGGGGAGACGAATTGTAGGAAACGCCTGTGGTTAAAGATCAGAACTCCGTGCAGGAGATAGGGTGAAGCATCGATGGACCAAAGCAGGAGGAGAGGGAAGGGAGGCTTAGAAGCGGGAGAGAGCTCCATTGTGAACCCACAGGGCAGTCAAAGAACTTCCTCTGTGTTTTTCTCAAATACTGTTTTTATGTGCATGTTTGTGCCCAAGCACGTGCACATGTGAATGCGTGCATGTAGAGGTCGATGTCATATGTATTTCTCAGTTAGATTCCACCTTTTTCACCCATTTTTATGTGTATCTGGGGGGGAGGATATGTGTGTTTACACATATAGGGCCGCATGTATATGTGTGGGTAGATATAGAGTCTGAAGACGTCGTTCTTCCATCTTATTTCTTGAGGCTGGTCTCAAATCAACCCAGGGCTCACTGGTAGTGCTCTTCTACCAGCCAGCGACATCTGGGGATCACCATTCTCCATCTTCTGAGTCAGAATACAAGTGGGCTACCACTCCCACCCAGCATTGTATGTAGGTTTTGGGAATTTGAACTCCAGTCCTTTTGCTTGTGTGGCAAGCCTTCGACTGCTGAGCCATCTCCCTGGCCCAGTCGCCTTTATTTCTGAGACACCATCTCTCACTGAACCCAGAGCTCACTGATTCGGCTAGGCTGGAGATCCCTGGCAGACACAGGCCTCCGCCCCACCTTCCATCGCCTCTTTCTTCCAGCCATCCCTCCCCGCGGTGTAGGATCAGATCTGAAATCAGGGACAGAACTGCGTACATTCCATCTCCACCGGGGCCCTCTAGTGGAGGGATGAGGGTTGAAATGGGGCAAGAAGCAAAATGCCGCTTGTGATGGCTGATTCTAGCTAAGATGCTTAGACTCGCTGTCCACCAGTCAGGACGCACTCCTGGCATCTGATTATCAGTTGTGCCCGCCCCACGACTCTGGGCAATGGGTGGGAATGTCCTGTTAGTCAGCAAGATGCTTATAAGCTGATGTTGATGATGATGTACGGCTGATGGTATGTGTGTGTGTGTGGACAGATGGACAGACAGATGATACATAGATAGATACATAGATAGGGTGATTGGCTTTAGCTCCCCAAGGCATCTTTACAGTTGGATAAATTGGATGCCAGTTCTGATTTATGAGAAAGGAGAAAGAATGTTCGATGGGAAAGAAGGGGAATGTTGCCATCCCATTTTGCTTTCTGGAACATACACAGTCGCGACGCCCTTCAGAGACGCCTCTCTACATGGCAAGCCATAGTCTAATCAGAGAAGCTGAAGGTGGGCGTGGCTTATGCCCAAGACACAAAGGAATCCATGTGAATGCACACGCTCCTGGGGATTTACGGCGCGTTAGGCCCAAATCTCTTTGCCCTACATGCAGGATACAGTTTGCGACATGCTAACGAGAGGGAAGGGTCTCCTAGCCTGCTGCACGGGACTGTGAACTCCCTGCTGCACGGGAGCTCTGAGCAGGAAGAAGGTGGGGGGGGTGGTGCCATCTCTACCTCTTGCTCTCCAGGGCCTGTGGCTGCCCTTGGTGGTTAGACCTTCATGCTTACCACTTCCCGCTCTGCTCTATGAAGGCTCAGGGTCTTCTTTGCACCCCACCACACTTCTTGGTGTGGAAGACACGTGACACTCCGGGTTATTGTACATTCTCATGTCCCCAGAAAACTGCCAGACTGGTGTGTGTGTGTGTGTGTGTGTGTGTGTGTGTGTGTGTGTGTGTGTATCAGAAAGCACTATATATGCCCATGGAAGCCCAAGGGTGACTTTTGGAAGTCATCCTGGATTGCTCTACCTCCTTTTTGCTTCGCTCTGGCATTTCCAGAGAGAAAGTACCTTCCAGGGACAAAAGTGCAGGGCACTACCATTTCTGACTGGTATTTTAACGTGGGATCCAGGATCCAAACTCAGGACCTTCTGCTTGGCAAAGCAGAGTCTTAATTCCAGCCCAGAAATTGTACTTAACAGAACAGAGCAGAACCGAACAGTTATTTTACTTTTGATGCCCGTGTTTCCATGGAGAGCCCCTTGGGCCGCACAGCTGCATCTTGCTATGTTCCATTTGGTCCACGTAAACCTGGATGCAAGAGAAAGGCAACATTATACTCACTCACATAGTCTTAAAAATTATGGTGCACGCTGGTTTTGGGTTAGGCAGCGAGGGTGGCAGACAGAGGGTCTCACGCCATCCCTGTTGTCTTTGAAGTGCTAGCTGCTGCTGATGTTGCTTCCGACTCCCGCTCGCTCTCACCCTGATGTGCAGAAAAGAGGCTGTTTGTCACTGTGGGTGTCTGGGAACCTGGGGGCCGCACTTTCTGTGAAAGATCACAGGGCCAGCATCACACACGAGCACAGCCCAGTCTGTTGCTTTCGTGCTTTTTGACGTGTTGGAAGAACAAGAATCTTGCATTCCGAAAGTGTCTGTATCTTAAAAAGAACATCATCTAAATGCTTAAAGTTTGGAAATACTAGCTTGGGGTGGGGGATTTATTTTCATGTTGGGGAGATGAGTCAGGGGTTGAAGCCTTTGCCTTCCAAGCCAAAGAACCTGAGCTCAGATTCCTAGAGCCCATGTACACATACCAGGTAAGATGGCGGCGGCCTGTAATTCTGGCCCTGGAAGATGGAGCTTAGGAAACCACAGAGCAAAGCGATAAGGAAGTAGAGCAATCCAGAATGATTCCCAGTGCTACCCTTGGGTCTTCATAGGCACACACACTCAAGCGCTCTCTTGTATACATACCCCCCCACACACACACAAAGTATACAGGCCTTGTCCTTTTGAGCATAGATTCCCAATCAGGCCAGTGTTGGGAAAAACACGGAAACTGTTTTTGATGTGACGTGCATGCCTGTCCTTCCAACTGAAGTCTGAACACGAACTGTATCTACCTTCACATGTAGCTATTTCTGGGATGATGAGAGGTTCTGCGGGTTCAAAGCACGGAAGCGGTTGCTGTCTTCTGGCAGGATTACTGACAGACCCTCAAGCAAATGATGCTTTGAGGGGAAAGAGGACTGTGCCAACTGCCGAGGAGGTGGCTTCGGTGGTAACAATATCTTTGAGCAGTGGACAGCCAATGACACCTGCTACCTCAGGTCGTCCTTGCCTGGTGATTGATTGATTGAACCCAGGAGGATCTGCAGAGCTTAGGAGACCAGCTGAGGGAGGGGAAATGTTTGGTTTGGAGTGGGATCCAAGCCTTGCCGTGTGTCTGTGTAGGGGCAATAGGAAGCCAACCTTCTCAGCGAGTCACCTGGTTGCCATGGCAGCTACCAGAGGTGTGAGACAGCCTGGAACTGAGCATCAATCACTTGGTACTGATTCTCTTCAGCACAGGATGCTGCTCTTGGTGCTCCCCAACCTGGCTTTGGCGTGTCCTGCCTCCTGAAGGGAACAACCTTGGTGTGCTTTGTGGTATCATCTGCTGGGATTTTGGAAAAACCCTAGCCAGCAATCTGGAAGAGATTTCAGAAGCTTCACACTCTCCGGTGGGAGCTCGGTGCCGAAGGAGACAAGACAGTTAAAGTTACAGACCTCCGAATGATTGGTTTTGCGATACTGGAGGACATACTGTGGGTCCCCCTTGGTCCTGCATGCCCCCTGGGTGTCTTCCCTAAAATGTCCGTTATGTTCTCACACACAGCAGTTTAGACGGAATTTCATATCCTCAGGGTTGTAGTTCTTGTCTAGGGAAACTGGAGCTTGACACAGCTGTTCTATTCATTCACTTGCATGATGTCTTCTGTATGAATTATGGAAGCCAAGGTTGTCTTATTTACAAGTTGATATGTTTTAGTGACCAACCCTCCGTGGTGCCCTCCAAAGACATTCTGGGGTGTCCACTTTCTGTCCTTGAATTAAGCCACTGCTTTGCAATAAACTGTGTACCATAGTGCGTCCATTTTCCCCTCACTAAGATTTCCCTTGGGGCTGTGGGGATCCTCAGTCTGTAAAGTATTTGCTATGCAGGCAATAGAACCTGAACTTAATTTCCTAAAACCTACTTCAAAGAGTAGTGTGTGATGGCATGTGTCTGCAGAGGCAGAGACAAGTGGACCCCTGGGGCTTGTGACATTCCTGCCCATCCTGCTTAGGAAACTCCAGGCTAGTATGAGACCTGCCTCACAAACATAAGAATAATTCCAAAGCATGACATCTGAGGTTTTACACACACACACACACACACACACACACACACACACACACACACACGAGCGATAAATAAATGAATGCAAAAAGTTTTTAAGAGGCAATAATTAGGCAAATTTGTTTTCCTTTTTTGAGAAAAGACAAGTACCATTAGACAACTTTTATAAACATGCAAAACCTTGTCGACAGTGGTTTCAAGATAATCTGCCTTCCATAAAGACTATTTCATTAATCAAAATAAAATACTTCAGAAATAATAAACTTTACAAGGTCTCAAAACATTAAGGAGGCTCTACCTTTTAGGATGGCTCTTTTCAGGAAATAGAACACTTATATTACCTTCCCTTTTATCCAGATACATTTTGGTAAATAGACTGGCTTTGGAATTAGGTATAAGCAGCAAACGTCCTTCAATACTATAGCAGGGACCGAAACTGCTTCTCACAAGACAATTGTCTTGTATATAGAACTCATCTGATATGGTTGCTGCTCTTTCCTGGGCATAGAGGACCCTTCAAGAATCCATCTGACCTTGCAGTGACTGTGAGACCTCCTCCCCATCTGTTCATCCATTCATTTTACTAATTAGATTCAAGCTTCTTTGGAGGATAAGTTTCTACTGGCCCACATGCATTACACACAGTGATGGAGCTCATGAGGACTTTGCCATGCAAGGGATCATGTATTTTAACCATCTTCAACACTCCCTCCCTGACTCCTGTTTTCCCCATTCATTCTCCCCAGATGTACCATTTCTTATCTTATAGTCAATCCAGAACCCACAAAAAAAGACAGACCATGATATTTGTCTGTCTATGTCTGGATCATTTCACTCAATGCGATGATTTCCATTTTCCTGCAAAAGGCAAAATTTTGTTCTTCTTTATGACTGAATAGAATTCCATCGTGCATACATGGCACATTTTTTGTAGCCATTCATCTGGTTACAGACAACTAGGCTGATTCCTTAACTCGGCTGTTATGAATGGTGCCATAATAGACATGGCCACGCACACATCTCTGCAGTGTGCTGTCCTAGCATCCTTCGGGTGTATATTCCAAATGGTATTTTTAGCTTTGGATAAACCTCTTCACTGTTTACCATAGTGACTGGACCAATTTCCATGCCTGCTGGACAGTGTGTAAGACATTGCTTTCTCTCACATCCTCCTCAGCATTTGTTGCTATTTCTCTCTTTCTCTCTCTCTCGCTCGCTCTCTCTCTCTGTCTCTCTCCTGCACATGATTTTGTGTATGCGTGTACTGTTATGGATTTGGGAGTCATCCAAAGATCCACCATAGACCAAAAGTTAAAATTAATAACTGAGAGGCTTTATTAGAGAGAGAAAGAGAGAGACTGGGACCAAAGCTTACACACACAAGCAGGGTGATGTGTGTACAGCCACAAATTACGTTTTCACACAGTTTTTATACACAAGAGACAAAGGAGGTTGTAACCCTCCCCACCCCCTTGGGTGCAGATCCATTAGTTGACTCCTTGGTGCCAGCAAAGCAGTTTGGCAGGCAGTGTTTTAAAGTCTTATCAGCATGCAGGCTTCTTGCAGGCCCTCTGGCCAAATGGCATTCCAGAGGGGAATTCCAGAGAATGGTAGGGAAGTGGGCATTTTTATTGCTTGTCAGCAATTTCTCAGGCTTAAGAATTGCTTTTTAAGTTTTAAGATTTTCCCTTTTATGCTTTTCGCCCACATATACAAGAGGACACTTCAGTATGTATGCCTGTGGAGGCCAAAGGGTGACATCAGGAATCATTCTGGATTGCTCTACTTCCTTTTTGCTTTGCTCTGGGATTTCCCAGCTTCTACCTTACACAACTGGAAGTGCAGACTGCCACCATTTCTGTGGCATTTTTATGTGGGGTCTGGAGATCTGAACTCACGTCCTTTTGCTTGTGAGGCAAAGGCTTTAACCCCTGAGCCATCTCCCCAGTCCTCATTGCTGTTTCCTTTTCTTCTTATATACATATACTTCATTTTTTGTGTTGCATACATTAATATAGTGAATTTATTATAATTTCAACCCTTAACCCCTAACCCCATCTCTCCTCCTTTCCACCATACAACCCTTTTTCTCCCCTGCCAGACACCCTCCTATTTCCAAGTATTGCTGTTTTCTTAATGATAGCTATCTTACTGGGGTGAAATGGAATCTCAACATGTAAACAACTTATAAATCATGGGTGATAGGATCTATTTATATCAGTTTGGGCAAAAATGAATAAGAACAGCAAGCAACAGATGGCAAATCATGACTTCAAAACATAAGGCAAATTCTTGTGGAAAGTACGATCAATGTCTCATAGATTTGATTAAGCAATTGAAAAGTTACCTTCAAATATTCAAACATCATTTTACTGAATATATACCCTAATGTTGTGTTCTAAGAAAATGAGTTGTGGGGGGGTCCTGATGAATTTCCTCTAGTGGGTTCTTATTTGTTCTCTTGCTTAAGAAAAATTGAGGCCCGCTCTAAGTTCTCTCCTTTAGAACTAAAGCAGAGAATGATAATGTATTTCTACAGCAGCAGTTGGGATAAGGATGACTGGGGTGTCTGACAGCAGCTCGGTAAATGGCATGAAGGAGGGTATGTGTTTGGGCTCCTGCTGGTCATTTCTTTGTCCATCTGTGCATTCCCACCCCTCAGTGTATTTCTCAAATTCCCATATGATGCTGGATGGTGCTATTCTTTTTTTATTAATTTTTTCTACTTTTACAACCATATCGCATATTCATCCCAGCTTCCCTCCCATCCCTCTCCCCTTCACTATTCTCTCCCACTCCCTCCCACACTTCTGCCTTCATGCCTCAATGGACCTCGGGTTCACTCTGGCTTGCCTACTCCTGTGAGGGTTCAGGCCTCCATAGTGTAACAAGTTACCTCTCTTCAGGCCGCCCCACTGATTTGTGTATGATTCTATTTTTAATTGCAGACATTTCCTGTTTTCTCCTGGCATAGAAGGGCTCCTTCTTGCCCAACTCCTTTCTATACCATACATGGAGGCTGCTTGTTAGACACTGTCATAGTTAGATACAGATGTCAACTTGACAGTTGAGAGTTTGAGCTCTGGGCACATTTGCAGAGAATTGGTAGTTAAGTTGAGCCCAGAGCAAATGTGCAGGAGATTGTTTAGTGGATGGAGAAGGCCCAGCTCATTCATGGTGGGCAGGTTTAGTCCCTGGACAGGTGAATAAAATCGAGGAAGCTGTTTAAGAAAGGAGGCATCCTTGTGCACACTTGGCCAGACATGCTGGTCTGGCAAGTAAGGATCGTCCTACCCTCAGCTGTTATGCAGACATGATGTGGCCAGTTTCCTCATCCCTGGTGTTGGTGTGAGCTCTCCCGCCAAGCTGGACTTAAAACTATAACCAGACTATCGTAAGAGAGAATGAACCCTTTGTTCCCTTAAGCAGTTTTGTCATGATTTTTATCAGCAACATGGAGACTAACTGCAACAGACACCCCACTCCCCCTTCTCTCCCCCTTCTTCTGCAGTGGAACAGATTTCTCCCCTTTGCCTCAAAGTTCCAAACTTTCGAGCCCTCTGCAGACCCAACACTGCAGCACCTCAGGAAGCCCCCACAAAATACACAGGATAATGCTCGTTTCCCATCTCTGACCTGGGACTTCCAAGACGATGTGCTAACATCAGCTCATCCACACTCTTCACCCTTCCCAACACGACATTAATGTTTTTGAACTTATCGCATAAGTGGGTTCTAGGGCTTCCCATGAATGATCTTCCATTCCTGCCGGACACAGCTCATGGTAAACCCAGTTTCCTGCTGATACCAAATGGGCCCTTCTCTGTGGGAATGCACAGTGTCCCCCAATGGAAGGAAAAGAGACCTCACAGAAAGGCTGTTGCGTCTTGTCAGAGGCAGCAACGCTCAGTGCTGTGGCTTGCACCGTACTACCCCCTTCCAGGGGTCTGTGGACACAGAGGTCTTATAGCTCATTTGGTCTGGCATTTAAAACCACACAAACATCACTTGCATGTTTCAAAGATAGACGGGAGGGGCTAAGTGAAGGCTCAGTTGTTCATGCACTTACGTTGTAAGCATGAGGACAGAGTTCAAGCCTCCAGGACCACCTTAAAAAAAAACAACATTGGTCATGATGGCATGAGCTTGTAACCCAGAGATAGGCAGATCTTTGAGGCTCACTTGGCAGGTCCCAGAACAATGAGAGTCTGTCTCGAAAAAAAAATGTACACATTATCTGAGGAATGATACCCAAGAGTTGCCTTCTGACCTGTATATTAGTACATTTGTGAACATGCTCACACATAAAACAATAGATGGGACTGAGATGTGTATAGCTCAGTGGAAGAGCGTTTACCTAGCAAACACAAGTCCTGGGTTCAATCCCCAGCACTATAGAACAATAATAACAACAACAGTAATAACAATAACAATAGTAATAAAAAGCAAAAACATCACAGTTTATATTTCCAATCACCTTACCACCAAGCCCCCTAAGAGCGTTACTTAAATATGACCCCAGGCTGGAGAGATGGTTCAGGAGTTAAGACACTATCTCACAAGCAGAAGGACCTGAGTTCAGATCCCAGATCCCACATAAAAATGCCAGGCAGAAATGGTGGCAGCCTGACTTCCAGTACTAAAAAGGTAGAGCCCGGGAAATCCCAGAACAAAGCAAAATAGAAGCATCCAAGATGATTCCTAAAGTCACCCTTGGATCTCTACAAGTCACACAGTGCCCTCTTCTACACACACGCGCGTACACACACACACACACACACACACACACACACAATTCAATTTCATCCTAGGCTAGTTTGGTGAACCATTGAGTTATTTAGTTCACTTACAGGACAAGGGTGACCCTGGTAGCTCTATCATTGAGAAGACCACCCTAGCATTGGGCAATGACTCAGGAAAGGGACCTTTCTATTCCAACTTGTAGACAGCTTCAGCAATGAGTCTGCTCTCCCCCAAGATAGTTGCTACTTGTAGAATCCTTGAAGGGGACTCATGAGTCTAAGAGGTTTCTCGAACTCCCTCCATGACAGAACATTTCATAAAGAGGAAAGCAGCGACGTAACACTAAGTATTTCACATACCGACCTTGCTATTTAAAAGGCTTGTATTCTGGAAAGCCCAAGCTGTCCCAGGGTTGAAAGTTGAAACTCCTGACAATCCACAGGACCGGAAATCCATGAGACTTTAGATGCTCATGGATAATAGCCAGGCTTGAGGGCAGTGGTTCAAGGACCATGTTGTCAGAACTTCCTTGACCATACTTCTCACCAGAGGATGCCCTCGCTGAATGGAAGGTGCAAGACACGCAGCAGCTGAAAGACAGAAGCAAGGGGCTTGTCATCCCATATGCTAGATGTAAGCTGAGGATGAGAAGTTATTTCTACAAGGAATGTATGGCGCTGAAGAGATGGTTCAGAGGTTAAGACTTTGTCTCGCAAGCAGAAGGTCCTATGTTCGTATCCCAAGTCCCATGTAAAAATGCCAAGTGGAAATGGCGGTGGCCTATACTTCTGACCCTGGGTGGGTGGAGTCTGGGAAGTCCCAGAACAACGCAAAAAGAGATAGAAGCAATCCAGGATGATTCCTGAAGTCACCCTTGGTCTTCCGTAGGGATACACAGTGCCCTCTGATACACACACACACACAGACACACACACACACACACACACACACACACACACACACAAACACCCACATAGGCAATAAATAAATAAAAGGAATGTATGTGCAAGAGTTTTGGTCGGCTGAAAAGTTCTGAAAGTGGGTGGTGGTCGTGTTTGTCTAACAAGGTGAATGTACAGAAGACCACTGAGCCACTCAATTAAAATGGTTAAGATGGGTCTGTGGACTGGGCTCAGTCAGGAAAGTCAGCTGTGAATCTGTGTCTGAGCGCCTCTGAGTTGAGCGCCTGTGTCAAAGGTCAGGCACAGCGGCATATGTTTGTAATCCATTACAGTCGGTGGTTGGAATATTCAAACTGGTCAGAGTTGGTAGCAACTAAGTGTGTGCTTTGTAATTCGTGGCTTAGTTAGTGAAGTGCTTGCTGTTGAGGTGTGATGACCAGAGGTCAAATTCCCAGCCCCTTCCCCCCCCCCCCCCCCGTCCCCATGTGAGGTAGGGTGGTTCTGTAATGCCAGCAGTAGGGAGGTGGAGACAGGAAGATACCTGGAGTTCAGAGCCAGGGTCAGTGAGAGACCCCATCTCAAAAAAATGAGTCCGGGGGACAGAGAGATGGCTTAGTCATTAGACCCCTTAGACCCCTTACCTCCCAAGCAAAAGAACCTGAGCTCAGATCCCCATATCACAGGTAAAAATGCCAGGCCAGTGTGACATTCTAGCATGGAAGGCAGAGCCTGGGAATTCCCAGACCAAGCTGGCTAGTCAGACTTAATGGTGGGCTCTGGCTTTAATTAGAGACCCGGGCTCATAACACTAGAGATATTGGAAATGATTCCCAAAGCCCCGAGGCTTTCACAGGGACACACAATCTAGTGTCCTCATTACACACACACACACACACACACACACACACACACACACACACACATACACACACGTGAACCATAACATGTACATGAAAGAAGAAGACTGAGAAACGATAGAGGAGCCCATCCAACATATACCTCTGGCCTCCACATGTATGCACATACAGGTACACAAACACATATGCATACAAGCATACCACACACATTCACAATGGATGCCTTCTACCCATTTCTGAACCTCGGTTCACATGGTGACCAGTCGATGAAGTCATCGGCTGCAGGTATTTGATGACTATGACTTAGGGTTACATCAGGCAAAATACTGCTGTAAGAGTCAACTTCAATACCTCGTTGTCTAGTGGCTCAAGAGGAAGCTGTAGAAATATAACCTATGTAACTTCCCTCATCTCTTGCTTTTCTTACTTAAAATTGGGCTTAAATACTCTTGCTTTCTGGCTTCCCTATCTGATTTTGAGACATTCGAATTTGTAATGTGGTGTCTTAGACTTACTTGACAGCACTAGGTCTATATATACAGGATTGAAACTTCGTGGAAAATAACAGTTCATTGTATGTACTTTTTGAATGTTTAAAATGATATTCTGGGCAAGTCTTGTTTCTGTGTGGCCCACAGCCAGAATCCCACTGTTGTTTCAATTTGTTTAAGTGCGGCAGCTTAGACAACATATGTACGTGTTCAGCTGAAGATAAAGGATAGCATTATTTTTAGCCTATTACAAAGAAAACCACATTTTCTCTTACATGCCTTGATGTAAAGTAATTTGAACACAATTTCTGTACAAATCATTTTCAAGAGCTTGGCTGTCAAGTCTTTTTTTTTTTTAAAGAACACTTTCCTAAGAACCAATGAGACTTGGCAAATTTAGATATATTCAGAACCTGTGATGTGGTTGAAGATGTCAGATTTTAAGCAGCACTTTGAGAAGCAGTTAACTTAAAAGTCGAGCAATTCAGAGCACACCGCGAATGATTTTGAAGAGTAAAGTCTTGATATACTAGAAAAAAAAAAGTTGACAGATTCACTACAATTAGGAGGCAGGTAGGTACAGCCCCCACTTGTGATAACTTTGCTCTTTCAGCCAACTTCTGAGTCTGGCCTAGGAAAACCTTCAGCAAATCTTACCTCCTCCCTCACTGACTGCTAAATCTGCTACCAGAACATCCTCTTAGTCTCCCCGTGAGCAAATCCACAGGCAGCATCCACAGCACGGTGTCCCTCTTTGTCCTGCAAGGAAGAAATTAGACCTGTGAAAATCTGGTGGGAGGGGGATGGGGTTGAGGGGATGGCTTAGGGGTTAAAGGCTTTGCCTCACAAACAAAAGGATCTGAGTTTAGAACTCTAAACTGCCAGGGGCATATGCAGATTGACTGCCAATCTGGCCCTGGAAGGCAGCCTGGGAAACCCCAGAGCAAAGCAACTAGAAGGTAGAGCCATCCAGGATGACTCCCAGTGGCACCTTTGGGCCTTCACAGGCATATACGCTCAAGTGCATTCTTGCACACTAGCAAGCATACTAGAAAGAGAGAGGGAGAGGGAGAGAGACAAGAGACAGAGAGAGAGAAAAGAGAGAGAAGGAAGGAAGGGAGGGAGGGGAGGGAGGGGGAGAGAGAGAGAGAGGAAAGAAAAGAAGCAAGAAAGAAGAGAAAGAAAGAAAGAAGAAAAAGAAAGAAAGAAAGTAAAAGAAAGAAAGAGAAGCAGAAGAAAGAAAGAGAAAAAGAGGAGCACCGAACGAAAGCGAGAAAGAGACCGAAAGAGAAAAGAGAAAGAAGATAGAAGAAAGAAAGAAAGAAAGAAAGAAAGAAAGAAAGAAAGAAAGAAAGAAAGAAAGAAAGAGAAAGAGAGAAAAAACTGAAACATAATTTTCCCTCAGGCCTGGGATCTGTACGCATGAGTGTGTGAGCACGTGTGTAAACCTACACTTTGAGTTGACTCACCAACTTCAAAGAACAAAGTGTCTTAACTCCCTTCCTAGCATCTATCACTGTGACTGATGGGTTTGGTCTCTTGTGGCTTTCTGATTGGATGATGGTTTGTTAACGTTCCCCTTGCTGGGGGAAGCAGGACACCATCAAATGGAAACAATGTCTTTTTCTGGACCTGAGTTGTTCGGTTTGAGGATTTTCACCTCATTTCCTCTGGGCTGTTTTCCACTGGTTGAGCTTCATAATCCGAGGTAGACGTCAAAGTGATCTGTAAGTACATGACATGACAGTTCTTTCCATGTCTGTTATTTTTACACCTCACTAAGGAATTTCAGGACCCACCTCCAGTCTTATTACATAGGCAGAGTCACTTCAGCATCTCTGAAAGCCTGCCTGGGTACGTTCTGGGACCCCACTTCCCTCGAGTTGAATGCACACGCGTGGGCATATGCACAGGTGTGCACATGCAATACATGGACACACACACGCAAACAGAGTAAACTATAAGCGTTAATACCCACCTTCCTGTTTAATGATATATATATATCAGTTTATAATCAGTTTATGATGGCTCCAAACACTGGAAAGTGATCTGAACTCAACAGAAAACTTGGGTGGCATTTAGAGTCCTGGTCTTTTCCCTGTGATCATGAGGGCCGTCAGCCTCCTTTCTGCAAGTTACTGTGTGTGAGTCATAGGTTCTATGCATTAACTGGGGTTTCAGCTTAACGGTGTTTTCAGTTTCCAGCGAGTTCATCGGGACACCACCCCATTGCAAGTGGAGCAGAATTTCTGTCTCCCAGCCCCGTTCCACAAGACGAGCACTAGATGCAAGACGGCAGCTGCCGGAACTTGCATAGGCCTTGGCATCAAATGGCCCAGAGCACACTCATAAAGACTGTCCCTGTTGAAACTCCAGAGAGAGGCAGCTCAAGCAATACTGACTTCAGGTTTGGAAGGCTGTATTTGGATCCAGGCTCTGCCACGTGCAAGTTTTGTAGCGATCTGGGGCTATTGCTTCATCCGTCTCTCCGTTTGTTACTTGTTAGTTCATCTGTTATAGGGGAACAATAGACCTACTTTCCCAGGGTGGTTGGGTCAATGAGAAGTGATGCAGGAAATTCAAGTCTTTCTAGTTTGAGTCTAGATTTAGAAGACTTGAAACCCCAGGAGGGTACATATCTAGCTGCCTGAAAGTGGTGTTAGAAGGCAAACTGGGGGGCTTACCTCTGAGAAGGAGCAACTTGCCGTGACCCAGTTCTGAACAACGATTCTCCAGCTTGCTGCACATTGGATTCTCTGTAAAGCTTCCCCAAATCCCATGGTCTGAGCTGTACCAGGAGACAATTATATGACAATCTCTTGTGGGTGCAATCCGGTACCTGTGTCGTCTAAAGCACCCGAGGGCAGTGCAGCCAAGATTGAGCACTGGGGCTTCTCGAGGTGGAACCTCGTTCTTCCCTTTTTCCATTTTCATATGTTGAAGGTATGTGCATGCATGTCCTGTGTACATGACTCTGTGTGCATGTATAAGTGTATATAATACATGTGCATATGTATATAAATGTATGTACATCGTGTGTAGATACAGTTAAAATACATAAAGGATTATTTCATGAGACAGGGCTAAAGTCACTGCCTACACAGTGACTTTCCTATTACTTCTCAACAAATGGACCTGCCCAGCAGGAAAAGACATGAAGAACATGTACAACAGGAAAGTTGGCTGAACCAGCTGGTCACATGGCATCCACGGTCAGGAAGTAGAGGGAGATGAATGCTGGTGTTCGCTCTATTCTTTTCCTCTTTATGCAATAGTGTAGCCCACTTTTAGTGTGAATCTTCCTATTTCAGCCGATCTGATCTAGGTAATTCTTCAGGGATGCGATCCAGAAGCTATCCTCATCTAGGTAAACCCTCGCAGGCATGCCCTGGGGCTTATGTAAATAGTTCTGTTCCTGATAACCAGTATTAACCATTAACACCTGACTCCATCTTTAATGCTGTATGATGATAACCAGTGTTAACCATCATACCTGAGTCCATCTTTAATACTGTATGATAACAAGTCATACCTGACTCCATCTTTAATGCCGTATGTGAGTGCTTGGATCAGTCACTGAGGTGTTGTCAGAGCGTCTGTGTCCCACCCTTCATCCTTTGGAACGCCATCTTCCTTCTGGACTGTTGGCCATGCCATCCCCACTGGTCTGGGCTCCTCCCATTCCCAGCACTGATCTCAGTTGGTCCTGTGTTGGTCCAAACACTTGCTTGGGTGCCTCTTTCTTCCTGGATATTGAAATCAGAAGTTGGGTTTCCAACGTGACCTTTTCCACCGGCTACAAAAAAATGTGGATGTGTGGGAGAAAAAAACTGAGGATAATCAGTTCTGATCATCTCGAAGGTGAACCTCCAAGCCTACAGCAGCAGGGTGCAAAGGAAGAAGAAAGCTCCCTCATCTCTGTCTTCATTTACATTTTCTTTTTCTCTCTTTCGCTTTTTCTGCTGGGGTCAGCAGGAACAGGAACCGGGAACTTTTTTTTTCTCTTTTTCTTTTTAGATCAGTCTTATTCTGATTGCAATGGAAGACCTGTGGCAGAGGAATGTTGCAATCGGAATTAAAAATAGCATTTTCTGTCCTCCCACACACAACACTTGAGTGCTCTTCGCGTCTCCTCTAAGTGCACACTTTCTGCCTGGCTGGATAAAAGAAGCTGTCGCTTGGTTTCCAGAACGAAGTCGTTCCCGGGAGAGTTCCATTGTTTTAGCAATAGAATTTTTGTAAAAGGCCTCTTATTTTGCCTGAAAAAAGGTAACAGAAATGAACTTTGGAGAGCATATTCCACAAAACAATTAAGGAGCAGGAGATTTTTTTTCTCCCTTTTTCAATACGTGAGGCATAGTGAGTGTGAGAATCTCTGGAGCCTTGATATTAGATGAGCCCCTGACTCTGGAACATGATGAAAAGGAAGGGCAGAAGCCCCTTAGCCATTCATGTGACACAAACCAGTACTGAGAACATTTTAGCAGCAGCTGGTGGTAAGCAGATATTGTTGGTTCTAAAATTTTTACTTTTGCTGTTCTTTTAGTTAATATTAATTAATTTAGTCGTATGTGTGTGTGTGTGTGTGTGTGATATGCATGTGAGTGGGTATACATATCTGTCTGGTCATGTGAGAGCATTTGAGTGTGTGTGCCTGTGGAATCATCCTGGATTGCTCTACCTCTTATTGCTTTGCTCTGGGGTTTCACAGGCCCTGCCTTCCAGGGCTAGAATTTCAGGCTCCCACCATCTCTGCCTGGAATTTTTATGTGGGATCCGGGAACTGAGTTCAAGTCTGTTGGCTTGCAAGGAAAGGTTTTAACTCCTGAACCAGCTCCTCAGCCTTGTGGGAAGGTTATAGGGGCTAACCAACCTCAGGCCTACTCCTGTGACGTGCCTTCCTCCAGGAAGACTCCACCTCCCAAATTTACCATGACCTTTGCAAACATCAGCTAAGGCTTCACACACATGAGCCTGTTGGGGACAGCTCACATTCAAGCCATGGCACATACACATACACTTTGAGGCCAGCATGAGATACATGATACTCTACCTCAAAGTAAAATTGAATAGGGTGAGACTAGCCAACCTCAGGTCTACCCCCTACTCTTACAGTTTATAGCTCAGCCTCCATGATGTCTGCAGTGACCAACGCCTACTCCAGCTTCTGCCACCCGCCATGCCTTTTCTACCATAATGGACTGTCTCTCCCCTCTGGAACCATAAGAGAAACAAATCTCCCTTTCTCCTCCAAAATCATTTGAGCCTGAGTGGTGTCTCACAACAGCAGAGAGAATAAACGCGTGCATGCACGCATGTGCACACACACACACACACACACACACACACACACACACACACAGAGCTAAGGACAACATTGAACTCCTGATCCTCCTGCCTTTACTTCCTAAGTCTCGTGGTCACAAGAACCCACCACCACATCAGACTTTACACTGCTTACTTTTTAAAGAGAAGCAGGAAGACTGGAAAGGTGGCTCAGGGTTTAAGACTGTCTGGCAAGCAAAAGGTCCTGAGCTCTGATCCCAGGTCCCACATTAAACATCAGACAGAAAAGGTGGCAGCCTGCATTTCTGACCCTGGTGGGCGGAGCCTGGGAAATCCCAGATCAAAGCAAGAAGGAGGTACAAGCCATCCAGAATGATTCCCAAAGTCATCCTTAGTCCTCCACAGGGATACACAGTGTATGTGTGCGTACACGTGTATACACACACACACACACACACACACACACACACACACGCTAAATAAAATATTTTTAAAAATAAAATAAAGAGAAGCAGGAAAGCTGTGGAATGCTCCAGGTATGGAGATATCCTTGGGGTTTATAAAGTAACATTACTATTGCTTTGTAACCAAACCTGACATTACTGTTACTTTGTAACCAAACCTGACATTTGGTTGTTTTAATTGAGTTTCTGAACCCTGCAGAGACACGTCAGATGCGTCTCACCAGAGTCCTGTGGTCCCAAAATGATCGCTGAGATTTCTCTTTATTTGAACTGAAAATTATTCAATGAGTCAACTGCAGCCAAATATCCCCCACAGGTGACTTGTAATGGGCCCAGGCTAGCACCTGAGCATATGTTTACACTTGGGGGCCCCTCCCTGGTGCTCCCACTAGCCTGCCCCACAATGGATATTTGCTCCACATAGGGTGTGAACTTTCCAAGTCCATGTTCTTAGAAATTCTGAGTAAACTGCCTGGCACCCAGGGACCCACCTCAAAGGTACCCCCTACTTTGGTGTCTCCACTGATAATCTCTGGGCTTGGTACCCAGTGCTATGCCTGGTACATGGTGCTCACAGTTAAGTCCGTTGAAATCTCAGTTGCGAAGCTTCAATCATTGCCCTAAGCCTCCTCCTAAAGTTTTGAATAGTATCTTTGCCTTGTGTTACTTTTGTTCTGAAAGCATCCGACGGTTGTGACATTGAAGCATGTAGCAGCTAGTTGGGATGGCTAAAAAGACGTGACCTATCTCACTGCTGTTCTGGTTGATGTTTATCATTGCTGTATTAGTTGGCTTTTTTATTGTTTTTAATTTTTTGCTTGAGCATGGGTGCATATGTGTGCGTGTGCGTGCACGTGTGCCCGCGCGCGTGTGTGTGTATGTGTGTACAAGAAGATATTTGAGTGTGTGTACCTGTGGAAGCCCAAGTGTGACACTGGGATTCTACCTAGATTGTTCTACCTCTTTATTGCTTTGCTCTGGGGTTTCCCAGGCTCTGTCTTCCAGGGCTGGAATTACAGGCCACCACCATTTCCACCGGGCAGTTTTCTGTGGGATCTGAACTCAGGTTCTGCGCATGTCATGCTGCATGTGTTGAGATCAGAGGATAAGTTTCCAGTAGGTTCTGTCTTTCTACCAGGAATCAAAGTCAGGTCACCATGTTTACACTCAGGCGCCTTCAACCTGCTGAGTCACCTCCCTGGCCCTGCCAGATTTTCCTTCACTTTATTTGGAACAGAGTCTTGGAGAGCCAAGGCAGTTCTCAAGACTCACTGAAATCACTCAGGTATGACCCTGCACCTCCAGTACTCCTGCTTGGGATTGCAGGTGTGTGCCACCACAGCTGCATGCCTGTGGGCTTTTAATTTAACAAAATTGGCTGTAGAGATGGCTCAGTGGGTAAAGTGCTTGTGGCACAAGCATAAAGACCTGAGTTCAAAACTCAGCACCTGCTAGGCACAGTAGCCTACATCTCTATGTGACCCTACTTCTGTGGGGGAAGGGCAGAGTCAGACAGATTCTGGGGCTCAGTGGTCAGTTAGTCTAGCCAAAATGTCAAGTTCCCAGTTCAGTGAGAGACCCTGTCTCAAAACAAGTGAATAGAGGGAGATTCTGGAGGCATATCTCTGGCTTCCATAGGTGTGCACTAGGGAGTGAACACACACACGCACACACACACACATGCACACACACACTGTGAAAGCCACTGGAGTTCTGTCGGAGCATTTTACAAAAGTGACATATGAAAACTACTGCTGACTTTGAGCATCATCAGAAGATGGCCAGCTGTCTCTAAGTGACCTTGAGGCGCAAGGCCATAAGTCACAAGCTGGGCTGTGCCCCTGGCCACACCTCCACGGTGTGGTCTTTCTTAGAAAGGAAAAGGAAATTGTGGCTCTGCTGGTGAATGCTTCCAGGGCGGGCTTTGAGTGACTGGTGAATGAACAGCTCCTCTTTGTTCAGAAGGGCAGTGGGGAGGGTTCCTATGGGGTCTGTCTTGACATTCCAGCTCAGCAACTTATGGAAACCTGGGGAGGTTAGGCCAAATGATGTCCTTGTATTCTCTCTCTCTCCTCTATGTCTCTCTCCTCTCTGTCTCTCTCTCCTCTCTCTGTCTCTCTGTCTTATCTCTATCTCTCTCGTCTCTGTCTCTCCTCTCTGTCTTCTCTCTCTCCTCTCTGTCTCTCTGTCTTCTCTCTCTCTTTCTCTCTCTCCGTCTTCTCTCTGTATATATGTCTCTGTGCCTCTCTCCTCTCTGTGTCTCTCTCCTTTTTCTCTGTCTCTGTCTCTTTCTCTGTCTCTCCCTCTCTCTCTATATGTGTGTGTGTGTGTGTGTGTGTGTGTGTGTCTTTCTTTCTTGGTGCTGGGATAAAGTCCAGAGCCTCACATACATGCTATGCAAATGCTCTGCTACTGAGCTACCTCTCTAGCTCTTTCCATAAAGCACAGACTTAAAGGCAAAGGCTGGATTCACATGCAAGTTCTTGGCGACTTCATGATGGTGACTTGGAACTGCTTTAGGAACAACAGGAGTGCAGAGCATACACTGCGAGCTGCCTTCCTCACCCGGCACTGAGCGCTAAGCCAGCCTGGCCCACAGGGGACTCTGTCTCAAAAATTAAACAACCAAACATGACCTTTAAAGCACGAAAGAATACCACCTATTTCCAGGGAGGTGGGTGGGCGACTCACAGCAACTAGAGAAATGTGTAGGACTGAGGACATGTGACTGCAATGGGGTCGCCAGCCTCGTGGCTCCACTTTCCAGGCCTCTTGGCCCACCTTCTGTGGCATTCCAGCTCTCCCTGACGCTAGGGCATTAAGCAAATAAAGCCAGGAAGAAATAGTCACTGGGAAGTGCAAGCTACTCGTGTTTAAAGTAATCACACCATCCGGGAGCCATTCAGTACCGATCAGGCTTCCTGCACCTGCCCATTGAATTTATGCCTCATTTTCTCTTTATTCTTGACATGCGCACTTGCTTTTCCCTGGATGGGTAATTATATGTCATTGCAAACGCTGCGCTGTGCTGGTAAGGAGCTGCCGCTCACACATGCATGCTCACACCTGCAGAGTTTGTAGCGCATGGAGACAGTCCCGCCTCATGTGACACAAGCAGGGATACAGGGAAACGTGAAAATTAAGTGTTTTTTAAAAATCTTTCATTATAGGAATTTTGGTATATTTAGCTCTCTTGTTATGCTTCTTTAACCAGATACTCATTTCAGTTTTGATTCTCTGACTATCCACTAATTAATATCCACGGAGAATATCTCTATATGTTTGAGATATCCAAGGATTGCCTGTTTGGTAGAAGCTTCACACATGTGCTCTAAATGGAGAACATGCATTCCACTGGATAAGTCAGGTTGCCTCTTGAAGATCACCTCAACCCAACCTACTTTTGACATCCCTCAGATTCTTGAGGTTCCCCCTGAACCCCACTATGTAGGAGCATCCCAGGAAAGGGACGCTCACAAGAGCTGGTAGAGGACCTCAGCTCAATTCTCCGGCTGAATGTGTCACTGATTGACTGAGCAATTGTGTAATGATTGTGTTTTCTCCAAGTCATCCCAGGAGTCCTTGCATTTGATAACCATAGAGGAAAAAGAAGGAGACTTGAGACATAGCAAAGTGAAAGTAAAATACCACGTTAGACCTATTAGTCAACAGAAATGCCTTCTTCAATTTTATTAGTTTATTTTTTTCTACCTTCTCATGTAAGTGAGGTACATGTGTGTATATGTTTGTGTACCTGTGAAGTATATATATATGTATGTGTATGGTGAGTGTGCGTATGCATGTGAGGTATATATGGTGGTGTGAGGCGTAGGGGGATTACACTGTGTGAGATGCCTATGTGTGTGTACAGTGCATGTATGTGTGTATTCAGAGTATATGTGTGTAATCAGAGTGTATGTGTGTATATTGAATATATTTGGCTGCATATCCACAGAGCTTCATGTACACACAGAGTCCCTATGTTGATTGTATTGCATGTATTTGGCTGCACATCTGTGCAGAGGTGCATGTGCACGCATGCACATGCACACAGAGTCCCTAGGGCAATTGTGGGATTGACCTCCATTATTCCACCTTGTTCTTTTGAGGCAGGGTCTCCAACCTGCTTCCAAATTTAGAGCTCACTGACTGGTCTTGTCTATGGCTTGTGCTGAGGATGCCAAGTCTCTGTTTTCCAAGGGTGGACTTAAAAGCAGGCTGTCATGTCTACCTAACATGTCTTTAATCCCAGGATCCAGAGGGCTGAGGCAGGAGGATTGCTGTCAGCTGGACGCTAGCTCTAAGCCGTGACATTCTCAGCCCCTACACGTCTCTGTAAATTCATTATCATATGACTCACCCCACTTCTGACATGTCCTTCCATGTGTTGAATCCTGTGCCTCTTGTAGCTCTGTTCCTTCTTAAGGTCAGGCCCACGGTGCACGCTCTCTGGAATTGAAGATCACTGGATTTGGGGACTGGGTTACAATTGAAAACATTTTCACAGCCTCTACATCTAGAAGGTGTCTGTGTGGATAACTGAGAGACATGTATGTAGGTTGGAGGGCAGGACAGCCTCTAGGGACTATATGTGGTCACAGCATAACCTGGTCTCAGGGATAAATCTGTGTGTGTGTGTGTGTGTCTGTGTGTGTGTGTGTGTGTGTGTGTGTGTGTGTGTGTGTGTGTCTGTGTGTGTGTGTCTGTGTGTCTGGGTGCCTGTGTTTGTTTGTATATGTGTCTGATTGTTCTATCGCTTCTTTGCTTTGCTCTGGATTTCCCAGTCTCTGCCCTCTGGGGGTCGGAAGTGCAGGCCGCCACCATGTCCATCTCTTGTTTTTTTTCCCTCGTGTGATCTGGGAGTTGAACTCAGGACCTTCTGTTGTGGCAGAGGCTTCACCCCTGAGTCATCTCTTCAGCCCTTCTAAATCTAAGCACTGGGTGTGAGGTCCCCACCCCGCCAGGCCTGTTCTGTGCCTCTGAGTCTTGTGTGGCTTCCTGGCACAAACTCCTTCACCGATCTCTCTTCACGATGTGCTTAAAAACAACTCCTGGGCCGACCTAGTTATCTGTCTCACTCCTCAAAGTACTCCGTTCCTTATTAGAAAAAGAACATTGTCTGTGAGAGGGGTGGAGAGAGGAAGGAAGTGGGGAAAGCAGGCACACACAAGGCGGTCAGACGACAACTTTAGAAGTTAGTTCTTTCCTTCTCCTGTGTGGATGTGGGGATCGAACTCGGGTCCCCAGGCTTTTATACAGGCACCTTTAGTCTTGGCGCCATCTTGCATCATTCCACTTTGACAGCACTTGAGAAAGGCCTCTGTTTGGCTTGCTTTGGATACATGCCTCTACATCCTGTCATTCTGACCCGTAGCTTTCTCATGGGCCACACCTGTTCTAATTGGCCAGACTTGGGCCCTGTGTTCATCTTTGGAGCCAAAGTGTGAGGTCATCGCAGGGTAGAGCAGAGAATGTTCTAGAAAGATGCTCTCGCAGAGGAGGAAGAAAAAAATGCTAGTCTACTGAAGAAAAAGAGACTTTGAGAGAAACCTGGTAGACAGCACCAGGCTACCACAGAAGCTGGTTAGGCCTTGGGAAAGGTCACTGCATTTGGACAGAGTGCAATCTGCCATGGCTCATGAACTCTAAGACCCTCAGGTATAGGCTTTGAAAAGACCAGCATGGAATTTGTGCTCTATGTTCACCTGTTCTTTGCTAAATGGGAGAAGGGCACTAGACCTTTGGAAACATGACGGGGCAAGGCAAGGGCCTTAAATGTGCTTGCAGGCCAAGGAGACGTTTGCAGCTGAAAAGCTAAAAGATCTCCGAAGGGGATTTAAACAAGATCTTGAGTTTAGGAGGTTATATTAGTAGCTCAAGTAGTAGGAGAATCACTTGATGTTCCCCCCACAGTTTTTGCATATTTATACTACATGGAGTTTGTTCTGGTCATTTGCTGCCCTCCTGAACTGGACAGATATGGTTTCTGTCAATGCAGGTATCTTAGAGTAAATAGTGCCTGAAGACTCTCTTCTGTTTAACTGTCTCTAATTGAGTTCATTAGAGGTCCTGAAGGCGTGGTTCTAGGGCAAGTATCATTAGGACCACCTTGGGAACACAAAATCTCTGGCTCCAACACACACTTTCCCCGTCAGCCATCTGCATTTTTAACAAAACCTGTAGCTTGAGTCTTGAGATTCAATACCTCTCGGGCCCGCATCTCTCCTTGTGTCAGAGGATGGTTTCGGTAGTTGTGGCTATCAGGAAAACCATGAGAATCAGGGTGGTAGAGGTAGAGAGAGTCCTTTGAGAGGCGAAGGCAGCTGGTCATGGCCACCAATAACTGGAAATGGGATATACTGGAAAAGCAGAAAGGGGAAGTGCAAAGGTTGTTGTTTGCAGTCATGTGGATAGCCTCTGCTAGGACAGCTGCCGGGGAATTCCAAATCCTGAAAGGACCAAGGAAGTTGAGAGAAGCTTCCATTGTAGCCGCAGAGGACCGACTCCTTTGTGGGAAGGATTAAGTTAGTTCCAGAGCAGGCTGCGGCAATGGAACTTTTGATTTACATCCAGTCTGTCCCATCAGGTACAATTAGGAGTTTGTAAAACGGGGCCTGGCAAAGTCTCTTGCCTCAAGAAGCTTAGAAACTCTCTGTTCTTTCAAGACGTCAGTGCACCTGGTAGAGGATGAAAAGCGAGAAACTGGAGCCAGACTGAATTTGACCTGGGGTCTAGATGTGTGACTGAGACTTCAGTACTGTGGGCAGTGCCCTCAAGGAGAAACTGGCCCAATGTCCTTTTCTCCAGTGCACAAAGAGGGAAATTATTAGCCTGGCATGCATCCGCAGGTCTGATGGCAAGATACTGACCATGTTAGCTACAAGGAAGCCTCTCTCTTGTATTCTCTCTCTTCTTTTAAAACTGTCAGGTCGAAGCATATTCTGAGATTTGCAGGTAGAATATTATGAATATTTTTGTTTGCTTGAGAAACAAATATGGAAAAAAATTTTCATTTTCTCCTGGGTGTCTTAATTGGGAAGAGATACAGGGTTAAGCTGGCTGAGTTTGTTAAAGAGAGACTTTCAAACTTTATCTGTGGCAGGGCATGAGCGAGCCTGCCTGTGGATGCCTTTGTTTTTGAAGACTGTGAAATACTGTTTTGTTTTGGTTTTTTCCTTAGTGGAAGGATTAGGTCCAAACAGACCTGGGATGATGGGGAACAAGGAAGCACTTCAGATGAACCCAAACTTTTCCATTGCTCTTTGTGTTACCCTGCTCAGTGGGGTAGGCCAACCTAAGCTTCGAAAAGGAAAAGGTTGATAGATGCTGCGAAGCGTGGGCGTAAATGGTATATGTAAGTGCAGGAGAGAGAGGAAAAAAAGATCCTCGTTAGCTCAGAGGAAGCCAGGAAAATGGAACCAAAGCAAGTTCCTCAGATATTTTTTTAGAAATTTGGATGCAATATGGTTTAGCTCTTTGCTTGTGTGTGTGTGTGTGTGTGTGTGTGTGTGTGTGTGTGTGCTGGGTGAGAGGAGAACATTTACCAGAAGGGAGGGCACTTGAGTGTGCCTGCCTGTGGAGGTAAAGGGTGACATCATCCTGTTTTACTCTGCCTCCTATTTTTGCTCTGGAGTTTCTCAGGCTCTTCCTGGAACCACAGTCACCACCATACCAGTCTGGCATTTTTACATGGGACCAGGGGATCTGAACTCAGGATCTTTTTGCTTATGAGACAAAGGCTTTAACTACCCTAGGCCATCTCCCTAGGCTTTGTTTGGTTTTGAAGCAGGATTTCAGTCTGTAACCCCAGGTATGCCTAGAATTCACTAGTAGCCCAGGCTGGCCTTGAACTCATGGAGACTCCTAGAACGCAGCTCCGGAGTGCTGGGAGGACAGGTGTGAGCCACTGTGCGCGGCTTCTGGAGCTGTGACTTCTGAGTGTCAGCACAGCACAGCGTCGTTTCATTTTGCTATTATAATGGGGTGACTTAAAGTACGCTAGGGAGCAGGGTCTCTGTCCCTGTCATGTCACGTACAGAAACCTACCCCTAACAGTGTTTCTCTGGTGGTCGGCAGTTAAAAGAACCACCTCTTTCTGAAAGTATCAAAGATCACCCTGTTGTTTGTTTTCTTTGTCGAGGAGAATCAGCTAAAATGGCGTCCCAAAGCAATCACAGAAGTCACACACCTGTAAGTCAGGCCCATCCTTTACCATGGAGGCAAGTCTGCGCCTCTCTTCCCTGTCCAGACCCGCACTCTGCCGCTGAGCCATGCATCCAGGAAGAGTCCTTTGCTAACCCCCCACATTCTGAAACAGGGTGACCCTGTCCAGATTCTAGATCATGGCACTTATAGTTCCTTGATGGCGATAGTTCCTGGATTTCAAGTCTAACACTCACATCGATGAGGCAGTACTATGATCTAATGTCTACTACTCTTGTGGTAAGGAGACTCCCCCCACCCCATGCTCTGAGGGAGGAGAGGAGGATCCTTGGTCATGTTGGTCATCATTTTGGGGGGAGTGCATTTGGGTGTAGTAGCACCCAGTCAAAAAAATCTATCTGGCGAATGAGTTAATTAATGAAGCGCTTGGTAAGCCAGATTCACGATACCACTGATGATTAATTATGTGAGGAGCAAGACGCCTCTTCCCTCCCCTGTGCTAATTTTGTCTCTTCTTTTTAAAAATTTTATTTTGAGTTCTGCTAGTCAGTGTTTTACTAATTCCAAATTTAAGATTTGATGATACTCACTTGTTTTGTGATGGGGGGCACATTTTGTCGTTCCCCCCCCCCGCCCGGGGCTTCTTCCCGCACCCACTGTACTAATAATTCAGGCAGGTCACTGCTGTGTTGCACGAGGGCTCAGGACTTGGAAAGGGACAACCTCACTGGTCCTGACTCCCGGGTCCCTGTGAGTTAAGCTGCCAAGCAACCAACCAGTGCAGCACTTAGATGCTTAGTTTTCATCATTTCACAAGCTACTAATGCAAGTTCTTGTCCCCCCCCCCAAATGTTGCTCCTGGAAGGTGCAGGAGTCAAAAATAACATAATGATGCTGGTCTGGGAGCAGCTAGTTGCTGGGTCTGCTGTAAACAGAGAAGATAATCAAGGAATCCAGGTGTGGGAAATATTCGTGATTCCACCACAACATGTCATGTTAACAGCAACCCACCAACCCATATCAGTGCCTTCCTAACAGAGAGACCCATGTGCCACCTTAGCATGACAGGGTTACCCTCTGTGGGTGCAGATGGCAGAGGCAAGTGGAAAATTCCACAGCAGTCAGAACTCAGAGCCCTGCAGAGCAAGGATCCCTGTGGGGTGGTCCATGCTGCTACGTCCTGTCCAGCTCTGAGCCTACACTATGTTCTTTCCCTAAGCCTCCTGCTCCACATCCTCCTCCTCTGTCTCTCAGAGAATCTACAAGTATCTCTGTCGTTCCTTGTCTCTGCTCCCAGGCACAGGGAGACACGCAAAGACACTTGGCGGATAAAGAGAGCGGGTAGCTGGTGCCTCACCATGGCTGGCCGCTGTCTTCTGACTCAGAGCTGGGGAGCAGGGTGTGACAATGACAACGCTCCCATTGGCACAGTGCCCGTCCATTCGGGAGTGCCCGTAGCAGCATCTTCCTGGCAGTTTGTGGTCCTGGCTTGCTTTTGCAGAGGGAGCAAAGCCAAGTGGTTTATGTTGGGATCATGTTTGCTTTTCCAGTACTGGGGGTTAAACCCAAACCTTACAGGTGCTGAACAAGTGATGCACCCGGAGCTACATCCTGCTATCCCCAAACAGCTGTAGCAGCCCTTCCTCCTCTTCTCCTTCTAGCCTTCCTTCCCTCCCCTCCCCTCCCCTTCCCCTCTCCTCTCGCTGATTTTGAACTCCTGATTCTCCTGCTTGCACTTCCCCTGTGCGGTATTACAGGCTTTCACCACCACACATCTAGGACCTTGCAGTGACTTCTTTTGCGCCCTCTCTGCAAGTTTGGATCTCAGCTGGGATTGGCTCTGAAGTCTCAAATTGGCTACGACTTCATGGGAAAATCGAGTGTGTGGGGGTACTATGTTGGTTTCCCCAAACAAGTTCAAAAACAGAAATACAATGTATCTTTTCTGAAAGGGATCTGGGAAACGGTCTTGCATGAATTATCACTTAGTCTGATTGCTAAGTGACTTGGTGTGTGGATGATGTGTTTACCTGCTTCTTTCCCTTCTGGTCTCTTCCCATGCTAGGTAATCCTCCAAGGTCTTTGAAAGGAAGAAAGAAATCGTCAGAGCCGGGGCACCCCAACTGCACCCCAGCTGCCGTGGGACGTTTCCTGGTGAAGGAGACACCAGGTGCCCAGAGCACAGTGTGCAGTGAATGCGGTAAGTCAGCTGTGGACGGCCTGGCTTGGCTTGTAGGATTGTGGGTGAGGATGTGTGGGCGCCAGAATGGTGCAAACTGTGGGCGATCGTCCGTCCGTGCCGGGTTCCTCTCCTGGGGAGAAGAGATTCTGTTTGTGTCTGCACGGAGATTGCCTTTCTCTTGGCCTCTGTGCATCTCTGTTCATGGGCCACTTGTCGGAACACTTGTAGAAACACTTGGGCAGAATCACAGTGGGGGGGGCGCCTTCTGTTGTTCTTTTAGGCTAACGAGTAGGCTGGGGACTAACAACCTATATTTTCACCCAATTGATATTATTGTTTTTGTCAGGGTTTTCTCACTGGCTTTTCTTTTGTGGCTTTCAAACTTTCTAGCTAATGAAAGGAAGACCAGTTTCTTGGGGTTGCTTCTCTGATTGGGAAGTGGTGTATGTGGTAGGAGTGGCTTGCCATCTTGAGACTGGTGAGCAGCTGAAGGTCTGAAGGCTCTTGAAGTGAAGTAATTGACAATACCATGCACTCTGAGCTCCTAGGAGACGTGTGCCAGCACGTGATTTTGCTTCAGTGGATTGTGTCACAAAAAGAAAATTGTAGAGTGTTAACCAGGATAGAACACGACTAGAGGAGGCCAGCATGGCCAACAACGTCCTCTGAGAAAGGAGTAATTGTGTGTTTATATTTAGAATACGAACGGCCAGCTTCAACTGGAATGTGCATGTATTTTTTTTTATTAAAAATTTAATTATACATTTTAAAATTTTTTACCAGTTCCTCCCTCCCCCCTCCCCTTCCCCCAGTGTCTCCCCCCCAATTCCCAGAGAGTCCTTTATTGTGTATGTATTTTACATGTGTATCCGTATTTTGTAAAATCCATGTATATTTTGCGTATATGTGTTTTGAATTTTTTATTTTGCTTGTATTTTGGGGATGGGGGAAAGCCTATCACGGCAGTATATGGAGGTCAGAAGACAAATTGTGGAAGTCGGTTCTCTCTTCCCCCACTGGGGTCCCGTGGATAGTACTGCAGTACTTGGTAGTGAGCATCTTTTACCTACGAAGTCACCTGGCCTGCTCTCACACTGGATTCGATGACGGAACCTTTCAATTCTTCATCACTTGCTTTTCTAGTTGCCTGGACAAAGTGTTTTTAAAGTGCTTCGTGACTTTCTGAACATTGGTATTTCAATATGCACACGTACCTCCTTGGGGGTTATATCACAATATTAGAGTGAACTTATTTAAATTCAAAATTTCCCAGCACGTCATAGTAGACGATCAGAAAGGCCATTTCGGCTCATCCACGTTGGGTCCTGTGGCGTCGTAAGTTCTAGCAGGAAATGCAAAGCTCGGGTCATGACTTCTGCTCCTGTCCCTGGAGCCCCGGAATGTGAGTGGGAGTTCTGCGTGTGGGTGAATATACAAGAGGGCTCTTGGATGTGTGTGCCTGTGACGGCCACAACCATCCTGAAATGCTCTGCTTCTTATTACTTTGCTCTGGGTTTTCCTAGACTCTACCTGCCAAGGTCGGAATTGTAGGCCCCTATCATATCCACCTGGTATTTTTTTACATGGAATCTGGGGACTTGAATTCAGACCCTTTTGCTTATGAGATAAGGGCTTTCACCCCTGAGTCATCTCCCCATCTCCTGCCCCTACTGTTAAGGGCAAACAAACATTCACAACCCTAGGCAAGTCACCAGTCCTTCCCAAAGTGGTATTTTCTAAGTCTGCGGGTAACTCTGTGTTCTTTGCTCACTGAGTCGTGAACACCTTGGTTTGGGGCTATTATGGTATTACATGCATACCTTCACCAAACTGTCTCGTATTATGAAACTTTTTATCACTGTCACTAAGTAATGTGGGGCCCTGTTAGATTTAGGTGTTAGGGTTTTTTTTTTCTAGAGAGTTCTTCATGCCAATCTGGTAACTCTTAGAGTGGTGATGATTTTCTCAAGTGCTGATGTTACCCTGAGAAGTGACTGTTTTACATAAAAGGTCTCAGCTTGTATTTCAAAGAACAGAGCAGCTATTATAATCAAGTCAGGTTTTGTTACTCACGTGGTATACTCTTTTAAACCATTGCTTTGAAGGGCTTACATCGTGCCCTAAGCGTTAGAGCCAAAGTTTCTAAGAAACTCAACGTGTGAACATGAAGATGCCACACGAGGCAGACTTGAAGTTGTTTGAAAACCCTTATGTAGGTTGAGTGCGTTGAGAGGAAGAAAATGCTGAATCTCGCTGGCCTTGTTATGGGCAAACTATGCTAAGAACTTTCTCCTCCAAAGCGCCTTGCTTGAGAGGAGCAGTTGTTTCCTGGTGTTTTTACAGACTTAATGACAGTCACCTTTGAATCTCGGCACATTCCAGCGCTGGTTTCTATTTCCTTTGGCCTTAGGTCCTAGGGGCCTTGAGATCTGTGCCACAGAGGAACATGGGAAATGGGAGAAGGAAGGAATAATCCAGGAATCTGCATTTGCATTAGACAGGAGCTGGTAATAATCATTGCTGTGTTGGAATGAGTGGCAGGACTTCAGCATTCTTTCAGTGTGGTCCCCCAAATCATATGCACGGTGTTTTCCTGCATGTCTTGCCCATCCTTCTCCATCTTGATAGCAGTTGGCCTTTACCCACGAAGGTCTTCTACTGACCTGCGAAGGGCATACAAAGCAGCATGTCACAGGTAGGAAGGCAAAGTCAGTGAAGGCAAATACAGAATCTGGAGACCTGAGTTTTCCACATGTGTCGTTGTGATTAGCTGTGCGACCTTTGTCTCCCCCTCGGCATCCCTACAGATTCATGGCACAACAGACAACGTGCCTGTGGTGTTCTTGAAAGAGAAAAATAGTTAAAATCCTGCGTTCATGAAGTTTGAGTTGTGGTTTGGTTGGACCATTGTAGACCTCAAGGAGTGCGCGTTCAGGGCTTGGCAGGAGCATAATGAGATGTCTTCCAGCTTCTCCTCAGCGGACTTAAGTCACTGGGAAGAAGACCCTGAGCTCCAGTCTCTGGAGACTTGCTTGACTCTGATGGCAGTTGGGAGGATGACATGGGCCGTCTGGTCAATTCCGCTTCCTTAGAAGTAGATGCTGAATATCTGTGAGGTGGGTGATATAAGTGTAAGGAAGGAAGCCATTTGTCTAAGAAAAAAGTATTAGATAACTATCAATAGTGCTTGGGAATTTCCTGATACCTTTTAAGACAGATTTGAACCATGTGCATTTCTTCCATTTTGCTGTGGAGTGGCTGGTGGTCTATATGAGCAGCTTGCCTCAGTATTCTGTGCATAGTGGGGCTTTGTTTGGTCTCTGATGATATCAGTTTGTCCCCATTTGCATCCCCCATTATTCCCAAAGTGGGGGCTGGACTGGAAATACCATAGCAACCTGGAAGTCAGTTACTTAAAAGATACAACATGTTATCATGATTTGGATGTGAGTTGCCCTCCATTCTCCTGCCCTCTCCCTGCCCTGGCTCAGGCTCTTGTGTTTGCATGCTTACCTAGTGTTAATGCCTAGGCAGGGTGTGGCACCGTTAAGAGGTGGAGCCTTGCTGGACGAAGGCAGGTCACAGAGGGCGGGCCTCCTCTCAGCTCGCTCTTGCTCCTTTCTGTCTCCAACCAAGCTTCCTCTGGTCTGCTATGCCCTTCAGATGTACCACTTGGAAGGAAAAACTAGTGTGGGGGGCAAACTGAATCCAAGCCCCGGTCTGTGCCATGCAAGAAGTTGCCACGAGCCTGTTTCCGAAAGCACCACGCCAGCTTGCTTTTGAGGATTGCTGGGATGAAGGTGTCTGAGACTTGGTCCTATTGTTGACCCCGGGGTTGGCAAAACTGTCTGGCGTATAGGACACCAATGGTCCCTGGTAAGAAATGGAGAGACAAGAGCAAACACGGCTTTGCCTGTGCAAATAGCGTTGCACTGTCTTTGTAAGTCTTGGGAAACGGGATCTGAATTTCTAGTCTCCAGGGGAAGAGAATTACACATATTTACCCTCACAAGAGCAATTTGGGGATTTCCCTCTGTGTCTGTCAGTTGGAACCTTTGAGATTTGCTGATTGTGATACCAAATTCTTGAGCACCTCATAGATGGGGGGAATTTAGATAAGGGGGGAGGGGTTGAGAGCAGGGGAGACTTTGCTGCTGGCTACATGGGATGATCAACGTTCAGTCCTTGTTGGAATGACCTGCTAGGTTGTCCTGCATTAGCAAGACTGAAGCTCTGACTAGCACTTTCCTTTGAGTCCTCGAGCTGCTTTTAGGTACTGCAATGAGCATTCCAGGCATGTGTCTTTGCCCATGTGGATTCCTTCTTCAGACTTCTCAGGTCTATCTGACGGAAGCCTCTTTCATTCTAGGCCTTTGCCTCTGAGAGGTCCTCACACGTGGATCTCTCTCCCTCGCTCCCTTCTCTTCCCTCCTTCCTCCCTCCCTTCTCTTCCTTCCTTCCTCCCTCCCTTCTCTTCCTTCCTCCCTTCCTCCCTTCCATCCTTCCATATAAGAGGACAGTTGAGTATGTATGTGTGCCTGTGGAGGCCCAAGGGTGGCATCAGGAATCATTCTGGATTGTTCTACCTCCTTATTGCTTTGCTCTGGGGTTTCACAGTCTCCACCTTCTAGAACCTGAATTTCATTCACTTTTCTGTGAGTTCTGGGACCTGAATCTCAGGTCCTTTTGCTTGGGAGGCAAAGACTCTAACCCCTGGGCCATCTCCCTAGCCCTCCACATCCTTCCTTGAGGCCCTTACAATGCTGCTGCCATATCAACACTTTCAAGTTGGCTCGTGAGTCCTCGCCATCCCAGACCCCCCTCATCCCCTCCTCAGCATCTTTCCCAGGATCTCAGCTGCTCTCTCCTCCAGCGTCCTGATGCAGTGGAAGGACACTGAGCACATGGAAGCTGTGCATGGAAATCAGTGCACGAGTCTCACTGTTGTCCATGTGCCGCGCGTGGAAAGAAACCACCAGAAGCTTGAATGCTGCTGCTGATTTCTAACCAAACCTGCACTAAGGCCAATTCTGTGTGTCCTATTGAAGTTCATAATAATCGTATGAAGACAAGATTGCAGACCAGGGCGAGCACTGTTCTGGTAAAAATGCAGGACAGAGGCAGTGGTGACCACTGGCCTCAGGAGCCCACTGTGGAGCTGTCTGTGGAGGAAGGCATGCCAGGTAGTTAGAAGGCACCCCAGGTAGTCAGAAGGCATGCCAGGCAATAGTTAGAAGGCACGTTAGACAGTAGTCAGAAGGCACGCCAGGTAGTCAGAAGGCACGCCAGGTAGTCAGAAAGCATGCCAGGCAAGAGTTAGAAGGCATGTTAGACAGTAGTCAGAAGGGACGCCAGGTAGTCAGAAGGCACGCCAGGTAGTCAGAAGGCACGCCAGGTAGTCAGAAAGCATGCCAGGCAAGAGTCAGAAGGCACACCAGACAGTAGTCAGAAGGCACGCCAGGTAGTCAGAAGCACGCCAAGTCAGGTGTGCTGAAAGGAAGTATGTGCACAATTGCTCAGAGCTGGGTGTTCAGGAGCCTGTGCATTAGGCCTTCCAACAGAGGACGATGGTCAACCCAATATATTGCCTTAAGAAGGCATGGGATGGAGCTGGAGAGATGGCTCAGGGGTTAAGACTCTGCATTGCGAGCAGAAAGTCTTGAGTTCAGATCCTAGAGCCCACATAAAAATGCCAGGTGGAAACAGCAGAGACCTATAAATTCTGGCCCTGATGGAAAGAACTTGGGAAATCCCAGGTAGAAGCAATGTAGGATGGTTGCCAAAGTCATCCGTGGTCCTCTACAGGGACACACAGTGCCCTCTGATACATACACATGCAAAAAAATAACTTTTTAAAAAATCATGGCATTTTCCCTTCCTTTCCCAAAACTTTGTAAAGTTACTGGAAATTCCAACCAAATCTAGTGTTCCTTCCTGAAACTAATCTAAAGAGAAAATCATTTCACTTTTTAGAATTAGTGTTTCATACATGAATAGAGCAAACTTAGGACATTTTCACACCTGAACCCCTCATCTTATTTCCTTTCCTCTTGCCATTCCAGCCCTCCCCCTTCTCTGCCAGGTACCTGTCCATTTTCTTATCTTTTCACTCAAGTAGCCACTGGGCTTTGCCTGAGTTGCCTTTGATGGCCTGAGCACTTTGAAGCATGAGTCAAATATCAGTGGGCACAGCACTGAGGACTGAATCTTCCTTCCCCCTCCTCTTGCCATTTGGCGTTAACCTGGACAGTCTCTCGGGAAAGTGTGGGGCCTCTTGAGATCTTTCCCCTTCCACGGTTAAATGTTATGAGTACAAATCCCACATGGGTTTTATAGAAATAATGTCCAGAAGATGATGTCTGACTTAACTCCTTTAGGTCCTTTAATTGTTCACATTTTTCACTGTTTGAAAGAACAACTATTTTTTCATCTCCAAAGTCATTTAACTACATCCCTAACGTACATTCATGCTTTTTTCCTGGTGTTAACCATGGAATAAATTAACACCAAGTAGAAGAATCTTTGATCAAAATAGTTGAAATCTTCTATCAGTTCCCAGTATCATCACATTAACTATTTTAGACACCTGAATAGGTATATTAATGTTTCCAGAAGCCAGTTTTAAGTGAAATAGCAAAATCAGCTGTTTGAAACTTATATTGGAGAATGTTTGCAGAATCATTTTTTTTCTTATTTGTGCTGGTGTCCTTGAAATAATTTACCTTGCAGTTATCACCCAATGTGGAAGCATATTGGATGGACTACAAATGGCGATCTTTGTTAGGAATCTTTTTGAATTTGGGGTCATCAACATGGCTCAGTGGGTAAAGGTGCTTGCTGTCAAACCTGATGACCTGAGTTCAATCCCCGAAACCCACATGGTAGAAGGAGAGAACTGATGGTTGCAAGTTGTCTTCTGCCCACCCTGTCCTAGCCTGTCGCTAATTATGCACTTATGAAAGAGAATCTTGTGGGGTTTGAAGTAGGATTTCACATAGCCAAGGTTGGTCTTGAACTCCTGATTCTCCTGCTTCGGTCTCTGATGTGTGGGGATGGCAGGAAAGTATTGCTGTGTCTGGTTTCATAGGCTTTTCAGGATCATTTATTCTGGATGTTGCTTATTAGGTCTTTGTCATCTGCTGTCTCAGAATTCACTTCTTCAGGATGTCTGTGACTAGTGACCATCTCTCCTCCAGCCTTGAGTGCTTGGCAGTAGGATCAGTTTTACTGGCGATGCTGGCAGACTGCACTGCTGGACTCCTGGCCCAGGTCACTAAGCCACAGGGTGTTGCCTACTTAGTCTGAACAGCCACCATCTTCCCCGACACTGGGTCACCTGACTGCATGCCTAGAGATCATGACGCTCTTGCTGAGATTATTTTTCTAAAGTTTCTGTGAGTTTCGTTCTTCCCTTGCATTTTGACTTTTTCCTCTCAAGCTTGTCCATGATTGAAAACTAGACAGGACTCTGCAGGATCCTACCTACTGTGAGTATTGAGCATTGTTAAACTGCTCCAGCAGAACAAAGAACTGGACACAAATGTCCTTCCATAGGGACAAGCCCTGGTTTTTCTAGTCTGTGACTCTCTTCTCCTTTCCTCTGCGGGAATGTGGGAGGAAGAGTAGAGGCCACTATTACTATGCCTGCTCTTTGGTCGGCTCCAATGTTGTTTGTTGGCTCTGGTGGCCACAGTCACCCTTGCAAACAGCCTTGATCTCTTGACTCTGGACGAATTAATGTTAATGGGTTGCTGCTTAGCTATTGACACGTGCAATGAGGAAGAAAAGTCACTCAGCCTTGATCTTTTTTTTTTAATTTTTTTTATTTATTCAATTGTGCGTGCGTGCGTGCGTGTGTGTGTGTGTGTGTGTGTGTGTGTGTGTGTGTGTAGAACCACGGGCGAATTCGGGAACCACCATGGACGCCTCCACCTCTTCCCTGTTTAGTCTGCCCTGGGATTCACAGGCTCCGCCCACCAGGACCAGAAATGCAGGCTACCCCCGCTTTCCGCCTGGCATCTATAGGTGGGGTCTAGGATCCGAACTCAGGACTCTCCACCTGCAAGGCAGAGGCTTAACCCCTGAGCCACCTCTCCAGCCCCCACTCAGCCTTGATCTTAAGCTGGTCATGGGCTCTTTCTATCACTACCACCACATCTAGCACATGGAGTAGTATGTCAAAGCAAGAGCCTCCTCTGAGGCGTTGACCCCCCTGGCCCTCCCTCCAGGGGTCAGATTAGATGGTCACAGCTTTTCTGGGAACGATCTATTTCTGTGCCTTAACCAGGACGCCAGTTGTCTTAGCAACCTGTTGGTTGAACCATCCTGTGGATAAAAGAAGTGACAGCATTGGATGCGGTGGTCTCCACAGGATCGGAAGAGTCACATGGCTCAAAGAGGGTTTTCCATTTCCCTCATCAGGGTGGGCTTCCAGGAGGAGGGTACTTACTCGGTGTGTCATGGGAGTATCAAGTAAGGAGGATCCAGCACCATGCGGTCCCTATGGCATGCATCATGCATCGGAGACCAGCAGAGCCAATCCGTGACTCATCAGTCAGCCCGAAGGATCTCTGGACCAGGTGCTGTGGGATCGCAGCATGCTAGGTGGGAATGCATCTTTCCTGTGGAGTAGATTAATTTTCTGCTGCTCGCTAACACTGGCATTCAGATTGGAAAGAACCAGAAGTCAGGGGTCCTGACCAGAAAGCGTCCAGGAGAGTGAGCGCTTTGATACTTGGTTCCGGTCAGTGACCCACACGCCTGCCTCACTGTGAGCTCTACTCTTGAATGCCCCCATCTGTTCTGTCTGCCAGGGAGCTTGGCATCACACGACAACTTCTGCCATTTTCTGATGTGGATTCATAGCCTCCAATGGAGCAGTCGAGTCAGGTGGTCTTGAATGTCTTGGGGACTTTATCCTACAGCCCCTCCCTTGGGAGAACTTCTAGACAGTGGATGGATGATGTGTTTCCCTGAGGGATGTCAAGATAACTTTGTAAAGAAAGATGCGTGCACATGCATGGCTTTGACAGAGAGCTAAGGAAACCAAGGAGATGTTTGCCCCCCAAGCACATGGTACGGATGATGCAGAGAATGGATCATACTCTTCCTCCATGAATGACGACTTCTTCTGGCTTCAGTGTTCTTTGCTCTGAATGGCCACAGTGACGCTGTACTTTTGTTTACCATGGAGAAAAACCGTGAGGGCTTTCCTGAACATCTAGCATCCTGCACACAGATGTTTCTTCCTGTCTCTGTAGCTGGAATAGGAATAGACGGTGCTACACAAGTCTTGATTTCAGACAAAAAAAAAATCTTGGAGAAAGAAAGGAATCCCTAGGATAGTCAAAGACTTTTGTTGACTGTTGGGAGGATCTTTCATAAGAAATCAGGTAAATAGTGGTTTGGGGGTGTGGCTTAGCTGATGGAGTGGTTGCGTAACATGCACAAGGTCCTGGGGTCCCAGCAAAGCATACACATGGTGGTCTATGCTGCAGTCCAAGTCTTTGGAGCGTAGCAGCAGACAGATCAGAAGTGCAAGGTCAAGCTCAGCTGCATAGTTTGAAACCAACCTGGGAGACATAAGATCCTATACAAAAAAAAAAAAAAAATCAATTAAATCAAGTTATTTTTTTGATAGTGTGTGATATGCCTGGTTTGGTCATTATTTGAAATGATTACTGTAATAGAAGCCACCTTGTGTTCCAGAATAATGTTTTATTTGTGTCTTGATGTTGTAGGAGAGGTGCTTATATTTTGTGTGTGTGCGTGTGTGTGGGCGCATGTGCGTGTGCATATGTGCGTGCATGTAGGTGTCAGGCACACCTCACATGGTGCTATTGTAGGGGTCAGAAGAGAAGCTCAGATGTTGGTCCTTGTGTCCTCCTTGGAGATGGACAGTCTCTTGTCTTCCATAAGTCAAGCCTGCTGGCCCACAGCTGCTGGGATTCTCCAGTCTCGGCCTCTCCTGTAGGGAAGCACCAGGATGATGCATGTCTGTGCTTCTCATCTGGCTCTTGCATAGATTTCTGAGGATTCAAATTTGGGTCCTCAGGCTTGTGTGGCAAATGCTTTTCCCACTGACCCCTCTGCCCCGCCTCAGATGATTCCATTTTATGATTATCGTGTAATTCCCAATTCAATGTGTATGATAATACTCATAGCTATTTATGGTTTGCTGGTAGAGAGACTGTTTCCTCTTGTTGATATGATTAGGAAATGCTAAAATGAATGACATTTCAGTTAGGTTACAACCCTTCTCTAGGTTTGGTGGTTGCCTACTTTAAATGTTTTATTTTGTGTGTGTGTGTGTGTCAGAGGGCACTGTGTGTCCCTGTGGAGGACCAAGAGTGACTTCAGGAAATCATCCTGGATTGCTTCTACCTCCTTCTCACTCTCGCTTCTCTCTGGGAAGTCCAAGCCGCTGTCATTTCCGCCTGGTGGGACTTGTGTTCAGAACTCAGGACCTTTTGCTTTCGAGACAGAGTCTTAACCCCTGAGCCATCTCCCCAGCCTGCTGGTTTTCTATTTGAAAGGTCCAAATGGGTGGAGGTCAATGAGAGCCTGGTTTGGTCTCGTGAACACCACGGCTCATACGTTTCTCAGCCACCTCAACACACCGTGGCTGGAAGCAAACCTTGAACCAAGGGAGGCTGTCGGTACTCTCTTCCCGTCCATTGTCCAGAATGCAGAGTAGGTGTAAATCAAAATAAGAAGAAGGTGAGGTGCCTTGGATTCAATCCAGCACCAGGCCTATCAGCCTAGGAATCAATGCTTAAAGCTCTCTTCAATTCTCCCCTTGGACACCCTGAGCAAACTGCTTCTCAAACTCGTTGTCTTCCTGAGATGGTTCTGGAAGCCTTTGCAGCACCAAATGTAAAAGGATCACCGTAGCCCAGTGAAAGTCAGGATTAAAATCCAGACCCATTAGCTGTGCATCATGACTATCGTCCACCCTCTCTGAGCCCTGTGCACCTTATCCGTAAGAGGAGTAAATGGACTTATTCTCCAAAAGCTTGCTGAGAGCACATTAAGGTGTGTGGATTCAGCCTAGGGTGTGCTCCCCAGGAAATGGAACCGCAGCCAAGCGTGTTTTTTCTGATGCTCCAATTCTCCAAACAAGATGGATCCTACATTGCTGAGAGGAGTAGGTGAAGTTGGAGCTTGTTGGTCTCTGAAGTGGACACATGTTCTCTGGAGATGCATCTGCTATGACATCAACAGTAAACTGAGTTATGTGTCATCTGCTTCCATGACATCCATAGTAGAGGAAGAGTTGCCTGTGTGTGTGTGCATGTGTGTATGCGTATATGCATGTGTGTGTGTGCATGTGTGTGAGAAGCTGAGCAGCTCTTGGAGTTTTTGGTAAATTTTTAGTATTAGTCAACCAGAGAAGCACAGAATGAGGAAGGTGTGATGGTTTCCATCTATAGAGTAGGGAGATTCCTGAAGGTTGTTGTTATGAGTGAAACTCTGAAATAGAAGCACATGACAGAATATGTTGCTGTAGTTCCCACATCTAGGTAGCAACAGATAAAACTTGTCAAATCTGACTTTGAAATCAAGGACAGAAGGAAGCCTGAAGCTACTACCTTCAGGTAACCTACATTCTTCTTTTCTTCTTTGAGCAAGTTTTCACCAAGTGGTTGTAACTGCCAGCTATCATAGTAAGATGCAGGTGACAATTGAAGGTTTGGGTTCTAGGCACAGCTGTGAAGAGTTAGTAGTTGAGTTAATCTCTGAGCAAGCCTGCAGGAGAGTGTCTAATTGGTGGGACAGTCTAGTCCATGGTGGGTGGGACTAGCCCCTGGGCAGGTGGATAAGATGGAGGGGTTAAGGAAGTTGGTATTTGGATGTACTTGGCAGGCAGGCTGGCCTGGCAAGAGGGATTCACTCCTCTGTTAGCGGTTCTGTGGATCTGGTGTTGGTACGAACTCTTCTGCCAAGCTGGTCTATGAACTATACCCAGACAATTGTAAGACAGAATAGAACCCCTCGTTCCCTAAGCCATGTTGTCGTGATTTTACCAGCAACATGCAGGTAAAACCGTGATACCAGGTTTCCACATCAACCAAGGAACTTTCTACCATTGAGAGGAAAGATGAGAAAATAGACCAATCCTTGTACCTTAGCCAGATCTCTTCTAGTGGTACCCACGTACCGTCAGCGCAGACCAGTGCCATCTTCTAGGGCCAGGGAAGCGTTCATCCTCAGACGCTCGAATGGGTATCAGTCATAAAAGCTGGGGTATATGAGTCAGCAAGTCTTCTTGATTACCATACAGACATGATGTACTGCGTAGGACTCTGGATCACACTTGGGGTCGCTTGGCTGAGACTAAGTTATTCAAGAATGGCTGAAGATGATCCAGATGTGGACCGCCACAATTGGCTTAAAATTCGAGTGGGGAGCTTCCACTGGGACAGTGTGTCTCTGTTCCACAAAGTCTTCCTCCCGTTCTTTCCTCTCCCCCTCTTCTTCCTCTTCCCAACCCCTTTCCTTCCTTCTCTTCCTCTTCTTCCTCTTCTTCCTTCTCTTCTCTGTCATCCTTCTCTTCTCTTGTCCTCTTTTCTCCTTTACTTTATGTTTTCTGGCCAGGGTCTCATACTCTAGCCCAGGCTGGTCCAGAAGTCCCTAGATTTCTTCGGTTCTTGGGTAAGCGCATCACAGGCCCAAAGCACTGTGCATGGCTAAGTCTGAACTCTTTCACATCACTATCTTCAGGGTCCCAAGAGCAATGAGCGAGGGACAGTTCTATTCCCAAGGGCTTTTCAAGCTCTGCTCACATAGCGTTTGCTAATTTCTCTTCAGCCTCCCACAGAAGAATTTCCTAGGAAGTTCAGTTGCAGGGGGTGGGGGAATCCTTTGCTCCAGGTATAAGGAAGGCATGGTATGCAAATTCAGAGTGAAAAAGGTCAGGGAGGATTGGAGAACTGAAATAATTCAGAGCGGCTAGAGAAGAGCACGTGAGAATAGGCAGGAGAAGGGGCTGGATCATGACGTCTCTTCAGTAAGTCCTGAGAGTTTGAAGTAGTGAGAGAGAGACAGACAGACAGACAGATAGACAGACAGAAACAGACAGAGACAGAGAGGAGGGGGGAAAAGAAAGAGACAGGAAGACAGAAAAAGAAGGGGATAGAGAGAAAGGGAGAGGGAGTGGAAAAAGAGAAAGAAAGGAGAGAGAGAGAAAGGAGAAATGGGGAAAGAAGAGAGAGAATGGGAGAGAGGGAGAGAGAGGGAAAGATAGAGGAAGAGAAAGACCAAGAGAAAGAGAGAGAGAGAGAGAGAGAGAGAGAGAGAGAGAGAGACTGTTACTGTGTCCTCATGGCTGGTAGACCAGGCTGGCTTAGAATTTTCTGGCACTTTCTTGCCTCTTCTGCTAAGTGCTGAGAATATAGCTCTGAGGCATTGTACCTGGCTTGAAGTTTCTTAAAGATTTTTTAAATTTTATTTTGTGGTGTGTGTGTGTGTGTGTGTGTGTGTGTGTCCCTGTGGAGGACCAAGAGTGATTTCAGAAATTCTCCTCCTCCTTGCTTCACTCTGGGATTTCCAGGCTCTGCCCACCAGGGCTGAAAGTGCAGACCGCTGCCATTTCCACCTGGTGTTTTTACATGAGATCTGGGTTCAGAACTCAGGACCTTCTGCTTATGAGACAGACTCTTAACCCCTGAGCCATCTTTCTAGCCCTGAAGTGTTTCTTAAAGAAGAGAGAAAAGTTATTGAAAGATGAAAACAGATGCCGACATGATTAATATGATTCATAGCGACGCAAGGAGATGGCAAAAGCCCAAAAGCGGTTGTGAACTTGGACATGCCTAGATTGTTCCCCGAGTGGTGTGCGGGGTGGCCAGGAGAAAACAGCTACAGCACAGTCGAGTGCCTCGGACCAGAAGAGAGGCTGGAAGTCTGCCAAGGTAGAGCAGGAAGTGCCGGGCTCAGGCCCCGCACAGTGTGTGACTGGGATCGCCAGAGTAGGCAAGGGACTTGGTCCTGCCACCATCTCTCGCCAAAACTCTTATTCTGAGGGATGTGACCAGGCAACTGTAGACTAGGGATTCTGAAAAATACCCAAGAGGAGCGGCCAGTGCCTGTCTGTGGATGTGACTGCTGTAGTAATATCAGTGTGACAGACTTCTCTTTCCAGGCATCGGACCTCAAGATAGTGTGTTCCGGGGGCCCCGGGGGCTGTCCAAGAATGCTGCCTTGCCTCGGATTAGACCAGCACACAACGCAGTGCTTTTCCAGCTCTGACCTTTGGAGGCTACTTTCCAATCTGTTTAAGAACACTGAAATGGAAATGATGGTCTCATTTCACCAGATTCAGATGACGAGTGGGAACTCGTGGTTTTGCTCCGTGCCGTCAGGAGGGCCGTTGATTGTCTCTGAAGCTGCACACTGGATGGGGGAGGCAGGGTGTCTGCCAGGCACCTGGGTTGTAATTCCAGAGCTATCTTTTATGAAGAGAAGATGGGCGGGCCCTACCAACGTGCAGGAAGCACGCCATCATTGCCCAGGTTGGCTAGTGATTTTGTTTTGCGTTACAAAGGAAGCAGCATAGGCCTCCAGCATGTTCCCACCTTGAAGGACATCGTCTGTAAGCACAAGCTGAGAATAAGTGGGGATCAAGAGGATGGGGGGGGGATGAGAGCCAAGGTCCAGACATCGTGGTCTAGGATCAGGAAAATTCCTTAGCCTGCCCAAATGCCCATGTTTTCTCCACTTGGAGTTTGAGGAGGCTATCAGGAAACTCGCCGCCTTGAGAGGGCATCAGGTACCAGACCCTCTTACCTCTTGTCTTGCTGTTGCTGATGGAGAGCGTGCCATCAGTTCTGTCAAGCTCAGGGGTGCTGCTCTGCATTGGGGGGCTGCTGGCTCAGCCCTTCCAGACCTCACTAACTGAGGCAGATGTCTTCAAAGACAGAAGAGGCTTTGACACGCCTCAGGTCCCGTGACAGCCCGCCGGCACTAGCTTGCCCGCCGAGTTGCATACTATGCATTGTGGACTTTTTTTGGGAACCTCATCATTTCAAGCGCCCGAGTGTGGCGAACTGCCTACTCCAGCGACGGAGAAACGAATGTGTGGCGTGTTTGGGAATCCCTGATTCTCCTTATTTGTTTTAATAGCAACTCGCTGCGTAAACACTGACTCATTGCTGTCCATAGGGAGGGAAGATACGGTTTACATGCTCGATTGCTGGCCTGGCTTCCAGAGCTGAGCGTGGGTCTCGTGCCAGCTGAACGGATGAGCTCAGCCCCGGAGGTGACTTTCTGTGCCCCCCATGAAGCACACGACTGACATGACGCTTCACGAGCGCTTAATGAAAGGAAGATTGTCTTCTCTTTATAAACACAGAGCTGATCTGTTTCAGAGGATGCGCGAAGTATAACTAAGTTGGTGGGGCAAGGGGGAGAATCTTATTTTTGGAAGATGAGTCCTAGTGCAGGTGTACGGATTCTGCCAACTCTGTATTATTTCCCTGTGCTGTTCTTTGCTGGCTTCTTTTCTTTCCTGACAGTGCCCATAGGCCCTGGGACTCGACTAAGCTAGAGGGACAGGAGTGTACAATTACAGCCTCACAGTGCGATTAGATTTACCTCCTGTTATTTTTTTGAAGAAAGTTTAATACATTAAAGCCTGAAAGAGCGTGAGCTGTGTAGAGCCACACTGGATTGATTACTTGATTAATATATAGGGTAAGCCTTACAATCTGACAGATGGTGTAGATGGATGAAATAATTCCTGCCAAATATTCTGGGTAGCTTGCAAGGGAACATAGGGGTACCCCAATGTAGCCATGCAATTCTTTTACCCCTCTCTATTTTTACGATTTATTAGAAAGAGAGAGGAGACATACATGCATGCTGTGGTCAGGTGGAGGTCAGAGGCCCTTTGGGAAGTCAGCTGTCACTCACACCACGTGGCCTTCCAAGAACAGAGCTCAGCTCACTGGGTTTGCAAGCTGAGGCTTTACCACTGAGCTATCCTGCGGACCCTCCCGCCTCTCCTTTATGTTTCTTCTCTGGACAGGTCAGTCACAACAGTCCACCTTTCCCCTCCTCTCTCACTCTCATGCACACCGGGGCACACAATGCTTATGTATCTCTGACATGCTGGACGAGGCCACCTGGCTGCAGAGAAGGGATCGTTCCTTTAAGCAAGGAGCCTTGCATTCACTGGGCGTAAGATCCGAACTATGGGCTATGATTTTCATTAATGCTGACATTAAAGCCATTCTGCATGTCTGTCTTATCTGTAACATCATTGGTAATTTTTATCATGTGCATATATTTTGAGACAAGAGTCTCATCTAACCAACCCTCAGGCAGACGTCCAGCTCACTCTATGGCCCAGAAAGGCCTTGAACTACTGACCCCCTGGCAAATGCTAGTTTACAGTTCACTACTATGTCCAGCTCCTGTTGACTTCTGGGCACAGCAAACCGAGACATGCCAAGCTCCAGAACATCTATGTCGATTTATTCCATCTCAGGCCTAAATTACATATTTTGTTTATGAAGCCAAAAACTCAAAATTAGTCCTGTGATGAAACTCTGGCCACCATTGGAAATTTTCTAGCAGAACACGTGCTCCTCTTCTGACAGGTCGTTTTTCCAGTTTGTAGTTGGGACTTCTGTCCTCTTTCAGGAGGGGTCTTTCAGAGGGAAAGGAAAACAGGAATCAGGAAAACAAGCGTGGGACTCCAAAGGTCAGGCGGGGTGTGGGGAAAATGTCACGTAGGCAGTGTTAGATTGCGGGATTCTGCTGGTAGTCACCTTCCCCTCCCTCTCTGGGCAAAGATACTAGTTTCTTTCTCTGTTGCTGTGAGACTCCCACTCAAAGTCGAGCAACTTAAGGGAGATTTGTTCAGCTTATGGTCCCAGAGAGGATATATAGTCCTTTGCGATGGAAAAAACATGGCTGGCTGCAGAAGCTGGAGGCGGCTTAAATCACTGCAGACATCATGGAGGCTGAGAACCGCTGCAGCAAACTAACTGGCTGAAGCAGGGCGGGGCTCACCAACCTCAAGGCCCACCCCCTGCGACTACCTTCCTCCAGCATGGCTCCACCTCCTAAAGGTGCCATGACCTTCCCAAACAACTAAAAGATTCAAACTCCAGAGCCTGTGGGGACAGCTCACATTTCACACCACAATAGCCTCTCAATTTTTGCCACACTCAATTGGTGCAGTTTGATTGACCTAGAAGACAAGCTAGTTTCAAAATGACACCTGTGTTAAGCTAAGGAGAACCAAAGGCCTGGATGGTGGTATTTTGCAAGGGAACGTTGATATTGGAGAATGGATTTGCTTCAGTGGCACAATCTCAGTCGGGCACGGGGAGGATCTGTGAGGAGTCCCATTCTCCCCCCACACATGCATCCACTCCAGTCTCTGATAGCCTTTCTCAGGTAAAATAGTAGTCAAGTAGCTTTGACATGAATTTCAAACGTGCAGTATAGTTCTCAACCTTTCTGTTTTTCTCAATTTTGTAGTAAAATACATGTAACTACATTTGCTGTAGCACTTTTGAGAGTCTGGTCAGTGGCATTCAGCTCATTTACAGTTGTGTTATATTCACCTATTATCCATCCGTCCATCCAGTCATCTTTTTAATTTTTCTATTCACCCATAAATCCATTTTCCATATATATATTATATATATCCATTCAACGATATATCTACACATCCATTCACTCATCTGTCCATTTTTCCATTTACTCATCTATTTACTTATCCATTCATTTATCTATCTACCCACTTATCCATCCATCAATCCGCCTAAAGATCACTTTCCTTCTTGTAAAACTGACTTCAGGGACAGCTCCCCTCCCCCACAAAAAGACCCAAACTATTCATCCTTCTCATTCCAAAACCCACTCTACTTCCTGTCTCTAACGCTAACTGCTCTGCATCCCTCCTCCTGCAGCTGGAATCATACAACACTTAGCCTTGTGTGACTGCTGTATTGTTAGCACAGTGTCCTCAGGATTTATCCATGTTGCAACAGGTGTCAGACAATTCCCTTTTAAAGGCTGAATATTATAAACCACATTTTGCTTAATCATGCATTCATAGATAGACACTTGGGTTACTTCTACCTTTCGGTTATTACTAATAATGTTACCATGAACATGAGCGTGTAAGTATCTCTTCAAAGTCTCTCACCTGTCTCTGATGTCTTCGTTAGACACAGGGCTTCGAGTAGCCATGCAGCTACCCCCTTTCAACTTTTTATAGTAACAGGACAGTAGACAGACCTTCTGCCTCATAGTGTCATTTGAAGTTTCCTACTTGGCTCTCATCTGAGTGCTCCACAGCTTGCTCAGTCCTCAAGTATCAGGCAAAGACCTTCAGTTCGTTTTCTATTAAAATGCCAATGATCCTGGAACAGGGGCCGATGAGAAGCTACTGGCGCTTGACGTGAATGAACTTGGTCAAAGCCCACCTGCCATCCTGCCAGCCCCCTTCCAGGTCTTAGCAGCTTATCCCTTAGGATTGTTCTTCCCACATTCTTTCATTGTCGCTGTGACTGTCTCACTGTTTGGGATTACTCATGAAGCTTCTTGTGGCTAGACATGATGACACCGGCTTACAATCCTACCCGGAAGGCTGAGGCAGGGGGATTGTAGCAGGTGCACAGCTGCATAATGAGGCCAAAACAGTAATACGGCTCTATAAGGACAGGAGCTGAGGGTATTTTTTTTTCTTTCAATGTGACCATAGAGCCCAGGGCCTTACATATAGCTCTACCATGCACATTTCTACCACTCAGTGTAGTTCGACTACTGAGCATGTGTGGTCAGTCTCTCCTGTGTTTCGTGCTGCTTTTGCAAGCCTGAATAAAATGTCCCCCACGGGACTTGGGGAGACAGCTTAGCTGGCGTGAAGTGCTGTGTGAGAGCACGTGGGCGTGAGCTCATCCCCAGCATCCACATAAAAACCAGTCATGGCGGCGCATCTCTAACTCCAGGGCTGGGCTGGTCGCGACAAGTGGATCCTGACAAGTGGACCCCAGAGGCTTTCTGACCAGCTTGTTCACCCCCTTTCTCCTCCCCCCACATCTACCATTAAAAAATGAAAATATTTTGATTGAGGTATCTATTTGGTGCCTACAGTGAGTGAATTTGACAACTTGGACTTTTTAGGAAGTCTGGTAGCTAAAGCCAATGTTTTCTGTTACAAACAAAGTGAGTTTATGTCCATGCCTCCTCCCCCCCTTCCTGGTCCTCGGGGGATGCTGATATGTCGGCCATCGTGTCCATCTGGAAGAAGTAGATCTCATCGCCCTGAGCACCAGGATGCAGCAGCCCCGTTCTGACTGGAGCATCCCAGCCAGCGGTACATCTCCCCACCGTGAGCTCTTACCATCATAGCACCCCTCTTTCTCAAGGTTCCCTGAGCCTTAGGATGGGGAGAGGCTTCAGTGGCTGATGAAGGCTGAAGGTTCTAGGTTCCTGCTCTCTAGCCAGTTGTGCTTTCCTGCCTCGCTAACCTTCCAAGGAAAGAGGGTGCATCTTAGTTGGTGCTGAAAGATTTTTCTCCACTTTGGGGGATTTTCCACCTCCTGCCTGACTTTTGTCCCTTTGTAGTTTGTGGGTGTTAGGGATGTTTTCATTTAATTATGTCATTCTGAAGATGTACAACTAGGATTCACTTGAGACAGAACATGTGACAGCTATCTTTTTGTGTCTGGGATACTTCGTTCAGCATAATTTCTTCCAACTCCATCCATTTATCAACAAACTTCATTAATTCACTTTTCTTGACACCTGAATACTATTCCATTGTGTATATGTACCACATTTTCATTATTCATCTGTTGGATATCTAGACTGATTCCATGTCTTCGTTACTGTGAATAGAGCTTCAATGAACATGGATGTACACGTGTCCCTTTAGTAAGACAAACATGGATGTACATGTCTCTTTAGCAAGATGTAGTAAAACTAACCTTCTCTTGCCTAGTGTGAGCCAAATTTCCTTCATATCTAGCTTCCTATATTTTTAAGTTCACTTAATCTAGATGTGTGTGTGTGTGTGTGTGTGTTTCTGTCTCTATGTCTGTATGTGTTGTATGTCTGTGTGTGTAGCTGTGCTTGTGTGTCTCTGTGTATTTGTATATGTTGTGGATATTGATGTGTTGTGGGTGTATATCTGTATGCATTGTGTGAGTGTATTGTGTGTGTGCATGTGTTGTGAGTGTGTGTTTATATATTGTGAATGTGTGTATTTGTTGTAAGTGTATCTGTAGGTGTTGTGAGTGTATGTGTATCTATATGGGTTGTGAATGTATGTGTGTGTTTTGAGCATGTATATGTGTATGTGTTGTGAGCATATGTGTGTGTTGTATGTGTGTCTGAATGTGTTGTGAATGTGTATGTAGGTGTTGTGAGTGTATGTTCTTGTGTTATGAACATGTTTGGGGGTGTGTTGTGTGGTATATGGTGTGGTGTGTATGTGTGTGTGTACAGTGTGTACAGTGTGTGGTATAGGTATATGGTGTATGTGTGTATATATGTGGTGTGTGTGTGTGTGGTGTATAGCGTGTGGTGTCGGTATATGGTGTGTGTGTGTGTGTATGTGTATGTGTGTGGTGTGTGGTGTGATGTGTGTGTATAGTGTGTGGTGTAGGTATATGGTGTGGTGTGTGTGTGTGTGTGCGCGCACGTGCGTGCATGTATCCACCCAGCATTTCTCTCCACTTCCTTTCATAAGACACATCATGGAGCCCACTTATCTCTGTCCCAAAGGAAGGCCATATAAAGGGACGTTTTCTGCAGTATCAAAACTTTGCTCTTGGGGTTAGACTGATAAATTGTAAACACATGACTTCTCTTAGCATACTTACCAAGAACCTCTTCAAGACTGGGTGCTATGACTGGGTACGTCAAAGTGAATGGGTGCTGTGACTGGATAGCTCAAGGTGAATGGGTGCTGTGACTGGATAGCTCAAGGTGAATGGGTGCTTCAACTGAGTGTGGTGTGTGGTGTGATGTGTGTGTATAGTGTGTGGTGTAGGTATATGGTGTGGTGCATGTGTGTGTGTGCGCGCACGTGCGTGCATGTATCCACCCAGCATTTCTCTCCACTTCCTTTCATAAGACACATCATGGAGGTGAATGGGTGCTGTGACTGGATAGCTCAAGGTGAATGGGTGCTGTGACTGGATAGCTCAAGGTGAATGGGTGATGTGACTGAGCACCTCAAGGTGAATGGGTGCTTCAACTGAGTACCTCAAGGTGAATGGGTGCTGTGACTGGGTACCTCAAGGTGAACGGGTGCTGTGACTGAATAGCTCAAGGTGAATGGGTGCTGCAACTGAGTACCTCAAGGTGAATGGGTGCTGTGACTGAGTACCTCAAGGTGAACGGGTGCTGTGACTGAGTACCTCAAGGTGAATGGGTGTTGTAACTGAGTACCTCAAGGTGAATGGGTGCTGTGACTGAGTACCCAAGGTGAATGAATGGGTGCTGTGACTGAGTACCTCAAGGTGAATGGGTGCTGTGACTGAATAGCTCAAGGTGAATGGGTGCTGTGACTGAGTACCTCAAGGTGAACGGGTGCTGTGATTGGCCCTCAGATGAACAGGCGCCATGATAGGTGCCTCAAGGTGAGCCGGCAGCTCCCAGCCAAGGGAGCACATCTGCAGTGGCTGGTCTTAGCAACGGCTCATCACCCCCACTAACTGCCTTGGAAACAGCGGTTACTCTGTAACCATAGAATGGTGTGACCCCTTTGTGATGCAACCAATCCTGGACTAACACTTCTTTATGCCCTGGTTCCTGATGATGCTGTTACTATGGCTAGTAGGAGACAGTTTTATTCCCTTTATGGTTACTACAACCGTTATTCCTATGATCATTGCTTTAATTTCCTATTTAAGAGGTACAGAGGGTTGTTGACTTTCACAGGTCGTGATGGAAACAGACACTGACGGAGGGACATGTCCACTGCTTTGCATAGAACAGGAAAATCCAGATGATGAGAATCTTTTGAGCGTCTTTCTACCCTTTGCTTTAAAGACCATGCATAGCTCAGCTTCTTCACCTCCAAGGTCCAGAAGGGAACTACTTTAAGTATTGCCTCCCGGCTTCCTCTCGTCCCACCTTAAGATTCTGCTGCCCTGATGCCTGCTGGCAACCGCAGTAAATGCAGTGGTGCTCTGATGCCAAGAGAGACGGAGAATTAGAAACAGATGACCCCAGAGTGGAGCGCTGGCCCAAGCAGACTGGCCAGGTGACGTGGGCTGTGGAGAATTGACGGGAGAGATGTTAGGACACAGTTCGTGGGCCTCCTGCTCTGTACTGCCCCCCACTGCTCCAGGGACCCCCTCCCACTCCCTCCTCAGCTTATGCAAGGACAGCTGGGTAGAACCAGCCCAAACATTAGCCCTTGGTGGTGGAACACGCTTCCCTCTGGAGCACTGGCTGGACACCCTCTCTCGAGGACCTGTAGGATAGCGCCGAGCTACTGCAGCATCGTCCTCATGAATAATTTGTGTCACAGCCACTTCTGCATCTCTGTGCATTTGCTGATATTTTTAGCCTTGATGGTGTTTAATAATAACACTTGTGGAGAATAGACTAATCAAGAAACTTCCTTGGCATTGAGGGGACGGGGCCGGCCATGGAGGGAGGCAGCTCTTCGCTGCCCAAGGTGCTTCGTGGTCTGTGGTTACTGCTCGGATCGTGACTGGCCGCTGCGACTTCAGTTCCGTTTGGACTTTCCAAGCCTCCCCTGCTCCCGCTTCTGCATCAGGATGTGACTGCAGACGTCATCAGCGTAGTGAGAGGCTGCGCCCCGCCCCGGCCGTCTCAAGGCTAGCTTTGGCTTCTGTGCACTCACTGGCCGGGCCCTAACATGGAGAATGTTACCAGGAACTTCTGGGACAGAAACAGAATTTGTTCTTTCATCGAAAAGACAAGGTTTTCTTTTACGGGGAGTCTCTGGAAGCTTGAAGAGGAATCCAGCCAAGAAGCCAGGCGCTGCTGATGCTAGATGATGCTCTGCTGTGTTTGACTTCCTGCTACAGTGTTCTTCCTTCCACCCTTTATTTCACTCTTTCCTTCCCTCCTTCCTCCTTCTCTCCCCCTTTCCTTCCCTCTCCTCCTCCTCTTCTTTCCTCCCACCCCCTTTCCTTCCTCCCTTCCTATATTCTTCCTTTCTTTTTTCTTTCCTCCCTTCCTTTCTATTACCCTCCTCTGTCTCTCTCTTTTCTTCCCCCTCTCACTCTCTTCTCTTCCTCCTCCTTCCCCAGCTCTTACAGCACCACCCTCAGTCCACCACGCCTGTTCTGGAAATGTTACCTTCCCTAGAGCCCCGGCACCTCCTGTTTGCTTTCTGGTCAGATGCTGCACTGGTGGCACCACTTCCAGGGGATGTGACCACAGACCCCATCCATCATTGTCTCTGGGTCACCGTCACTACTGGTTCCCAGTGCTTGGTGACTAACCCAGAATCCCTTGGCTAGGATTCCTCTTCATACCCTTTGCTTAGGGTTCTACTGGCTCTACTCAGTATCTGGGAGGAGATCTATAGAGGAAGCCTAAAAGAGCTGAGAGGGGATTTCCTTTTCTCTTCCTCCCTCCCTCCCTCCCTCCTTCCCTCCCTTCCTTCTCCTTCCCTCCCTTCTTTTTTTCCTTCCTTCTGTTCTCTATCTGGCTTTCTACTTCCCTCCTCTCCCCTTTCCTTCCCTTCCCTCCCCTTCCCTCCCCTTTTCCTCCCTTCCTCTTTTCCTCCCTTCCCCTTTTCCTCCCTTCTCCTTTTCCTTCCCTTTTTTCTTTCCTATCTGGGGGTTGAACCTGAGGGCCTTGTGCATTCTACTGCTAGAGATACACCTATACCAACCCCCTCCTTTTTAAAGACTTTTGCTTATTTTGAAACAGGGAATTATTAAATTCACCCAGATTGGCCTTGAACCATATAATCCAAGCTGCCTTTGAACTCATGCTGTAGCCCAGGTTGGCCTTACACCTGTGATTCTCTTGCCTCATTCTCCCTAACTAGCTTTAGACCACAGGTCTGGTGGGAAACTTTTTCACCAATAGAGGTAGCCTGTCTGTATCTTCAACATACTAGAATGATAAAGAAGGGAGACAAGAGAGCGCAGTGTGTGTGTGGGGGGGGGTGGACAACCTTCTAACCTTTTAAAGAACCATATTTCGGTTCTTCATGTTCCAGTTTGCCCGTGGAAGGGGGAGAAGAGGAGGGGAGAGAGCACTCTAATTACAAACCTCATGTTCCTTTCAGCTATACTATTTTCAATCCTATATAATTTGTACAGAGGAAACAGTAAAATGCTTGCTTTCCAATGTGAAGACGAGGTGCCCCCGTTGAACGCTCAGGAAAGACTGACGGCCGTTTAAACAAAGGAAAAACTCCAGGGCTGAACGATTCATCACTTGCAAACCTCATAACATGACTCGGCTTTCTAGGGGGCCGGGCCGTGGAAGAGCCCACGGTCCCTGCAGCCCTGCCCGCCTCCTTCTCTCTGGAATCCTGTGTTCTTTTCTTCCTCTCCTCATGGCGCAGGGCTCCTTGTGTGGACGTCTAATGTTCCGAAAGGGTGTGGCTCCCCACATAAACTGTCCCTTCCCAGGATGAGACTGTGTCGTAGGGGCTGGAGGTCCAAATACAAGGCCCCTCAACAGACCCTGGCATCTCCTTGTGAGGATGATGGTGGACATGGAATTGAGTTTGTTCGGTTGGCGTTCAGTGGTCAGCTGTGAACCGAGTAATAAACCAGTGTGCTGCGCGCGTCTCAACCTCCTCCGGAGAGGGAGGAAGGGCCCGTGTCGCCGGCAGATGAAACCGCTTCTCCCATCTGTGCTCTGCCAGCCGGTCCACGTGTGCTCCCTCCTCCGTGTTGGGTCCAACCTTGCCTGCTTGACCCTAAAGTATGGGAGAAAGGGAAGAGAGAGGGCACTTGAAGCCTTAATGTATATAACCTAGATCCAAACATCCGCTGCTCCATGTAGAATGTCTGCATGCCCCTCCCTTCCTCCCACCTCCCTTCCTCTCTCTCACTTTTTCTCTCTCTTCCTTCCTCCCTTGTATCCTTCCTCCCTTTCTCCTTTCTTTCATTTTGTTACACAGTTTTCTGACACTGTAGTCCAGAGTCCTGGAACGTTCTCTGTAGTCTACAAACTCACAGCTCATCCATCCGCCTGGGTCTCCCCAGTGCTGGAATTTCAGGTGTGATCCATCATATGCTGTGGCCCCTTTTTTTCTTTCTTTTTGTTTACTGGCATATGCATTTGGATGTAGACAACGACCAAAGGAGGACATTGGATGTCTTCTACTGCTTTCCACCTTTTTTTATTTTTTAGCATACCTGTGTGAGTGCATGTGAACACATTTCTCCCAGCATGCACATCTGCGCCCCACAGAGAAATGAGAAGAGGGGGTTGTATGTCCTCAACCATCACTCTTCCACCTATATCTCTGAGACAGGGTCTGTCTCTGAACCTGGACCCTCGTCTTGAGACTGAGGCCCACCAAGCCCCAGTGACCTGTTTACCTTCCTCAGATCTGGGGTTATAGGTTTTTGTTCTGTGCTTGCTAGGATTTGAACTCTGGTCCTTCAGGATTGAAGGGCAAACACTCTTAACTATTGAGCCATCTCTCCATTCCTCTACCTGTGAGACAGTGTCTCTCACTGAGTCCGAATTCCCTGCGTCAGCCAGGCTGGCCAGCCAATGAAATGAGCTCACAGCATCTGCCTGTCTCTACCCCCATGACACTGCTGTTATAGACACACATCCATGCCAGACTTTTCCGTGGGTACTGGATTGAACTTAGGCCCTCTTGCTTTCACAGAAAGGACTGTGAGCCATTCAGCCAGCTACACAGCCCCTTTCTTTATCTCTTGTATTTCAGCATTATACTACCACAGTCACCCGCAAATGCAAATACCTTCACTTGGTTATTTTACAGGTATTTTTAGTATTGGCTCTTTTTCAAATACAATCTTCTGGGAGGCTTCAATGTATAAAACTGATAAAGGAAGATTTTGTTAGCGTCCTTTCTGCTAGATGTTAGCGAATGATGCTGGCTTACACCAGCTGAAAGGTGCAGAGCGATGAAACTGCAGTGAGCAGAGAGATTTGCAATCAGTGTCATGGTGACAGCAAGCGGCTCTTCTAACGTCACTTTCCAATGTATTTCTTTTTGCTGTTGTCTTTGTTGCACAGTCTTGAGAAGCAACTCGGCTCCCTGAAATGGTGAGACATTTTGTTTGCCCCAAAATAATGACATCATGATCTCAAGCATATTTTTCCCCCAGCCTAAATCTTCCCTAATTGTAGGAAAGACTTGAAGTACATGGTCCCAAAGCCAAAATCGTGAAGCCCTTATGAGAATTTGCCTTTCTTCATGAAGGAGACTGCAGTAGAGAGAGGGTCCAGGGAAAACTTCCTCCAGCAAAACACAGTTTGCAAATTTGAGTATGACTGAGATGCTCATTGAAGTCAGTAAAAGAGAAAAGAAGAGCGTAGAGGAAGAGGGGGTGGTGAGAACATAAGAGCCTGAAGGTGTATATGGGGGTTTGGGGTGCTGTTAGATGGAATCTTCCAGGCATAGCAGAGCTGCCTCATCCACGAACTCACTGCGGCTATGTCTGCTTCCAAGAGTCCTCTCCACGATTTGGCCTGGCTTCCTGTCGCTATGAAAGGGGAGAGATCAGGAAACACCACACCCCTCTCATAAACCCACTGAAGGTTGCTACTGGACTGGAGGTGGGGAATTACTCTCCCCTCTGGTATACCCACTGGTAGATTGTCCTTAGCTACCCACAGACAAGAATGTGAGACCAGGAGGGAGACATGGTAAAGAAGACTGTAAAGGCAAATAGTAGGGACTAGGAATGAGTAAGGGATGCATGTATAAATCAAAAAATAATAATAATGCAAATCAATTTAGAGAATAAAACAGGGACTAGAGAGATGGCTTAGGAGTTAAGACTCTGCCTCATAAGCAAAAGACCCTGAGTTTGGGTCCCAGATCCCACATTAAAAAAAAAATCAGCAGCAAATGGCAGCAGCCTGCTCTTCTGGTCCTGGTGAGTGGAGCCTGGGAAATCCCAGAGAGAAGTGAAAAAGAGGTAGAAGCAATCCAGGATGATTCCCAAAGTCACCCTTGGTCCTCCACAGGGACACACACACACACACACACACACACACACACACACACACACACACACACACAAGTCAGAACAGTAGCTCACTGCCTGAGAACCCGTCTTAACCTATCCTTCAGAAGGAACCAATTGGATTTCTTATGTCTAGTGAGTAAATTCTAGACTTTGCCTCCCATACACAGAGAGCCTTTGACAGTGCAAAGTCAAGAGCTTGATTTTGTTGTGCCACTTTATGCCATGCATTGGGTTATTTTCATGTAGGCAAATCACTGGTATCAAGCACTCGGACACCTTAGTCCATATGGTGTTGCTGCGCCACATTTCATGGGCATGAACATAGGAAGGCCTCAAGCTGGTAAAAGGAAAAAAATGAGTGTAAAGCAACAGCAGTCTTTAGGGTGCACGCGTGTGGCCATGTGGTCAGCTGTCTGTCCTGCGAGTGGAGGGGAACAAAGACGTCACTGGCTGCTGAGCATCTAACTTGCGAATGCTGCTCTTTAACTCTCAAAACAAGTCAGTTGATGATTTTAAAGGTCTAGAGACTTGCTGTCAGGACAGAATTAAAGAAACCCTGCCTGTACATATAAGTGCTTCAAAATCCCACCTTCACAGGAGGGTAGCTCAAGGCATCCCAGCTCAGACCCCTAGATTCTAACCCCTGTAGGCTTCTGTGTATCTCCATCTAACTTGAGAACCTTCCGAGTTCATCTGCATGATAATCAGTACCCAGAGACCTTGACTTTTTTCCTTGGTGTACTTTCAGGAGACTTTTAGTCATTCAGTAAATCCACATGGAGTATCTTCTCGCAAGACTTCTGCAGTCATTGAAATAGGAAACAAAAATCCCTTGCTTTCTAGAAGTTTCATTCTGGTATAAAAGATATACATGAAACAACTCACAGGTGGCACAATACAAGTATGCATTTTTTTATATTTCATTGGGGTCTCTCAAGATGGGGTGAAGCCAGCAAGTGGGGGTATCGAGGGAAGAAAGAGGACTGTGTTTTTGAGCAGAGATGTGAACGAAGAGCTCACTCATGCTGGTTTCCCAGAGAGGAAACGTTCAAGAGAGGAAAGAGACTGCGCCTTGGAGGAAGGAAGAGCGCTGGAGGTCAGTGCTCGGAGGACAAGGCTGAGAGAATGTAAGCAGTGGGCGGGACATCCAGAGGCGGCGCGGAACTTTCCAGAATTCTGTGAGACCCCAACTGTTTACCATAAGCACTGTAGGAGTTGCTGCAGATCTGAGCATTGGATACTTGCTAGATCTGATTCATTCTTTAAGATTACAAGGATGGGGCTGGAAAGATGGCTCAGGGGGTTAACACTCTGCCTCTCAAGCAGAAGGTCATGAGTTCAGATTCCAGGTCCCACATGATAAGCGTCAGGTAGAAAACAGCGGCTGCCTACACTTCTGGCCCTGGTGGGCAGAGCCTGGGAAATCCCAGAGGGAGGCAAAAAGGAGGAAGAAGCAATCCAGGATGATTCCCAAAGTCACCCTTGGTCCTCCACAGGGACACACAGTGCCCTCTGATACGCACACAAAGTAAATAAAATTAAAACGTTAAAAAATAAAAACTAAAAAAGATTCCAAGGATAATTTGGGGATCCCCACCCCCTTGAATTTGGGCAGAAATTTTAGACCCTCCACTTCTGCATTAAGTGCTCTTCTATAGGAAGTACTACATGGAGAAGTTTTCAAAAATGACAATTCATAATTCAAAAAAAAATCCCTTTAAAAATAAAATGCAGATGCTTTGTATCTTCTGGGTATTTTAAAGCTACGCAGCTTCGAGAAGATTAAATTAGAAATCCTATATATAAAGTGTGTGTAAGTGCCACCTTGGTAAAGCGTATTCCTGAGGCTGGTTCTGTGCCTTTCTGCTTTCCTGTTCTGATCAGTGCCCTTGCTGTTGGTGTTGGTTGTTCATCGAGGACAGTGCATTTCCTGGCCAGAAAAAGTTATTCCACAAACCCCTGGCTTCAAATGATACATATGATCTCCAGATGTGTGCTTTTAACTGTTTTTCTACTCATGTAGCCTATATAAGCCTTAAATTTGTTATGTAGCTGAATGACAATAGCCTTCAATTTCTGATTCTCCTGCCTCTTTCTCAAGTGTGCTCAGATGAGGGGTGTGTACCACCTTGCCCAGTGTATGGGGTGCTGCCCATCCAGTCCAACATTTTCCATCCACTAGGCAAGAACTCTACCAGCTGAGCTCTATCTTCAGCCCAGAAGTATGTTAAGTAAGTGAGTTAGGTTAAGAATAAAGTATCCTTTAGGAAAATTGCACTTGCAATTTTGTGATTTTTTGTTAGGCGTTCTTGAGGCTCTTTGTTTTAGAAGGGCCCAGGATCATGTTATTTTCTGAGATTTCGCATATCCCGAGCTGGCCATGACGGTGTGTGCCTATAATCTGACTACTTGAGAGGAGGCGGCAAGGGAGCAAGACTCTGAGATGATCATTGGCTACATGCGTTTGAGGCTAGCCTGAGCTACATAAAACCCTGTCTCAAAAAAAAAAAAAAAGTCAAAGCAGTTTGTGTATCTTCTGTGACACCAGCTTGGTTTTCATGTAAGACATGCGTTTCCAACTCTACAGACAACATTAGCCTTGTTCTGATTTGTGAACTACAGGTACCCAGCAAGCTGTGTCTAAAGTAAGGTCTAACTCCTGCTACCATAACAAGTTCTTCCTCTGTATGATTGTATAACCCAGGCTGGCTTGAAACTCACAACACTCCCACCTCAGCCCCTTGGCCTCCCCATCACCTTCAGCCACCACACCTGGCTCCCCACAATAAATGTTTTGAGGATTAAGGCAGAGTTTCTTAGAGGAGAGAAAGAATGGAAATCATGGACTCTAGACATGGAGTACTATGCAAGTCTAAGGGTGCCCTGGAGAACTGTGGACTTCAGACATGGAATCCATGAGGGGCAAGAAGCTGAACAAGAATTCATGGACTCTAGACACAGAGTGCCATGAGGGGCAGGTACCCCCCACAATAAATTTTGAAGTCACTTACTAACACATAGCTCTGAAAAGAAACCACAGTATATGAAGGATGTTTTGCAGTTACTGTAGGACAAACAAATTCGGGGTTACATGAATTTAAAGCCCTTTGAGAGTGGAAATAATTTATTGTGTGCAGCATAAAGCAGCATGAATAGAAGACCCACCTGTGGAGATTTACAATGTAGTTTTCCAGGCTCTGTCCCCCAGAGCTTGGATTCACAACTCTGGATTGGGTGGACTTTTGATTTTAATAAGGACCCCTGCAGACGGACAGAGGGCATGTAAATTTTAATAAGTGCCTCACATGACAAGCAGCAGGAACCCACATCTGAGAAACAACGGCTGAATTCCCCAAAGATCTTGAGCTTTGAGTTAGCAGAGCCCACGGACCGCGTCCCAAAGCAAAAAGCTACTAACGGGCCGCTCCGATTCCATCCTCGCCCGCCCTCCAAAGCCTTCTGCATTGAGTTTTCTCTGCCCCATTTCTGCCTGAAGGTCATTTTGCATCACATTCTGACAGTATCCCATCTATCAGTGTTTTGGGTTTTATGTAAATGACCGAGATTCTTTTTCTCGTATAAAACCACATACAACATAGGGGCTACAAGATAGCTCAGGAGGTAAGGGGCCTGCTAAAAAAGCTGGTAAGTAATCTAGGCTTGATTCCCAGACGTCCATAAGATAGGGGAATGAACTGAAAGTTGTTCTCTGATCTCCACCATGCGCCGTGGCGCACATGTGAGTATACCCTCCAATGCCTCTCCCCCATCAAATATTCTAATGTTCCCCCCCAAATTAGCAGTAGGGTTGGGATGATACCTTGGTTGTTAAAGTGCTCACTGAACAAACATAAGATCTGAGTCCAAGATCCAGAGCCTGGCGCATAGTAGAGTGAACCCCCAAATCCCAGCAGGAGGGGGAGGCAGAAATGGGAGAATTTCTATCTAGCTAGTCAGCATGCTGAGTCTACTTGGTGTGCACTGAGCCAGTGAGAGACCCTTTCTCAAAAATATCAAACAGGTGGGGCTGGAGAGGTGGCTCAAGGGTTAAGCTTCTGCCTTGCAGGCGGAAGGTCCTGAGTTCGGATCCTAGACTTTATGTATAGACGCCAGGCGGAAGCGGGGGCGGCCTGTGTTTCTGGTCCTGGTGGGCAGAGCCTGTGAATCCCCGGGCAGAGTAAACAAGGAGGAGGTGGAGGCGGTCCATGGTGGTTCCCAAATTCGTCCATGGTTCTACACACACACACTCACACGCACGATTGAATAAATAATAAAAAAAATTTTTTAAAGAAATTCTATAAAAAAAATATCAAACAGGGACTGTGCCACTGGCTGACCTCCACATACATACATGTGCACGTGTATCTGCACACATCCAAACACTCGTTCCTTAATGTTAACTGTGTTACAGCCATTCATGTGTTCCTAATTGACTTGTAACGTTTTCTATGTTGCAAGATGTTTCTCAACAGTCTCTTGAATCAGGATCCAAATAAAGGTCATTTCTGTCTCGTGTGCCACTTTTATATATCGGTACCACCTCCAGCTTTTTGGGCTGCAATATTTTCTCGATTGAGAAACCAGACCGTTTGCCTGGATGCATTTCCCACTGTCTGGAGTTTGGTGATTGCCTCCAGGTGGTGGTAAGACGTTCTGGAAGCTTCGATCTGTGTGCTTTGCTTTGCCTGCCTCTGTCTGACCACCTCATGCTTGGCGTCTGTGTCTTCTCCAAGAGGTAAATGGTGAGTCATATCTTCTTTACCCTGAGACCTCAGTCTATGTTCCTAACCCAATTATGCTACGTTTGTTTCTTAGAAGAAATCCTTGCTTGTGAAAAGGAGCTCGCCTCTTCCGTTTGTCTCCTGGCTGCTTCGGGTTTTATGCAGAAAGGATAAAATGAGTGACACTTTGCTGTTAAATTGGTAGTTTTCTGGCTCAAAGTATCCTCCCGACTCTCCAAGGTTTAAAAGTCTACCCAGGAACTCACAGATGAAACCTGGATAATGATACCTATTTATGCTCCTTAAAGCTTCTCAGCTCTGGCTGGCAGGTACTGGGTCAGCTTGACATCGGGGTCCTCTGAGATCAGGGTATCTCATAGCCGTGACGGGCCTCTCAGCTTACTATGCAGCTAAGAATGAACTTGAGTTCCTAACCTTCCTGCCTCCACCTCCCAAGTGAGGAGATGACAGGCATGCGTACTACCATGCCCAACTTTATTCCGATTGTCTTTGATAGTCTGGCTGCCTCCTGAACCTCCTGTCTGTGGGTAGCTCATCTTGTGCCTTTCTTGGGCTTTGCAGAAATATGTGGGGACCATAGACTGTTCCGGAGGGGATGAGTTACATCTGGGTGGTCATTGGTAGGATTCTCACTAGACACAGGCAGAGCCAGGAGACGTGTACCTACTAATGCATCTGTCTAGATGAAGATTGTGAGTATGCATGCCTTTTACATCTATGTCATGCGTATGTACATACGCAGACCTCGCATATCACCGCATTCATTTTACATCGGTATTCTCTTTGAAACCAATCACACCAACACAATTTGCTCATTTATCTGGATCCAAGGTAAGTTCCAGATTCTAGTACCACTGACACCCTCATACTGTGCTTACCAGGTTTTGTTTAATTTCAGAAAGAGTTAAATTGCAGCATGTTGGGATCACTTGGAATATTGCCTCTGGGTGTTTGTGTGTCAGTAACTAGGTACATATGCTCTTCTGAGAGAGAGACAGAGAGAGAGAGAGAGAGAGAGGTGTCTGCATGCCATTGGTCATGAGTAGAGGTCAGAGGGCAACCTTTGGAAGTCAGTTCCCTCCTTCCACCATGTGGGTTTCAGGGGATGGAACTAAGACCACCAGGTTTACAAGTCAGCATCCTGCCCACTAAGCTATCTCACTGAGCTGGTATACGTGCTCTTGAAGTTCGTTTTTTCCCCTTTTCTTTTTAGTGCTGTGTGCTGAGTACTTGAGTATCCCACAAATTGAGTATGTGTCCTACTGCTGGACCTGTACCCCCATTCCTGGGCATGCGTCTAAGTCCAATTATTTAGGATTTCCAAAGCAACTTCTCAAAACATTTATTCTTGTTTCATCACTATGTAAATGTATTTGTTTATGTGTTCCTAAAATCAAGCTCACAAGACAAGGTAAAATGACCGAACACTGCCTTTTACCCCTGTGTCTTTTCTTCTCTCTGTGATAGTCATTTTATGCTATATCTGTTCAGTAATAATCAGATCATTTAAATGGTATCTTCTATTTTTGCCCAAATAGATACATTTTTGTCAATTCCTGAAAACCAAGCACTTCCCATAGGCGTTCTTTAAATGTTGTTAATGAGCCTCACAGTTTTGGAATTGTTTGTGACGTTTCTTCCCTGTTCTCTGACTTCTGACCTTCGGGAGCATCAGTTCACTCCAGTGACATCTGTGATAGAGCGTCCATCCTCTTTCCTCCTCGTATTCGGCCCTCCAGGGTTTCGCCATTGTGAGTCTCTCCCTTCTTGGGTGTGCAGCCGTGACACACAGCCCCGTCCTTCTCAGAGTGTGTAGCCTCTGATCCCTCCCCTCCGTGGCTTCTAAGGATGGACTCATGGAAGCAGTCCCCTCTGAGCCCGTGAGGAGGAGAGGTGGAGTCCAGCAGCTGGGAATGATCTTGAAACAGAAACATTTGCTTTGTTTCACAGCTCTTTTTGTGGGCAGGGGGGTTGTTTTTTGAGACAGTCTCATCCTATAGCTCCAAGCTGGCTTAGAACTCATGTAGTCCAAGCTGGTCTCAAACTCGAGGTGAATCTCCTGCTTCCGTCTCTGGATGCTGGAATTATGTGGGTGACCCCAAACCTGGCCAATGCTATTCATGGATACTTCTAATTTATTTTTTTTTGCAGCATACATGTGTGTTCATGTGCATGCAATCACATGTGCAAGAGGGTGCCATGTGTGCCTGCAGAGTCCCCAGGGTGACATTGGGAATCATCCCGGATCCAGCTACCTCCTTACTGCTTTGCTTTGAGGTTTTCCAGGCTCTGCCTTCCAGGGCTGGAATTGCAGGTTGCTGCGTATCTGTCCAGCATTTTTCCATGGGATCTGAGGATGTGAACTCAGGTCCTTTAGCTTGTGAGGCAAAGGCTTTAACCCCTGGGCCATCTCCCCAGCCTGGGCATGTTTTATTTCGACATTGTTAGAAATGGAAACCCAGGCACTACCACACTGCATCCCTTTCAGAGGCTCTGTGTTTATCACTGCCTTGGGCTTTTCTCTGCTGGCTTGTTTTCCCAAGGCTTCTCAAACGCGTCTCTCTTGCTCTTCATTTTTTTGGATGTTTAAACCATTGCTCCTTCCTCGTGTCATGACACAACATGTCCTCACGTCCCTTGGGAGCTATTTGTCTGTCTTGTGTTCTCTCTCGTTCGGTCTTCATTTCTAATTTGTTTTCTATTACTTAAAATTCCAGACTGGTGTCTGTGGCGGCTTTTTTCCTAAATACTACTTTTCCCCAGCCTGTTTTCCCATTTCGTTCTGTTCTTTTACGCTGCCTCACCCTCTGCCCAGTCACTCCTAACTTGTTTGAAGTATGAATTCCAAGCTTCCATCTGCACTGCTAGCATGTCTTTGTGGTGAGCATGATGGGCTGATTTTTCCCCCCTCTCATAATAGCAGCAATGGATTTGACCACAATCTTATTTTGTAACTCATTCTTAAATGAGGTGAATTTTCCTGTGTTTTCAAGGCAAAAAGAGGAGTCAGGAAAATCATTCCCAGCTACGGGGGATCCACAACCCCCCACCCTCCTGTAGCACCATGAACAAGCAAGGCTCACCCTCTCTGTGCCCTGCTTCTCTATCCCCTCCCCCCCCCCTTGATTCTTCTCAGAGTGGCCTTACGTGGAAGGAAGCGTAGGTGCCATATCACCAAGGTGGCTTTCACAAATGGGTCCCCCAAAGTTATGGTTGGAAATTCAATCCCACATGTAGCACTGGTGAAAACTGGGGCCTGGAAGAGGTACTTAGGCCGTGAAGGTCCACGCCCATGAATGACATGAGGCTTGTAATGGTACTTGTCTTCTCGCGATGACAAAACGCCCAACAAAAGCAGCTTAAAGAATGGAGGGATGATTCTGGCCCATGGTTTGAAGGTACAGTCTGTGCTGACAAGGACGTCCTCATAGCAGGAGCTGGAAGCAAGTAGTCACATTGTGTCTGCAGAGGGAAAGCAGAGATTAGATGCTGGTGATCACCTCACTTTCTCCTTTTTAAAAAAATAATATCATTTATTTTGTGCATGTGTGTATATCAGAGGGTACTATGTGTCCTTGTGGAGGACCAAGGGTGACTTCAGGAATCATCCTGGATTGCTTCTACCTTCTTTTTGCTGCTTTCTGGGATTTCCCAGGCTCTGCCCACCAAGACTGGACGTGCAAGCTGCTGCCATTTCTGCCTGGTGTTTTTAACATGGGACCTGGATCTGAACTCAGAACCTTCTGCTTGGGAGGCAGAGTCTTAATCCCTAAGCCATCTCTCCAGCCCACTTTCTCCTTTCTGTTCAATCTGAGACTCCTGCCCGCATTCAGGGTGAGTCTTTCTTCGTCTGGAGCGCGCTCACAGACATCCCCAGATGTGTGCTTCCTAGGTGGTTCTAAATCCAATCGGGCTGATGGTCAACAGGACTTGCAGTCACAATGCTATTATTTGGGAATGTATTAACTGTCGTGACCCCATAACCACCCACCACCGCCACTCCTCTTCTACCCTTCCTCCCTTTTCCTCTTCCTTCCCTTCTCTCAAAATGGGAATCCCCCTGACCCTGGACTTCCCCCAGCTGTCATAGTTAGAGACTAGTGTCAACAACTAAAGGCTCCGAGCTCTGGAAATGGTTGTGAGAAATTAGTAGTCGAGTCGTGCCCAGAGCAAGCCTGCAGGAGACTGATTAATTGATGGGGAAGACTCAGCCCAAAGTGGTAGAGATCGTTCCTAGGCAGGTAAATAAGATGGAAGGAGCTGGTTGAGGAAGTTGGCATCCCTCTATATATTTGGCCAGACATGGCCCCTGAGTATTGTCCCTCTCAGCAGAACTTAGATTTGGTGTGGCCAGTTCCCTCGGCCCTTGGTGTTGGTGTGGACTCTCCTGGTAAGCTGGAGTAAAATAAGTCAGAATAAGTCCCTGTGTGTTTCCATAAGCCATTTGGCTGTGACTGGATTGGCAACAAGCAGAGTAACTGGAACACCAGCCTACAGAACTGTAAGAAATATACATATCTACTGTCTGTACCTTGCCTAGTGGTGGGTATCACGGATGACGTGGATATCATGGTAATAACAGCACAAAGTCCACTAAGACACCACCTGACCACCTTGGTATGGCCCCTTATGCCCACCCTACCAGTTGAATTCTGCCAGGCCCTGGACCAGTTTTCCAGGGGTGCTTTCAAAATAGTTCATCAACCTGCTTGCCATTCAGTAAGGCTTTTGGGGGGCTCTTTGGCCCCAGATTCTGGGTACCTACTCCCTTTCCTCTCAACATTCTCATGCACTGAGGTTGCTTCCAGCTGACCTCAAAGCCACAGATGCAGCCATTCCTATCTGCTGTGCAGGAACTACGCACTAACCTCTTTCTGCTTGGACGTTGTCCATGGCTGCTGTGGTCCTGCGCTTCTGGCATCTCTGTGCTTGCCATCGCCGTCGTAGACATTGACAGGCAAGAACAGAGCAAAAATTTGGGACATTTAGCAAATTGTCGTGGCTTTGACGTGCGTATAGCATCTTCCCAAATCCTCGCTTTAAATTTTCAATATGGTTACCCTTCTGGATCCAAGTTAAATTGCTTTGAATGTGAAGAAGTTTGGTTTTAATCATATATTTTTAGTAAATATTTTATTAGGGGAAACAAAACAGGAAAAGCACAACATGCTTTGAAAAACAAAACACTTAACAACCGCTAGTCTTTGCTTTGCTACTTAAGCACTTACAGCCGGGACCGTGACTGTAAGCATAACACTCAAGACTGAGTTGGGAGAATACCACAAATTCAAGAGTCCCAGCCAGGACAGTGTGGGCGACTTAGTGACCCCATCTCAAAAAAAAAAAAAAAAGAAAGAAAAGAAAAGAAAAAGAAAATCCCACACTTGCTATTTGTTTAATCTATGTCTATAAGAAATGAAATCACCTCATGTGTTCCTCTTTCTAAAATAGTATTGGGTGTGTATGTGCGTGTGTGTGTGTGTGTGTGTGTGTGTGTGTGTGTGTGTGTGTGTGGTGTGTCTGCGAGTGTGTATATCAGAGGGTACTATGTGTCCTTGTGGAGGACCAAGGGTGACTTCAGGAATCATCCTGGATTGCTTCTACTTCCATTTTGCTTCCCTCTAGGATTTCCCAGCCTCTGCCTACCAGATCTGGAAGTTCAGGCTGCCACCATGTCAGCCTGGTGTTTTTATGTAGGACCTGGGATTTGAACTCAGCACTTCCTGCTTGTGAGGCAGAGTCTTAACCCCTGAACCATCTCTCCGGCCTCCGTGAATTCCTCTTAAATGAACAGTGTGAACACAACCACAGACTCAGTGATGTAGCTCTAGTTTTCTGTGAGGTCTCAGTGGCAGCCCACGCATGGCAGGGGGTAGTCACTGTGCGGGATCCCCACACTCTGATCACCCCCGGCCCAAGGTCTCCCAGCCCCAAGGTCCTTTCTAGCTCTGAGAACCAAACTTCTTGGGACGTGGCAAATGTCATTGTCAAATGACTTACTGAGAAACCCAATTTTTCCTATTTGCCTTTGGTGAGACACAAGGAACTCTATGCTTGTCTGTTTGACACTTTGAAATTCTTTGAGGTCCTTCATACCGGACAAGACCAGGAAGGTCTGCAAGTGCACCTCTTACAGTTAGTGATCTATGTTGCCTGTAGTAGCTTTTGGCAAAGGTTCCAGTTTCCTGTGGGATCATGAAAGGGGAACTGGGGTGTTTGCTCTTTTGGAAGCTGTTCTTGTTTAATCTTCCCATGACTCTGCAAGGCCGGATCCCCCATCTCACTCGAGACTCCAGAATAGCACCTTGAATTGCTTCTTTCTCCCTCTTCCAAAGGCATTTGCTCACTCCGATGAACTGAGTAGCCCTCCATGCCCAAAGCTGAAGGGCTCAGGTACTGGATCCGCCAATGCTTTGGGTTTTTTATTCTGTCATTTTACAGGTGTCTTGAGAATCTCCCTAGCTGAGAAGCACCGTTGATAATTTTCAGCCTATTTCTCGAGTATTTCTCTGAGATCCTCTTTGCTAGAGTTTTAGTGTAAAGCACTCATAGATAAAATGCATACAAGCAGCAAACGGACCAACCATTGGCCCATCTGTGCTCAACGACAAAGGGAAACAGCCGTAATACTTTCCTGTGATGTGTAGGGTTTGTCATTTTCTAATTAAAGCTGACTGTCTGCAAGGGACCTAGAGTGATCGTCACCATTACAGCCAGGAAGTCTAGTTCAGCTTTGTGTAGTATCGATGTTGGAGCATGTGTCACACCTGAATATTTTTGGGTGGAAAAATAAACGAGAGAGGAAAGTCATCAAGACTTCTCTTTCTGCTTAAGTCTTTCACAAGATGGTCATTTTCTTTCTGGATTCTTTATGTGACAGATACTAGGATCCTTGGCCAAAAGGTGCTACCTCTTCTAGTATAAAGCCACCCCTTGTGTAACATTACTAGCATGGCCATAATTACTTGACACTCCATGACTTAACAGTGGTCCGTGTGCCACAGTATATTGCACTCTACGGAAGCATCTCCTATACCCTCTGCCACCTGGGAAATGCCAGAGCAAAGCAATAAAGAGGTAGAGCAATTCAGAATGATTCTTGAAGTTACCTTTGGGCCTGCACAGGTGTTTCCACATGCTCACATGTACACACACACACACACACACACACACACACACACGCATGCGCACATGTACACACAGTAATGGAAGCAGGTAGAAAGCTGTGCTGTGTGGTATCATATCACCTACGTATGGATAGAGGATCAGTCATTATACTGACTCAAACTGAAAGTTGAAATTTATTCTCCGTTCGGCAAGGAAGGTACACAATTGGAAAACTAAATAAGCAGAACTTTAAACAAAACTTCCCTTTCAGCAAGCAGAGTGTTAGAAGGTAAAGAGAGATAAAAATGGGTTTATGCAAATACTTATTTCCCAGGAATGCCCATACACATTTACATCTACCTTGAGGATAAATGGACATGAACTCAACAACCTTTGCTCACCACAGCTATGGGCAGCACAAGCTGATGGTATGGCATCAAGCAAGGGAAGGTGTGGATTGATTTCCAACTATCTCCTTTCACTGGTCATGGGAGAACTGCCGGACAGGCTAGAATACACAGGCAATAGGAAAAGAGAGAAATAGCAGTAATCTAAGATCTTCTCTGATCAGATAATTAAATCCTAACTGGGACTGCTTTGATGTGCACACACCTCTGTCTGTGGAAAGGGATACATCCAGAAGTACTATGTATGTCCGGTTCAGAAGGCCTTTGGAGAGTGTAACCCGTGGCATATAGCATCAAATTGGCAGTTTTGGTTGCCTCCATCTGATATAGGCATGTTGAATTAGGAGATAAGGATGTGGCGTGTGTTTGCTGAGTGCTTTTTGTAAGCTTCTGGGTTTCACACACATTCTGGCTTGAGGTCTTGAGATGAACCTGAGCTTAGAGGATAGAGAAACAGGCATGAAGCGGAACAATGATTTGCTTGATTTACTGGGCTCTGGCCGGACGCAGCCTCACAGAACTGTGGAGAGCAAGGTCCGCTCTTGCCTCTCGGTTCTGCCTTTAATTATAGACTTCTCTTATTTTTGCTGTTTTGTGTCATCCCATAAACCTTGTTTCATGCTGCGGGCTTTACTGAGAGTCAAGGGATGGAATTTAGAAGAGGATGGGGGCGTCTGTTAGTTAGAGGCTACTCCGCTGACATCCATCTAGGAGTAAGCGGCATTAGAGTTTCTGAGTCCTGGCTTGTGGGCTTCACCTATTCCTGTCCTGACAAGATGCTTAATCTGGAGGGACACCTCTCTTTTGGAAGGACAGATCAGATAATTAAGTCCTAACTGGCACTGCTTTGATGTGCACACACCTCTGTCTGTGAAAAGGGATACATCCAGAAGTACTATGTATGTCCAGTTCAGAAGGCCTTTGGAGAGTGTAACCCGTGGCATATAGCATCAAATTGGCAGTTTTGGTTGCCTCCATCTGATATAGGTACGTTGAATTAGGAGATAAGAATGTGGCTCCCCCTCTCCCCGCCCCAATTCCAAAATCTTCAAAGAGCATCCCTATACGCTTGTTTGTTTTTTCCTTGATGCTAGCCCAGATGACATCGTGTTTCCTGAGTGGCCGTTATTCCTGGGTCCAGGTGAATCTGGGATATCCGCTCATTGAGCTAGTCTTCGGAAAGTGTGGGGGCGACCAGCTGCCTCTGGCAGAGCCATCGAATTTACTGTCCAGTAGCAGTGGAGGCCAGACTTGGGCTGCCGCGCGATGCGAAACTTCCCACACTTGACTCCGGAAAGCGAGTCTGTACGATGCTATCCGCTCCTCGTGTGATCAGTATTTAAATGCTTGCAGGCTTCTCCACATTGGATTCCCATCTGTTGCTCTTGCCCGGCTCCTAAGTCTGATACACGGGAAGCAAATCCTATGCAAAGCTGTTGCATGTGTTTCTTGCACTGGGCTGTTGCTGAAGTTCAACGTTCCCTATGCAGGTTTATCCCAAACTAACTGGCGGCACCTGGGCTGCAAACCGAGGGGTGACGCCCGCTTTGTGCCCTGCCTCCGAAAGATCCACCGCATTTAGAAACATGAGTTCTCAGAGCTCGAAATACACAGCATCCCGGCACGTTTGAATGGCAGCCCGGGCTTGGCAAACTTCCATTCACATTTCATCTTGAGTAAAATGTGCGTTCGGGGACTAGGTTCAAGCCCTTAATGGTTTATAAACAAAACTGCTTTTTCTAGATGATTGGGGAGGCTTGGGGGAAGACAGGAAGAATACAGAAATAGGTTAAGCAAATTTCGCAGCGGCGATTATGTGCGCGCAGACATGCATGAGCGCCCCACCACCCTGCCGCCACTTTCCAGACTTGGAAAGCATATTTTAGCAACCCGAGTGTGTGTGTGCTTGATCTGCATTGGAGCCGCTGTTCCCTCTCCTTTGCAAGCCTTTTAATTATATAGCTTGAATGTTTCAACTATTAAGCCCATTTGGTCTTCAAGATGTAAACATTACACGAAGCTAATAAGCTTGAGGAAAGAAAAGGAAATTGACATTTAGTAGAGAGGTTCTACAAGACCTAAGAAACGCTATGCAAATGAGCTATGGAACAGACAGATTTGCATACCCTCCCTGGTTTCCTGATGATCTCAGCGTGGGCCTGGCAGACTGGCTTTTTTACCTCTTGGGATGATGCATGTACACATGTACCCGTGGCAGAACCCTGGAGGGTCAATTTAACAAGGGTGGCATTGTGATTTTCTGTGAGGCTCCTCGGAACCACTGAGCAAAGTGCAGCAAGACACAGGGACAGAGGAAATCGATTCCGGAAGTAAATATTGATTCGGGAGGAGAGGCGAGGTAGTCTAGCCACACCTCCTGCAGTCAAACTAGGTGGATTGGGTTTGAGTGATACCATTTGACAATTAAGAGTGAATGTAAAGAGCTGAGGGTGTGGGCTGGAAAGGTGGCTCAGGGGTTAAGCCTGTGCCTTGCAGGTGGGAGGTCCTGAGTTCGGATTCTAGACCCCACATATAGACACTGGGTGGAAGCGGGGGTGGCTTGCGTTTCTGGTCCTGGTGGGGCGGAGCCTGTGAATCCCAGGGCAGAGTAAACAAGGAGGAGGTGGAGACATCCATGGTGGTTCCCGAATTCGCCAGGGTTCTACACGCACACACACATACACACACGTGCACATGCATGTGCACACATGCACAATTGAATAAATAATAATAAAAAGAGCTGAGGGTGGAAGGCAAGACCCTCATCCCATCCTAGCACCAAAATCATAACAGTTTTGAAATACACGTCCACCAGGGCTGGGGAGATGACTCAGCTGGATGATTGGCTGGACAAGCGTGAGAACTTGAGTGCAGATGCCCAGCGCCACATAAAAAGCAGCACGTGGACACAGGAGGATCCCTGGGGTTTGCTGGTAGCCAATCGAGCCATTCAGTGAGCTGCAAGTTAAGGTGAGACACAGTCTCAAAAACATAAGGTGGGAGCGTAATTGAGTGAGACACTATATGTCTGGTTTATACACACACACACACCATGTATATTCAATATACCACCCTGTGTGTGTGTGTGTGTGTGTGCGCGCGTGTGTGTGCATCCTCTATTTCTGCCACTCTTTTGATATCATAATGCCTGCTGCCACAGCCTGGTTCTCTTTTTCAAACCCCAGACATTCTGGATAAGCAATCTGCTTTTGCCCAACCCATAAGAATAGCAAGTAGCAGCCTAGTAGCCAGATGCTGTGTGTGTTTAATAAGTCACACTCACACTGTGCTGGGCACAGTCGCACAGTGGCAAAGAGGGATTTTGCATTGTTGGGATCTGGATTCGACCCCAGGTCTGGCTCTACACCCTGCTTTAGCATCTCCTGTATAGGTGAGGAGGTTAAAGTAGCATCAGAGGGGCATGGTCTTGTGTGGAAGACGAAGGGCGGGGATTCTGTAGCTACTCTTTCTGCTGCTGTGAGACAGCATTCACACGCAGCTTTGAGGGAGCAAGGAAGATTATTTGGCTGACGGTTCTGGAGAGAAGATACGGTCCGTTATTACGGAAAGGCATGGCAGGCAGCAGAAGCTGGGGGCAGCTTAAGTCACGTCCATCATGAGGCTGAGCGAGCAAGCAGCAGGCAGAAGGAAACTATGAGTAAAAGTTGGGTGGGGCCACCTATGCTAAAGCCCCCCCCCCCCGTGACCTGCCTTCCTCCAGCAAGGTTCCACCTGTTAAAGTTCTCAGGACCTTCCCAGATATTAGCAGCAATAAGGATGCACACACAAGAGCCTGTGTAGGACAGCTCAATACTCAGACCATGACAAGGATTAAACCATAGCAAGCATGCATGTGATCACGATGCCCGGGGGGGGGGTGTGTGGCTCTTGGTGCTTCCCAAATTATCACCGACCACATTATCCTTTGTCACACCAAGTGGCATCCCTCCCAAGGAAAAGGAAAGGAGATGCACCCCTAAAATGCGCTTGGAGAATTTGAGAGGGTCTCTCCCAAGTTGTCATAAAGCATTTCTGAAGTCAATTTGCCCATTTCTGCCCACACCGATCCTATAACATTCCAGGAATAAAATCTGCACTCGGGTTTAAAAATAAAAATGGGCGGAACAAACTGAATTAGAAGTCCTTGGCAGACACCCCCCACCCCCCGCCGCCAGCACCATGTTCTCTCAATCGGCGAAATCGCAGGAAGAAGAGATGTATATTTTTTACTTTGCCCTTCATCCTTCATCCCACTTCCTCCAGCCAGTCGCGTCCGTGTGTTCTAAAAGCCCAGGGTGCTTCTGGGAGCTCATCTCGCCAGTCCTCTGGTAACCCCGCTCCCCCACCCAAACAGTCACATCTTCACAAACCCACCTTCAGTCCCCAGAAGGCAAAGCGGGGAGAAGAGCGGGTCTCTGATTCTCTCACTCAAACAGGGGAGGGCTGTGCAGGCTCAGTCATAAAGACTGCCAAGAAAGAAAAGATGAAAGAAAAAATGTATCTCAAATGTATCCACATTTCTCCCGCCTCTTTTTTTCCTTCAGAAAGCACTCAACCTCTTTTTAGAAAGAGGCTTTTGAAAGCACAATACCCCAACGGCTCCCCTGAGCCTTGCACATTCTCCAATGCCCAGGAATGACTCAGGAGAGAGTTAGATAAAGTGTACCTGGGAAGATGGGGTGCAGAATCTTATTGCACTAGCTCTCCCCACCACCACTCCCCACAGCTTCACCCTACAAGTATTGGAGAGACCAGACATTCCCTGTCTCTTTCACAGACAGCATGCAACTTTCCCAAAAATGGAAGGGGGAAGACGCTTGCTTTGGCTGAGCCATATGCAAAAAATTACGGAACATCTGTGTAAGCAACAACATACAGCAAGACAAATTATTGGTGGTAAAAGGCAAAAGCCCTTGTTTCAAAAACACGTCTGGAGATAGTGTGTACACAGAGGCTTGCTGTGAGCTAATTGTGCATAATAACTGTCGGCTCGTGGACGCAGGGCTGGGCTGCTGATTACTATCATGATGGGTTTATTCCCTACTGTCTTTGTTTTGGGGGGGTTATTGGGCGCACATGTGTGTGCATGCAAAGGGTTAACCTTGGGCACCTTTCATCATTTTTCATCTTCAGGTGTACCTATGTGTTGCATATGTTTGTGGTGTCATGTATGCATCCTTTCATATGTGTGGGGGGAGGTACACACGTACATACGTGCAGACGTGCATGCCTGAGGTTGAAGTCCAAAGTTTTGATGGCTTTTCTGCCTTTTTCTTTGGAGCAGGGTCTCTGTTGATCGAGCCCAGAGCTCAACAATACCGTTAGTCAGCTTGCTCTGGGGGTCCCTTGTCTACTCTTTAGTGGCTATAATTGCAGGTGGGATGTCACACCCACCTGCCATCCATGTGGATTCTAAGAATCCCAGCTCTAGTCCTCTTATTTGTGTGTCAGCACTTTATCCACTGGGCCATCTCCCCAGACCCACCACATTGTTGTTGGTGTTGTTGTTATTGCTTGTTTTTGATAGCACATTTTCTCACCAGCCCGAAATTCACCAGCTCACCAAGAAAGTAACCAGTGAGCCCTAGGGACGCCCCCCTCCCACTACCTCTGTAGTGCTGGGATGGCATGTGAACCTCCATGCCCACTTTTTCAATGTCTTTTTCTGGGATCGAAACTCTGCCCCTCATGCTTTGCAAGGTAACAGCTGAGCGATCTCCCCACCCTCTGGTTTTTTTGTTTTGTGTTGTTTTTCTGCCCTTTCTCCTGTCTGGTTGTTGTTGGACAAACAATATGGCTTTAGTCCAATGCGATTATAATCACCTGGAAGGCCACATTCGATGATTGACATCTTGAAACCTTCTCGTGCCCGATGTTCTCCTTGGCACCCACAAACTCTTTCTATGAGACCCGTGCTGGGTCCCGGTGGTTGATTCTGCTCTGACGTTGAGCTCTTGCCATCTCAGCCCCCACCTCAGAAGGGCATTCCGGGTGAACCTCGTTGCTTAGTAGCTCCGAGGCTTACTGTGATCTTTGTGGCGTAGCACTGGAAGACCATGTGCTTAGAGCTGTGCAGTTCTAGAATTAGCCTCCCGCTCAGAACTGGCAGATCTTAGTCCTGATTATGTCCCACCCTTCTGAGAGTTGTGACCCTATCATTTGTTATGAGAGGAAACTGATGCCTTTTATCACTGCTATTTTTAATGTTAAAAGACCCTGGATGTTCAGCTGATACTTATAGTCAATTTTTTTTTCTGTAAATGTTGCAGTGCCAATGAAAACTGTGGGGATTCAGCGGTGTGTAAAGAGAAGGGGGTTTGGAAGAGCCAAGGGCTGCCCCTTTAAGGGAAGACGTAGGAAAACAAGTAGTTTAAATCCAGGTTCTTGGGCCCATGAGGTGCTCACCAGGTATGGTGACTGCTTGCAAGCCTAATGACCTGAGTTTGATCCCTGGAAGCCCACATGGTGGAAACAGAGAAGTGACTTCCAAAAGTTGTCCTCTGACTGCCACCCATACGTCATGGTGTGCCGCATGGTGTACACATGCGGGCCAGTTGGTATCTGCTTACACACATGGCTTGGTGCTCTTACTCTCTGGCTCAGCCCACCTCACACATGAACACACAGTCTCCTCCTGAGCCCGCCTTCCATCTGCTTGCAGAAGCGCTGTCCGTCCAATCTGCCGTTGCCTTCGGCCAGGCAAGCTGAATCAGCAGCTCTTCCATGAGTTCTGCGATTGCAACTCCCTGTTCTCCCTGACCTGACCTTCGTGTCCCCTGCCCACCATCCCACAACCCCCCTCACCCTCAGCCCTGTCTGCCTTTCCTGCTAAGAAGCCCCCCATCCAGGACCGTGGCACAGCCTTGTCTCCAAATGGCTTAGTCCTACCTACTTTAAAGCTTTGTTCCCTTAAGTCCTCAAAAGATTTGCAAAGTTTCTCTTTCCCCAGAGGACCCCCTCCAGAGGTCATGGATGAGCCTGGCATCTGACTAGTATACTCGCTGCAGCAGTTCTGCATACGAACATGCCACTGGGCCCTTGTACATATTTAGTGTCCCCTGGCTTGAACCATATGCTTGTGACAGGCAGGAGCTCATACCAGGCTGGCTTTGAAGTCAGAATTCAACTGTTGTTACATTGAGTGGAGTGAGTTGCACATATTCCACTGCCAAGGGATGGAGAGGGTTTCCTCCAGACCACAGGATGGTGACTCTACCCTCTGTGTTTATGGTCCAGCAAGGGACCACATGATGGGCCACATTGAGAGATTCTCCAAGAGCCTCCGTCTGCCATACCCCTTCCAAATGACATCTCGCTACAAAATTTTTTAAACTTTATTGTGCATGTGTATGTGCTTGCATGTCAGAGGGCACTATGTAGCCCTTTGGAGGATCAAGGGTGAATTCAGAAATCATCCTGGATTGCTTCTACTTCCTTTTTGCTTTTTTCTGGGATTTCTCAGGCCTCGCCCACCAGGGCCAGATGTATAGGCCACCCAGTTTCTGCCTGGTATTTTTACATGGAACCTAGGATCCAAACTCAGGACCTTCTGCTTAGGAGACAGAGCCTTAACCCCTGAGCCATCTCTCAGCCTTTGTTCCTAAGTTCTGAACTGCAAGTAACACAAGAGAGATTATCTTGCTAATTCTGAAAAACAAATCTAATAAACTCTTTGATGTTTACAAGACAGGTATCCATGCATAAGCTTTAGGTGCAAGGAATGTGTTTTGCAAGCATGTCAGAACAGAAAAGAAAAAAAATCCAAGGACAGGAAAGCCAAACGTGGTTGGACAAGGTTGAAACCCCACAGTCTTGAGGTAGAGGGGTAGGAGGATGTCAAGACGGAGGGCAGTCCAAGCTTCACAGTGAGATGTGTGATGTATATTGGTTGATTATTTTATTTAATTATTTTTGAGGCAGAGTCTCATGTATCCCAGGCTGGTCTAGAACCTTTGTGTAGCCAAGGACTTGAACTTCTAGTTCTCCTGCCCCTGCTTCGCAAGTGCTGGGATCACAGATATGTACCAATGTGTCTGATTTATGTGGAGCTTGCATGCTAGACAAGCACTCAGCTAACTCAGCTCTGTCTCCAGCCCGAGACCCTGTGGAATAAAACAAGACATGGATAATCTGCAGCCTGAGGGTGTAAATGATGCTGCACTTGTGCTCCATTACCAGGCAACCTAGACCACTACCTTTTGTGTAAAATGTTTGGAGTGTGCCTACACGGTTAAGGAAAAATGCTGCCAAGCTTGGCTTTGCAATATAATGTGTGAAACCAATATGCTCATACAAGGAAGGGGCAGGTAATTGACAGATTGCTCTGAGGGTGCAATTTGGTGTAGAGACATGAAGCCAAGGGTCCTCACATACGAAGTTAAGGGTATGGAAGGACCGTTGAGCTCTAAAACATTCATTTGTTGGTTTTTACTCTGCTCCGTGGAAGTCTGAGTTAAGTGTCTGTGCGCTTTCTGCAAGCACTCGGAGATCTACTTAGTGAGATTACAGAGGACAGAGGTAGAGACCCGGAAACCACTGATTCTGGTTGGCTGAGTTGGGGTGCGGGGGCAGCCTCATAGGATAATATGTGAAGGAGTCGGAACCCACTAGCCTCCACTGTGTTGGGAGAAATGATTCAACACAGTCCCATAACCCAGTTTATATGGGAGGCTGAGATAGGAAGATCGCAAATTCAAGGTCTGTTTGGGAAACTTCATGAGACCCTGTCTCAAAAGGCAAAAGGTTTTACTCCATGGGAGAGCACATGCCTAGCACGAATAATGCTCTGGGCTCAATTCTGGGGGAAAAATAGATTTGGAAAAAAACAGCTGTGTTGCCATAGCAATTGGGTATCCTTTGAGCATCCTCCAATGACCATGGGTTATCAATATCTGCTCATTACTTCCACAGCAACATACTTCTTTGGAAATCTTCTTAATGTCCATCCACTCTGAAGACATCACCTGTCACCTGTCTTGTCATGGACTCCCAAATTAACCTTGAGAGCCTGTGGGCCCGACTAGGCCCCATCCACCTCAGATCCCCTCTCTTCTCTAACCATTGCAGATGGCAAGTGGCTGAAATTCTCACATGCACACCCCAACCCCACATCACAGATAAGCGGAGGCAAGTACTGCAGGTCTCTGCCTTGCTGTGTTCCCAACAAGGGCTAAAGCTTGCTATTCCGAATCAGAGCAGAACAGTTACTGTCTCCGGCTGTCCAGATGTTTCAAAGACAGGGCATAGGCTGTACCTCAAGAAATCCCAGAGGACCCGAGGAGGCATCTCCCCTCCCTGAGGGTACGTGCTGCTGTAAGGAGGGGGGTTTCTTCCATGGGACACTTGCCACTGATACTTCTTCTGTCCTCCAAGAAGGGTCCAGGAGGCAATACTATTATTATAGGCACCTTATATGAAACGCACACACACACACACACACACACACACACACACACCATGAAAGTAGGAAGGAGACTGGCTAAGAAGGTTTTCAACAGGAGAAAGCAGGGGGGCTTGGGAACTGGGTGAAAATGATGTGAATTCATCATACATATGTATGAATCAAAGAATTAAAAAGAAATATTAGACACTTGGGAACTTTAACAGCGCACTATGCAAAGGTTTTTCACTCATGCAGAAAGATTTGTAGGACACGCCAGGAAGATGGGAAAGACCCCTACGTAGTCACATGACAAGGTTACAGGGTCACACATTTCTCCTCTCCACCTACCAAGGAGTCACAATGGCTGCTGCAGCTTCCACAGCCTTTGCCTTAAGTGAATCTGGTCCAGCTCCACCTGTTTTAGTTCCGTCATTTGCATGTCACATAGTAGGTTCACACTTCCTTGGAGAGACTTGGATGAGAAGGGTTCTGAGTCTCTCTAGTCCTGGCAAGGCCCTGACAGCGAATCCCATCCCACCTCAGGAGTGACATCTCACTGGGGGGCTGACCAGTAGCCAACAGAAAGAGGTCCTGTCCACTGTCAGGAAACCCGGCCACCGCCAAGGAATTAATTGCTCATCTTTCATTACTGAAGATCTGTCTGCCAATCCTTCCCTCATAAACAGCAAATACACAACCCCAAACAGACCCATAGGAACCTAGGGTGCCTCTTTTATGTTTTCAACAATCCGAGGGCAGCCATGGAGTCTGATACCCTGCCTTAGAAAGTACTCTTGGTTTAAAAAAAAAAAAAGTGTTGCTCTAGATTCATCTGGGTTAGAGAAGGCATATTTCTGTTTTTAATTCTTTGACTCACACATGTGCACGATGAATTCACGTCATTTTCACCCCTCAAATCCCAAGGCCCCCGGTGCTCACTTCAGAAGTTGAACCCTCCGGGACCTGTCTTGGCCACTGGAATGAGCCTATCAAGTGCTGGGATCAATATATTAGGAAAAAACAAACAAAGAGTCAAGCAGTGACTAGGAGATGGACTTAAAGGTTGGATTCCTGCCAAAATGCTGTTTTCTATGTCTGCTTCCAGAGTGGTTGGTCTGTTTGAGGCTTCACTGGGGTTGATTTTTCGCTTGTCAGAGTTGCAGGTTTTCATACTACTGAACACTTGGGATGTAAGAATGTTCACACACACTCAACAACATTGCATGTGCATGCATACTAGAACACAGTTCTTCATATATGCATGCGCATATATCTCTGAGTGGAGGTATTCTCAAGTCCTGTCATGTATGCACATGTTGCATGCTCATCCAAACATGGGAGAGCATCCTTTATTCATGCACTGGTTTAGCTATGTAGAGATTCTTATGTGTGCATAGATAACATGCATGTGTTCACACTTACCTCATATATTTATAAACTCACCCCCACACAGATACATACATACACACTGCAAGTGAACACTTACATGTAGAATCAAGGTCCTTGCACATGCACGTATAGTATGTCCCATAAATACATATACTCACATGCTTTTCATATGTGTACGTGCACATCTCTGTGCACTTCATTACATGTTAGACACGCACCTTCTGCACACATCTACAATCACACTCGCCTCCCACCAGTGAGAATGTGCTTGCTGTACACGTACTCTCATCCTCCCACACACAAGCGTGAAGCCGCATGTCTCTTCCCTCCCCCCCCCCTTGCCTGTGCATCATTGTGTGGGGTGGAAGAAACAGACCAGTGTTTAGCTCTTCAGATTTTTACATTCAGTGTATTGTTGAAAAATGCCCATTCAAGGGAACAGCAAAGACTTGAGCCTGAACGGTCGGAACACTTCTATTTGCATCGCTTCTCAGCTGCTGGCTCAGATCTGTGGGAATCTATTACCATAGTTTAGACAATGTATGTCCAAAGAGGGAGGAGATGTGCAAGTCCCTGTGGCTTTGCCCCCTTCATAGTGATGCCCAGATAGATAGATAGATAGATAGATAGATAGATAGATAGATAGATAGATAGATAGATAGATAGATAGATAGATAGATAATGGATGGATGGATGGATGGATGGATGGATGGATGAGTGGGGTTGGTTTTGTTTTGAACAGCCTTACCCCAAGTTGCGTGTAAACCTGCATCTTGTTTTTGTCAGAGAAAATCCTGGAAGAGGACAAACTTAGAGCAAGCATATTGAAAAGACTCATACTACCCTGGCAACTGGAGGTGGAGAGACCTAATAAATCGAGGTGATGCTCATCCTGGGTCCCAGTGTGTTTCTACTGTGTTCCAGCCGGAGACCTTGTGTTTCATATGCAAGTCAGAGTAAATGGTCACAGCCAGAGTGCAGCTCCTGCCATCCGGTATAGAGAGAAAGAGGAAGATACAGAGAGAGAGAGAGAGAGAGAGAGAGAGAGAGAGAGAGAGAATATGCAGAGTCTTGAGAGAGACCGGAACAATATGATCTTGTAGGTTAATTGCCCTCCATGTTATTTTTATGGGTCATTCTATCTAGTGGCAACTAAGAATATGAAACCATCTCCTAGCTTCCCCAAAGTAGTGTCTGTTTTCTCACTTTCTAATAATTACTTCAGCTCCCAGAGTAAAGCGTGTCACAGTGAATACAAATGAGAGCCGACTCCAGGGTATTACTAAATGCGAACCATTTGCTCGTGACTTCCATCCGCTGTAGGCAGAGTGACGTGATTGTTTCCGGAGTTGGATTCTACACAGACTGCGTAGATGGACTCAGAATACCCTCACCAGCAACATTCCGAGACCCTCTTTCTAATGCTTTTTTGTGTAGGTGCTGAGTTACTTATTCTTAATGAAAACATGCAAATGTTTGAAGTCGCCCTGCCTTTGCCTCATCCTCAACCACAAAAGTGATGTGGACAGTGCATATTTGTGTATTTATTTAGAAAGCTGTCAGTCTGGCTGGGGATGTGGGTACACGTCAGTCCTCCAGAGGTGGAGACAGGCGAACCAAAAGGTTAAATCCAACTTCAGCTGCTTCGTGAACTTGAGGCCAGTCTAGGATGCACGAGACCTGTAATGGTTTCTCTTACCTATTTCTGTGAGAGAGCACCCAAAGTCAAGCAACTGAAAGGAGAAAGGGAGATTAATTCAGTTTACAGTTCTGGACGGGGGATACAGTCCTTCGTGGCCAATGCGGCATGGCTGGCTGGTGGAAGCTGGAGACAGGCTAAGTCACTGCAATCATCTTAAAGGCTGAGAGCTGCAAAAGCAGACTTCTCCAGGAGGTAGGGTGGGACTTATCCAACCCAAGGCCCACCCACTGTGACCGCCTTCCTCCAGCAAGGCTCCACCTCTCAGAGGTGCCGTGACCTTCCCAAACACATGAGACTGTGGGGGACACATTTCAAACCATGACAAGTCCCTGCCTCAAAAAAAAAAAAAAAAAAAAAAAAAAAAAGAGGGATGTTGTCCATCCAGGATTGTTCCTCCCTCGAATAGGGGTCTTCAATGGGGGTGAAAGCCCCGCCTACATCTATGCATCCACCTTCCCACTAAGGGTAGGAATGACAACGGAGAACATTCTAATCCATTGCATGGAGAATCTTGGTACTGTAGTGGTCTCCACTGCATGCAGTTCACTAGTGATTACTGCCGTGGTCTACTTCTGTCATTCCAACAGTGCATTCTGCCTCTGCTACATATGAGTAAACTATGATCTACAAGGTACCCGGTGACAGGCGGCTTGGATATGAAAGTGTTGTCCATCCTATAGCTCTGTATTTGGAGAGGGAAGTCCTTGTCTGTGGGTACCTATCCTTCAGAGGTACACACGATGGACAGATGCCGTCTCCCCCTCCCCACGCTCCCCATGCCTCTGTGCCTGCTGCCCCTGGGTCTGAGGAGTGGACTTCATCACCAGACATCAGGGATTTCAACAGTGCTATTCAGCTAAACATATGTGACTTAGTCATGGTCCTACACAGACTTCAGCTGAATGGGGTTCATCTCTCTTGAGGACAAGACACTGATAATTTAGGGTCAACCTTCTTTGGGAGCCAAGTCCTTGGGTCCTTCTTCAAGCTCAGATGCCATCCATCGTTTGGTCCTTGCGTTTATTTAGAATGCTGTCAGTCTGGCTGCAGGGAGCTGCGATCTTCATAAATTGCAGAAAGAAAAGAGTCCACAAAGCATCGTGACTCCCCTTGCTCTGCTTGTGGATATACACGTTATGAAACACTTTCTCCTGCCATTGTCTAGAAACATCGATGGGTTTGAGTTGCTCTGGGGGTCCATCTTGCCTTTGTGATTGAAAAGCACCCCCCCATATCTCGGGGATGGTATCTCTTTGGTATCACAGATACTCCACGAATCTGTCTGTATGTGACAGAGATGGGACTTGCGGGATTCTGGTGTGTTTCAGAGACTTCTGTGAGGAGCAAGTCAGTCAAGACAAGATGGATCTTTGACAGCCAACCTTTTAAAAAATAGTATATTATGGAGAATTAGCTCAGAGCTTATTAAAGGAACACTAAGTATTCATTTCAAGGAAAGATAAAAAGAGATTAAAGCATGTGTGGCTAGAGTATAACTTAGTGGTAGAATGCTTGCCTAGTATGCCCAGGGCATGGTTAATCATTACCAGTACACACACACACACACACACACACACACACACACACACACACATACAATTAACATATTAGTAGGGCAGGTGCCTGTTATACCCCAACTGTTGTACTGCAAGGATTTATTCCATCATATTTTTATTTATTCACTTATGCATCTATTTGATAACCATTTCTTAAAAGCCAACATTATGTGAGATATAAGCCACATTCAACTAGTAATTCAAATATCAATAAAACAGGGTTTCCCCTAAAAATGTAAAGCCCAGCAGAATTCAAATGTGTGCAAATCGTAGGGACCCGAGTATAGACTGAAACAAATGGATGCACAAGCAAGATAATGCTGGAAATTTCCTTATAAAGCAGTTCCCCATCATACGGAAGCTGAGGATTGCAGTTGACATTCATATATATTCCACCCATGCCAGGCACTGTGCCGAGAACCTTTGGCACATTTCTTCTTTGTTCCCCCACTGTGACCCTCTAAAGTACGCACTGTTTCTGCAGTTTACAACTTGTCCTGTTATATGCTACATAGCTCCAGCAAGGCGGTGTCTATAGACGTCCGCAGGGACTATGGACACAAAGGAAAGTAGACCTGCTGTGGTGTTCACGATTGAGCTAATAAAGTCTCTCTAACTTAGACTTTCTGGGAGATGTCATTTTCTATGAAACTACGGGATCCTTCAGAGAAAGAAAGTTGTGTTGCCTCAAACCGTCACTATAATTAGTCTAAGTCACTGCCTGGTATTTTTCACATCGTACATATTTCTTTACAGAGGTTAGATTACCAGTAGGGGTTGTCAGCCCCCTGAGGGTAAGATGGCCCCAGAAGAAAGCTGATGTTTTTATGAACAGAGTATCCTCGGAACTCCATTCTGTTAGTACACAAAATCTAAAGGGTCCAGGCAATGCTGAGCCAAGTGGGGTTGCACATCTGTTTTTGTTATGATCAGAGTTTTCCAGCAATAAAAAAATGTTACTTAATGCATCACACCATCCCAGAAGGTGGATAAGCAGATCTCAGAATCGGGCAAGACTCTCCTGGATTCTTACCTCCCCTGCTTCTGTTTTTCCTTCCTCCCAAGCTCCATTTCCCATCCTGCCCTGCGTTAGTCAGCACTGACTCGATGGTGAAATAATACCGTATTTCACTGCATATGTATCAGTGAATTGGCTCTCCTTTAATTTTATTTAATCCTCCACATTTTAAATGATTGTGCCTGCTATAGAAAGCAAGATATCACAAGGCACAGTTGATTTCATAGCCAGAACACAAAGACCTCGGACAATTATCATAAAAATAAAAGGAGGTATAATGTTCCAGTCCCTATCAAAACTTGGCACCCCAAAATCTGAGGTTGCATAAATCCCTTCAACAAAATGAGGAGCTCTTGGCATACAGCCTGCACAAATTCATTCATTTGCTTTAATTTGTCTCCAGCTAACTCGTGATACCTGGTAACAGTGTCTCTGCGTCGATTTGGTGTAGTACTCAATGTACGGCAATTTCAAGTCCTGCTTTTTGGGAACATATTGGAATTTCTTTTCCAGAATGTGTCTGATCTTCTGTCGGTTGAATCTGTGGTTGAGCACCCACAGAAGTAGAACCCGTGGATGCAGAGAGCTTGCTTCATACCCCTTTTATAACTGATGTTTGTTCTAGGATCAGCAGCTACATTTTCAGCCCATGGTGCTAGACACAAGTCCTTGTCTCATTGACTTAATTTTAAAAAGCTGGAAAGTTGGGCTGGAGAGCTGGCTCAGGGGTTAAAACACTGTCTTGCAAGCAGAAAATCTTGAGTTCGGATCCCAGGTCCCACATAAAAACACCAGGCAGAAACGATGGCGGCCTGTACTTCTGGTCTTGGTGGACGGAGCCTGGGAAATCCCAGAGTGAGGCAAGAAGAGATAGAAACAATACAGGATGATTCCTGAAGTCACCAGTGGTCCTCCAAGGGACACACACACACACACACACACACACACACACACACACACACACATTAAATAAATAAAATATATTTTTTTAAAAAACTGGAAAGTTGACTTAATTGGGTAGAAAAGCAAAACAGTCCACTTATACATTGATTGGAAGAAAAGACAAAGGCATCCTGTAGATGTGTGGGTCACACATTGTTCTGGAAGGCCATGTGGTCTTCAGGATCGTTACTGTATGTGGACAGAGCAACTCAGAAAGCCCAGGATGCAGAGGTTGGGGGGACAGGGGGTGGCTTTTTGCTGGTCCCTTGCACATGTGTGTTTCTAAGCCAGTTTGTTTTTCATGGGCTGAGGAAGCAGCAAATACAAGTTTGAACCACACAAAACGAGTTTGAATAAGTCTAGACACTTGGTTATCTTCTGTCTAGCGTTCATTTGTGTCGTGGGCGTCCCTCTGGGATTAGTGCTTCATTATGCAGGCTCCGCTTTATCTTTAGCCTCCCTATAATAGCTTGAAGTGAATTCCAAGTGGAGAGAGAGAGAGAGAGAGAGAGAGGGAGAGAAAGAGAGAGAGGGAGGGAGGAGGCCTGAAGAGCTGCAGGGGAGGTAGGGAGATGGGTCTGAGTAGATTTTGATAGCGACCAGTGGGGGTCATAATCTCTCCCCCCCCATCTCCATCTCCATCTCTGTTTCTCTCTCTCTCTCTCGCTCTCTCTCTCTGTTTCTCTCTCTCACATTTGAGCTGATTGCATGCTGTCTTGTGGCCTTGGTTCCTGTGAAAGACCCCAAGGAATTGACCAAAGTCCCTGAATGGGGGAAATGGAGGAGAGCAGAAATCCATTTCTGTACCAAGTGTCTAACACTTCCTGTAAGTGAGAGCTGGCGGTAATGATCTGTGTCGTGGGAAAGGAAAGGCCGCCGAGATACCTCTCAGTACCGCGCTGCCTCCTCCCGCTTTAATTAGCTCCTTTAGGCTACAGAAAAAAAATTCACTCCTCATCTCCCAAATTAGGCATCTCTTCAGAAACAATCACTGCTGCGTTTTCAAAACTCGAAGTGCAGCGATATTAGCTCCCCCCCTCACTTTCTCACTTGGAGAATGTTTCATTTTTAGAAGTGCATTCTAGAAATGTAAAGGAACTCTTCGCTTGTCTGAATAACCTTCACTTTTCTGTCTGTTCCCCTGAGCTGGATTTTTCTAAAGATGATTTTGTCTTTAGACTGAGTTCGGTGATGGGTAAAATCGGCATTTTCTGTTTGGTGAGCTTTGCTAGCAAAAAGGCCCAGACCACCAATCCACGTCAAGATGGTATTTCAGAACACCAAATTGTCATGTCACGTGGTTCAAAGCTCAGTGGTTCAAAGCTCAGTGGTATCTCCCTGAGACACTGATGAAGATTAATGCTGCTGGGAAGGGGGATGGGGTAGAAGAATGCTTTCCTCAGTGTTATACCTACCAAAATGATTCATGTTCCAGCAGTATTAATATAATGGACCACTCATTTGAAAAAGACAATGGAAGTAGGGAAGAAAGGTTGTAATGGGAGAAGAAGGAGAGATGGGATTGGGGATTAAGGTATGAAAATATCATAAATTCACTATATCCGGATATGAAACTCTAAGGAATAATACTGATAATATCATAAATTCACTATATCCAGGTATGAAACTCCAAGGAATAATACTAATAATAAATACCACAAATTCACTATATCCAGGTATGAAACTCTAAGGAATAATACTAATAATAAATATCATAAATTCACTATATCGAGATATGAAACTCTAAGAATAATACTACTAATAAAAACAGTGTCGCCATGTGATTCTTTATGAGTCCACTATGACGTTGTGGCTTAGAGGTGTGTCTCCCCCAAGAGTCCATGTATGGAAGATTTTGTCTCCTAGTCTATTTTAATAGGAGGTGATGGAACCTGTCAGAGGTTGAGGCGGGAGATGCCTTTGTGGGGGTACCTTGAAGGGGACCAAGGGAACCTGGTCTCTTCCTTTTTTACTTCCTGGTTGTGATGTAAGCAGTCTGCTGTGCCACATGCGACCCTCGCCAGAGGCCAGAATTTTTGGGACCACTTGATATTGAGCAGGGACCTCCAGAACTCTAAGCAATCGTTAACATCAAAATTGCTCATGTGGATGCTCAGGTATAGGGTATAGAAGCTGGTATGGCTGATTCAGCCCCCACCTGCGGGTGTCAACCATCACGTCCATTCAGTCACTGATTTATTCACAGACTTGACTCACATATGTTCATTCACTCAACATGACCTGCGTGCACTGTGGCTGCCAGATCAGCTTCTGGAGGTGACTGTGTTCATGTTACAGACATGAATCCACAGGCCCAGAAACTCAGACTAAAATGTACACTATACCCGATTCCTAAAACACAAAGGATAGGTCCAAAAACCTAACTTTCTTCAAAGTAGACCAACCGTCTTCAGGCTGAAAACCAAATTTGCCTTTTGACAGTGCTACACATGCTGAAAGGTCGGCTTTGGTTAGGAAGCATTTCCGTCTGAGTGGGCAGCTCCGCCCACTGTGGGCCCACTTACCCTTGGGGTTTCTCCAACTTTTCTGCTTTGTGGGCTGACGTGAGAATTAGCTATAAAACCAGTGTAGTGGCTGCCGCTCCGAGAGTGCTGGATCTTCATACTGAGGTGGCGTGGGGGGACAAAGCGGCTCTTCTTACTGTGAAAAGACAGAGGTTCCACCACGCTCAAGTTAGGGAGCTTCGGGGTTTCTTTGCTGGCAATCCCTGGGGGCAGCATCACCATGCCGGAGCGGTTGGTTTGCTACGTCTCAGCACCTGCTCGCAGGTATCCGAAGGGCCACTGTTCCCCTGAGAGCAGATTTTCCTTCGCATGACTCAGACATCCACTTTCATGATGCCTGGGACTCCCGACAGACACGCCAATCCCAGGGCAGCCGAGAGAGGCACAAATGCTCCAGCTGGGTTGTCACTCTGGGGACCCCATTGTTCCATTGCCAAACTCAGAGCCTTTGGGGGTTTCGGAAATTCACCACTGTGCAGAGGGGAAGAAATGGAAGAGTCCGACTTGGTCTCTTTTGACAGTATTGACTTGGGTTTGAGTGTTTGCATGCCCTTCCGATGCCCTAGGGTGTGGGAGAGGTTTTACCTTAGAGGCCAGAGTTTCCCACTATTGTTTATGCAGGTGGGAAGGCGTGAAGTGAAACTTCTTGAAGGTAAGGAATGTTACAATGGACAGAATCATGCAGACAATTTAAATTTAGCTCCTTGGTGGAGCTTGTTTGTGGTAAAGGAAAAGCTCTAGATAAATCTGAGCAGAGAGGAATGTGCCTCCTCGCTCATGCTCTCATATCTCATGTGCTTCTGAGGGA